>JAPTOF010000021.1:10166915-11401331 GCA_028554755.1 Cordia subcordata | reverse complement strand
TCTTCTTTGGAACTACCTGTACGAGACTCACCCATTCCCTATCAGAGATCGGGTAAATCATTCTAGTATCCAATAACTTAATGACCTCTTTTTTCACTACTTCACAAATGTTAGGGTTCAGCCTCTATTACATCTCTCCAGAAGGTACCACCCCCTCCTCGAGATGAATCCTATGCATATCATAAAAGGATCTATACTTTTCAAATCACTGATCGTCTATCCTATCACCTTCCAATGGGCTCTAAGAGCACTTAACAAATGTACCTCTTCCTCACTAGACAAATTAGAAGATATAATAATAGGGAGGGTTTCATTGGGTCCTAAGAATACGTATTTTAAATGATTAGGAAGAGGTTTAAGCTCCAAGACTGGAGCAGAATTAACTGAAGGAATAGTACTAGAAATATCAAAAAGATCACAAGCATTGACTTCAAACAACTGCACAGGTAAGTACTTAACTGAATAAGAAGGATAAGCCTCAAATTCTCTCACAAATGCTCCCAAGTCAAAACTATCTAACATAGCTTCAAGCTCCTTCAATTCATCATTGTCAACCATTATTTCTATAATATGATCCCCTACATAAGTATCCACTAAGTCAATCATCAAACATTCTTCTTCTTCCCTACTCACCTTCAACTTATTTGCAGCCTCAGCTACTTTCATTGTAGACCTCAAATTACTAAATTTGAGGTCTAACATCTAGACTTGCGGTGAATAAGCGCATCGGAGTAACAAGGAAAGGGCGCCTTAAAAATAGTGGTAGTGAGCCTAGTGTCATAGCCGAGTCCACATCTAACACAACGAAGTCAACAGGATAAACAAACTCTTCAACCTGCACCATCACATCTTCACAAATGCCTCTTGGCCTACGCTCAGACCTATCAGCTAGTTGCAAGGTAACATGAGTAAGAGAAAGAGAACCTATGTTGAGCTCTTGATAGAGAATAAGGGATAAAGTTGATGCTAGAACCTAGGTCAAAAGAGCATGATCAATAATGGTTTCTCAAATACAACACGGTATAGTGAAAGCCCCTGGGTCACTTAGCTTGGGCGGAAGGCCAGAGGTACAAATGCTACTGACCTTTCCAGTTAGCTTCACCTTTCCAGGCATGCTAGAAGGGCTACGCTTACGAGTGCAGAGATCTTTGAAAATTTTGGAGTAAGCAGGAATAGAAAGAATAGCATTTACCAAAGGAAGATTGACTTTCAAATCTTTCAAGTGCTCCAAAATTGTGAAGACCATAGAATCCTCAGTAGCTTTTGGTCTTTCTAATGCTTGAGGATATGAGGCTTTAGACATGGGTTCAATAGTACCAATGGCCTGTTTCCCATCCCAACAAGAACTACTCTTAGCACATTCACCAGTAGAGTTCTTTTTCTTTCCAAAACTGGTATCTTTAGCAACTAAAGAATTCAAAGGCACCGGGACTGCATATTCAACTCCCATGTTATTATCAATTACCCGGCTACTTCTCAAAGTTGTGACAGCTTTGGCTTGGGCCTGGTGGTAACTAGGGTTAACAAAAGACGAGACTGTGCTCTAGGATTAACCTCAGGTTGGGATGGAAGCTTTCAAGGATCTCTAATGCTTAACTGGCTGGTAATTTGACCAAACTGTGCGTCTATCCTAGCCATGTGTTGCTAATTATTTGCTAAAGCCTACTGCTAGTTTTAGATCAATTGTAACAACATATCAGGCGACCGTCATTACGGGCGATTAACAGATAGGGTGGATGCTGCAAGAACAAATGAAAAAGGAGCAGATTGGGTAGCATAAGGTTGATTAGCTGAAGCACTTGGAAACCTAGAAGGGTTAACATGGTAAAAACCCAGAGGATTTGAGTGGTCAGTACGTGGTCGCCATTGGAATGGGACTTGTGGTTGGGAGGACTTTTGCTGACGCCATGAAAACTTTGGATTATCCTTTCACCCCAAATTATAAGTGTTAAAATAGGGGCTATACTCACATGTATACCCCTGTGCAGCACAAAGTTGCTCCTAGATGAATTCGGGAAATTGAGAAGCTAGATATGACAAGATAGTGTCTCATGCAAAGGTCCAGAACAAAGTGCACACATTTCTATAGATTCTATAGACGAAGACCCTAAATGAGTGGCCTTGTGGCTTTGTGATGGTACTAGACTTAAAGAGATAAATTGATCCAACTTATCAGTCAAAGCCTCAACTTTAACAAGAAGATCAGAAGACATACTTATCTCATCAACCCCTCACTATGATTCCCCTTAGTGGACCTAACCATTGCAGTATTTTGGAAAGAATCCTGAGCTATGGTCTTAAGCCTCTCCCAGGCGTCACATGGTCTCAAGTTAATGAAACCACCCCCAAACATAGCGTTCACTATCATGGATTGGGACTCGGTCAATCCTTGAAGGAAGTATTAAAGTAAGTCATAGGTGCCAAACCCATGATGAGGGCACGGTCGTAGGAGTTTGTTGAACCTTTCCCATGCTTCATAGAAAGGTTTTAACTCATTTTGAGCAAAATTCATTATGGACGCTCTTAAATCAGTAGTTTTGGCCATAGGGAAAAGCGCTAATAAAATCGTGATTGAAGTTCATCCCAGAAGTGATGGATCCACGCTACAAGGAATGGAGCCACTATGGCTCTATCCTTGAGCGAAAGGAATTGCTTGAGTCAAATATGCTCTTGAGTCACGTTTGGGAAATTAAAAGTGGAGCAAATTTCTATGAAATCAGTGACATACTATAACGGAATCTCATTGTACCTCCCATATAAGGAAGGTTCGAAGGTAGCTTCCCCCAACCCCGGTAGATTAATGGCTAAGTTAGGTTCAAAAGTGTTAAGGAGCAAAATATTGCCTAAGGATGGGTTCTTCAGGTTGAACAAGCCCAGCGGCTTGACCTTGGACTCGCGGAGGGAGATTATTGTTCCCTACTTGAAGATTTTGAGGTGGAAGGTTGTTATTGCCAAGCTGGAGGATTGAGAGGCGCAAGATTATTATTGTTTCCAGCCATCTCTTTTTAAATTCCTAACTTGATGGTTGATTCTTTGTGGCTCGGGATGAATGGGAGCGATTGGCAATCTAAGAGATCTCCTACCTTGCATACATCTCCTCTGAGTTCAAAGTCTACCTCTAACAACTCGAAAAGATTCTAACCCTAAGGGAAGTAATGGACAATAACCTAAACTACTAATAAAAAGGAAAAACACAAAAAGTAATGCCAATATGATCAAAATAATAATAAAAAATTTAAAAAATAAAATAAAAGAGGTCACACGTACTCAAAAAGCACAAATATTTAAAGGTTTTTTTTAACCATAACGCCTCCGCAACGGCACCAAAAACTTGATCGTCTTACGAGGTATAAACCCTAAAAATGCCCACAAGTGCACGGATCGTCCGTAGTGCAATGTGTAAATCTGGTCGTTATTTCCACAAGGAGGCTAAACTCATATTAAAACCCTATAAATTAATGTGCTCCCAAGTTGGTAATGCAACTTGAATTCTTTTTTTACAATTAAACTATAAATTACCTGAGTATGATAACAAATCACTAACAAAGAAATTCTAATCAAACAAGAAATAATGCTATTTCTCAAGTCAACTGGAAGGACTAAACAATTAACAAAAAAAAGGGTGACACATACTTGACTATGTCCTAATCTCATACTTTCTATTAAGGCTTGAATTGGAGTTTAATGGATATGTTAGGTCTTTCAAACTTGGAATCAAGTAATCAACAAATTACCCTAGTAACCTTGGTGCGAAACTATCCTTAAGTGGCCTGCCTAAAGTATAGCGTGGTCCTAATTGTTAATCAAGATTCTTGTTTATTTTTTAGATTCCTATGGAAGATTGATGCCAATCTAACTTAGTGGTTAATTCATTAACTAGATTTCAATCTAAGAATCAGCTTTCTAAGCTCGGTTAGACTATGCTAATTACCTTTTTAACTGAGTTTAAAGTTGAAGGTTTGTGTCGTAGTTCAAGTGCAAGATTTCAAACAATTGTTCAATCCTCTCGCATGCATTTGCTCCTAATATATTTTCACTCCTTTAGATTCATAAATTATTCGAGGCAACCATAAGCAAGGAATCAAATCATGCATACTTTGAGCTTTTGCTTTTAATAAAATATAGATCAAACATTTAACAAACAAACCCAACTTCAAATCATTTTCGTGCAAGAATATTAAGCAAATGTCATTCAAAGCCTTAATAGAAAAGTGTTTAATTGTGCTACAAATCAAGCATGATTCACCCGTATGAAATTAAGCAAACATCAATGCAAGGAAATGCAAACCCAGATGAAATATTTCCGCTCCAGCCATGCAAAACAACTTCGGCTAGAATCTGCCACCTGTAATACACGAACGTCATCGACAGAAAGCCAATCAAACATAGCTTCGTGCAAGTTTCTTCTATAGGCCACGTATAATCATTCTCGTCCCTGATCAGCTAGAAGCAATTTGAAAACATTGTCGCTAGTTGCTATCTGCAACTCACATGCGTCGTCGACGGAATGCTGTTCAAACACAGCTTCGTGTTTGTTCATGCAGCAGTAAGAACAGCAAAGGACGCACATCAAAGGATGCTCTCTTCACCTGTAATGCCTCTGACCAGCCCAAAACCTGAACACACAAGCTGCTGGGCTTCTTTTATGTTGTTCGAGAGAGGAATAGAGCCACTCTTTTTTGGACGAACTTGCTGAATTCTCTGCAAAAGTGCGGTTGCTCTCTCTTTTTTTTGAACGAGTTTGCTGACCCCCCTGCACAAGCGCTGTAGCCCTCGTTTTAAAGATGATTCTGGTCGAGCTCTGTGTCCCTTTTAGGTGCCAACAATGTGCTGTAAAATCTCAACAGTCCCTATCCCAAGGAGTATAGGCCTTTTTTTCTTCTTTTTCTTTTGAATTTGAACTCCTCTCTTGTTGCTAAAAATCAGTCCAAAAGTTGCTGCTCCTTTTGATTTCGAACCTGAAAGTAGAGAAAAGATAAGAGCTTGCATTTGAATCAAGGCTGAAAAGGAAATAAGCTGTGCGTGTATGGCCTAATTATGGTGTGCATTGTGATTGTAAAGATTGAAGGAATTAGTTGCTGCTGTTTTGCTTATAATGTGCAAGTATGAAGCATGCAAAATAAGTAATAAAATATACTGCAAATATGATAAACTAATATTAACAATGCCAACACTAAATTACTATATTATTACCGTACTATTATACTTATATAAACTGATAAACTATAAGTTGATATACTAATGAACTGATACATAAAATGTGCTATTAAACTACTATACATTACTAATAACCTATATTATCCTAAATAATTACTTAACCTATTAAAGTAAGTTATATCTAAAGTCTAATCTAATGCTATAATATAATCTAACTAATAAAAGGCTAGAATAAAAACAAGAAGAAAATAAGCAAAAGTCTTAAAGATTTCACATAAGGAAGCACACTTGTCCATTAATTAACCAACCACGCACCCAGTATGCACACAATTACCTTTCTAAACATGAAATTGAATCATAAGACATGCGTATGCACCTAAATTTTGCTCAAATTTAATCCCGGCACTCACTCGTCATTCAAGGGGACTTGGAATACGTTAAAACACTCTTTATACTTTGAAAATGACTCAAATGAACACTAGAGCATGCAAACCTTATCAAGCAAGCATTATTAACTTTAATGCACAATACCATGCAGCTGTACTTAGAAAGCTATAGAATCCATCTAAAATGCAAGCTAATGGCATCAACATACCAGGCAAATCAAGGTACATCAGCCTCGCACTATACACAAAGTCTCAACATACAAGGAGAAAGAAGATACAATAATAATGGCTCACAATTGACGTAAAAGCCTTGTTCACATTACAACAAAAGAACAAAATGATAAACTTGTGCTAAGTTGACACTTAACAACTTATTTAATGAACTTTTTGGTCCCTTTTTGGCTTTTTGGCTTTTTGGCTTTTTCGCATGTTTCCAATTTTTTTGGCTTTTTCAATCTTTTTCATCTTTATGCACCATTATTCCCTTTTTCCAATTTTTTTTGCATTTTTTCACATTTTTGCATTACATAACATCAACAAAAAGAAAAAGAAAAAGAAAGGCTAAGGCACATTAAAAAGAACCAATGAAAGAAGGGCACTCATATCAATGCCCTTTTTCAAAAATTGTTCCAACCAAGTCATAAGGTAGCTACAAGGTGCATTCTTCGAAATACTTACTTCCCTTAGCTTTCAAATGGCAACTCCTCAAATTCCCAGTTTTTCCTCCACTTTATTCATTCCACATAATACAGCTTTATCTTTATCAATTAATTAAATTAATAAACAAAAGCTAACACTCCAATCAACAAATAGATAAACAACCCTATATACACAAAAAATAGAAAGAATTTAACCATTTTTTAGGAAAGTAATGCAAATCTATCCTCAACAAAGCATAAAGAAGAAAACCAAACTTTAAAACCCCCAAACCTAAACTTTTCTTGTCCTCAAGCAAATAGAACTAGACTTACAACAAGTCAATAGGCATCACAAAGCACATAAGGGTGGTGGAGAAGGGGTAGATATTTGGTGAGGAATGGAGAAAGGATAGATATAACCTTGTGATCTTTGAAGTTCTTTATGCCAATGATTTAATCATCTATTAATCCTTCTTTTCAGAAAGCTACAAACACTCACATAGAAAATTAGTAACATTGCCATGCAAGCTTGCATTGGCATGTGCAAATGATAAACAAGGCATATCCTAAAGGAACAAGGTATATCTATGGTGCCTTCTTGAAGCACTGGGTTTTATGCCCCTACCCGGGCAATAATGTTAGGGCCAATGATACTTATGGTCTCAAGCATGGATTAGCATACTAATCTGTTAAAGCACAACATAGAAGAAAAAGAGTCACGTGATATATAATCAAGCAAATCATGCACATCACAATCTGTTTGAGCACACATGAAAAGAAACAAATGGAAAACCTAACAAATCAAATATAAAAGAAGGCTCCAAGCTATCATGGGTCATAGGAAAATTTAAAGCTCTAAGTCCCTTTTTTATATCCAACCCTAACCCATCAAACTCTATCTCTGCAACTAACCATATTAAAGCCTTCTTTAGATGATCAAGGGCTATCCACACCCCATACCCATGGGTCAATGATGAATATAAAGCATAAAGAATGGGAGAAGTATGAACATGCTCCACATTTATGTGCTTAAAGTGGGATGGCATAAAAATGTGCTCACTAGGGGGAGACTCAATGAAAGGAAGGCAGAGAGAATCATCTAATAGAGTAGGGTGGGGTGAGATGGAATCAATGTGAGAGCATGAAGGAATGGACTCGAATGAGGAGGAATGAGAAGTAAGGGTCATGGGCTTACTCTCACTAAGGGATGACTATATTCATCCACGAAATGGTTCACTTTATCAATTAATACCTTAGTGAAGAGTTTAGAAGAGTTTTCTAACAATGATTCATCAAAGATACCCAAACCCTCATATATCATAATTTTAGGTTCCTCAATCTCTTTTCTAAGAGCCTTCTTAAATTAATCATTTACCTCAACATCAAAATCTACAACTCCAAGGGACTCATCAGGCCTAGAATAAAAAATAGGCATTAAGCTCTCCTCAATAGGTGTCTCTAAATCCATACTAGCTAATAATTCATCAAATGCTTTAATAAATGCATCGCTAGGGATAATATGTCACATTACACTCCTCAATACAAGATCCCATTGCATTAACCATCAAACTTCTATTTTCATCTTAATCCTCGGGATGAATACTATGTGTGCAAACCGAATAATCTATGCCTCTCATGTCAAGATCATAAGAATTAATCTTAAAGGACTTATCAAGAGATCAGAAGAATTAATCTCAAAGCACTCGTCATGCTTATAATAATCATCTCTAGAAGTAGAGATCATGCTTCCCACGTAAAGGTCTCTCGGTCAAAGCTAGCTAAAATGTCCTCAAGCTTTTTTAATTCATCGCTCTATGTCATAGTCTCTGATGTGTTGTGTTTTTTTTTTGTGTGTTTGCATTGTTATTTGTCTATATCTTAGACATGTATTGAGCTTAAATAAATGCATTAGCGTAGTACTTATGCTAAATATAGGCTTAACCGCATACAACTGTACATAGTTGAGTTTAAGAGGTAAATGCTACACTAATGGCTTGTTTTGGATATTATAGGTGAGATTAAAGATTGTTTGGAGATCAACAAAGACGGAGATAGTTTGATCAAGGATTGGAAGCATAATTGATATTTTATGTGGAAGAAAATCATCTTGGGAAGCTTAGAACAAAAGCCAAGGCAACCGAAAGCTAAATTGAGCTAAAACGAAGCCAAAAGAGAGTAAATAGGCACTACCGAACACGGCTTTAGAGTACCGCACACCCCTCTCTATTCTGCCAAAAATAGAGAGCAAGCTTCTACTATCGAAATAGAGGCCCTAGGTACCGTGCACTAGTTAAGTGTTACGGTAGTCACGAGAAAATTGGCTATATAAGCCGCTTTTGGCCATTTTATGTAACAATAAGTCATATTGTTTCACACCTATCTCTGAAATCCTAATTCCTCTCATCACCCACTTCCAACACAGGTACTCACACGCTTTTCTCCAAGATTCAAGCTCATTTGGAGGGTTTAAATACTTGGATTGAAGTCTACTAAAAGATTTTGTACAAGAATTGCTAGGATGGAAAGGGAGCTTTCTATTCTCTCTTTCATCCTATTTTATATTATGTTTGAGTAGATTTATTTAGAGTTATGATACTTGTGCAATGGGTTGATTCTATACTCTTATATTATGGGATGGGTTAATATACATATACACATATGCTATGTTTTTCTTGTTTTAGTGGCTATTGTTCAATACATGCCTAGGTGTTTGATAATATGCCCATGAAAATTGCATATGTATAAATTAAAGTCTATTTGCTACTAAACACCTCTAATCCATTATATAATCATGTCTATGTGTGTTATGTGTAGATCTTGTGAAGTAGGTAATGCTTATATTCATGTCTATGTGCATATTTGCATCCTAGTAGTAAATATGACCTCAATATTGCATACATGTTAGCTCCAAAGAGCTTTCAATGGTGTAATCTGAGCATAACTATATGTGGTAGCTGAATAGGTCCCTTTATTCATGATTACCTTGGCTTAGAACATGTATGAAAGCATTAATAGGTCAAATTTCTCTATAGTGACTCTAGTATGACAAGGCATAATTCAAGGCTAGTCTAAATTGAGCCTCCTTTATCTTTAAATCCAGCCAACGATTTAGGTACTAGGGTAGGCTCGTTTTAGGTCATCTAGGAGGCTAGTTAGTCACTCTTAAGACACTAGGTCATAAGGACCACACCGTAGCTCTAGGAGACGCTGCATAAGGAGGGACCATGAGTCTTAGGGAGAAATTACGACACTGCAACCTAGTTATAGAGCAACTAATGATTAAGCCATTTTATGTAATCCCATTGTATTTAAGTCTAAGATCTCCTATTAGCAAGTAGACGCCAGCCTAATACCTTCCATTTCTTAGTTCTCTCTAGATAGTCTGCTTCTTCATTTTCCATTCCCATAGTGTAGTTCTATTTTCTTTAGTTAGAGCTCCTGGTCATCAAAAAATCCAAAAAAATGGTTAGTTTAGGTTTTCCTTTATGCACTCTCTAGGACACACACATGGAATCTATTCCACTACAGATCTCTTTATGGTTCGACAACTATTCTCATACATATTATCTTTGCATTGATCTATTCGCTTGTAGGTCTTTAGAGCTTGCACTCAAAAAGACATTATTAGTCTCCTCAACATGGCATTTAACACATGAGCCTATCACTTAATCATGAAACAATCTTGCTCTTCCTTATCTCCTTCTACACTAGCTCTACTCACAGTCTCTGCTACTTTCATGGTCGACTTTAAATTTCCAAACCTAGTTTCTAGCAACCCTGGCTTACAATGAATAACTGCATTAGTTGTGGCATGGAAGAGGTGACTTAGAAGAACAGATGTAAAGTGCCTAGAGTCGTGTCTATAATTCATATCTAAAACTATGAAGTTTACTAGGTATATAAACTCGCCAACCTAAACTATAACATCCTCCATGATGTCTTCTTACGAGTGCAAGTTTTAAAAGACCATAGCGTCGGATCGTGCAATACGGTGTTTACGAGTGCGGGTGTCGAACCACGGAGGCGTGAATATCGTGAATGTATCCTATGCTTGGTGTCCTAAAAGAGCTAAAAAGAAAGATCTAAACTAAGTGTACTTTTTCTTGTGAAGGTTTGGATTGTCGGGAGCTCTAAGTAAATGAAGAGAACTAAACTATGAATAAAAACAAAAATGGGCGAGTTGATTAAGAAGAAACTACCAATTGGAAAGGTATTAGGGTGACTTGGACTTATGAATGGGTAACTCCATACTCAAATGCTATGGGATTAAGGGATGATGGCTAACTATCAAAGTGCTCTTAACTAGGTTGTTAGTTAGTGTCCTGATTTCCCCTAGGACTCGGTGTGGGTCCGTCCCAGGCGACGTCTCCTAGAGCTACGGCGTGGTCCTTATGACCTAGGGCCTCAAGAGGGACTAACTAACTTCCTAGGTGGCTTAGAATGAACCTACCCTAGTACCTAAACCGTTGGCTGGGTTTAAAGCCAAGACCTAGTGTTGCTAAGGTCGACTAAATCTATCCTGAAACCTATTGGCTGGATTTAAAGCCAAAGGAAACTCGACCTAGATTAGCCTTGAATTATATTCCGTCATTCTAAGATCACTACAGCAGGATTTGACTAACATTCATACACATGTGATATTGAAATTATGCTTGTTACTAGGCATGCAAATACGCATATAGACATGAATAAAAGCACTACCCACTTCATAACATCCATGTATAAACACATAGACATGAGTACAACATGGATTAGATATGTTTAGTAACAAACAAACTTCAATTAATATATATATGTACTCATCTAAGTATTCTATCAACCACATAGACATGAATGAAAGAACACCCAATTAAACAACACAAATCAAAACATATATATATATATATATATATTCAGCCATCATATCCCATATCATAAGAGTATAAAATTAACCCATTACATAAGCTTTATCACCTATACAAGCCTACTCGGACATAATAGAAAATAGAATGAAAGAGATATAACGAAACTCCCCTTTCATCCTAGCGAATTTAGAACACAGCTTGTAAACAATCTCGATTCCAAAGCGTTTGAATCCTCTAACGAAGCTTGGTTCTTCGTGAAAAGTATGTGAAAAGGGTGTTTGAGGCAGCTAGGGAATAGGGTTAAGTGTGTGTGAGAATAGGTGTGAAGCGTGTGTAAAAACTCTCCTTTTTTTCTGCTCCGCATCGGGCTTTATTTATAGATTCGCGCATAGCCGGTCGACCGGCCTCTGGAGTACTCGACCGGCTTTCTTCAAGGGCTCTCTGGAGTGGCCGGTCGACCGACTATTCTTCCTTAGCGTCCGGCTAACTTCCTTCATCCAATTTTTCGTCATTTCGGCCTTCAGTCTTCTCCCTTAGACCCGTGCATGTCCTATCTTCATCACCTTTCATTGTTCAATCTTTATCTTAACCCAAAATCACCTGAATCATTGAAAATAAGCTATTAGTGTAGCATTTTATCTCTTAAACTCAATATGCACATTTATTCACACTTAAGCCTATTCCTATCAAAAGTACTACACTAATGCATCATTATAAGCATTCAACACCTCTAAAGTATAAGTAAATGGCGATGCAAACACACACCAAATCACAACTCATTAACACCCCTAAACCTTCTCCTTACTTGTCCTCAAGCAAGCTTAATCTTCAATTTTATTTCTAAAGCTGATACAATGGATTGCCTAAAGGATGACTATTATCGATATTAATTTGAGAAACATGAAGGGCATTCCTATTGTGAAGAGATCCTAAGCCTCTTTGGATCTTCCCTCTACTCATAAGGGTCTCGTTCCTCATGGGAATTTCCCAAGTAGCCAATCCACCACAAGCCTAGGATTCTAACTCACGCACTTGGGATATTGATATTTCGTGCTTCCTCAAGCGACATGGCCTCCTAACATACACCAAGCCTCAAAGATAAGAAGAGAGAGTATCTGAGACACAACGGCTTTTTATAAGCCTTATTCACATGTCTACAAAGGCGATAACTTGTGCTAAGTT
This sequence comes from Cordia subcordata, assembly GCA_028554755.1. Classification (NCBI taxonomy): domain Eukaryota; kingdom Viridiplantae; phylum Streptophyta; class Magnoliopsida; order Boraginales; family Cordiaceae; genus Cordia; species Cordia subcordata. Next base: position 11,389,124 of record JAPTOF010000021.1, on the reverse strand, counting down.
GACATTGTGTCACTTATGCACTTATTCACTAACTTTTAGGTGCCTTTGGCTTTTTCTCTTTTCACTTCATTCATAGAATTTTGCACCTTTTTGCCTTTTTTTCAATCATTTTTTCATTTTCATTGTATTGAATTCTCAAAAGGAAGAAAAAGAAAGGCTTAGGCATATCAACAAGAACTAATCAAAGAAGAGGCACTCACATCAATAACCCTTTTTCAACACTCTTTCCTACCAAGCTATGGGGTGGCTACAAGGGTTATTATATTGATGTTCCCACTCCCAACAACTTTTAAGTGCATCCCCTCCATGACTTAGTTTTCAAACCACTCTATTTATTCCCCCACAATGTCTCTCATCTTAATAAATCAATAGAGTCAATCACAAAAGCCAACACAATGATCAACAAAGAAATAATTGACTCTATATGCAACAAAATTGAAAAATTTTCAAAATTGAAAAATTTTCACCATTTAAACGCATGATGCAATCTACCCTAAGTAAAATATAACAAGAAAGAAAACTAAACTCCACACCCCAAACCTAAACTTTGCTTGTCCTCAAGCAAATAGAACAAAGCACAACAAAAACAAGCAAGTCATCATTACACAACGAGTAAGGATGGTGGGGATAAGTGCAAATAGGGGACAAATGGAGAAAGGATAGATACAACCTTGCATTCTCTTCAAAGCTTTCCATGCCAACTCCCAATCACCATACTACTAACCTGTGACTCACAATTCACAAACACTCACAAAGAAAACAAGATTAGTAGCATTGCCTATGTATACTTGCATTGGCATGTGCAATAATAAGCAGTGGTGTATCTTATGGGACAAAGGATTGGGATTCAACACTTTAAGTTGGGTACAAGAAAGATAAAAGAAAGAAAATAAAAAGAAACAAAAGTCAAACAAATGCAAGACTATAAAATTGAAGCTAGGTTGCCTCCTAGTAGCGCTAACCACCAAGCCGTCAGCCAGGCAAATACTAGCTCATCTTCAACTTCCATCTGCAGGATCCTGAAGCTCTAAAACCTCCACACGAGCCATGCTCGGATCATAAGCGTGCTTGGTGTTGCCCATTTACCGTCAACTCTCGGTCATCCTTTAAGTCTTTAATCTTGACTGCTCATGAAGGATAGGCAATCATCACCTCATATGGACCATCCCATCTCGTCTTAAGCTTACCTGGAAAAAGCTTCAGTCGTGAGTTAAACAACCAAACTTTATCAAGAGGAGAGAATGATTTCTTAATAACGTGTTTATCATGGATTCTCTTCATCCTATCCTTATAAAGTTTAGCATTCTCATATGCCTCGAATCTAAGTTCTTCGATTCTGCTAGGTCTAGCCTCCTTTTCTCACCCGCTCTTGCCAAGTCAAAATTTAGGGCTTTGATTGCCCAATACGCTCTATGTTCAAGTTCAACCGGCAAGTGACAAGCTTTACCAAATACCAATCTATAGGGAGACATACCAATAGAAGTCTTAAAGGCGGTACAGTAGGCCCACAAAGCATCATTTAATCTAATAGACCAATCTTTTCTATCAGGCCTAACCGTTTTCTCTAGAATGTGTTTGATCTCTCTATTGGACACCTCTACTTGTCCACTAGTCTGCGGGTGATAAGGAGTGGCTACTTTATGGGTGACTGAATATTTCCTCAATAAGGCCTCTAAAGTCCTATGGCGAAAATGCAAACCCCCATCACTAATTAAGACCCTAGGGACTCCAAATCTAGAGAAAATGTTCTATTTAATAAACTTAACCACTACCCTATGGTCATTAGTGCGTGTAGGAATAGCCTCAACCCATTTGGATACATAATCAATGGCCACTAAAATGTATTGACACCCAAAGGAAGGTGGAAATGGACCCATGAAGTCTATACCCCAAACATCGAACAACTCACAAGGAAGAATAGGGGATAAAGGCATCATGTTTCTCCTAGAGATGGACCCGGATTGTTGACATCTAAAACACTTTTTGCAATATTCCTGGGCATCCCTAAAGAGAGTAGGCCAAAATAATCCACTTTGCAAGACCTTCGCAGCAGTCTTCTTCCCACTAAAATGACCCCCACACCCCTCATCATGACACATGCTTAACACGCTCTCAAACTCCTCCTCAGGCACACACCGGCGAATCATTTGATCCGCACACACTTTAAAAAGATAGGGTTCCTCCTAACAGAAATGCCTAACTTGTGCTAGGAACCTATCTTTTTCTCTTTTCTCCCAATGAGACGGAAATTTCCCTGTGGAAAGATTATTAACTATATGAGCGATCTAAGGTGTGTGATGATAAATAGCAAATAATTGCTCATCTGGGAATGAATCATGAAAAGGAGATGGATCACTAGAAGACTCGCTAACAAGACGGGAAAGATGATCCGCAACTAAATTCTCTCTACCCTTCTTATCCCGAATTTCTAAGTCAAACTCTTGAAGGAGAAGCATCCACCTAATCAAGCGGGGCTTAGATTCTTTCTTAGACAACAAATACTTCAATGCCGCATGATCGGTGTAGACAATTACTCTGGATCCTAGGATGTATGACCTAAACTTGTCGAGAGAGAAGACTATCACTAGATGCTCTTTTTCCGTAGTAGTGTAATTCTTTTGTGCTTCATCAAAAGTCTTGCTAGCATAGTATACAACATGGGGCAACTTATCCTTCCTTTGACCTAAAACAGCTCCTATTGCATAATCGGATGCATCACACATAACCTCAAATGGGAGGCGTAGTCGGTGGTTGGATAATCGGGGATGTTGATAATAAGGATTTAAGCCTATTGAAAGCTCTAACACATTCATCATCAAAGTCAAAAGGAACATCTTGTGCTATGAGCTTAGACAAAGGTCGTGCAACTTGACTAAAATCATTAATGAATCTTAGGTAGAATGCTGCATGTCCTAGAAAAGATCTAACATCCTTGACACACTTAGGGACAAGCAACTTCTCAATTAATTCAACCTTAGTGGGTCGACTTGAATTCCATTAGATGAGACAACATGACCCAGACTATCCTCGTTGCACCATGAAGTGGGATTTCTCCCAACTTAACACTAAATTCTTCTCCACACATCGGTCTAAGACTAAAGAGAGATGATTCAAGCACTCATCAAAGCTATCTCCAAAGAGAAATCATCCATAAAAATCTCTAAGTGTCTCTCAATCATATCACTAAAAATGGCCATCATACATCTCTGAAAAGTCGTTGGGGCATTACAAAGACCGAAGGGCATTCTCCTATAAGCAAAAGTGCCATAGGGACAAGTAAAGGTGGTCTTTTCCTGGTCCTCGGGAAACACAGGGATCTGGTTATATCCCGAATAGCCATCTAGAAAACAATAGTAGTGTGCCCACTACTCTATCTAAAATCTGGTCTAGAAAAGGCAATGGGAAATGATCCTTCCTAGTTTTGGAGTTGAGCTTCCTATAATCAATCTGGACCCTCCATCCCGTAGAGATGCGTGTAGGGATAAGCTCTCTCTCTCATTCTCAACAAGCTGTGATCCCGGACTTCTTAGGGACAACTTGGGTGAGCTAACCCACTCACTATCGGAGATCGGATAAATAACGCCTGCATCCAAAAGCTTAATGATCTCCATCTTAACTACTTCACTCATGTGTGGGTTTAGCCTCCTTTGCATCTCCCTAGAAGGAATGGCTCCATCTTCAAGGTGAATACGATGCATACAAATAGAGGGGTCTATACCTCGTAAATCATCAATCTTCCACCCTATTGCCTTCCTATGTTTCCTAAGGACCTCTAAGAGGCGCTTATCATTCTCACTAGAAAGATCGGAAGCTATGATAAGCTGGAAGAGTCTCATTAGAGCCTAGGAATGCATACTTGAGATGATCGGAAGGGTTTGAGCTCTAAAGAAAGGCTGGGCTCAACCACGGGGGACTTAACCTCAGCATCATCAATGCGTTCATCACTAGAAATGGGAGTAGAAGAATTAACCTTGAGTGACTTATTAATCAAACAGCTCTCAATTAAGGAAGTAGAAGCTATACATTTCTTCTCTAAGGTCTCCAAATCAAAATTTGACATCACTTCTTCAAATTTCCTCAAGTCATCTCCATCGGTCATGGTTTTTTCTATGTAATCCTCAACGCAAGAATCAATCACATCCACTCTAAAGCACTCTTCTCCATCCTCCTCTCCTATACTAGCCCTATTCACTGCCTCTGCAACCTTCATAGTGGATTTCAAATTCCCAAATTTCATCTCTAATATCCCCGACCTACAATGGATAATGGCATCTGCGGTGGCAAGGAAGGGGCGACCTAAAAGAATGGGTGTAGAATGTCTAGAGTCGTGTCCCGAATCCATATCTAACACAATGAAGTCAACAGGGGACACGAACTCACCTACCTGAACCATAACGTCTTCTATCACACCCTTAGGTCTACGCTCAGATCTATCAGCTAGCTGAAGAGTAACATACGTGGGAGACAACTCACCTAGGCCTAACTGCTGATAGACAGAATAGGGAATAAGATTCACACTAGATCCTAAATCTAACAAGGCGTGATCAATTTGTGTCTCACGGATTCTACAAGGAATGGTGAAGGCTCCGGGGTCACTCATCTTGGGCGGAAGGCCCGAGGTACAAATACTACTCACCTTCTCCGTAAGCCTCACCTTCTTAGGAATTTGCGATGCCTTACGTTTCCTTGTGCAAAGATCCTTGAAGAACTTAGAATAAGATGGGATGGAGGTGATCGCATCTATCAAAGGAAGATTGACCTTAAGATCTTTGAGATGCTCTAAAATCTTGGAGAACCTAGAATCCTCATTAGGTGTAGGTCTCTCTAAAGCGGATGGAAAAGGAACTCTAGGCTCTATACCTCTAGATACATGGGAGTCATCCATAGGCTCTTTTCCCTCCCTATGTGGTCGGGAAGTACTAATCTCTCCCTAATCTCTAAATGTCTCGTTTCTCTCAACAGGACTCTCTCTAGAATTTCCCCCAACAAGGTTGCCATGTTGTGCTTTAGACTCGGAAGGACCACTAGGTGCAGACACTGCAGAGTCAATTCCTACCCTATTATCCACTACCCGACCGCTCCTAAGAGTGGTGACAGCTTTAGCTTGAGCCTGAGAAGGGTAAGTGGTATGGGATATGATGGTTGAATATATATATATATATGTTTTGATTTGTGTTGTTTAATTGGGTGTTCTTTCATTCATGTCTATGTGGTTGATAGAATACTTAGATGAGTACATATATATATTAATTGAAGTTTGTTTGTTACTAAATATATCTAATCCATGTTGTACTCATGTCTATGTGTTTATACATGGATGTTATGAAGTGGGTAGTGCTTTTATTCATGTCTATATGCGTATTTGCATGCCTAGTAACAAGCATAATTTCAATATCACATGTGTATGAATGTTAGTCAAATCCTGCTGTAGTGATCTTAGAATGACGGAATATAATTCAGGGCTAATCTAGGTCGAGTTTCCTTTGGCTTTAAATCCAGCCAATAGGTTTGAGGATAGATTTAGTCGACCTTAGCAACACTAGGTCTTGGCTTTAAACCCAGCCAACGGTTTAGGTACTAGCGTGGGTTCATTCTAAGCCACCTAGGAAGTTAGTTAGTCCCTCTTGAGGCCCTAGGTCATAAGGACCACGCCGTAGCTCTAGGAGGCGTCGCCTGGACGGACCGCACCGAGTCCTAGGGAAATCAGGACACTAACTAACAACCTAGTTAAGAGCACTTTTGATAGTTAGCCATCATCCCTTAATCCCATAGCATTTGAGTATAGAGTTACCCATTCATAAGTCCAAGTCACCTAATCCCTTTCCAATTGTTAGTTTCTTCTTAATCAACTGCGTCCATTTTGTTTTTATTCATAGTTTAGTTTTCTTTCATTTACTTAGAGCTCGACAATCCAAACCTTCACAAGAAAAAGTACACTTAGTTTAGATCTTTCTTTTAGCTCTTTTAGGACACCAAGCATAGGATACATTCACGATATTCACGCCTCCTTGTGGTTCGACACTGCTCGTAAACTTTGTATTGCACGATCAAATGCGCTTAGTCTTTTAAAACTTGCACTCGTAAGAAGACATCAAGTTTTTGGCGCCGTTGCGGGAGGCCTGATGATTTGCATTCGGTGCTTGTGTGTTTTGATTGTTGTTTTTCTTGCTTTTTCTTTATAGTTTGTTTAGTTTTTACTTATTTCGTTTACTGCTTATATTATCTTGTTTTAGTTCTCTTTGTTAGTTTAATTCAGCTTTTGACTTTATTTTTTTTTTTAAAAGACTTTTTAGGATTGTGTATTATTTGCTGTAGTTTAGGAATCTGAAGTGTTTGGGGTTGAAGTGGCGGAGTTAGGATAGTTTGTGCATGCTTGGTAGGAGATCCCTTAAGAATCCCTAATTCCTCTTAATCCAGAACTGAAAGAATCACTAGGCGTTTGAGGAATTTAGTAGATCTTCCTGAGGAGATGGCCGATCCCAATCATCCTCATAATCCACCCAATCCCCCAATGAATCCCATTCCACCTCATGAGCACATTGGGCATCAAGCCCAAGCTCATTTTAGACAGGAACCCCGTAGACCAGGTCCACCTTTAGATGAGGAACCCACTCTTAGGCAATTCTTTCTCCCCGAAACATTTGAGCCTAATTCGGCTATTCAAATTCCAGGTTTGAAGTCGAACTTCGAGATTAAGCTTAATATGTTGGCTATGCTTCCTTCCTTTTACGGGAGAAGCAATGAGAGTCCTCTTGATCACATTCTTGATTTTGTTGAAATGAGTTCCACTCTCCATGTTCCCAATGTCTCCCAAGAGGTCATACGTCTAAGATTGTTTCCCTTCTCTCTTAAGGATAAGGCTAGGACTTGGTTGCACTCCTTACCTAATGGGTGCATTACTACATGGGCTGAGCTTCAATCTAAATTCTTCAGAAATTTTATCCCATGGCCAAGCAGTGAACTTAGGTGCCATCATGACTTTTTCCCAGCATGACTTAGAATCTTTTCATGAAGCTTGGGAGAGGTTCAAAGATTTTCTTAGACAATGTCCACACCATGGATGCGGCAATCATGACCTAATGCAATACTTCTTTCGAGGTTTAAAAGAACAAAAAAGGATGATGGTCAATGCCGCCACCGAAGGTGGTTTCTATCTTTTAAGACCAATTGAGGCATGGGAGAAAATAGAAATGATGGCTGAAAATTCATTTCAAAATTTTGCAATGGAAAGATCTAGTCGAGGGGGTAACAAGAGAAGTGTTAGTGAGGTTGGAATTTCTTCAGACTTACCCTCTAAGGTCGAGGCATTAACAAATAAACTAGATCAATTCATCTCTTTGTCCATTTCATCTCAGAGTCCTAGGACTAGTTCTTCAAGTTCTTCCTCCGCCCCCTTAGTTGTTGAAGTTTGTGCATTATGCTCGAGTCATCTCATGAGACCCTAGCTTGCCCTTTAGCATCCCAATTTCCTGAATTCATGAAAGAGCAAGTGTGTGCCACACAAGGTTATTCTCGTGAGTATAATCCATACTCAAACACGTACAATCCGGGTTGGAGGGACAACCCAAAATTTTCTTGGAGACAAGGACACATGAGTCTTGTTCTCATCCTCAAGTTCCATCTCAGCCGCGACCCCGTCCTCAATATCCCCTAGGTTTCTATCATGTCAATCAACCCCGTCTCACTAGTGCTCCTCAACCTCAGGCTTTGCCTGCTCCCTCTAGTAGCCAGCCTCCTAGTAATGACATGATGAAGATAATGCAATTTATTCGAGAATCAACATGGCATTGGCTAGCCAAGAACGAGAATTGGCAAAATAGCGATAAATGGCAGTTAGAGCCTGATTAGGACAGATTCGATCAATTGAGCACCACAGACCACGAAATTGCCTTCTCAGGGAAGTAAACCCTAGAGTCCAATCTTGTTCCCCACCGATACCACTTACCCTTCTCGGGCTCAAGCTAAAGTGTCACCACTCTTAGGAGCGATCGGGTAGTGGATAATAGGGTAGGAATTGATTCTGCGATTATGCACCTAGTGGTCCTTCCGAGTCTAGAGCACAACATGGCAACCTTGTTGGGGAAATTCTAGAGAGAGTCTGTTGAGAGAAAGCGAGACATTTAGAGATCGGGGAGAGATTAGTACTTCCCGACCACATAGGGGGGAAAAGAGCCTATGGATGACTCCCATGTATCTAGAGGTATAGAGCCTAGAGTTCCTTTTCCATCCGCTTTAGAGAGACCTACACCTAATGAGGATTCTAGGTTCTCCAAGATTTTAGAGCATCTCAAAGATCTTAAGGTCAATCTTCCTTTGATAGATGCGATCACCTCCATCCCATCTTATTCTAAGTTCTTCAAGGATCTTTGCACAAGGAAAGCGTAAGGCATCGCAAATTCCTAAGAAGGTGAGGCTTACGGAGAAGGTGAGTAGTATTTGTACCTCGGGCCTTCCGCCCAAGATGAGTGACCCCGGAGCCTTCACCATTCCTTATAGGATCCGTGAGACACAAATTGATCAAGCCTTGTTAGATTTAGGATCTAGTGTGAATCTTATTCCCTATTCTGTCTATCAGCAGTTAGGCCTAGGTGAGTTGTCTCCCACGTATGTTACTCTTGACTAGTGATAGATCGGCGTAGACCTAAGGGTGTGATAGAAGGCGTTATGGTTCAGGTAAGTGAGTTCGTGTGCCTGTTGACTTCATAGTGTTATATATGGATACGGGACACGACTCTAGACATTCTACACCCATTCTTCTAGGTCGCCCTTCCTTGCCACCACAGATGCCATTATCCATTGTAGGTCGGGGATATTAGAGATGAAATTTGGGAATTTGAAATCCACTATGAAGGTTGCAGAGGCAGTGAATAGGGCTAGTATAGGAGAGGAGGATGGAGAAGAGTGCTTTAGAGTGGATGTGATTGATTCTTGCGTTGAGGACTACATAGAAAAAACCATGACCGATGGAGATGACTTGAGGAAATTTGAAGAAGTGATGTCAAATTTTGATTTGGAGACCTTAGAGAAGAAATGTATAGCTTCTACTTCCTTAATTGAGAGCTGTTTGATTAATAAGTCACTCAAGGTTAATTCTTCTACTCCCATTTCTAGTGATGAACGCATTGATGATCTTGAGGTTAAGTCCCCGTGGTTGAGCCCAGCCTTTCTTTAGAGCTCAAACCCCTTGGATCATCAAGTATGCATTCCTAGGCTCTAATGAGACTCTTCCGGTTATCATAGCTTCCGATCTTTCTAGTGAGAATGAGAAGCGTCTCTTAGAGGTCCTTAGGAAACATAGGAAGGCAATAGGGTGGAAGATTGATGATTTACGAGGTATAGACCCCTCTATTTGTATGCATCGTATTCACCTTGAAGATGGAGCCATTCCTTCTAGGAGATGCAAAGGAGGCTAAACCCACACATGAGTGAAGTAGTTAAGAAGGAGATCATTAAGCTTTTGGATGCAGGCATTATTTATCCGATCTCCGATAGTGAGTGGGTTAGCCCAGTCCAAGTTGTCCCTAAGAAGTCCGGGATCACAATTGTTGAGAATGAGAGAGGAGAGCTTATCCTACACGTACTCCTACGGGATGGAGAGTGCTGTATTGATTATAGGAAGCTCAACTCCAAAACTAGGAAGGATCATTTCCCATTGCCTTTTCTAGACCAGTTTTAGATAGAGTAGTGAGCACAGCTACTATTGTTTTCTAGATGGCTATTCGGGATATAACCAGATCCCTGTGTTTCCCGAGGACCAGGAAAAGACCACCTTTACTTGTCCCTATGGCACTTTTGCTTATAGGAGAATGCCCTTCGGTCTTAGTAATGCCCCAGCGACTTTTCAGAGATGCATGATGGCCATTTTTAGTGATATGATTGAGAGACACTTAGAGATTTTTATGGATGATTTCTCAGTCTTTGGAGATAGCTTTGATGAGTGCTTGAATCATCTCTCTTTAGTCTTAGACCGATGTGTGGAGAAGAATTTAGTGTTAAGTTGGGAGAAATCCCACTTCATGGTGCAACGAGGATAGTCTTTGGGTCATGTTGTCTCATCTAATGGAATTCAAGTCGACCAGCTAAGGTTGAATTAATTGAGAAGTTGCTTGTCCCTAAGTGTGTCAAGGATGTTAGATCTTTTCTAGGACATGCAGGATTCTACCGTAGATTCATTAATGATTTTAGTCACGTTGCACGTCCTTTGTCTAGGCTCCTAGCACAAGATGTTCCTTTTGACTTTGATGATGAATGTGTTAGAGCTTTCAATAGGCTTAAATCCTTATTATCAACATCCCCGATTATCCAACCACCTGACTACAGTCTCCTATTTGAGGTTATGTGTGATGCATCCGATTATGCAATAAGAGTTGTTTTAGGTCAAAGGAAGGATAAGTTGCCCCATGTTGTATACTATGCTAGCAAGACTTTTGATGAAGCACAAAAGAATTACACTACTACGGAAAAAGAGCATCTAGTGATAGTCTTCTCTCTCGACAAGTTTAGGTCATACATCCTAGGATCCAGAGTAATTGTCTACACCGATCATGCGGCATTGAAGTATTTGTTGTCTAAGAAAGAATCTAAGCCCCGCTTGATTAGGTGGATGCTTCTCCTTCAAGAGTTTGACTTAGAAATTCGGGATAAGAAGGGTAGAGAGAATTTAGTTGCGGATCATCTTTCCTGTCTTGTTAGCGAGTCTTCTAGTGATCCATCTCCTTTTCATGATTCATTCCCTGATGAGCAATTATTTGCTATTTCTCATCACACACCTTGGTTCGCTCATATAGTTAATTATCTTGCCACAGGGCATTTTTCGTCTCATTGGGAGAAAAGAGAAAAAGATAGGTTCCTAGCACAAGTTAGGCATTTCTTTTAGGAGGAACCCTATCTTTTTAAAGTGTGTGTGGATCAAATGATTCGCCGGTGTGTGCCTGAGGAGGAGTTTAAGAGCATGTTAAGCATGTGTCATGATGAGGGGTGTGGGGGTCATTTTAGTGGGAAGAAGACTACTGCGAAGGTCTTGCAAAGTGGATTATTTTGGCCTACTCTCTTTAGGGATGCCGGGAATATTGCAAAAAGTGTTTTAGATGTCAACAATCGGGTCCATCTCTAGGAGAAACATGATGCCTTTATCCCTATTCTTCCTTGTGAGTTGTTCGATGTTTGAGGTATAGACTTCATGTGTCCATTTCCACCTTCCTTTGGGTGTCAATACATTTTAGTGGCCGTTGATTATGTATCCAAATGGGTTGAGGCTATTCCTACACGCACTAATGACCATAGGGTAGTGGTTAAGTTTATTAAATAGAACATTTTCTCTAGATTTGGAGTCCCTAGGGTCTTAATTAGTGATGGGGGTTTGCATTTTTGCCATAGGACTTTAGAGGCCTTATTGAGGAAATATTCAGTCACCCATAAAGTAGCCACTCCTTATCACCCATGAGACTAGTGGACAAGTAGAGGTGTCCAATAGAGAGATCAAACACATTCTATAGAAAACTGTTAGGCAAGATAGAAAAGATTGGTCTATTAGATTAAATGATGCTTTGTGGGCCTACCGTACCGCCTTTAAGACTTCTATTGGTATGTCTCCCTATAGATTGGTATTTGGTAAAGCTTGTCACTTGCCGGTTGAACTTGAACATAGAGCGTATTGGGCAATCAAAGCCCTAAATTTTGACTTGGCAAGAGCGGGTGAGAAAAGGAGGCTAGACCTAGCGAAGCTGGAAGAACTTAGATTCGAGGCATATGAGAATGCTAAACTTTATAAGGATAGGATGAAGAGAATCCATGATAAACACGTTATTAAGAAATCATTCTCTCCTCTTGATAAAGTTTGGTTGTTTAACTCACGACTGAAGCTTTTTCCAGGTAAGCTTAAGACGAGATGGGATGGTCCATATGAGGTGATGATTGCCTATCCTTCATGAGCAGTCAAGATTAAAGACTTAAAGGATGACCGAGAGTTGACGGTAAATGGGCAACACACGAAGCACGCTTATGATCCGAGCATGGCTCGTGTGGAGGTTTTAGAGCTTGAGGATCCTGCGGATGGAAGTTGAAGATGAGCTAGTATTTGCACGGTGACGGCTTGGTGGTAAGCGCTACTAGGAGGCAACCTAGGTTCAATTTTATAGTCTTGCATTTGTTTGACTTTTGTTTCTTTTTATTTTCTTTCTTTTATCTTTCTTGTACCCAACTTAAAGTGTTGAATCCCAATCCTTTGTCCCATAAGATACACCACTGCTTATTATTGCACATGCCAATGCAAGTATGCATAGGCAATGCTACTAATCTTGTTTTCTTTGTGAGTGTTTGTGAATTGTGAGTCACAGGTTAGTAGTATGGTGATTGGGAGTTGGCATGGAAAGCTTTGAAGAGAATGCAAGGTTGTATCTATCCTTTCTCCATTTGTCCCCCCCTATTTGCACCCTATCCCCACCATCCTTACTCGTTGTGTAATGATGACTTGCTTGTTTTTGTTGTGCTTTGTTCTATTTGCTTGAGGACAAGCAAAGTTTAGGTTTGGGGGTGTGGGAGTTTAGTTTTCTTTCTTGTTATATTTTACTTAGGGTAGATTGCATCATGCGTTTAAATGGTGAAAATTTTTCAATTTTGAAAATTTTTCAATTTTGTTGCATATAGAGTCAATTATTTCTTTGTTGATCATTGTGTTGGCTTTTGTGATTGACTCTATTGATTTATTAAGATGAGAGACATTGTGGGGGAATAAATAGAGTGGTTTGAAAACTAAGTCATGGAGGGGATGCCCTTAAAAGTTGTGGGGAGTGGGAACCTCAAAAGAATAACCCTTGTAGCCACCCCATAGCTTGGTAGGAAAGAGTGTTGAAAAAGGGTTATTGATGTGAGTGCCTCTTCTTTGATTAGTTCTTGTTGATATGCCTAAGCCTTTCTTTTTCTTCCTTTTTGAGAATTCAATACAATGAAAATGAAAAAAAAAGGCAAAAAGGTGCAAAATTCTATGAATGAAGTGAAAAAGAGAAAAAGCCAAAGGCACCTAAAAGTTAGTGAATAAGTGCATAAGTGACACAATGTCAACTTAGCACAAGTTATAAATCTTTGTAGACATGTGAATAAGGCTTATAAAAGCCGTTGTGTCTGTACTCTCTCTTCTTATCTTTGAGGCTTGGTGTATGTTAGGGAGGCCATGTCGGTTGAGGAAGCACGAAATATCAATATCCCAAGTGCGTGAGTTAGAATCCTAGGCTTGTGGTGGATTGGCTACTTGGGAAATTCCCATGAGGCGAGACCCCTTATGAGTAGAGGAAGATCCAAAGAGGCTTAGGGATCTCTTCACAATAGGAATGCCCCTTCATGTTTCTCAAATTAATACGATAGCGAGTCAGTCCTTTAGGCAATCCATTGTATCACTTTAGAAATAAAATTGAAGATTAAGCTTGCTTGAGGACAAGTAAGGAGAAGGTTTAGGGGTGTTAATGAGTTGTGATTTGGTGTGTGTTTGCATCGCCATTTACTTATACTTTAGAGGTGTTGAATGCTTATAATGATGCATTAGTGTAGTACTTTTGATAGGAATAGGCTTAAGTGTGAATAAATGTGCATATTGAGTTTAAGAGATAAAATGCTACACTAATAGCTTATTTTCAATGATTCAGGTGATTTTGGGTTAAGATAAAGATTGAACAATGAAAGGTGATGAAGATAGGACATGCACGGGTCTAAGGAGAAGGCGAAGGCGAAATGACGAAAAATTGGATGAAGGAAGTTAGCCGGACGCTAAGGAAGAATAGTCGGTCGACCGGCCACTCCAGAGAGCCCTTGAAGAAAGCCGGTCGAGTACTCCAGAGGCCGGTCGACCGTCTAGGTCGACCGGCTATGCGCGAATCTATAAATAAAGCCCGATGCGGAGCAGAAAAAAAGGAGAGTTTTTACACACGCTTCACACCTATTCTCACACACACTTAACCCTATTCCCTAGCCGCCTCAAACACCCTTTTCACATACTTTTCACGAAGAACCAAGCTTCGTTAGAGGATTCAAACGCTTTGGAATCGAGATTGTTTACAAGCTGTGTTCTAAATTAAGCTAGGATGAAAGGGGAGTTTCGTTATATCTCTTTCATTCTATTTTCTATTATGTCTGAGTAGGCTTGTATAGGGTGATAAAGCTTATGTAATGGGTTAATTTTATACTCTTATGATATGGGATATGATGGCTGAATATATATATATATATATATATGTTTTGATTTGTGTTGTTTAATTGGGTGTTCTTTCATTCATGTCTATGTGGTTGATAGAATACTTAGATGAGTACATATATATATTAATTGAAGTTTGTTTGTTACTAAACATATCTAATCCATGTTGTACTCATGTCTATGTGTTTATACATGGATGTTATGAAGTGGGTAGTGCTTTTATTCATGTCTATATGCGTATTTGCATGCCTAGTAACAAGCATAATTTCAATATCACATGTGTATGAATGTTAGTCAAATCCTGCTGTAGTGATCTTAGAATGACGGAATATAATTCAAGGCTAATCTAGGTCGAGTTTCCTTTGGCTTTAAATCCAGCCAATAGGTTTCAGGATAGATTTAGTCGACCTTAGCAACACTAGGTCTTGGCTTTAAACCCAGCCAACGGTTTAGGTACTAGGGTAGGTTCATTCTAAGCCACCTAGGAAGTTAGTTAGTCCCTCTTGAGGCCCTAGGTCATAAGGACCACGCCGTAGCTCTAGGAGGCGTCGCCTGAGGACGGACCCACACCGAGTCCTAGGGGGAAATCAGGACACTAACTAACAACCTAGTTAAGAGCACTTTTGATAGTTAGCCATCATCCCTTAATCCCATAGCATTTGAGTATGGAGTTACCCATTCATAAGTCCAAGTCACCCTAATCCCTTTCCAATTGTTAGTTTCTTCTTAATCAACCTGCGTCCATTTTTGTTTTTATTCATAGTTTAGTTCTCCTTCATTTACTTAGAGCTCCCGACAATCCAAACCTTCACAAGAAAAAGTACACTTAGTTTAGATCTTTCTTTTTAGCTCTTTTAGGACACCAAGCATAGGATACATTCACGATATTCACGCCTCCCTGTGGTTCGACACCCGCACTCGTAAACACTGTATTGCACGATCCGTACGCTTGCGGGTCTTTTAAAACTTGCACTCGTAAGAAGACATCATGGAGGATGTTATAGTTTAGGTTGGCGAGTTTATATACCTAGTAGACTTCATAGTTTTAGATATGAATTATAGACACGACTCTAGGCACTTTACATCTGTTCTTCTAAGTCACCTCTTCCATGCCACAACTAATGCGATTATTCATTGTAAGCCAGGGTTGCTAGAAACTAGGTTTGGAAATTTAAAGTCGACCATGAAAGTAGCAGAGACTGTGAGTAGAGCTAGTGTAGGAGGAGATAAGGAAGAGCAAGATTGTTTCATGATTAAGTGATAGGCTCATGTGTTAAATGCCATGTTGAGGAGACTAATAATGTCTTTTTGAGTGCAAGCTCTAAAGACCTACAAGCGAATAGATCAATGCAGTATAATATGTATGAGAATAGTTGTCGAACCATAAAGAGACTGTAGTGGAATAGATTCCATGTGTGTGTTCTAGAGAGTGCATAAAGGAAAACCTAAACTAACCATTTTTTTGGATTTTTTGATGACCAGGAGCTCTAACTAAAGAAAATAGAACTACACTATGGGAATGGAAAATGAAGAAGCAGACTATCTAGAGAGAACTAAGAAATGGAAGGTATTAGGCTGGCGTCTACTTGCTAATAGGAGATCTTAGACTTAAATACAATGGGATTACATAAAATGGCTTAATCATTAGTTGCTCTATAACTAGGTTGCAGTGTCGTAATTTCTCCCTAAGACTCAGTGCGGGTCCCTCCTTATGCAGCGTCTCCTAGAGCTACGGTGTGGTCCTTATGACCTAGTGTCTTAAGAGTGACTAACTAGCCTCCTAGATGACCTAAAACGAGCCTACCCTAGTACCTAAATCGTTGGCTGGATTTAAAGATAAAGGAGGCTCAATTTAGACTAGCCTTGAATTATGCCTTGTCATACTAGAGTCACTATAGAGAAATTTGACCTATTAATGCATTCATACATGTTCTAAGCCAAGGTAACCATGAATAAAGGGACCTATTCAGCTACCACATATAGTTATGCTCAGATTACACCATTGAAAGCTCTTTGGAGCTAACATGTATGCAATATTGAGGTCATATTTACTACTAGGATGCAAATATGCACATAGACATGAATATAAGCATTACCTACTTCACAAGATCTACACATAACACACATAGACATGATTATATAATGGATTAGAGGTGTTTAGTAGCAAATAGACTTTAATTTATACATATGCAATTTTCATGGGCATATTATCAAACACCTAGGCATGTATTGAACAATAGCCACTAAAACAAGAAAAACATAACATATGTGTATATGTATATTAACCCATCCCATAAAATAAGAGTATAGAATCAACCCATTGCACAAGTATCATAACTCTAAATAAATCTACTCAAACATAATATAAAATAGGATGAAAGAGAGAATAGAAAGCTCCCTTTCCATCCTAGCAATTCTTGTACAAAATCTTTTAGTAGACTTCAATCCAAGTATTTAAACCCTCCAAATGAGCTTGAATCTTGGAGAAAAGCGTGTGAGTACCTGTGTTGGAAGTGGGTGATGAGAGGAATTAGGATTTCAGAGATAGGTGTGAAACAATATGACTTATTGTTACATAAAATGGCCAAAAGCGGGCTTATATAGCCAATTTTCTGTGACTACCAGAACACTTAACTAGTGCACTGGTACCTAGGGCCTCTATTTCGATAGTAGAAGCTTGCTCTCTATTTTTGGCAGAATAGAGAGGGGGTGTGCCGGTACTCTAAAGCCAGTGTTCTGGTAGTGCCTATTTACTCTCTTTTGGCTTCGTTTTAGCTCAATTTAGCTTTCGGTTGCCTTGGCTTTTGTTCGGAAGCTTCCCAAGATGATTTTCTTCCACATAAAATATCAATTATGCTTCCAATCCTTGATCAAACTATCTCCGTCTTTGTTGATCTCCAAACAATCTTTAATCTCACCTATAATATCCAAAACAAGCCATTAGTGTAGCATTTACCTCTTAAACTCAACTATGTACAGTTGTATGCGGTTAAGCCTATATTTAGCATAAGTACTACGCTAATGCATTTATTTAAGCTCAATACATGTCTAAGATATAGACAAATAACAATGCAAACACACAAAAAAAAACACAACACATCAGAGACTATGACATAGAGCGATGAATTAAAAAAGCTTGAGGACATTTTAGCTAGCTTTGACCGAGAGACCTTTACGTGGGGAAGCATGATCTCTACTTCTAGAGATGATTATTATAAGCATGACGAGTGCTTTGAGATTAATTCTTCTGATCTCTTGATAAGTCCTTTAAGATTAATTCTTATGATCTTGACATGAGAGGCATAGATTATTCGGTTTGCACACATAGTATTCATCCGAGGATTAAGATGAAAATAGAAGTTTGATGGTTAATGCAATGGGATCTTGTATTGAGGAGTGTAATGTGACATATTATCCCTAGCGATGCATTTATTAAAGCATTTGATGAATTATTAGCTAGTATGGATTTAGAGACACCTATTGAGGAGAGCTTAATGCCTATTTTTATTCTAGGCTGATGAGTCCCTTGGAGTTGTAGATTTTGATGTTGAGGTAAATGATTAATTTAAGAAGGCTCTTAGAAAAGAGATTGAGGAACCTAAAATTATGATATATGAGGGTTTGGGTATCTTTGATGAATCATTGTTAGAAAACTCTTCTAAACTCTTCACTAAGGTACTAATTGATAAAGTGAACCATTTCGTGGATGAATATAGTCATCCCTTAGTGAGAGTAAGCCCATGACCCTTACTTCTCATTCCTCCTCATTCGAGTCCATTCCTTCATGCTCTCACATTGATTCCATCTCACCCCACCCTACTCTATTAGATGATTCTCTCTGCCTTCCTTTCATTGAGTCTCCCCCTAGTGAGCACATTTTTATGCCATCCCACTTTAAGCACATAAATGTGGAGCATGTTCATACTTCTCCCATTCTTTATGCTTTATATTCATCATTGACCCATGGGTATGGGGTGTGGATAGCCCTTGATCATCTAAAGAAGGCTTTAATATGGTTAGTTGCAGAGATAGAGTTTGATGGGTTAGGGTTGGATATAAAAAAGGGACTTAGAGCTTTAAATTTTCCTATGACCCATGATAGCTTGGAGCCTTCTTTTATATTTGATTTGTTAGGTTTTCCATTTGTTTCTTTTCATGTGTGCTCAAACAGGATTGTGATGTGCATGATTTGCTTGATTATATATCACGTGACTCTTTTTCTTCTATGTTGTGCTTTATGATTAGTATGCTAATCCATGCTTGAGACCATAAGTATCATTGGCCCTAACATTATTGCCGGGTAGGGCATAAAACTAGTGCTTCAAGAAGGCACCATAGATATACCTTGTTCCCTTTAGGATATGCCTTGTTTATCATTTGCACATGCCAATGCAAGCTTGCATGGCAATGTTACTAATTTTCTATGTGAGTGTTTGTAGCTTTCTGAAAAGAAGGATTAATAGATGATTAAATCATTGGCATAAAGAACTTCAAAGATCACAAGGTTATATCTATCCTTTCTCCATTCCTCACCAAATATCTACCCCTTCTCCACCACCCTTATGTGCTTTGTGATGCCTATTGACTTGTTGTAAGTCTAGTTCTATTTGCTTGAGGACAAGAAAAGTTTAGGTTTGGGGGTTTTAAAGTTTGGTTTTCTTCTTTATGCTTTGTTGAGGATAGATTTGCATTACTTTCCTAAAAAATGGTTAAATTCTTTCTATTTTTTGTGTATATAGGGTTGTTTATCTATTTGTTGATTAGAGTGTTAGCTTTTGTTTATTAATTTAATTAATTGTTAAAGATAAAGCTGTATTATGTGGAATGAATAAAGTGGAGGAAAAACTGGGAATTTGAGGAGTTGCCATTTGAAAGCTAAGGGAAGTAAGTATTTCGAAGAATGCACCTTGTAGCTACCTTATGACTTGGTTGGAACAGTTTTTGAAAAAGGGCATTGATATGAGTGCCCCTTCTTTCATTGGTTCTTTTTAATGTGCCTTAGCCTTTCTTTTTCTTTTTCTTTTTGTTGATGTTATGTAATGCAAAAATGTGAAAAAATGCAAAAAAAATTGGAAAAAGGCAATAATGGTGCATAAAGATGAAAAAGATTGAAAAAGCCAAAAAAATTGGAAACATGCGAAAAAGCCAAAAAGCCAAAAAGGGACCAAAAAGTTCATTAAATAAGTTGTTAAGTGTCAACTTAGCACAAGTTTATCATTTTGTTCTTTTGTTGTAATGTGAACAAGGCTTTACGTCAATTGTGAGCCATTATTATTGTATCTTCTTTCTCCTTGTATGTTGAGACTTTGTGTATAGTGCGAGGCTGATGTACCTTGATTTGCCTGGTATGTTGATGCCATTAGCTTGCATTTTAGATGGATTCTATAGCTTTCTAAGTACAGCTGCATGGTATTGTGCATTAAAGTTAATAATGCTTGCTTGATAAGGTTTGCATGCTCTAGTGTTCATTTGAGTCATTTTCAAAGTATAAAGAGTGTTTTAACGTATTCCAAGTCCCCTTGAATGACGAGTGAGTGCCGGGATTAAATTTGAGCAAAATTTAGGTGCATACGCATGTCTTATGATTCAATTTCATGTTTAGAAAGGTAATTGTGTGCATCTTGGAGTGCGTGGTTGGTTAATTAATGGACAAGTGTGCGTTCCTTATGTGAAATCTTTAAGACTCTTGCTTATTTTCTTCTTGTTTTTATTCTAGCCTTTTATTAGTTAGATTATATTATAGCATTAGATTAGACTTTAGATATAACTTACTTTAATAGGTTAAGTAATTATTTAGGATAATATAGGTTATTAGTAATGTATAGTAGTTTAATAGCACATTTTATGTATCAGTTCATTAGTATATCAACTTATAGTTTATCAGTTTATATAAGTATAATAGTACAGTAATAATATAGTAATTTAGTGTTGGCATTGTTAATATTAGTTTATCATATTTGCAGTATATTTTATTACTTATTTTGCATGCTTCATACTTGCACATTATAAGCAAAACAGCAGCAACTAATTCCTTCAATCTTTACAATCACAATGCACACCATAATTAGGCCATACACGCACAGCTTATTTCCTTTTCAGCCTTGATTCAAATGCAAGCTCTTATCTTTTCTCTACTTTCAGGTTCGAAATCAAAAAGGAGCAGCAACTTTTGGACTGATTTTTAGCAACAAGAGAGGAGTTCAAATTCAAAAGAAAAAGAAGAAAAAAAGGCCTATACTCCTTGGGATAGGGACTGTTGAGATTTTACAGCACATTGTTGGCACCTAAAAGGGACACAGAGCTCGACCAGAATCATCTTTAAAACGAGGGCTACAGCGCTTGTGCAGGGGGGTCAGCAAACTCGTTCAAAAAAAAGAGAGAGCAACCGCACTTTTGCAGAGAATTCAGCAAGTTCGTCCAAAAAAGAGTGGCTCTATTCCTCTCTCGAACAACATAAAAGAAGCCCAGCAGCTTGTGTGTTCAGGTTTTGGGCTGGTCAGAGGCATTACAGGTGAAGAGAGCATCCTTTGATGTGCGTCCTTTGCTGTTCTTACTGCTGCATGAACAAACACGAAGCTGTGTTTGAACAGCATTCCGTCGACGACGCATGTGAGTTGCAGATAGCAACTAGCGACAATGTTTTCAAATTGCTTCTAGCTGATCAGGGACGAGAATGATTATACGTGGCCTATAGAAGAAACTTGCACGAAGCTATGTTTGATTGGCTTTCTGTCGATGACGTTCGTGTATTACAGGTGGCAGATTCTAGCCGAAGTTGTTTTGCATGGCTGGAGCGGAAATATTTCATCTGGGTTTGCATTTCCTTGCATTGATGTTTGCTTAATTTCATACGGGTGAATCATGCTTGATTTGTAGCACAATTAAACACTTTTCTATTAAGGCTTTGAATGACATTTGCTTAATATTCTTGCACGAAAATGATTTGAAGTTGGGTTTGTTTGTTAAATGTTTGATCTATATTTTATTAAAAGCAAAAGCTCAAAGTATGCATGATTTGATTCCTTGCTTATGGTTGCCTCGAATAATTTATGAATCTAAAGGAGTGAAAATATATTAGGAGCAAATGCATGCGAGAGGATTGAACAATTGTTTGAAATCTTGCACTTGAACTACGACACAAACCTTCAACTTTAAACTCAGTTAAAAAGGTAATTAGCATAGTCTAACCGAGCTTAGAAAGCTGATTCTTAGATTGAAATCTAGTTAATGAATTAACCACTAAGTTAGATTGGCATCAATCTTCCATAGGAATCTAAAAAATAAACAAGAATCTTGATTAACAATTAGGACCACGCTATACTTTAGGCAGGCCACTTAAGGATAGTTTCGCACCAAGGTTACTAGGGTAATTTGTTGATTACTTGATTCCAAGTTTGAAAGACCTAACATATCCATTAAACTCCAATTCAAGCCTTAATAGAAAGTATGAGATTAGGACATAGTCAAGTATGTGTCACCCTTTTTTTTGTTAATTGTTTAGTCCTTCCAGTTGACTTGAGAAATAGCATTATTTCTTGTTTGATTAGAATTTCTTTGTTAGTGATTTGTTATCATACTCAGGTAATTTATAGTTTAATTGTAAAAAAAAAAAAAAGGATTCAAGTTGCATTACCAACTTGGGAGCACATTAATTTATAGGGTTTTAATATGAGTTTAGCCTCCTTGTGGAAATAACGACCCTGTACTTACACATT
Organism: Cordia subcordata; assembly: GCA_028554755.1. Taxonomy (NCBI): domain Eukaryota; kingdom Viridiplantae; phylum Streptophyta; class Magnoliopsida; order Boraginales; family Cordiaceae; genus Cordia; species Cordia subcordata. The sequence continues at coordinate 11,367,227 of JAPTOF010000021.1, read as the reverse complement.
GCACTACGGACGATCCGTGCACTTGTGGGCATTTTTAGGGTTTATACCTCAGAAGACGATCAAGTTTTTGGTGCCGTTGCCGGGGAGGCGTTATGGTTAAAAAAAACCTTTAAATATTTGTGCTTTTTGAGTACGTGTGACCTCTTTTATTTTATTTTTTAAATTTTTTATTATTATTTTGATCATATTGGCATTACTTTTTGTGTTTTTCCTTTTTATTAGTAGTTTAGGTTATTGTCCATTACTTCCCTTAGGGTTAGAATCTTTTCGAGTTGTTAGAGGTAGACTTTGAACTCAGTAGGAGATGTATGAAAGGTAGGAGATCTCTTAGATTGACAATCGTTCACATTCATCCTGAGCCACAAAGAATCAACCATCAAGTTAGGAATTTAAAAAAAGAGATGGATGGAAACAATAATAATCTTGCGCCTCTCAATCCTCCAGGTTGGCAATAACAACCTTCCACCTCAAAATCTTCAAGTAGGGAACAATAATCTCCCTCCATGAGTCCAAGGTCAAGCCGGGCTTGTTCAACTGAAGAACCCATCCTTAGGCAATATTTTGCTCCTTAACACTTTTGAACCTAACTTAGCCATTAATCTACGGGGTTGGGGAAGCTACCTTGAACCTTCCTTATATGGGAGGTACAATGAGATTCCGTTATAGTATGTCACGATTTCATAGAAATTTGCTCCACTTTTAATTTCCCAAACGTGACTCAAGAGCATATTTGACTCAAGCAATTCCTTTCTCGCTCAAGGATAGAGCCATAGTGGCTCCATTCCTTGTAGCGTGGATCCATCACTTCTGGGATGAACTTCAATCACGATTTTATTAGCGTTTTCCCTATGGCCAAAACTCTGATTTAAGAGCGTCCATAATGAATTTTGCTCAAAATGAGTTAAAACCTTTCTATGAAGCATGGGAAAGGTTCAACAAACTCCTACGACCGTGCCCTCATCATGGGTTTGGCACCTATGACTTACTTTAATACTTCCTTCAAGGATTGACCGAGTCCCAATCCATGATAGTGAACGCTATGTTTGGGGGTGGTTTCATTAACTTGAGACCATGTGACGCCTTTGGAGAGGCTTAAGACCATAGCTCGAGATTCTTTCCAAAATACTGCAATGGTTAGGTCCACTAAGGGAATCATAGTGAGGGTTGATGAGATAAGTATGTCTTGATCTTCTTGTTAAAGTTGAGGCTTTGGTGATAAGTTGGATCAATTTATCTCTTTAAGTCTAGTACCATCACAAAGCCACAAGGCCACTCATTTAGGGTCTTCGTCTATAGAATCTATAGAAATGTGTGCACTTTGTTCGGACCTTTGCATGAGACACTATCTTGTCATATCTAGCTTCTCAATTTCCCGAATTCATCTAGGAGCAACTTTGTGCTGCACAGGGGTATACATGTGAGTATAGCCCCTATTTTAACACTTATAATTTGGGGTGAAAGGATAATCCAAAGTTTTCATGGCGTCAGCAAAAGTCCTCCCAACCACAAGTCCCATTCCAATGTCGACCACGTACTGACCACTCAAATCCTCTGGGTTTTTACCATGTTAACCCTTCTAGGTTTCCAAGTGCTTCAGCTAATCAACCTTATGCTACCCAATCTGCTCCTTTTTCATTTGTTCTTGCAGCATCCACCCTATCTGTTAACTGCTCTGGTAATGACGGTCGCTTCGATATGTTGTTACTATTGATCTAAAACTAGCAGTAGGCTTTAGCAAATAATTAGCAACACATGGCTAGGATAGACGCACAGTTTGGTCAAATTACCAGCCAGTTAAGCATTAGAGATCCTTGAAAGCTTCCATCCCAACACGAGGTTAATCCTAGAGCACAGTCTCGTCTTTTGTTAACCCTAGTTACCACCAGGCCCAAGCCAAAGCTGTCACAACTTTGAGAAGTAGCCGGGTAATTGATAATAACATGGGAGTTGAATATGCAGTCCCGGTGCCTTTGAATTCTTTAGTTGCTAAAGATACCAGTTTTGGAAAGAAAAAGAACTCTACTGGTGAATGTGCTAAGAGTAGTTCTTGTTGGGATGGGAAAGCAGGCCATTGGTACTATTGAACCCATGTCTAAAGCCTCATATCCTCAAGCATTAGAAAGACCAAAAGCTACGAGGATTCTATGGTCTTCACAATTTTGGAGCACTTGAAAGATTTGAAAGTCAATCTTCCTTTGGTAAATGCTATTCTTTCTATTCCTGCTTACTCCAAAATTTTCAAAGATCTCTGCACTCGTAAGCGTAGCCCTTCTAGCATGCCTGGAAAGGTGAAGCTAACTGGAAAGGTCAGTAGCATTTGTACCTCTGGCCTTCCGCCCAAGCTAAGTGACCCAGGGGCTTTCACTATACCGTGTTGTATTTGAGAAACCATTATTGATCATGCTCTTTTTGACCTAGGTTCTAGCATCAACTTTATCCCTTATTCTGTCTATCAGTAGCTCAACATAGGTTCTCTTTCTCTTACTCATGTTACCTTGCAACTAGTGATAGGTGCGGCGTAGGCCAAGAGGCATTTGTGAAGATGTGATGGTGCAGTTGAAGAGTTTGTTTATCCTGTTGACTTCGTTGTGTTAGATGTGGACTCGGCTATGACACTAGGCTCACTACCACTATTTTTAAGGCGCCCTTTCCTTGCTACTCTGATGCGATTATTCACTTTGCAAGTCTAGGATGTTAGACCTCAAATTTAGTAATTTGAGGTCTACAATGAGTAGTGAGGCTGCAAATAAGTTGAAGGTGAGTAGGGAAGAAGAAGAATGTTTGATGATTGACTTAGTGGATACTTATGTAGGGATCATATTATAGAAACAATGGTTGACAATGATGAATTGAAGGAGCTTGAAGCTATGTTAGATAGTTTTGACTTGGGAGCATTTGTGAGAGAATTTGAGGCTTATCCTTCTTATTGATTAAGTACTTACCTGTGCAGTTGTTTGAAGTCAATGCTTGTGATCTTTTTGATATTTCTAGTACTATTCCTTCAGTTAATTCTGCTCCAGTCTTGGAGCTTAAACCTCTTCCTAATCATTTAAAATACGTATTCTTAGGACCCAATGAAACCCTCCCTATTATTATATCTTCTAATTTGTCTAGTGAGGAAGAGGTACATTTGTTAAGTGCTCTTAGAGCCCATTGGAAGGTGATAGGATAGACGATCGGTGATTTGAAAAGTATAGATCCTTTTGCGTATATGCATAGGATTCATCTCGAGGAGGGGGTGGTACCTTCTGGAGAGATGTAATAGAGGCTGAACCCTAACATTTGTGAAGTAGTGAAAAAAGAGGTCATTAAGTTATTGGATACTAGAATGATTTACCCGATCTCTGATAGGGAATGGGTGAGTCTCGTACAGGTAGTTCCAAAGAAGACTGGGATTATAGCTGTAGAGAATCAAAAGGGTGAGCAGATTTCTACCCGTACTCCTTTGGGTTGGAGAGTTTATATTGATTACAGAAAGCTTAACTCAAAGACAAGAAAGGATCATTTCCCGTTACCTTTCCTATACTATATTTTGGATAGGATAGCTGGCCATGGCTATTATTGTTTTTTGGATGGGCATTCTGGGTAAAACCAAATCCCTATGTATCCCTAGGATCAAGAAAAGACCACATTCACGTGTCTCTATGGTATGTTTGCCTACAGGAGAATGCCATTTGGTCTTTGCAGTGCCTTGGCCACATTTCAAATATGCATGATGGCCATCTTTAGCGATATAATTAATATCTAGAGATCTTCATGGATGATTTCTCAATTTTTGAAGCAAGTATTGATGAATGTCTAAAGCACCTATCGCTAGTTTGGGATTGATATGTAGAGAAGAATTTGGTGCTTAGTTAGGAGAAATCTCATTTTATCGTTAAGAGAAGTATAGTTTTGGGACACGTTGTTTCTGCTAAAGGTATTTGGTTAAATCATGCTAAGGTTGAGCTTATAGAAAAATTGCTAGTTTCCAAGCATGTCAAAGATGTTTGATCTTTTCTCAGACACATAAGTTTCTATGCGCTTTATTAAGGATTTCAACCATGCATCCCATCCTCTGTCTAGGCCTCTTGCACAAGACATTCCTTTCGTCTTTAATGATGAATGTAGTAAGGCCTCTAAGAGCTTGAAATCCTTGTTATTGTCTTCTTCGATTATTCAACCTCTTGATTATAGTTTGCCATTTGAGATCATGTGTGATACTTCAGATTTTGCGGTAGGTGCGGTGTTAGGGCAAAGGAAGGGGAAGTTGCCCTATGTAATTTACTACACTAGCAAGACTGGATGATGCCCAGAGAAATTACACTACTATCGAGAAGGAGTTGTTGGCTGTAGTGTTTGCTTTGGATAGATTTCGTCCTTACATCCTCGGTTCTTAAGTCATAGTCTATTACGATCATGCAAGTTTACGCTATCTTCTTTCGAAGCGTGATTCAAAACCCCATCTAATTTCGTTGGATGATGCTTTTTCAAGAGTTTGATGTGGAAATACGGATAAAAAAGGTAAAGAGAACTCTGTCGCTGACCATCTTTCCCGATTAGTTCATCACTCTTCTAATGACACCATTCGTTTCTGTGATTCTTTTCCAGATGAGCAACTATTTGCTCTTTCCCATACCATACTGTGGTTTGCCTACACTACACAGGCCCGACATTTTTTTGGGAAGATCCCTATCTTTTTAAGATTTGTGCTAACCAGGTAATTCGGCAATATATTCATGAGAATGAGTTTGAGAATGTTCTTAACATGTATCATGGTGAAGGGTGTGGGGGACACTTTAGTGGGAAGAAAACAGCTCATAAAGTCCTTCGGAATGGCTTCTTTTGGGCAACTCTTTCCAAGATGCTTAAGACTTTTGCAGGAGATGTATTAGATGTCAACGATCCAGGTTTATTTCGAGAAGAGATATGATGCCCCTATCCCCAATTTTAGTTTGTGAATTGTTGGCCGTCTGGGGCATAGGTTTCATGGGCCCTTTTCCACCATTCTTTGGCTATTTCTATATTTTAGTGGTTGTAGACTATGTGTCGAAATGGGTTGAGGCAATCGCCACACGCACAAATGACCATAGAGTTGTGGTTAAGTTTGTTAGGGAGAATATTTTCTCTAGGTTTAGGGTCCTTCGTATCTTGATTAGTGATGGAGGTCAGCATTTCCGTCACATGACATTTGAGGCCTTTGCTTAAGAAGTATTCAGTTGCACATAAGATAGCCACACAATATCATCCACTAACTAGTGGGCAGGTAGAAGTTTCTAATAAGGAGATAAAGTCCATTCTAGAGAAAAGCATAGACCGATCACAGAGATTGGTCATGTAGATTGAGTGATGCATTATGGGCCTACCACATAGTAATTAAGACTCTTATTGGCATGTCTCCATATAGATTAATATATGGTAAGGCATGCCATCTGCCTATTGCATTGGAGGATAGAGCTTATTGGGCTACCAAAGCCCTAAATTTTGATTTGTCTAAGGTAGGTGAAAGGCGAAAGCTTGATTTAGCCGAGTTAGAAGAACTCAGGTTTGAGGCATATAGAAATGCCAAAATCTACAAAGATAGAATGAAGAGAATGCATAATAGGCACATCCTTAGGAAAAATTTCTCTCCTACTAACAGGGTTTGGTTGTTTAATTCTAGACTTAAATTTTTTCCAGGTAAGCTTAAGACTCGTTGGGATGGTCCATATAAAGTCATTGAAGAGTAACTGTCCAGGGTAGTGAAGATTAAGGATGTGGAAGATGGCCATGAAGTAACCGTGAAAGGCTAACGACTAAAGCATGCATTTGAGCTACGATTGTCAATGGCTGGTGTGGAATCTATAAAGCTTCAAGACCCTGTTTATGAAGAGTGATTGTGATAATCGCCTGGCTGATGGCGTTGTGGTTAGTGCTACCAGGAGGCAACCTTAGGTTAAATTGTTGTTTCCATTCTTTGTAGTTTTATATTTTTCTTTATTTTTATTTGCTTTTCAAAACTTGAGTGCATGTTCCCTGTTAGGTGTGACTCTTCGTTATTTATACACCTAGTTATCATTTGACAATACCAACGCGGGAATGCTTGGCCGAGCTACTAATTTTGTGTATTGTGAGTATTGGTATTTTGTTTTAAATAGGATTGGTGGCTGGATGACTGATCTTTGGTGTTGAAGGACTTCAAGAGTAAATAAGGAGTATTTTTTTTCCTATCCCCAATAATTCATTATGTTTCTCCTTTTCCTGCTTCATAAATTTGCTTTGTGTGTGTTTGATGGCTTTTACTCCATTTGCTTGAGACAAGCAAAATGCAGATTTGGGGTTGTGGGAATCCTATTATGCCACATAAGCATAGAGGGTTTGGGTTTTGTGCATTATAGGCATCCTTAGAATTGTATATCTCCACCATGTTCCATATGTTGGCTCTTGCTATTGGTTTGTTTTGAGTGGCCACAAAGAAGCTGCGGTGCGGGGAATGAAAAAAAAGGAGGACTTGGTTCTTAGAGGGGATAACCTTTCGAGAATCTATTGGGAAATGAATTCCATAGGACTTTCCATTACCGTCACTCCCTTTTTGGTTGGAAAAAGTGAAAATAAAGGGTTTTTTATGCGAGTTTCCGATCCTTGAATGGCTTTCTTACTATTTTTTTACCCCATTTTTTGTTTTGAATTTGTCTACATATTAATTTTTTGTATGATAAAAAAGAAAGAAAAAAGAAAAAGGAAAAAAGAGAAGAAAAATATATAAAATAGAAAAAATAAACGCCACATAAAGTCGACTTGGCAAGTGCTTAATTTCAACGTCTTCTCATTTAAGATGGTTGGTGAAACCCGAGTTAGTAGGTTTGAGGGTTTCTTCCCTAGTGCCTTAAACCTTAGGTGGTTGGGATATCTTGACTCGAAAGCTCGTTATACGGGGGCCCTAACCATGGAGAATGGTAGTATGTTACCTTTTTAGTGTTTGTAAATAAGGCTCTTTATGCATAATAAGAGCCATTGTGATGTGTTTTTCTTTGTTGTATTTTCTGTTTGGGCTAAAATGCATGTTTTGGAGACCATTGAAGTTGATAGGGCACGGAATATCAATATCCCGAGTGTGTGAGTTAGAATCCTTAGAGGTGCTGTGACTTAAATGAGCTTGGAAATGTCTAAGAGATCTGATTATGTTTTGATTGAAAGGAAGAGCCAGCAAGAACTTGGGAATCGTTGGCACGACAAAATTGATTCCTTCTTCACCCTTGAGGTAGAAAGAAGGTAGCCTAATGCAGTTGGCAACCCTTGTGAACAATTTGGAGATGGTGTAAGATAAACTTGCTTGGGGACAAGCAAAGAGAAGGTTTGGGGTGTTGATGTACCTTGATTTGCTTGGTACATTGACGCCATTAGCTTTCATTTTAGATGGATTCTAAGCTTTCTAAGTACAGCTACATGGTATTTTGTGCATTAAAGTTAATAATGCTTGCTTGATAAGGTTTGTATGCTCTAGTGTTCAATTGAGTCATTTTGAAAGTGTAAAGTGTGTTCTAACATATTCTAAGTCCCCTTGAATGATGAGTGAGGGCGGAATTGAATTTGAGCAAAATTTAGGTGCAGATGCATGTCTTAGGGTTCAATTTCATGTTTAGAAGGGTAATTGTGTGCATACCGGGTGTGTGATTACTTAATTGATGGACAAGTGCGCGTTGCTTATGTGAAATCTTAAAGACATTTGCTTATTTTCTTCTTGTTAATGTGCTGAGAGTAGTTCACACTAGGATGGGAAACAGGCCATTGGTACTGTTGAACCCATGTGTAAAGCCCCATGTCTTCAAGCATTAGAAAGACCAAAAGCTATTGAGGAATCTAAGGTCTTCAAAATTTTGGAGCACTTGAAAGATTTGAAAGTCAATCTTCCTTTGGTAGATGCTATTCTTTCTTTTCCTGCTTACTCCAAAGTTTTCAAAGATCTCTACACGTGTAAGCGTATCATTTCTAAAATACCTAAAAAGATGAAGCTTACTGAAAAGGTCAATAGCATTTGTACCTCTGGCCTTTCGCCCAAGCTAAGTGATCTAGTGGCCTTCACTATACCGTGTCGTATTCGAGCAACCATCATAGATCATGCTCTTCTTCACCTAGGTTCTAGCGTCAACTTGATCCTTTATTCTGTTTATCAGCAGCTCCACATAGGTACTCTTTCTTCTACTCATGTTACCTTACAGCTAGCTGATAGGTCTGAGCATAGACCGAGAGGCATTTGTGAAGATGTGATGGTGTAGGTTGGAAAGTTTGTTTATCCTGTTGACTTCATTGTGTTAGATATGGACTGCAACTGTGACATTGAGCTTGTTACCCCTATTCTTTTAAGGCGTCGTTTCCTTGCTACTACTAATGCAGTTATCGACTACAAGTCTGGGATGTTAGACCTCAAATTGGGTAATTTGAGGTCTACAATGAAAGTAGCTGAGGTAACAAATAAGTTGAAGGTGAGCGGGGAAGAAGAAGAATGTTTGATGATTGACTCAGTAAATATTTGTCTAGGGGATCATATTATAGAAATAATGGTTGACAATGATGAATTGAAGGAGCTTGAAGCTATGTTAGATAGTTTTGACTTAGGAGCATTTGTGAGATATCCATCTTATTCAGTTAAGTCCATACCTGTGCAGTTGTTTAAAGTTAATGCTTGTGATCTTTTTGATATTTCTAGTACCATTCCTTCTGTTGAGTCTGCTCCAGTCTTAGAGCTCAAACCTCTTCTTGATCATTTAAAATATGCACGCTTTGGACCAGACGAAACCCTCCCTGTTATTTTAGCGTCTGATTTGTCTAGTGAGGAGGAGGAACATTTGTCAGGTGTTCTTATAGCCCATTGGAAGGCGATCAGATGGACAATCAATGATTTGAAATGTATAGATCCTCTGTGTGTATGCATAGGATTCATCTCGAGGAAACGGCGGTACCTTCCAGAGAGATGCGATGAGGCTGAACCTTAACATGTGCGAAGTAGTAAAAAAGAGGTCATTAAGTTGTTGGATGCTGAAATAATTTACCCGATCTTTGATAGTGAATGAGTGAGTCCTGTACAGATAGTTCCAAAGAAGACTAGGATTATAGTTGTAGAGAATGAAAAGGATGAGCTGATTCCTACCCGTACTCCTTTGGGTTGGAGAGTTTGTATTGATTTCAGAAAGCTTAACTCAAAGACAAGAAAGGATCATCTCCCATTACCTTTCTTAGACCAGATTTTAGATAGGGTAGCCAGTCATGGTTATTATTATTTTTCAGATGGGTATTCTGGCAATAACCAAATCCCTATGTATATCCAGGATCAAGAAAAGACCACGTTCACGTGCCTCTATGATACGTTTGCCTATAGCAGAATGCCATTTGGTCTTTGCAATGCTTTGGCCATATTTCAAAGATGCATGATGGCCATCTTTAGCGATATGATTGGGAAATATCTAGAGATCTTCATGGATTATTTCTCAGTTTTTGGAGCAAGTTTGATGAATGTCTAAAGCACCTCTGGCTAGTTGTGGGTTGATCTATAGAGAAGAGTTTGGTGCTTGGTTGGGAGAAATTTCATTTTATGGTTAAGAGAGGTATAGTTTTGGGACACGTTGTTTCTGCTGAAGGTATTCGGGTAGACCCCGCTAAGGTTGAGCTTATAGAAAAGCTGCCAGCTCCTAAGCAGTCAAAGATATTAAATCTTTTCTCGAACATGCAGGTTTCTATAGGGGCTTCATTAAGGATTTCAGCCATGTAGCCCGTCCTCTGTCTAGGCTTCTTGCATAAGACATTCCTTTCGTCTTTAATGATGAATGTAGTAAGGCCTTTAAGAGCTTGAAATCCTTGTTATCGTCTTCTCTGATTATTCAACCTCCTGATTATAGTCTACCATTTGAGATCATGTGTAATGCTTTAGATTTTGCGGTAGGTGCGGTGTTAGAGCAAAGGAAGGGAAGTTGCCCTATGTAATTTACTATGCCAGCAAGACTACGGATGATGCCTAGAGAAATTACACTACTACCAAGAATGAGTTGTTGGTTGTAGTGTTTGCTTTGGACAAATTTCATCCTTATATCTCGGTTCTCAAGTCATAGTCAATTCGATCACGCACTTTATGCTATCTTCTTTGAAGTGTGACTCAAAACCCCGTCTAATTTGTTGGATGATGCTTCTTCAAGAGTTCGATGTGGAAATACGGGATAAAAGAGGTAAAGAACTCTGTCACTGACCATCTTTCCCAATTAGTTCATCACTCTTCTAATGACACCATTTTTTTGTGATTCTTTTCCAGTTGAGCAACTATTTGCTCTTTCCCATACCACACCATAGTTTGCCAATATTGTGAATTTCCTTGTTACTAGTCAATTCCCTTCCCATTGGGAGAAGAAAGAAAAGCATAGGTTCCGTGCTCACGCCCGACATTTTGTTTGGAAAGAACCCTATCTCTTTAAGATTTGTGCTAACTGTAATTCGGCAATGTATTCCTGAGAATAAGTTTGAGAATGTTCTTAACATGTGTCATGGTGAGGGGTGTGGGGGACACTTTAGTGGGAAGAAAATAGCTCATAAAGTCCTTTAGAGTGGCTTCTTTTGGCCAACACTTTTTCGAGATACACAAGACTTCTGTAGGAGGTGTATTAGATGTCAATAGTCTGGGTCTATTTTGAGAAGAGATATGATGCCCCTATCCCCAATTTTAGTTCGCGAATTGTTTGACGTTTGGGGCATAGATTTCATGGGCCCTTTTTCATCATCCTTTGGCTATTTCTACATCTTAGTGGCTGTAGACTATGTGTCGAAATGGGTCGAGGCAATCCCTACGTGCACGAATAACCATAAAGTTGTGGTTAAGTTTGTTAGGGAGAATATTTTCTCTAGGTTTGGGATCCTCGTGTCTTGATTAGTGATGGAGGTCAGCATTTCCATCATAGGACACTTGAGGCACTGCTTAGGAAGTGTTCAGTTGCACATAAGATAGCCACACCATAGCATCCACAAACTAATGGGCAGGTGAAAGTTTCCAATAGGGAGATAAAGTCCATTCTAGAGAAGACTGTTAGGCTTGATCGTAGGGATTGGTCATGTAGACTGAGTCATGCATTATGGGCCTCCTGCATAGCATTTAAGACTTCTATTGACATGTCTCCATATAGATTAGTGTATGGTAAGGCATGTCATCTACCTGTTAAGTAGAAGCATAATGCTTATTGGGCTACCGAAGCCCTAAATTTTGATTTGTCTAAGGTAGGTGAAAGGCGAAAGCTTGATTTAGCTGAGTTAAAAGAACTCAGGTTTAAGGCATATGAAAATGCCAAACTCTACAAAGATTGGGTGAAGAGAATGCATGATAGGTACATCCTTAGGAAAAATTTCTCTCTTACTGACAGGGTTTGGTCATTTAATTCTAGACTTAAGTTTTTTCCAGGTAAGCTTAAGACTCGGTGGGAAGGTCCATATGAAGTCGTTAAAGCATACCCGTCCGAGGCAGTGAAGATTAGGGATTTGAAAGATACCCATGAAGTAATCTTGAATGGCCAACAATTGAAGCATGCATTTGAGCCAGGATCAGCAATGGTTAGTGTGGAATCTGTAAAGCTTCAAGACCCTATTTATGAAGAGTGATTGTGATAATCGCTTCGACGGCTTGTGGTTAGTGCTACCAGGAGGCAACCTTGGTTTAAATTGTTGTTTTCATTCTTTGTAGTTTCATATTTTTCTTTATTTTTGTTTGCTTTTCGAAACTTGAGTGCATGTTCCCTGTCAGGTGTGACTCTTCATTATTTATGCACCTAGTTGTCATTCGACAATACCAATGCGAGAATGCTTGCTGAGCTACTAATTTAGTGTCTTGTGAGTATTGGTATTTTGTTTTAAACAAGATTGGTGGGTGGATAACTGATCTTTGGTGTTGAAGGACTTCAACAATAAATAAGGAGTATTTTTTTTCCTATCCCCAATAATTCTTTATGTTTCTCTCTTTCCTGCTTCATATATTTGCTTCGTATATGTTTGATGGTTTTTACTCCATTTTCTTGAGGACAAACAAAATGCAGATTTGGGGTTGTGGGAGTCCTATTATGCCATATAAGCATAGATGGTACGGGTTTTGTGCATTATAGGCATGCTTAGAACAGTTTATCTCCATCATGTTCCATATGTTGGCTCTTGCTATCGGTTTGTTTTGAATGGCAACAAAGGAGTTGTGGTGTGGGGAATTTGGAAAAAAAAGGAGGACTTGGTTCTTAGAGGGGACAATCTTTAGAGAATCAGTTGGGAAATGAATTCCATAAAACTTTCCATTATCGTCACTCCTTTTGGTTGGAATAAGTGAAAATTAAGGGTTTTTGATGTGCATGTCTGATCCTTAAATGGCTTTCTTATTGTTTTTTTAGCCCATTTTTTGTTTTGAATCTGTCTATTATATTAATTCTTTTGTATGATAAAAAAGAAAGATAGAAAAAAGGAAACAAAAAGAAAAAATGAAAAAAAGAAAAGAGAAGAAAAAAATATATATAAAACAGAAAAAATAAACGTCGCACAAAGTCGACTTGGCAAGTGTTTCATTTCAAAGTCTTGTCATTTAAGGTGGTTGGTGAAACCTGAGTTAGTAGGTCCGAGGAGGGTTTCTTCCCCTAGTACCCTAAACCTTACGTGGTTGGGATGTGCTAACTCAAACGCTCGTTACACAGGGGCCCTGACTGTTGAGAATGGTAGTATGTTACCTTTTTAATGTTTGTAAATACGACTCTTTACACATAATAAGAGCCATTGTGATGTGTTTTTCTTTTTTGTATTTTATTTTTGGGCTGAAATGCATGTTTTGGAGACCATTGAAGTTGGCAGGACACGGAATATCAATATCCCGAGTGTGTGGGTTAGAATCCGAAGGGGTGTTGTGACTTAAATGAGCTTGGAAATGTCTAACAGATCTGAGTACCTTTTGATTGAAAGGAAGAACCAGCAAGAGCTTAGGAATCCTTGGCACGATAAGATTGACTCCTTCTACACCCTTGAGGCAAAAAGAAGGCAACCCAATGCGGTTGGCAACCCTTGTGAACAATTTGGAGATGAACTGTAAGATAAACTTGCTTGGGAACAAGCAAAGAGAAGGTTTGATGGTGTTGATATTCCTTGATTTGCTTGGTATATTGACGCCATTAGCTTGCATTTTAGATGGATTCTAGAGCTTTATAAGTACAACTACATGGTATTTTGTGCATTAAAGTTAATAAGGCTTCCTTGATAAGGTTTGCATGCTCTAGTGTTCATTTGAGTCATTTTGAAAGTGTAAAGTATGTTTAATGTATTCTAAGTGCCCTTGAATGATGAGTGAGTGCCAAGATAGAATTTGAGCAAAATTTAGGTGCCTACGCATGTCTTAGGGTTCAATTTCATGTTTAGAAGGGTAATTGTGTGCATACCGGGTGCGTGATTGCTTAATTGATGGACAAGTATGCATTGCTTATGTGAAATCTTTAAGACTCTTGCTTATTTTCTTCTTGTTTTTATTCTAGCCTTTTATTAGTTAGATTATATTATAGCATTAGATTAGACTTTAGATATAACTTACTTTAGTAGGTTAAGTAATTATTTAGGATAATATAGGCTACTAGTAATGTATAGTAGCTTAATAGAACATTTTATATATTAGTTCATTAGTATATCAACTTAGTATAGTTTTTATACAAGTATAATAGTATGGTAATAATATAGTAATTCAGTGTCGGCATTGTATCAATATTAGTTTATCATATTTGCAGTATATTTTATTACTTATTTTGCATGCTTCATACTTGCACATCATAAGAAAAACAACAGCAATTAATTCCTTGATCTTCACAATCACGTGCACACCACAATTAAGCCATGCATGCATTGCTCATTTCCTTTTCGGCCTTAATTGAAATGCAAGCTGTTATCTTATCTCCACTTTCAGTTTTGAATTCAAAAAGGAGTAGCAACTTCTGGACTGACTTTTAGCAACAAGAGAGGAGTTCAAATTCAAAAGAAAAAGAAGAAAGAAAGGTTGGAATCCTTGGGATAGAGGCTGTTGCGATTTTTCAGCACATTGTTGGTACCTGAAAGGAGAGAGAGCTCGACCAGAATCATCTTTAAAAATAGGGTTGCTGCACTTGTGCAGGGGGGTCAGCAAACTCGTTCAAAAAAAAAAAAGAGAGGGCTACTGCACTTGTGTAGTGAATTCAGCAAGTTCGTCCAAAAAAGAGTGGCTCTATCAAATGCAAACACGTCTAGGGCATGGCATTCATGAATACATTGAACTATCTAACAACTAAACACGTGGACATGCTTAGATTGCTCTAATTTAGGTAATAGCACCTGACATGTAAGCAGTCAAAGCTAATCTTGTTATTAACATGGAAACATACATATAGACATCGATGAATAAACAATCCACTCCATGGATGCATCATATAAACACATAGACATGCTCACACAATGATTTAGAAGTGGTTAATAGCAAAATAGGCTTCAATATATATATGCTACTTCATTGAGGCATATTATCAAACCCTTAAACATGTATTGTAATAAGCCATGGAAACCCTAAAAACAAAGCATGTTTATATAAATCCATCAACTATCATTGGAATAAAGTAGTAAATCAACCCATAATACAAGTGTAAATCACCCTACATGCTCTAGTTAAACATAGATTAAACTAGGATGAAAAAATTTTTATCCTTAGCCATCTCTTTACAATCAAGAGCAAAAACCCTAAATCCTTGTGTGTGATCCACCAAAGATGCTTGGTTCCTAGTGTAGATATTTATGGGTGAGTGTGTATAAGGTGACTAAGAATTAGAGTTTAGTAGGTGTAAGATGGGGTTCAAACCATAGCCCAAGAATGTTGAAAATCAAGCTTTTATAGACATCTTTCATGCCCAGTCGATCGACCGATAAAATCTTCATAGCAAGCCGATTACACAAAAAGGGATTCTCTGGTCATCTTTGGATGACCTAGCTGGTTAAATGACTCGGGCTTTTACTTGATCGTGATTCTTCATCCTTTATGCTTGATCTTCATCTCACGTCTCGTACCTCTCTATCTTAATCTCAAACTTGTTCTTGCCAAATTTAGGCAACATAATTACCATTTTTAACTTCAATATATTCTACCATAAGATCAAAGTTACACTCTAACGGTAATTGCTATACCTAGAAGCTTATCACAAAACAATGTGAACTTTGTCTTTGACCTATTAAATAACCAACCATAATGCCCCTTTTATGCACACCCATAGCTAAGGACCACAGCTAAGGCCAGTCCTTTGGCCCTTGTACTATTACTGCCTTAGTTGCATATTCTCTATTGGGTCTCTTGTCCTATAAACAACCATTCGTGGTCATGGATCCTTAATCTTGAGAACGACCCTTTAGCCAAATAACTGATACACCCTTAAAGATAGTATTACTATATCTAGATTTGGATGATCAATAGGACAATCCTAAGGGGGCACATAGATTCCATATTACATATACACATTCCAACTAATTAAAACTTGACACTCAACACACAAGGCTATTGATTTTAATAAAATAAATCTCACCCACAGTGAATCAAAGCACCAAATACTAACATCGTTAGTCCATTAACATATGCTCAAGATTAAGAGCAATGGTCACTTGTTAGCAATCTGTATCTTGGTTTCTTTCTTTTCATAATACGTGGGATTTGGGTGATGGGTAAACTATGAGGGTTGCTCTTAGCTAACTACTAACTAATACCCTAGTTCATCCCTAGGACTCTATGTGGGTCAATCCCCAGGTGATGTCTTTCTAGAGGCACGGTGTGGTCTTTATGACCTAGGGCCTTAAGGTTGACTAACTAGCTTCTTAGGTGACCTAGATTGAACCTGCCATAGTGCTTAAACCATTAGCTTGATTTAAAGCCAAGACCTAGTGCCGACTAAACCTATTCAGAAACCTATTGGTTGGGTTTAAAGTCAAAGGAGACTTGGTTTAAGCTAGCCCTAAGTTACACATTGTCAATCTAGGGTCACAATAGTAGGACTAGATCATTTTAGGCACAATCATACATGTTTCTTACTATGGCATTCGCAAATATATAGACATACTCGACTATCAAATATTGTCATGCAAGGATTACATCATCTTATGCATTAGAAACCAACATGTATGTAGTACTGAGGTCATATTTACTATTAGGCATGCAAACGTGAACATAAGCATTACTTCATATAATCCATACACACACACATAGTGAAGAAATTCTATGGAACTTTTTACAAGAATTCATCCAGGATCAAGATCTTGAGAACTGAAAAGTTCACAAAGAACACGAGAATACCTGGATATTTGTGACACGAATATATGTTCTTAATAAGTAGCCTAACAGAAGCCTGTTCTCCTTTCTCTTCGTATGCAGCAAAGATCTACTTATGGAGGCTAGGGTTTTCTTTTGGGAAGGACGTTTTTTTTCTTCGTGAAAAACTAATGACAATGAAAAATACGTACAATTATTCTACTTTATAGAACAAAATGAGTTGGGCCTTTTCAAGTTCCAGCTCCATTTCTCCAACCAGTTAAGCCTAAACCTTTTATGGCCTTTGGACTTCTCAAGTCCAAGACACATTTTGGAATTATATCATTATTTAATTCTTAACCTAATTAGCCTAAGATTTAATTGATGTCATATTTTCTGTGCTAGCAAAAAATAGATGAAATTAAATTCGTGACCTATTAATATTAAATATTTCATTCTCAATTAAATATTCAGGCATATTAATTATTTATTCCTTTATTGAATTTACAATTAAATAATGGGATATTTAATTCTCAATTAAAAATAATAGATCAATTTATGAATAAAATTTTCAACCTTTTGCGTGGCTCCGTAGGTTCAAACTAAATCAGATAATACAAGGACAATTTTTGTACTAATCGAAGATACCATCTAGTAATGGTTCCTGATATTCAGATAAGCTGAATGGTTACAAAGCAACTGTCAATGAATTGGGCGACTTTGGTAGATCCCTGATGACCCTTGATATTCCAAAATAATCTTAAAAGCATGGTTAGCTATCAAACCCTTAATCAATTGCTCCATATTAAGTCCTTATCTCGTCATTACCCATCAAGACACAACTCGTGGCACATCACGCAAAAAGTTTTGGCCAAAGACTTATGAGTTAGGACTAGCTAGAATATCATTCTCCCAATACCTAAAGTGGGTTAATCCCACATTGTCTTGCACATCAACTTCACGATACTTGCTTGCACCCAATAACCTTTCGTCACCAAATTGGAAATTCGGGTACATTGACACCAAAGTACAAGAAGTAATTCATAATCCTCCACGACAATCTCAGGTCGAAGTGAATACTGCAACCATGTGCACCACAAACAATTCTTTGATAGTAGGGTAAGTACTATAGAATGCTTGTAAGCGAGTCATACTCAGTAAGTGTGTTTCCACATCATACCTCTTTGTCACACTGGTGTTCCAACACCCATTGGTCATGAGAATAACCAACCCATGTGACAGATAATGACCTTTACTCGATGGAATTGACGTCCTAGTATTAATTCCATTATTTGGCTATGCATAGAATTTAAGAATAATCAGAACGAAGATGGTGCCTTATGATAAAATTGCCAATATTATTAAGAAAACCCATAGGTGAACAATTCTAGAAATACAATAGATAACTAACTTTAGGACACTATTCCTAACAATCTCCTACTTGGATTAAAGTGAGTCAAATCTATATGTCATATGCATCTTCTATCAATGTAAATCAAACTCTTTGATCTCGAGGGCCTTAGTAAATGGGTCAACCAAATTCTCTCTACTATTGATCTTTTGCATAATGACGCCACCTCTAGTTACAATCTCTTGGATTAAGTGATAACGTCCTAGCACATGTTTGGCTTTCTGGTAGGATCAAGGTTTCTTACCTTGAGCAACTATCACCAAAGATTGTAACTACACTAGCTAAGTTAGGAACAATCCCAAGCTTAGCAACGAATTTCTTGAGCCAAACTGCTTCCTTCGCTATATTAGATGCTACTATGTATTTAGCCTCGTAGATAGATTTAGCCACTGTCTGTTGTTTGGAACTCTTCTAGCAAATAGCTCCACGATTTAACGTAAACATAAACCCAGACATGCTTTTAATATCATCCCAATCTGATTGAAAACTCGAATCAATATAACCCACTAATTTCATGTCAAAATCCCCATGGATGAGCCACAGGTCTTTGGCATTTTCTCAAAGACTTAAGGATGATCTTTACCACTTTCCAATGTCTTTCATCGGGATTAGATTGGTACCTCACGCCCACTCCTAAAGAGTATGCCATCTTCAGTCGTGTACATGTCATAGCATACATAATAGATCTTATTGCTAAAGTATAAGGGACTCTATTCATTCATTCTCTCTTTTAAGGAGTTGAGGGACAATCTCTCTTGGAGAGAGAAATTCCACGGTGTATCACAATATAGCCTTTCTTGGAATTTTCCTTGTTGAAACTCTTCAGCACGATATGTATGTATATGGATTGGGACAATCCCAAGAACCTTTTAGACTTGTCTCTATAGATCTTGATGCCGAGGGTATAAGAAGTCTCTTCTAGATCCTTCGAGAGAACTAAGATGAAAACCATAACTTCAAAATCTCTAATGCTGGGATATCATTTCCTATAAGGAGAATGTCATCCACATACAATACTAAGAGTCTAACTACATGTCCGTTAGCCCATTTATGGATGCAAAGCTCTTCTTCATTCTTAGCAAAGCCATACATTTTGACAACCTTATCAAAACGTTTGTTCTAACTCCAAGAAGCCTGCCCATAAATAGACTTATGAAGCTTACACACTTTACACTTATCTGTGGATGTGAACTATTCAGGTTATGTCACGTACATTTCCTTTTCTAGCTCATCATTAAGGAAAACTTTTTGGACATCCATTTGACAAATTTCATAGTCTAAGTGCGGAGCTATAGCAAGCATGATATGAATTGACTTCAGCATTACTGCAAGGGAAAATGTTTTATCATAGTCAATACCATGGCATTGCTAATATCACTTACTAACCAAACGAGCTTTGTAGGTCTCCACATTCCCATCTACTTCTCGCTTTTGTTTGAATACCCACTTATACCCCATGGGCTTTAACCCTTCGGGTAGATCAACTAATGTCTATACGTTATTGACCTTCACAGATTCCAAGGCCTTAAGCCATTCTTCAGAGTCATGCCTTTGTATGGCATCCATATAGGTGATCAAATCCTTATCATTCATATCTAGTTCAATGGGATCATCGTCTCAAACAAGGAATCCATACTTAGCTAGTTTACGTGATACTCTACTAGATCTCCTAAGTGATGCCTTTATAATTGTTTTAGGGTTTGGTTCCTTAAGCTTATCCTATCTTGTATGTTTAATTGAAGGTGTCTGTATTTCACCAGGCTCAATAGTAAATGCAGTACTCTCTTGTTCTAGAAACTTTTTCTCTAAAAAGACTACTCTAACGGAAACAAACACCTTTTATTCTTTAACATGATAGAAGTCATTTCACTTAAACTCTTTAGGGTACCCTACGTATCTACATTTGTCAGATTTTGGTTCTAGCTTGTTAATTTGAAGACATTTGATGCACGTTAAACACCCTTAAACACTAAGGTAAAGCTAGCTCAAACAGTAATCCTAAACATAAAAAATCCCATATTTAAGGGAGTGATTAGTGCTAATGTGCTCCAACAGCTCCCTATCTTATCCCCAAAAATTTGAATTTTTTCAAAATCCCAAAACAAAACACCCATATACAGGGGTTTTTTTCATCCCCTAAAGCCAAAATCCAAATCCAATCCCCTATTTCCGATAGGTTTAAGATTGTAATATTTTAAAATAAGATAGCTATTGGAGTAAAACAAAAATACGGATTCCTTAAATTGAGAGTTTGATATTGGAGTAGAACTAAAAATAGGGGATCCCAAATTATAAGAAAATGACTCAAATTACTAAAATTTGGGGAAAAAATAAGGGGGCTATTGGAGACAACCTAAGAGAGTATTGATCTACAACTATGCCACATCTCATATAGTGGTTTTTCCACTAACTTGCAAGGTACTTTATTCAATATACAAGTGGCTCTCCTAAGAGCATATCCCCAAAAGGATATAGGCAGATTCTTGCATCCCATCATGGATCGAACCATGTCTAATAGTGTTCAATTTCTCCTTTCAGATACACCATATGTTATGGTATACCTAGAGAAGTCCATCGTGATAGAATTCCACTTTTTTCTAGGTAACTCAAAAATTCACTGGAAAGACATTCCCCTCTATGATCAAATCACAGGATCTTAATACTACTTCCAGTTTGTTTTTCTACCTAAATCTTGTATCTCTTGAACATTTCAAAAGACTCTAATTTACATCTCATCAAATAAACATACCCATTCCTAGATAGTTCATCAGAGAACATGATCAAGTAAGAATACCAACCACTAGCACTAGTGCTCATTACCTACCACTAGCACTAGTGCTCATGCAGCCATAGACATCAGTATGTACAAGGCCCAAGAGTTCTGTAGCCAGATCACCTGTTCCAGTAAAGAGGGAATTGGTCATTTTCCTAGGTAGACAAGATGTACAAGTCAGAAGTGATTCAAGATCACCAATGTCAAGAAACCTTTCCTTGAACAACTTGTGAATCCTATCCTTACTAATATGACCAAGCCTACAGTGCCAAAGATACATATCAGAAGCGATCCTAATGCGGGGCGTTTATTGCTAACATGAAAGATGTGCACAGGTTGTGTCAAAATATAAATCCAATGTTCCAATCATTCATTAAAAGAACTAATATTATTCAAAATAATGTCAATACCATTATTGGAAATTCTAAAGACATGTCCATCTTGGGTTGAACGCCCAATTGGAAAAATGTTCAAAACAAAATCCAAACAAAAGAAACATTAGAAAGACTCGAGTTCATGGAATTGATAGTGATAGCTAAATACCCCAATGCCAGTACTAGAACATGATTCTCATTGCCAACGCTTAGGTATCACTCTCCATCTTTGAACTTCCTATTGACCTGCAGCCCCACAACGAATTGCAAATATGATAAGGATTGCTTGTATCTAATACATAGCTAGTAGAGTCTATGACAGTAAAGTTGCAAGGAGCAATCATATATATAACTTGCTGAGCAAGCTATTGCTTTCTCCGAGGCCTATTTAATACGCTAGATACTAAGGACAATTCCTCTTCCAATGTCCAAGCTACTTGCAGAAGAAATGCTCTACTTGGCTCTAGTGAACCTTCTGCTTGCAAGCTTTATTCTGCTATTGTGTGGGCTCTTTAACCCCACCTTGGGCTTTAAATGCATTGTTGCTTTTTTCTTACCTTTCATAAGAAAACCCTTACGTTTTGAGGATAAAGCACCTCTCATTACACTAATAGGCTTTTTGAGAAGTTAGTTTTCTTTCTCAAAGGTTTACAACGACTCCAGTAGCCTGTGGTAATTAATAATAGGCTTGTTTATCTTGAACCGATTCAAGAAGGAGAGAAAAGATAGAGGCAGCAAATTAAGAATGAGATCTTTGGCAAGCTGTTCCTGGAATGGAAAACCTAGATTAGCCATCTTTTTGATGTTTTTTTATCATGTACAATACATGATTAGTAATGGGTATGCCTTTGGCATCTTGGCACTGAAAATAGCACATGAGGTTTTATGTCTCTTAGTGTCATCAGATGTGCCAAATGACTTATTCAACGCTTGAATGATTGACTTAGGTTATGAATCCTCAAACTTGTAACCAAACTCATCATTCATTGTAGCCCTCATAATACAATGAACCGTGACTCTATTACCAAGCCATTTTTATAGTGTCAATGATCTACTATTGGTGCATTAGCAATAGGTTCCGCAAGTACTAGATCAGTTAGAACATACAAGATACATTCACGTTCAAGCACAATGTGCAACCTTTGATACCAGCTATCAAAGTATGGCCTAGTGAGCTTCTTACTTTCTAATAGTGATCTCAAAGATAATGTGCTAGCCATTAAATCTATAAAAAAACTGACATAAAAAAGTAAGTAAGCCATTGTATATACGAATTATTAATTTTTCAATAGATATAGGAAAATATCTAATGGATTCTCCCACGAATTTATTCAGATTGTTAGCCCTTACTTACTGCCCAAAGGGATTTTCGAAAACAAATCCTTTTAGTGGGTCCAGAGATCTAAAACAATGCACATAAGCTCAACTGAGGTAGACCCACCTATAGACCCCGCTTGGTAGGTTCATAAAGCAATTACTTCCCCAAGCATATTCCAATATTTTGTTCTACCCCAAGCATCCCTTCAATAGGACTAAGGTCCTCCACTGATAAGCTCAGTTAGGTCAAACCATTAACATGAGCTCCTAAGATTTTCTCCGACCCTAACGAGTAAGCCTGATTAAGGTCGACCCACCTACTCATCAATCTGAAGGGATTCCATGGGGTTTCATTTAGTAAATAATAATCCCCTATATAAAACCCAAGCCTGAAGGCCTCCAACATTTATTAGAGTATTAGGCCACTTTAAGGACCTAATAATTTTAGGGGACTTATTTGAGAAAAGTAGCGCGCTTGTTTCAATAGCCAAACCCTTTAGTTTTCTCGTTAATTAATCAATTGGCATACAAAATAGTACATATATCAATACATATAAGCACATGCAGGAGATTATGGGCTTTCCTAGCGTGACCCACTAAAGCCATCTTGGGCCACTTTATCATGCAAAACTTAAGAACTCCTTCTAAAGGAGGGGATACATCACTTCGAAGAGGAATTTTACAACCAGATTTTAAGAGAAGGCTGGGCTTATAGACCCAATTTAAAAACCTAAAAATTAATTAAAATAATTAACAAATAAAATGCAATAATAAACATGATATGCATGTCCATAACCATCTCATAATATTTCATACATCAAAATATAAGAGCATAGACAATTCCATGATTTTACGCACAATAATTAGATCAATTTAATCAAATTAAATTGACCTTACCAAATAATTAAAACTCTTTTTAAATTGTTTGGGGTCAAACTCTAAATTTTGACAAATTAGATATTTGCCCAATATAAATAAACTAATTTTGAAACAATTTGGGTCAAAAATAAAAATTTTGAAGCATTTTAGGCCTAGCTAATTAATTAAAAACATATTTTTGACAATAATGGATTTTAAAATAATTTTTGTAGGCATTTAATAAATGATTTATTTTAATATATATAACTTAATTAACATTTAATTAAATTATACATAACAATATTGTTTATTATTAAAGATAGAGAATAAGCATTTAGGCTCAGAGAACAATGTAGAGGAGATGGGTAAAGGAGATGGTAGCCACATAAAGCATCCGGTTTGAGACACAGTAGGCGTAGCTCTTACAAAACATTTTTTTTATTTAATGTGTAACAAAAACATGTGATTAAAAGAAAACACCTTCACAATCGGGGCTTACAAGTAGCTTGGTTGGTAAGACCAAGCAAAACCCTAGTAGAAGGTGCCCGCTAGCTCCATAACACACGTGGTTCTTTTTAAATTGTATATGATGTTTGAAAAAAAAACCTTCCATATTCTTAAGATTTTAACCTAGCTACCACCCCATCTAGCCAACATTGCCATTAGCAATCCAAAAGTAGAAATCTTTTTTTTTTTTTCGTTGGACCATAATTCCAAAACATAAACAAAAGAAACACCACCAATTTTTTCATTGCCATTAACATGGCAACTTAAATGAAAACATTTTTTGCTTTTATTCCAATAACATCACCCATAAAACCTTTTGAATATTTTTTGGTTGCAAGAAAAGAAGCAGATGAATCCTTAAGCTCTTCCTATCATAGACGGTGTGGATTCTAAACTTGTATAACAACGATCTTTTCGTTTTATTTTATTATTTTTATTATTTTTAATGAATATCTTATTAAAAAATATATGGCCATTATCAACATAAAGCTAGCTGCTTTATAACTTAACCATTATCAATGCAGAAGACAATCACTATGCCTTTTGAATGTCAAAGATATCTCAATTAAGGGTAAACGTCCTACCTTATATAATAAATACACTCATGGCGACTTAGTGGCAAGGTATCTGAATGTAAGTTGTTTAGTTTGCAAGTTTCAAACTCTCGAGCATTAACATGTTTTTTTCACATTTTTGATAACCAGATCTTATATGTTCTTGCACCATAAATTTTTGAATAAAATTGAAAGAATCCAAAAATAGTTAATGTGCATGCTATTAAATATTCAAGGTAAAGCCTTGCAAGTACTAGTAAGCCATATGAAGACAAACAAGAAAAGAGGCAGACAACAAGAACAAAGACTTTGGGTAACTAATCATGTGTGTATTGAATATACACATAGATATCTAAGAATTGTGCAACAAAATCACAAAAAACACAAAAAATAGCCCTGGCTCTGATACCAATTGAAGGAATCCCATGGAACTTTTTCCAAGAATTCATTTAGGATCAAGCTTTTGAGAATTACAAATTTCAAGAAGAACACGAAGAATACCTAGATATTCATGACACAAATACATATTCTTGACGAGTAGCCTTGTAGAAGCTTGATCTTCCTCCCCTTCATACACTGTCAAGATCTACGAATTGAGGCTAGGATTGTCTTTTAGGGAGGAGGTTTTTTTCCTTCCGTGAAAACTAATGACAGAATGAAAATATGCATAGTTATTCTTATTTTATAGAAAAAAAATGAGTTGGGCCTTCAAAAGTCCTAGGCTGAATTCTTCTAACCTAATTAGGCTTAAACCTTTTAGGACCTTTGGACTTCTAAATTCCAAGACACAATTTGGAATTATATTATTATTTAATTCTTAACCCAATTAGCCCAAGATTTAATTCATGTCACATTTTCTGTGTTAGCAAAAAAATAGATGAAATTAAATTCGTAACGTCCTAATATTAAATATTTAATTCTCAATTAAATATTCAAACAAATTAATTATTAATTCCTTTATTTAAATATTTAATTCTTAATTCAATATAATAAATCAATCCATCAATGGTTCCCAATGTCTGATAAGCTAAATAGTTGCAAGGCAACTATTAATCAATCCATCTCGACCTTTTGCATGACTCCATAGGTTCAAACTGAAGTCGATAATACATGGTCAATCATTATGCTAATCACAGATACCGTCTATCAATGGTTCCCAAAGTCTGATAAGCTAAATAGTTGCAAGGCAACTATTAACAAACTGGGGCACTACGACAGATCCCTTATGACCCTTGATATTCCAAAACAACCATAGGAGCCTGGTTAACAGTCAAACCCCTAATTAGATTAGTTATATATATGAAGTCCTAATCTTGTCCTGACTCTTTACAACACAACTCTTTGACACATCACGCAGAAGGCTTTAGCCAAAGACTTAATGAGTTAGGACTAAGTGGAACATCATTTTCTCAATGCCCAAAGTAGGTCAATCCCATCTTGTCCTGCATGTTGACTTCACAACTCTTGCTCGTATGTAGTAACCCTTTGACATCAAATTGGATATTCTGGTAGTCTGACATCAAAGTAGGAAAAGTAATTCCTGAGCAACTTAGGTCTTAGGAAATACTACAACCATGTACATCACAAGCAATCCTTTGACAGTAGGGTAAGAATAGTAGGATGCTTGCAAGCAAGTCATGTTTAGTAAGCATGTCTCCATACCCTACTTGTGTCTCACACTGATCTCCTATGCCCATTAGTTATGAGGATAACCAATCTATGTGACAGATAATAACGTCTACCCAAAGGAATTGATGTCCTAATACAAATTTCATCATTTGTTTACGAACAAAATCTAAAAACAATCAGAACCAAGCCTCATTCACATGATCTCATACAGTTGTTCTAAGGAACTAGATCATAATCAAAATAAGAGAAGATAGTGCAATATGATGTAATGACCAAATATTATTAAGATAACTCATATATAAACAATTCTAGAAATACAATAGATAACTGACTTGAGGACACTATTTCTAACACATAGACATGATTATAGAATGTATTAGAATTGTTCAGTAGCAAATAGACATTAATTTATACATATGTTACTCGCATAGGCATATTATCAAACACTTAGACACGTATTAAGTAATAGCAATTGAAGCAATAAAAGCAAAGCATATGTATGTGTGTGTTTACATACATACATATATATATATATATTAAACCATCAAATCCATAACAGACAAGTGTTTCATCTGCCTATAATGCAAGTTAAATCACCTTGAATAGATCTACTCATACATGATGTAAAAGAGGACGAAAAGGAGATTAGGAAACTTCCATTCCATCCTTGCAATTTTTATACAATTTCTTGAGCAAATCTTTACTCCAAAGTGTTTGAAAGCTAAGTAGCTTGGATCTAAGTGTTAGAATGTGTGAGAGCATGTGTGTAAGATAGATGAGGTAGGGTTTAGTGTGTATGAAAAGTGGGTGAGAACGGATGATACAAATGTTGGAAAATTAGGCCCTATTTATAGCTGCTAACAGTGCTACTAGTCTACCCTACCAGTCAGCTAATAACTGGGGGGTCGACCATTATTTTTTCTATTATC
The DNA here is from genome assembly GCA_028554755.1 of Cordia subcordata. Lineage (NCBI taxonomy): Eukaryota > Viridiplantae > Streptophyta > Magnoliopsida > Boraginales > Cordiaceae > Cordia > Cordia subcordata. The sequence goes on along the minus strand of JAPTOF010000021.1, from coordinate 11,340,623 downwards.
TAGATTAACTAGCTGACCCTACTGGTCAGCTAGTACACTCAACCAATGCCAAGCTACTCTTCTCTCTGGTCAGCTAGTAATTCAAGGGGTTTACCAGTCAATCTTCATCTTCTTTGTTTCTGACCATTACCCCATGACCCATGCATCTTCTATCTTCATCGCCCATCATCTTACAAGCTCGTCATCAACCCATAACTCATCTAAATCATCAAAAATGAATAATTAGTATAGCGTGTATCTATAAAACTCAAGTATATACAATTGGTAATGTTTATGCACATCTACATAGTAAGTACTACATTAAAGATTTTATATAAGCACAAAACACCACAAAAGCATATGTAAACACACACAAAATAGATACATCAATACCCTTAAACATTCTCCCTGCTTGTCCTTAAGCAAGACTGAACCTAAATTCATCTCAATGGTTGCTAAAAAGGATTGCCTAAAGGATTGACTTGCTAACTTGGTAAACCTAGGGAGCGTGAAGGGATCATTCCTTTTGTAAGGGGTCCTTAAGCATTTTCAAATCCTCCCATTATTCATAAAGGGCCTGACACCTCTTGGAAAAGTCCTAAGTAGCTTTACCATCACACCCAGGATTTTAACATGTGCACATGGGATGTTGATATTTTATGTCCCCTTGACTAACGTGGCCTCCACAATATGCACAAAGTCGTAAAGACAAACAGAGAATGAATGCACAAACACAAAGGATTATAAAATATTGCAAGAGCCTTATTCACAATAGACAAGAAGAACAAAACAATAAACTTATGCTAAGTCGATATTGTGTCACTTAAGCACTTATTCAATGAACTTTACTTTTGCATATTTTTGGCGCCTTTCGGCTTTTTCACATTTTTTCAACTTATTATTCTTTTCATTTTTTCTTTTTTCCATTTTTCTTGCATTTTTCACCAATGCATAAGCAAAAAGAAAAGAAAAAGAAAGGCTAAGGCATATAAAAAGAAACCAATCTAGGAAGAGGCGTTCATATCAACACTCTTTTTTAACCACTCTTTTCAACCAAGCCATGGGATAGCTACAAGGTGTATTCTTAAAGGCACGAACTCCCTATAGCTTTCAAAAGACATCCCCTCCAAGTCTCGGCTCTTTATCCGCTTCATTCACTCATCACACTATTGTCTTATATTTACCAAGCAATTAAGTCAATTACCAAACCAACATCTCAATCAACCAAAAGAAAAACGACTCTAAATGCACAAAAAATAAAAAAAAATTAACCATTTTAAGAAAATAATGCAATCTCCCCTCAGCAAAGCATAAAACAATATAACCGAACTCCGACACTCCCAAACCCAAACTTTGCTTGTTCTTAAGCAAATAGAACGAAGCCACATTACAAGTGAATATGCGATACAAAGCAAGTAAGGGTAGTGGGGAGGGCGTAGATAAAGGGAAACAAGTTGAAAAAGGATTAATACAACCTTGCGTTCTTGAAGCTGTTCATGCCAATGATTAATGAATTAACTACTAAATATGCTTTTCAACAAACCAAAACACTCACAAGACACAATATTAGTAGGCGTTACCATTGCAAGCTTGCATTGACATGTGCAAATAATGATCAAGGTGCATTCTAAGAGGAAAAAAGGATCAACACTTGTGAGGGTGAAAAAAAAATGACAAATGAAAGAAAAATGTAACAAGAAATGATAATAACAAAATTTTAACTTAGGTTGTCTCCTAGTAGCACTAATTGCCACGCCGTCAGCTAGGCACTATCCTTTCACTGTTAACTCTCGACCACTCTTCAAGTCTGTTATTTTCACCATTTGGAAGGGTAGGCTATTGTCACCTTGTATGGACCGTCTCATCTTGTCAAGAGCTTCAAATGTGAGTTAAATAAACAAACTTTATTGGAAGGAGAGAATGATTTCCTAAGAATATGCCTATCATGTATCTTCTGTTAGATTGAATATACTATTACTATATTCAAGATTAGGTGCCAAATTTTAATTTTAATCAATAATCTATAAATGGTAGCAAAAAATACCATAATCACATGTTTTACATAGAGGAATCAATGCAAAATACCCAAATATAACTATAACGGGTGTAGATTTTGTTAACCTTGATGCGTGATTCGAAGATCCGTGGCCTTTTTGCATCAAATCTTCCTTTGAGTAGCTGCCTTTGTGACTCTCCACTATGAGCACTCTTTTAGCACTAGGATACTTAGCTATATAGTGGGCAAGCTAAAATGAAAGCTAAAATAAAGAAGATGATATTACTGTATGTTCATGGTATTAGTGTATGAAAATTACTACACACATACCAAGAAAGAAAATATCAAGGTGGCCCATCTAGGGTTATGCTTATCATGTACTTTTCATAGTACTAAGCTTCTCATAAAAGGATAAGATCTAAGGAATATAGAAATACTCTCAATACGCTTCATTAAACTTTCTAGATAAGGAATATTCCCTTGAGATAAAAGGACACCCAAATATTCCATGTCACACAGTAAATATCTCCTATTTGGTTCCCGCTCATGTAATTAAGATATCCATGAGTTATATTAAGAAGATCTGGATAATTAAATCCCTTCTTAATTTCTAAATTCAAATATTAACTAAACAACTCAAATAATAGATTCCTCAATTATCCAATAGAAAAATGGCTAGTGGAGGAACCAAAAGACATAATTAACCTTTGCTCCTAAAATGACCAAAATGCCCCTGTTACCACTTTGGCAGCAATGTGGCCATTTCAACTTCAGTCAACTATATCAAAGGACCAAAAGCTGCACTCCAAGAACAATTATTGGCTAAGCAGGAGCTTGTTACATATAGTAACCTCTGTCTTCGACCAATTGAGTGAAATGACCAAAACACCCCTCTATATATACTTGTAGTCAAGGTCGGTCAAATAGCACCATCACCTTCAAGACTTCATCTAGAACCTTGGAATTTCTAGTCAAAAGAGTAATCACCCTTGATCATGGATCTCTTGATATAGGAAGCAACCCGTAAGCCAAATGATCGATATACACCTGAAGGGTAATATCACTAGATCTAGATTTACGACGACCAATAAGACAAATTTAAAGGGGGCACATAGGCTCTGTTGTTGCATATGCATGTCCCGATTGATCAGAACACCACACCCAACATACGAGGCAAACAATCTTATCACACAAGACCTCTCCTCATGGTACATATAATTGCTAGACCTTAACTTCATCAATTCACCCATATATGCTCAAGATTAAGAGCATTGCTCACTTGGAAGCAGTGAGTATCTTGTCCTCTACGTAAGATGGTACGATTCTAGAAAATGGTTCTGTCCAATTTATGACACGTGCTTGGAGCAAACTCCAAAAAGACCCTCTAATGACCTAAGTAGATTGCCTCTATTCGGAGACTTACCTACTATGGCCTTATCCCGATAGCATGCCCAACACTACCATATGGCTATGGACAACTTTATGATATATCCAAAACTAGACTTGGACCTACTGTGAGTCTAGCCTTATAATATACCCATGTCATCGGATTACATCATTAGACCTTTACATAATGTATCACACATATATACCAGAGATAATATATCTAAGAAATGCTCATAAATATAACCAATAATCAAACTTTTAGTTTAATATCCATGTACAACTGGTCTTTAGGGCATATAATTCCAACAATCTCCTATTTGCACTAAAGATCATTTCCTTTAAACCTAACACCCATAGACTCTACAGGTATGGCAAACACTCCATCTGGAAGAGTGCTCATGAATGGGTCTACTAAGTTCTTAGCTGAAGTAATCTTCTTCACTACTATATCTCCTTTTTGGATAAACTCCTGAATCAAGAGGTACTTCCTCTAATTATGCTTACCCCTATTACGATTCCTGGGCTTTTTACATTGTGCAATAGCAATTATATTGTCACGACAAAACAATGGGTTGTCTGATTGCGACAAACTCTAGGTCAATGAGAAACTTCTTCAACCACACGACCTCTTTTATAGCCTCAAACGTTTCTATGTACTCTACTTCTATGGTTGAGTTTGCAATGCATTTCTTTTCCACACTCTTCCATCAAACTACACCTCTTGACAAAGTAAAAACAAACCAAGAAGTAGACCTACTGGAATCTCTGTCTAGCTGGATATCCGAGTCCGTATAAGCCAATGATACTAGATCAGCTGCCCTGTATTCTAGCTCATATTCCTTAGTTCTTTGAAGGAACTTGAATATTTTTGGTACGAAAGTGTAGTGATCTTGTCCAAGGTTTGGCTGATAGCTAGTAACCATGCCTAAAGCATAACATATATTCGACCTGGAACACTTTGTGGCATACATAATGCTTCCAATTGTAAAAGCATAAGGAAGCTTCTTCATCTTCTCAATCTCCTCAGGTGTCCTAAGACATTGGTCCTGAGATACAGTAACTCTATGTCTAGAAGGCAAGAGATCTTTCTTGGTGTTTTCCACATTATACCTCACCAATATCTTCTCTATGTAGGAAACTTGAATAATGTAAGCCTTTTATTCTTTTGGTCTCATATAATCTTGATCTTAAGAACATAGCTTGCTTTTCCCATATCCATTATGTGAAATTGAGAAGATAACCAATACTTTATGGACGAAAGCATCCCTGCATCATTCCCAGTAAACAAGATGTCATCCACATACAAAATTAGGAAAGCCATAGTGTTTCCATTGTGCCTCTTGTACACATATGGTTCATTAGTGGTTCATCAATGTTTTGCTCAAACCTAAAGAACTTGACTGCAGAAGCAAACTTGATGTCCCATTCCCTAGATAATTACTTAAGCCCATAAATGGACTTCTTAAGCTTGCACACCATATGTTCCTGGCCTGCTACAATGTATCTGTCTAGCTGGGTCATATAAATGGTCTCATCAAGCTCTCTATTAAGAAAAGCTATCTTGACGTCTATTTGCCATACTTTGTAGTCTCATCAAGGTTTTCTCATAATCGATGCTTTCTTTTTAGCTATAACCCTTGTCTACCAATCTAGCTATGAAGGCTTCAACCTTCCCATTAGCTCATATCTTTCTCTTGTGGACCCACTTGAACCCTTTGGGTTTTACCCCTTCAAGTGCTTCTACAAGCTCGTAGACACTATTAGAGTACATAGACTCTAACTTAGAAATCATTGCCTTGTGCCACTGGTTAGCATCTATGTCGAAAACTGCTTTATTGTAACTCGCAAGATCCGCAACTTAATCCTCTTTGAAGGTGTCAAACTACTTCTTATTGTATCTATTAGGCTACCTTGGAATTCTAACACTAAGACAAGGCTCTGATGTACTAGTAACAACTAGCTGCTTTTCTATTTCCATATAAGCAATTGCCTTTAGAGACTTATCAAAAATCTCCTCAAGAGTAACTCCAACTCAGAATCTTCTCATTGCCGATGATTGGCGTTTGTGTAAGGGTATGGACATCAGTGGCCGTCATCGGTAGCTTAAAGCGGGGCAGTGTGCAAGGGATGACAGTACTAATGTGTATATGACGAGCTAAAGTTTAAGGTTTAACTTGTTTAGGTTTTGGTTTGACCCATATTCCAAACTGTTAACCAAATCCAGATCAGATCTAGGTCTGGGTTGTCTTTTTGTTCTGGGTTTCATACATCAAGTCTCTAATGTTTCTAAAGTATTTTTATGATGCTTGGGGGCATATAAAATTATAATGGGCTTAATTGGGTATGACTTAAATTATCATTCGAGCCAAATTTTTAATTAAGTTTGGACTTAATTAAAACAATTAGATATATAACTTGGTTAATTTAGCATTGACTAATTATAACCAATATGAATCCAACTAATTAAAAAAAATAGTATTTTGAATTTGCAAATTGATAAATTATTTATTGATTTCTCTTTCCAGTGTATTAATTAGTAATTACACTTGATGTGTGGTGTTTTCGTATGTGTTTGCATCTTCATTTATCTATGTTTAAGAGATTTTTTGTGCTTAAAGAGATGCATAGTACATCTGTAAGAGATAGGTTTAAGCATATGCAATTTTATATAGTTAAGTTTTAAGACAAACGCTATACAAATGTATGCTTATTCCCGTGTTTGATGAAGTTAGGTCAAAAGTTCAGGACTTGAATTGATGGGGAATTAATGTTAGAGTCAAGCTCGAGGTGTTCGGGATGTGGGAGAAGCATGAAAAGAAATTTTGAAGGCAACCGGGCAAAGAAAAGAGCAACGAGGACAAAACAGACAATACGTGAGGAAATTGGCCAAGGTTTTGACCTGGTTGGTTGACCCTCTCCCAAGGTCAGTTGACTGGCCTAGGTGACCAACCAAAGTAGAAACTAAGGCCCTTAGGCCAATCGACCGCCCAATGCCCCGCTGGTTGCACATGAAGCACTATTTAAGCCATTTTTCAACCTTTTTTGAGGAGATTTTGAACATTTTTTCACATCCCATTCACATACCCACATCTCAGACACTAAACCCTGCCCTTACCCACCTCTAATACACATACTAATGTGCACACTCACCTAGAATTAAGTTGATTTTGGAGGATTACAGCATCATTTTGTGAGGATTTGCCCAAGTTTGTAGAGAAACAAGGATGGAAGGGGAACTTTCTTAACCCTCTTTCATTCTCTTTTATTATATGCTTGAGGAGATAGATTAAGGTGGCTAAACTTGTGTAATGGGTTGATTTTCAAGCTCTTTGTTAATGGATTCTATTGGCTTATATATATATACATACACTTCATTCTTAATGTAAATGGCTTTATTTCAATTCATATCCATGTGTTTGATTTAATGCCTAAATGAGTGGTATGTATATAATTTAAGTTGTGTTTGCTATGGAACACTTTTAATCTTTTGAATATGCATCTCTATTTGTGTACTTGAAGATAATATGAAGTAGGTTAGTTAGAATCGTGTCTTTGTGAATGTTAACATGCCTTATAATGAATACATGCTCAAATCTTGTTACATGTTGATTCTTGATTGTTTTCAATGGCGTAAATCAAACTTGGTTGCACTTGTATCATGGATAAGACATAATATTCACAACACCTTGCCTTAGACTATTTAGGGTTGTGCCTATTAGACACCAATGGATAATAGACTCCTTAGAACGACAGTGCTCAAGTTAGGACTAGCCTCTATCGAGTCCCCTTTAGCATTAAATCCAGCTAATAAGAGTCTAGATAGGTTTTGCCAACCTACTAACCCTAGGTTCTTTGCTTTAAATCCAACTAATGGTTTAAGAGCTAGGGTAGGTTGGCTTTAGGACATTTAGGTAGCTTTCTAGTCCCGTCTATGGCCTTAGGTACATAAGAACCATGTCGTTGCTCTAAGTGTGCACGCTTAGGGACGGACCTGCACTGAGTCTTAATTAGGATAATAGCGAGTTGCTTAGTAGTAGAGCATTGCTTAATAAGCCAATGCCCCGAATCCCATAGCAAAGAGCTAGAGAGAGTTACCCGTCCACAAGTATAGGTCATCTTATCACCTTTCTATTATTTTAGTCCCCTAGGTTAGCTTAATTCTTACTTTTCCTTTCTAGTCTCCATAAGTGTAGTCCTTTCATTTCCCTTTTAGCTGACGTTAATCCAAAACTCTAAAAAGTATGTTTAGTCTAGGTTTTCTTTTTGGCACTTTCTAGGACACACAAGCATAGGATTCACTTCACATAATAGCCTCCCTGTGGTTCAACTCTGGCTTTAGCGTACACTATATTGCATCGATTCATGCATTTGCTAGGTCTTTAGGACTTGCACTCTAAAGCAATAACAAATTATTGTCACCGTTGCTAGGGAGGCACGGTGGTTTGCATTATTTGCTTGTGTGTTTTAGTAGTTGCTCTTTTGTTTGTTTTGCTTTATTGTGTTATCATGTTTTAGTACTTGTTTATCTTTCTTTGTGTTTAGTTCCTTTGATCTTTTTGTCTTTACTTTTCGTGCTTATCATAGCCTGTTTATTTAGCTTTCTTATTTTGTTTTTTTCTTTTTGCTTTTAGCAGACCCTATAGGATTGTGGCTTATTTGCTGTAGTTTTTGGATTGTTAAAGTTTTATAGGTTGAAGTGGTCGAAGTTAGGATAGTGTTGCACGCTTGGTAGGAGATCCCTTAGGAATCCCTCAGTTCTATTTAATCCTAAACCTGATAGGATTGCTTGACACATTAGGAATCTAGGAGATCTTCTTGAGGAGATGGTCGATCCAAATAATCCATCTGTGTCTTTTATTCCCCTATAAATCCCATTGCACTACATGATCATCATAGGCATCAAGCCAAAGATTATTTTTGGCAAGAGCCCCTCAGACCAAACCCACTTATAGATGATGAGCTGACACTTAAAGAATTCTTCCTTCCCAGTGCTTTCGAGCCTAATGTGGTTATTCATATTCAGGGTTGGGAGAGGCAAATTTCAAGATTAAGCATAACATGTTGGCTATGGTCTCTTCGTTCTATGGGAGGAGCAGTGAGAGTCCTTTGGACTATATCATCAATTTGTTGAGGGAGTTCCACCATGCATGTCTCTAATGTGTCTCAAGAGGTCATTTGTCTTAGGTTGTTCCTATTCACCCTTGAACATAACGCTAACTCTTGGTTTCATTCTTTACTTAGTGGTTGTATCATGTCATGGGCTGAGCTTCAATCTAGGTTCTACCAAAAGTTCTTTCCTATGGCCAAGATAGCTGACCTTAAGATTTCTATAATGACTTTCTCCAAAAACAATTTAGGGTCCTTTTATGAGGCATGCGAGAGGTTCTAGGAGTTCCTTAGGCAATGCCCCGAGCATGGTTATGGTAATCATGACCTTCTTCAATATTTCTTTTGATGCTTGAATGAACAAAATAGGATAATGTTCTATGCTGCCTCCAATGGTGGATTCTATAATTTAAAGACTAGTGAGGCATGAGAGAAAATGGATTTATTGCCCGAGAACTCTTTCCAAAATTTGGCTATGGATAGGTCTAGTTAGGTAGTGAATAGAAGAGGTGTTCATGAGGTTAGGGTTTCTTTAGATTTGCCTGCTAAGGTAAAGGCCTTAACAAATAAGCTAGATTAATTCATTACTTTGTCCCTTTTCTCTCATAGTCCTAAAACTAGTTTCATAGTTTCGTCCCCTACACCTTAGGCTTCTTAGCGCTCCTCAATCACAGGCACTAATTGCTTCCTCTAGTAGCCATCCCCCTAGTGATACCAGGATTGAGATGTTTCATTTAATGCAGTAGGAGTTAGCTAGTTGTATATCAAGCTAGGGTAGATTCCCAGTTTGGATAGTTTGCCATGCAGTTAAGTGCTAGAGATCCTGGGAAGCTGCCCTCTCAATCAAAGGTGAACCATAGAGTCCAGTTTTGTTCCTCCACAGATACCACTTGATCGCTATCTTGCCACACAAGACTAAATAACCCACAAGTGCACGGGTCATGTATAGTTCGGTGTATACGAGTACTTAGTTGAATCCGGATGGAGGCCAAACGTGTGTAGTGCTCTAAGCTAAGTGCGTCCTAACGAGCCATGTATTGGTATCTAAACTATGATATTTTTATGTTTTTCATTTGAGAGGAGCTTGCAAAAGAAAAATCTAAGCTAAGGCAAGAAAATACAAAGATGGTGTATGTGTGAGATGGGGAAATCAAGCGATCTAAAGGGAATCTAACACGTGAAAATGGGAGACTAGGGTGATTACGTCTTGCAAATAGGTGATTACTACTTCTCATTGGGTTTACTTGATGGATTAAACTTGGTTACTCTCATCTAGTCTGCTAATTAACCTCCTGATTACACCCTAAGCCTCAGTGCGAATCAACCCCTAGGTGTCGACCCCTAGAGCCATGGCATATAGTCTTTGATTTGGAGACCTTATAGTGGAAATGCATAGTTTTTGCCTTTTTAGTTGAGATTCCATGATTGATAAGTCACTTGAGGTTATTTCTTCTAGTCTTGATTCTAGTAATATCCCTTTTGATGTTATTAAGGTTGAGTCCCCCTTGGTTGAGCCTAATCCATCTTTAGAGCTCAAACCCCTTCTCAAGCATTTAAAGTATGCTTTCCTAGGCCCTAGTGAGACCCTTTCAGCTATCATAGCTTTTGACTTTTCTAGTGATCATAAGGAGCATATTAGGAAACATAGAAAGGTCATAAGGTGGAAAATAGATGATTTAAGTAGAATTGGTCCTTTAGTTTGCATGCATCGTATTCACCTTAAGGATGGAACCATTTCTTCTAGGGAGATGTAAAGGAGGCTAAACCCACATATGAGCAAAGAAGTTAATAAATAGGTCATTAAGTTTTTAGATACAGGCATTATTTGTCCAATCCCCGAAAGTGATTGGGTTAGTCTGGTCCAAGTAGTCCCTAAGAAGTCTAAAATCACAGTTATGGAGAATGAGAGAGGAAAGCTAGTGTGCCTTTTTGTTGCAAGCCCAAAAGGACCCATAAGTGTATGGATCGTGTAGAACAGTGTGTACAAGTACGAGTGTCGAACCAAAGGGAGGCATAGATTATGGAATAAATTCTATGCTAGTGTGCTCTAGAGGAAACATAAAAAAGGGAACCCAAGCTAACATGGTTTTGTACTTTTGGATTTTTGGGAACTAAAGGGAAAAATAAAAGGACTACAATAGAAATGCAATAAGGAAAAAGAAAAAGAACTAAGCTAACCTAAGGGGATTGAACCTATGCGATAGTGATAGGGTGACCTACATTTGCAAATGGGTAACTTATGCCTTTTTGCTATGGAATTCAGGGATTGGCTTACTAAATACAACTTTTAATAAGAAGCAATTAATCTAGTATCCTAATTACACTTTAAGACTCAGTGCGAGTCCATCCCTAAGCGTGGATACTTAGAGCTACCACGTGGTCCTTATGTATCTAAGCCCATAGAGGGGACTAGAAAGCTACCTAGGTACCCTATAATAATCCCACTCTTGTTTGTAAATCATTAACTGGATTTAAAGCTGAGACCTAGGGTTCCTAGGGTTAACTAAGCTTATCTGGACTCCTATTAGTTGGATGTAAATCTAAAGGGGACTGGTCCTAACTTATGCATCATTCTAAGGAGAGAAAAGTGGATTAATATCTAATAGGTGTTGTCCTATATGATCTCAGGCAAGGCATTGTGAATATGACGTCCTATTCATGATACAAACACAAGCTTGTTTGATTTATGCCATTGGAAGCATTCAAGCATCAACATATAGCATTAATTGAGCATGTATTCACTATAAAGCATGTTTCATACTGACATAGACATCAATAGAATCAACCCACTTCAATTAGGTTGCTCCTTATTTTGGCCAGTTCCCTAGGCTAGTTGATTGGCCTTAGGAGGGGAGTTCGAACGGCTAGGTCAGAAGCTAGTTAAATTTCTCGTGTTGTGTCCGTTTCACTTTGGTTGCTCTTTTCTTCGCTTAGTTGCCTCCAAGAACTTCTTTTATGCTTCACCAGCATCCCGACCACCTCAAGCTTGACTTCATCATTAATTCTCCATCAATTCAAGGTCCGAGCTTTTGACCTAACTTCACCAAATACGAGAATTATGCATGCATTAGAGCAGTGTTTGTCTTTAAACTCAACTATGTACATTTGCTTACGCTTAAGCCTAACTCTAGTATATGTACTATACTAATATGTCTATTAAAGCTCAAAACACCTCTTAGACATAGCCAAATGACAATGCAAACACACACAAAAACACAACTCATCAACACCTCCTAACCTTTTCCTTGCTAGTCCCCAAGCAAGCCCATTCTTAAGTTTATTTCTAAAGCCAATGCAAAGGGTTACCTAATGGATTGACTCGCTATCAAGGTTAGCTTAAGAAGCATGAAAGAGGCATTCCTATTGTGGAGAGATCCCCAAGTCTCTTTGGATTCTCCCTTTAGTCATAAAGGGCCTCAAACCTCACAAGGACTTCCCAAGTAGCCAAACCACTACAAGCCTAGGATTCTGACTCACACATATGGGAGGTTGATATTTCATGCCCTTTTGACTAACATGGCCTCCCCAATATGCACAAAACCTCAAAGGCACGAAGAGAGAATATTCAAATGCACTGGGTTAAATAAAAGACCTTATCATGTATATACAAAGAAGATAGCTTGTGCTAAGTTGACATTGTGTTGCTTATGCATTTATTCACAAAACTTTTTGGTGCCTTTGGCTTTTTCTCTTTTTCACATTTTTTTATATTTTAGCACCTTTTTGTCTTTTTCAATTTTGTATTCACACAAAAAGAAAAGAAAAAGAAAGGCTTTGGCATATCAAAAAGAACCAATCAAGGAAGGGGCACTCATAGCGACAATCCCTTTTTCAACACTCTTTCCTACCAAACTATAGGGCGGCTACAATGGGCATTATTAAAGGTTCCCACTCCCCACAGCTTTCAAAGGCATCACCTTGAAGACTCAGTTTTCAGCCCACTCAATTCACTTCGCTACAATGCAACTCATATTCACAAATCAAATGAGTCAATCACAATAGCCAATCACAATGATCAACAGAGAAATAAACGACTCTTTATGCATCAAAGTTGAAACACTTTCACCACTTTTAGCCAAATAATGCTCGACCTTGAGAAGAATGTAAAATGATAAGACTACATCTCCTCACCTCTAAACCTAAACTTTGCTTGTCCTTAAGCAATTAGAGTAAAGCACAAAAAACAAGCAAATTAGCATCACATAGCAAGTAATAGTAGTGGGGATGGGGTAGAAACAAGGGGAACAAGGGGATAAAAGATATATACGACCTTGCATTGTCTTCAAAGATATTTATGCCAATGATAAATCACCATACTACTAACCCTATGACTCATAATTCACAAACACTGACAAAGAAAACAAAGTTAGTAAAATTGCCTATGCATGCTTGCATTGGCATGTGCAATAACAAACAATGGTGTATCTTAAGGGATAAAGGATTGGGATTCAACACTTTGGTGTGGGTGAAAGAAAAAGAAGGGAAAAAAAAGAAAGCAAAATGAAACAAGTGCAAAATTGCAAAATTGCAAAATTGAACCTAGGTTGCCTCCTAGTAGTGCTAACTACCACGCCGTCAGCCAGGCGATCACCAACTCATCTTCAACCTTCATAGATAGGGTCTTGAAGCATTATAACCTCTACAAGAGCCATGTTCAGATCATATGCATGCTTCTAGGGTTGCCCATTCACGGTTATCTCTTAGCTATCCTTCAAATCTTTGATCTTGATCGCTTCAAAAGGGTAGGCATCTAACACCTCATACGAACCATCTTGTCTTGACTTGAGCTTACTTGGAAAGAGCTTTAAACTTGAGTTAAACAACCAAACTTTATTAGAAGGAGAGAATGATTTCTTAATAATGTGTTTATCATGAATTATCTTTATCCTATCCTTATAAAGCTTGGCATTCTTATACACCTCAAATCTAAGCTCCTCCAACTCTTTTAGGTCTAGCTTCCTTTTCTTACCCGCTCTTGCCAAATCAAAGTTAGGGCCTTGATTGCCTAATGAGCCCTGTGCTCAAGTTCTACTGACAAGTGACAAGCTTTCCCATAAACCAATATATATAGAGAGAGACATATCAATAAGAGTCTTAAAGGCGGTATGGTAAGCCCATAAAGCATCATTTAGCCTAATAGACTAATCTCTCCTAATGGGCCTAACCGTGTTCTCTAAGGTATGCTTGATCTCCCTATTGGACACCTCTCTACTTGTCCATTAGTTTACAGGTGATAAGGGGTAGCAACCTTATAGGTGATTGAATATCCTCTCAACAAAGCCTCTAAAGTCCTATTGCGAAAATACAAACCCCCATCACTAATCAAGACACTTGGGCCTCCAAATCTAGAGAAAATATTCTCTTTAATGAATTTTACCACTACCTTATGGTCATTAGTGCTTGTGGGAATAATCTCAACCCATTTGGCCAGATAGTTTATGGCCATTAAAATGTATTGGTACCCAAAGGAAGGTAGAAATGGACTTATGAAATCTATATTCCAAATATCAAGTAACTCACATAAAAGATTAGGGGATAAAGACATCTTGTTTCGACCTAGATTATTGACATTTAACACACTTTTTGTAATACTCTTGGGCATCCCTAAAGAGAATGTGCCAAAATAATCCATATTGAAGACCTTCGCAGTGGCCTTCTTTCTGCCAAATTGACCCCCACATCCCTCATTGTGACACACAATTAACACACTTCCGAACTCATCCTCGAGTACATAATAGTGAATCACTTGATCTGCACATACTTTGAAAAGATAGGGATCCTTCATAAAGAAATGTCTCACTTATGCTAGGAACCTATCTCTTTCTCTCTTTTCCCAATGAGAGGGAAATTTCTCTGTGGCAAGATAATTGACAATGTGAGCAAACCATGGTATGTGATGAGAGATAGCAAACAATTGCTCATCAGAAAATGAGTCACGCAAAGGAGATAGATCACTGGAAGACTCACTAACAAGACGAGAAAAGTGATCCGCTAACAAATTTTCACTACTTTTTTTATCCCAAATTTCAACATCGGATTCTTGAAGAAGGAGCATTCGCATATTCAAGTGGGGCTTAGATTCTTTCTTAGCTATCAAGAACCTCAATGCCGTATGATTGGTGTAGGCAATCACTTTGGACCCTAGAATGTCCAACCTAAACTTGTCAAGAGAGAAGACAACTGCTAAAAGCTCTTTTTCTATAGTGGTATAATTCTTTTGGGCTTCATCAAGAGTCTAACTATCATAGCGCATTACATGGGGAAACTTATTTCGCCATTGACCTAAAGCAGCTCCTATCACATAATCAAATGCATCACACATAACCTCAAATGGGAGACTGTAGTTAAGTGGCTAGATGATCGGGGAAGTAGACAACAAGGATTTAAGCCTAGTAAAAGCTCTAACATACTCATCATTAAACTCAAAGGAGATATTTTGTGCTAAAAGCCTAGACAAGAGACGCGTTATATGGCTAAAATCCTTAATAAACCTATGGTAGAATCCCACATGCCGTATAAAAGATTTAACATTCTTAACACACTTAGGGATAGGCAACTTCTCTATGAATTCTACCTTAGTCGGGTCAACTTGCATGCCACTAGATGAAACTACATGACCAAAAATTACTCCTTACTGCACCATAAAGTGGGACTTCTCCCAACTTAACACTAAATTCTTCTCCACACAACGGTCTAAGACTAAAGATAGGTGACTCAAGCACTCATCAAAACTATCACCAAAGACTGAGAAGTCATCCATGAATATCTCTAAATGTCTCTCAATCATGTCATTAAAAATGGCCATCATACACCTCTGAAACGTTGCTAGGACATTACATAGACCTAAGGGCATTCATTTATAGGCAAACTGCCATAAGGACAACTAAAGATGGTCTTCTCCTTGTCCTCAGGAAATAAAGGGATCTGATTATACTCGGAATAGTCATCTAGAAAGTAGTAGTAGCTATGCCCAGCTACTCTATCTAAGATCTGGTCTAGAAAAGGCAACAGGAAATGATCATTCCTAGTTTTGAAGTTGAGATTCCTATAATCAATACAAACTCTCCAACCCGTGGAAGTACATGTAGGGATAAGATCTCTTTTCTCATTCTCTACAACTATGATCCAGAACTTCATAGAGACGACTGGGCTAACCCACTACCGGAGATCGAAAAGATAATGTCTACATCTAAATGCTTAATGATCTCTTTCTTAACTACTTCATTCATGTGTGGGCTTAGCGTCCATTACATCTCCCTAAAAGGAATGGTTCCATCCTTAAGATGAATATGATGCATGCAAACTGAAGGGTCAGCTCCTCTCAAATCATCAATTTTCCATGTTATAGCTTTCTTATGTTTCCTAAAAACCTCCAAGAGATGCTCCTCATGCTCTCTAGAAAGATTGAAAGCTATGATAATTGAAAAGGGTCTTACTATGGCCTAAGAAAGCATACTTTAAATAATCAGGAAGGGGTTTGAGCTCTAACAATGGGTTAGGCTCTACCAATGAGGACTTAACCTCAACATTATCAACGAGGACATTACTAGGATCAAAACTAGAAAGAATAACTTCAAGTGACCTATCAATCAAGAAACTCTTAGCTAAGGAGGTAGAAACTACAAATTTTTGCTCTAAGGTATCTAAATCAAAGCTAGACAACAATTCCTTAGATTTCCTTAATTCTTCTCCATCGATCATAGTGCTCTCTATATAAAGTCCTCGACACAAGAATCAATCACATTGACCTTAAAGCACTCATCTCTATCCTTTCCTCCTTCTACACTAGCCTTATTCAATACCTTGGCAACCTTTATTGTGGACCTCAAATTCCTAAACTTCATCTCCAATAACCTAGACCTATAATGAATAATAGCATCTGTGGTAGTAAGGAAAGAGTGACCTAATAGAATGGGGGTGGAATGCCGAGAATCATGTTTGAATCCATATCTAATACTATAAAGTCAACAAGGTACACAAACTCGCCTACATGGACCATAACGTCCTCTACTACACCCCTAGGTCTATGCTCGAACCTATCGGCTAGCTAAAGAGTAACATTTGTAGAGGATAACTCACTTAGACCTAGCTACTGATAGATGGAGTAGGGAATGAGATTCACATTGGACCCTAAATCTAGCAAGGCATGAACAATTTAGGTCTCATGGATTTAACAAGAAATGGTGAAAGCTCCGGGGTCACGCATCTTGGGCAAAAGGCCCGAAATACAAATACTACTCACTTTTTCCATAAGCCTTACCTTCTTAGGAATGTTTAATGCTCTACACTTCCTTATACAAAGGTCCTTGAAGAAATTAGAATAGGAGGGAATGGAAAGGATCGCATCTATTAAAGGAAGGCTAACCTTAAGGTCCTTAAGATGCTCTAAGATCTTGAAAAAACTAGGATCCTCACTTGGCATGGGCCTCTATGAAATGGATACGAAGAGAAATCTAGGTGCAACACCTCTAGACACATAGGTATCAATAATGGGCTCTTTTTCCTCCTGATATGGTTAGGAAGTACTACTCTCTCCATGGTGTCTAATGGCCTCAACTCTCTCAGCAAGACCCTCTCTAAAATCCCCCTCAACAGGGCTACAATAAGGCTCTCTAGATTCAGAAGGACCACTAAGTATAGGCGCTGCAAAGTCAACTCTTAGCCTATTATTCACTATCCTACTACTCTTAAGAGTGGTGACGGCCCTAACCTGGGCTTGAGGGGGATAATTGGTATCGATAGAGGAACCAGACTGGACTCTCGGATTCACTTTCAACTGAGAAGGCAATTTCTCTGGGTCTCTAGTGCTCAACTGCGTAGTAATCTGCCCTAATTATGCCTCAAACCTAGCCATTTACTACCTATAGCTAGCCATCTCTTGCCCATTATCGGCTAACTCTTACTACTAGCTAGCTAATGCCTGCTACTCATTCTGAATAAATTGCATTAGCTTCATCACATCATTGCCAGGAAACTAGCTACTAGAAGAAACAATGAGTGCTAGTGGTTAAGGAGGACTAGGAAGCCTAGGTTGATTGACATGGTAAAACCCTATAGGATTAGTAGGATGGGGTCTCTGCTAGAGTGGGTCCTGGGGATGTGAACTAGACTCATGCTAACTTTGTCTCCAAGAAAATTTTGGGTTGTCCTTCCAACCTGGATTATATATGTCCGAGTGTGGATTGTACTTACGACAATAACCTTAAGTAGCACGTACTTGCTTCTTTATTAATTTGAGAAATCGAGACACTAAAGGTTAAGCTATGGTTTCATGTGATGACTCAAAACATAAAGCGTACACTTTAACTACCAAAGGGGCAAAGGACAAACCTATAGAACTAGTCCTATGACAGTAAAAGAAAAGAGACAAAGAAATGAATTGATCTAACTTTTTTGTTAAGGCCTCTACCATAACAGGTAAATCTAAAGAAATTTTAGCCTTATTAACACTTCTTGTAAGGGAAAAACATGCAAACACGAAGAATAAGAGAAGAAAATGGACACAGGAGAATTATATGGTTCGGCCTTAAAGCCTACATCCATAAGCAGCAGAGAATAATTTATTGTTGATCACAAAAACTATGAGGCTTACTCTGGTTTCTCTCACACACTTAACACAATAAGTATTGCCACATATTTATAGTGCAAAGGTTTCCTCAAACCTATTAAGCAGAAAAGGAAACTAATTAATTATGTGCTAGAAAAGGTAACAAGCCATAATGTAATTGCATACAAGGTAATTTGCTATTCCTGTTGCCCAAGAATATGGGCCACATCTAACAAATCTCCACCTTAGTACGTATTCGCTACAATGAATACATCATCTTCCCTACTACTAACCGCCCCTAAGGGCTTAATGCTCCATACCGTAAATAGCAACCAAGTCCAAGCAATGCTTAGACTTGCTAACTGGAACTGCCTTGGTCATCATATCTGTTGGATTCTAATGGGTAGAAATCTTTTGTACTGATATGATCCCTTGGAATATAGCATCTCTAATAAAGTAATATCTGACATCAATGTGTTTAGCCCTCTCATGTTACATCTAATTCTTCATCAGATGGATTGCATTCTAGCTGTCACAGAAGACTATACTTGTATCTTGCTACAGTCCACGATCTCGAACTAGGCCTTGTAACCACATGGCCTCCTTCACAGCTTCTACAATTGCCATGTACTCTGCTTCAGTAGTCGACAATGTCACAGTAGACTGTAATGTCACTTTCCAACTGATAACACATGTACAGAGAGTAAACACACAACCTGTCAAAGATCTTCTCTCATCAAGGTTGCCTGCAAAGTCTGAATCACAATAACCCACCAACCTCACGCAATCTCCAGTCATCTTGCTAAATAGCAAACCTACACTTGGAGTGCCACAGAAATATCTCACTGTCCATTTCACTGCTTCCCAGTGTGCTTTCCCAGGTGATGCCATATACCTGCTCACAATACTAACTACATGTGAAACGTTAGGATGAGTGCACATCATAGCATACATCAAACTACCAACAGCACTCAAGTATAGAACATGAAACATATGCTCTACCTCCTGCTCGATTTTAGACGACAAATCTACAAACAACTTGAAATGAGTAGCAAGTGGCACACTCACAGGCTTTGCTTTAAGCATCCCGAACGCTCCAGCACGTTCTCAATATTACTCTGTTGAGACAAGAACAACTTTCCAACATTTTTATCCCTATGAATCTCTATGCCAAGAATCTTTTTCGTTACTTCAAGATCCTTCACCTCAAACTCATCACCCAGCTACTTCTTTACTTCGCCGATGGTAGACATGCTTGTGTATCTAGCACCTACCATGAATGTGTCAAATCTCTTGTACTACTGCCAAGGCAACTGCTTCAACCCATACAAGGACTTCTTCAGTTTGCAAACATGGTTCTCCTTACCAAGAACTACATACATCTCAGATTGACTTATGTAAATTTGCTCTTTAAGATCACCATGCAAAAATGCTGTTTCACATCTAGCTCCTACACCTCTAATTCATGATGAGCAACCAAGGCAAGTAAAACCTTGATGAAACTATGCTTCACAACCAGAGAGAACACTTCGTTGAAATCAACACCCTCTCTTTGTGTATAGCTTTTTGCCACCAACTGTGCCTTGTATCGAGGACTTTCAACCCCTAGATTACCTTCCCTTTTCTTGTAAACCCATTTGCAACTGACAACTCGCTGTCCTTTAGGCAATTTAATAAGCTCCTATGTTTGATTCTTCTGAAGAGACTCAATCTCTTCACTAATGACACCTACCTACTGAGTAGAATCTTTTCTAGATATAGCATCTTTGTACGAATTTGGCACATGTCCTTCAGTTGTTTCAGCAACAATTAAAGCATAAGCAATAAGATCAGCGTATCTATACCTTTAAGGCTCTCTAATCTGTCTTCTTTCCTGCCTAGTAGCAATACTGTACTTTTGTTGTTCAGACATATTTTGATCATGCACCTCAGTTGGTTGAGTCAGCTGAAATAGGCTGCTACTATTGCTAGGTGGAACATTTGAAACATTAGCAAATACCTCCACCTACTCTTTGACACCGTGGTATAAACCAGCTATCGCTTTCTCCTTTTCTTGGTCTAATGAAGCAGACTCATTGAATGTGACATCCCCACTGACGAGGAAACCTGGAGACTTTGGATTTGTGCACCATAACCTGTAACCTTTCCTCTCGAATACATAGCCTAGGAATATGCATTTCTTTACCCTCGACTCCAACTTGCATCCTTCACGTGAGCATGTGCAGGGCAACGAAACACCCTCAATCGAGAGTAGTCAGTAGGCTTATTGGACCATAACTCAAAAGGAGCTTTTAGTTCAATAGCTTTGGATGGAGACCTATTCACCAAGTAGCATGCCATATTAATAGCTTCAGCCTAAAAGTCTTGACTCAAGCTAGAATGAGAGACTATACATTGAGCTCTTTCCACTAGAGTTCTATTCATGCATTCTGCAACTCCATTCTGTTGTGGTGTCCCTACACATATGTGGTGTCTCACAATGCCATATTTCTTGTAGAACTCATCAAACTCTTTATTGGAATATTCTAACCCGTTGTTAACCCTAAGACACTTAATTTGTTTACCAGTCTACTTCTCAATCAACGTCTTCCACTCAACAAATGTTGGGAATGCCTTATCTTTAGTTTTCAAGAAGTATACCCACACTATCCTAGAGTATGCATCAATGAAAGTGATGTAATACCTGGCACCTTTCTTGAAAGGAACTTTATTTGGACCTCAAAGATCAGAATAAATGTAATCAAGTGTACCTTTGGCATTCTTTTGCCCATTGCTGAACTTTACCCTGGTTTGCTTTCCACAGACACAATGCTCCTAGAATTCAAGCTTTCCAGTTCCTTGTCCACAAAGCAAATCCCTCTTGCCTAGCTCAGTTAGTCTCCTCTCGCTTATATGGCCCAACCTCTTGTGCCATAACTGTGTGCTGTCATTATCACTCTCCTCGAATGCAACAGCTGCAGCACTAGTAACCATACTAGCTTGAAAAACATATAGGCTGCCAGTCAAGTTCCCTTTCAAGAGTACAATTGCACCTTTGGTCACCCTTAAGATAGCATTCTCATTTCAGAATTTGTACGCATTAGAATTCAAACGCCTAAGAGAAATCAAGTTTTTCTTTAGCTCTAGTACATGCCAACACTCAAAAGATCTTGTAATACCATCAAACATCTTGATATTTATGATACCCTTTCCCTCCACCTTCAATAAAAGATTATTGCCTAGAAAGACTTTCCCTTCTCTTTTGGAATAAGAGAACCAGTCATGCCTAGTACACATATGGAACATTGCACCAGTATCAAGGATCTACTGATTATGCCACTGTGATGCACTTGCAATCAAAACTTCCCCAGTACTACTCGAGTCTCCCCATCACTTTCAACACTCTCTTCTCCATTGGCTAAATTCTCCACCTTTTTCTGTCCTTTTTTCAGTTTTGGACATTCTTTCTTAATGTGACCTTTCTCACGACACTCAAAATAATGTAGCTTTATTGGTCTTGATTTTGACCTTGACTTGTTTTTCTTTCTACTCGAAGATCCCCCTCTATTCTCCGATCTCCCTCTACTAACTAAACCCTTCCTATGAACTTTTCTCTATGTCCCAGAATATGTGTTTGAAGATTCTTTGATCAAAGGTAATTTTATCCCTTCTGTACAACATAGTGTCTACAAAGTTCATATATGAAGGTGATAAGGAGCATAACACGATCATAGCTTGTTCTTCATCATCAATTTTAACATCTACATCCTTCAAAGCAATAAAACAAGAGGTAAACTCATCAAGGTGCATTCTAAGATTATATAATCGCTTTTTTGAGTGGAGGCGATTTGTCAGAGATTTAGATACATACAATTCCACCAAAGTATTCCAAGCATCAACTATTGTCGTCTTCTCAGCAATCTCCAGCAATACTTCATTCCTCACGGACATATGTATTACACTCAAAGCTTTCTCTTCAAGTTCTTGTCTTGCTATTGGTTCCATCTTTTTTAGGATCACTTCTTCGATGACTTTCCGAAGTCCTCGCATTGTCATAAATGCCTTGAATATGATCATGCATAGGTTGAAGCTCATTCTCCCGTCAAACTTTTCGATTTCAAACTTTTCACTTGTGGAAGACATCTTCGTTTGCTTAAAACTCACACTTCGAGATAGAATTCAGCTCAACAAATCGTAAAAATGGATTCAGCATGTCAGAAAACCTTAAGAACACCCCCGTCAACTCTGGTCAACACTGGTCAAAGTCAAACCTGGTGGTCAAAGTCAACATCCTCCCTAAACATGCACTTCAGAGCGGAATCTGGAAAAACAGAGCCCAAAAACGGACTCAGCATGTTGAAAAACGTGGGGTAAGGCTCTGGTCAACCCTAGTCAACCTTTGGTCAATGGTCAACGGTCAAATTCAAACCTCGGTCAACCCAAGTCAACGCCTGGTTAGTTGGTCAAATCATTTTTTTTGTCAGGACTAAATCTAAGCCCACATAAAAAATTCCTGTTTTATTCTTTTGGCCTAAACTAAGCCCAAACCCAAAAAAAAATTAATTATTTTTTTGGCCTAGAATCCAAGCCCAACAAAAATTCATTAACCCAAGACCCAAGACCTAGCGAAAATTGGACAAGGCCACTACCTAGGCCCGATCCACATAAACCCAAAGACATAAAGCCTACTACTCTTACCCCAAATAAAAAAGAACCTAGTCCAAGGAAAAATCAAACAACCCGAACCCGAATCCAAAAAGAAAATATCCAAAACAAACCTCAAGAGCACATGAACTCTATCTTCTTCGCTCGTTCTTCAAACCCAAACACAAACCAAGATCCACCGTTGTAACTTCTACTCCAACCACCAACACTCAATGTAAATAGCACAGGAGCACTTCTCGCCGAGTAAAGACCTTTGTTTGGTTAAGCACTATTTGGTTTGAGCAATTTTGGTTTCACAGTGAGCTTTGATTTTTTCTTTTTCCCTCTCGCAGTGGATTAATACCTAAGCTCTCGATACCAGTTTGTTGGCGAAAAAACATGCAAACATGAAGAATACGACAAGAAAATAGACACAGGAGAATTTTGTGGTTTGGCCTTAAAGCTTACGTTCACAGGCAGCAGAGAACAATTTATTATTGATCAAAAAAACTACAAGGCTTACTCTGGTTTCTCTCACACACCTAACACAATGAGTATTTCCATATATTTATAGTGCAAAGTTTTCCTAAAACCTATTAAGTAAAAAAGGCAACTAATTAATTATGTGCTAGAAAAGGTAACAAGCCATAAGGTAATTTGCTATTCCTATTGCCCATGAATACGGGCCAAATTTAACACTTCTATTAGTACCTTCCTGACTCAACCTATCCATAGCAAAGTTTTAAAAAGAATTTTTGGCCATCAACTCCATTTTCTCCCATGCCTTAGTCAGTCTCAAGGTATAGCAGCCACCACTGGAGGTGGCATTGACTATCATCCTATTTTGTTCATTTACAGCTCGAAAGAAATATTGGAAGAGGTTATGGCAATTATACCTATGGTGTGGACACTATTTAAGAAGGTCGTTGAACCTCTTTCAAGCCTCATGAAAATACTCTAGATCATGTTGGGATAAAGTCATAATAGCGGTCCTAAGGTCGGCCGTCTTGGCCATGGAATAAAATTTCTAAAAGAACTTAGACGTATGACCTCTTGGGAGATATTGGGGACACAAAGGGTGGAACTAATCTCAACAAAGTCAATAATAGGCTCTAAAGGACTCTGATTACTTCTACCATAGAAGGAAGGAAGCATGGTTAATATATTAGACTCGATTTCGAAGTTCATCTTTCCCAAACCCAGAATTTGAATAACCAAACTAGGCTCAAAAGCTTTGGGGAGAAAGAATTGCCTAAGAGTGGGCTCCTCATCTATGTGTGGGTCTGGTCTAAGAGGTTCTTGTCTTAAGTGATCTTGGGCTTAATGCCAATGTTGATCATGAGGTGAAATGGGGTTCACTGGGGGAATGGGAGGGTTAGGAGGATGATTGGGATCGACCATCTCCTCAAGAAGATCTCCTAGATTCCTAAAATGCCTATCAATCCTATCGAGTTTGGGATTAAGGGGAGCTAGGGGATTTCCAAGGGATCTCCTACCAATCATGCACAAACTATCCTAACTCCTGCCACTTCAACCCTTGAAACTTCAACAATCCTAAGACTATAGTAAATAAGCCACAATCCTAGAATGTCTATGATGTGTTGTGTTTTTATGTGTGTTTGCAATGTTATTTGCCTATGTTTAAGAGGTGTTTTGATCTTTAATAAATGCATTAGTACAATACGTATACTAGAGTTAGGCTTAAGCATAAGCAAATGTACATAGTTGAGTTTAAAGACAAATACTACACTAATGCATGCATATTTCTCATATTTGGTAAAGATAGGTCAAAAGCTTAGGACTTGAAACGATGAAGAATTGATAATAGAGTCAAGATTGAGGTGTTTGGGATGTGAAAGAAGCATAAAAGAAGAGTTTAGAGGACACCGGGCGAAGAAAAGAGCAATTGGAGTGAAACAGACGCAACGCGAGAAAATTGGCTAGCTTCTGACCTGGCAGGTCGACCCCCTACCCAGAGCCAGTCGACTGACCTAGGGGTCCAACTAAAATAGAGAGAAACCCATTTTAGGTCGGTCGACCTCAATGCTAGGCCAGTCGACCAGCCAAGGCTCTCGGCTGAAAGCGATTGCTACACTATTTAAGCACTTTTCTAGCCCATATTTAGTATATTTTTGATCCTTTCTCTACCTCCCATTCATAAACAAAACCTTATCTTTACCACCTCTAACACACACATACTCACATACTTTCACCTAGATTTAAGCTTATTTAGAGGGTTCTAAACACTTGGATTGAAGTCTACTCCAAGATTTTGTATAAGAATTGCTAGGATGGAAGGGGAGCTTTCTACTCTCTCTTTCTTCCTATTTTATATTATGTTTGAGTAGATTTAATTATGGTGATGATACCTGTGTAATGGGTTAATTTTGTACTCTTATATTATGGGATTTAGTGGCTTAATGTATATATATACACATATGCTATGCTTTTATTGATTTAATGGCTATTGTTCAATACATGTGTTGACATTTGACAATATGCCTATGAGAGTTGCACATGTATAAATTAAAGTCTATTTGCTACTAAACACCTCTAATCTATTCTATAATCATGTCTATTGTATTTATGTATGGATCTTGCGAAGTGGGTAATGCTTATATTCATGTCTATGTGTATGTTTGCATGCCTAGTAGTAAATATAACCTCAATATTACATGTAAGTTAGCTCCAAAGTGCTTTTAATGGTGTAATCTAAGCATGACGATGTTTGGTAATCAAGTAGGTCCCTTTATTTGCGAACACTTTGGCCTAGAACATGTATGAATACGTTAATAGGCCAAATCCTGATATAGTGATCCTAGAATGACGTGGCATAATTTAAGGCTAGTCTAAATTGAGTCTCCTTTGGCTTTAAATCCTGCCAATAGGTTTCTAGGTATATTTAATCAACTCTAGTGACACTAGGTCTTAGCTTTAAATCTAGCCAACGATTTAGGTACTAGGGTAGGTTCATTCTAGGTCACCTAGGATGCTAGTTAGTCACTTTTAAGGCCCTAGGTCATAAGGGCCATGCTATAGCTTTAGAAGGTGCCACCCAGAGACGAACCCGTACCAGTCTATGAAGAATTAGGACACTAATTAAGCAACCTAGTAAAAGAGTAATTGATAATTAAGCCATTCAATGTAACCCTATAGTATTTGATTCTAGGATTACCCATTAGCAAGTAGACGTCACCTTAATACCTTCTATTTCTGAGTTCTCTCTAGATAGTTTGTTTCTCTATTGTCCATTCCCATAGTGTAGTTCTATTTTCTTTAGTTAGAGCTCTCGATCATCCAAAAGTCCTAAAAAATGGTTATTTTAGGTTTTCCTTTAAGCACTCTCTAAGACACACATACATAGAATCCGTTCCACAACATAGCCTCCCTGTGGTTCGACACCCATTCTTGCATACACTATATTGCATTAATTCGTGCGGTTACGGGTCTTTAGAGCTTGCACCGAAAAGGCACACCAATTTCTTGGCACCGTTGTCGGGGAGGCACAGTGGTGCGTATTCTTTGCTTGTGTGTTTTGGTTGTTGCTTTATTTATTTTTCCTTGCTTTTTCTTTATTGTTTGTTCAGTTTTTTATTATCTTACTTCTTGTTTATATTATCTTACTTTGGTATTTGCTTATTTATCCCTGTTTTTGTTTCCTTTTTGAGCTATTGAGTTTATTTTCCATAATTAGTTTGCTTATTTAGCTTTACTAGTTGTTTTTGCTTTTGTTTATCTTTTTTTTTTTGGTAAACATCCTAGGATTGTGGCTTATTAGCTATAGTGTTAGGATTGTTGAAGTTTTCGAGGGTTGAAATAGTCTGAGTTAGGATAGTTTGTGCATGTTTAGTAGGAGATCCCTTAGAAATCCCCTAGCCCTCTTTAATCCTGAACTTGATAGGATTGCAAGACATCTTAGGAAGTTAGGAGATTTTCCTAAGGAGATGGTCAATCCCAATCATCATCCTAATCCTCTCATTCCCTCAATGAATCCCATTCGACCTGATGATCACCATGGGCATCAAGCCCAAGATCATTTTGGACAAAAGCCTCTTAGACTGGACCTACACACAGATGAGGAGCCCACTCATAGGTAACTCTTTCTCCGTGAAACACTTTTGAAACATTTAAGCCGAATTTGGCTATTCAAATTCTGGGTTTGGGGAAGACGAATTTTGAGATTAAGCTAATATGTTAGCCATGCTTCCTTTCTTTTACAGGAGAAGCAATGAGAGTCCTCTAGAGCATATTACTAATTTTGTTGAGATGAGTTTTATCCTCCATATCCCCAATGTCTCCCAAGAGATCATATGTCTAAAATTGTTTCCTTTCTTTCTTAAGGACAAGGCTAAGTCTTGGTTTCATTCTTTACTTAATGGTTGCAGTACTTCATAGGCTGAACTTCAATCTAAGTTCTTTCAAAAATTCTATCACATGCCCAAGATGGCCGACCTTAAGGCCACCATTATGAATTTCTCCTAACATGATCTAGAATCTTTTCATGCGGCTTAGGAAAGGTTTAAAGACCTTTTTAGACAGTGTCCACATCATGGGTATGGTAGTCATGACCTACTCCAGTATTTCTTTCAAGGTTTAAATAAACAAAATAGGATGATGGTCAATGCTACCTTCAGTGGTAGCTTTTATACCTTGAGACCGACAAAGGCATGGGAGAAAATGGAGTTAATGGCCAAAAACTCTTTTCAAAACTTTGCTAGGACAGGTCTAGTTGGGAAGGCACTAAGAGAGGTATTAGTGAGGTTGGAATTTCTTTAGATTTACATTCTAAGGTAGAGGCCTTAACAAATAAGTTAGATCAATTTATTTCTTTCTCCTTTTTATCCCACGATTATAGGACTAATTTCTTAGGTTCGTCCTCCATAGCATTGTGTTTTGAGTCATTTAATGAGATAGTAGCTTGCCCTTTAGCAGCTTAGTTTCCCGAATTCATGAAAGAGCAAGTACGTGCTACTCAAGGTTATTCTCGTGAATACAATCCATACTTGAACACAACCCAAAATTTTCTTAGAGACATGGTCAGTATGAATCTAGTTAACATCCCTAGGCTCCACTTCAACGACGACCCCATCCTGCTAATTCTCTAGGGTTTTACGATATCAATCAACCTAGCTTCCTAGTGTTCCTCGACCACTAGCACTCCCTGTTCCTTCTAGTAGACGGTCGTCTATAATGATGCGATGAAGTTAATACAATTTATTTAGAATCAGCAGCAGGCATTAGCTAGTCAGCAATAGGAGTTAGCCGATAATAGGCAAGACATGGCTAGCTATAGGTAGCAGATGGCTAGGTTAGAGGCACAATTAGGGCAGAGTGCCACGCAATTAAGCATTAGAGACCCTGGGTAGTTGCCTTCTCAACCAAAGATAAACCCTAAAGTTCAGTCTTATTCCTTCATCAATACCACTTATCCCTCTCAGGCCCAAGCTAAGGCCATCACAAGTGGATAATAGGGCAGGAGTTGACTTTGTAGTGCTTGGACCTAGTGTCCTTGAAAGTCTAGAGAACCCCATTATAGCCCTGTTAAGAGGGATTCTAAAGAGGGTCCTATTGGGAGAGTTGAGCCTATTAGAGACCATGGATGGATTAGTACTTCCCATCTATATCAGGATAGAAAGGAGCCCATTAGTGATTCCCATGTGTCTAGAGATGTTGCACTTAGAGTTCCCTTTCTATTTGCTTTAAAGAGGCCCACAGTTAATGAGGATTCTAGGTTTTTCAAGACCTTAAAGCAGCTTAAGGACCTCAAGGTCAATCTGCCTTTAATAAATGCTATAATTTCCATTCTATCCTATTCTAAGTTCTTTAAGGACCTTTGTATAGGGAAGTGTAAATCATCGAACATTCCTAAGAAGGTGAGGCTTATAGAGAAAGTGAGCAGTATTTTCATTTCGGGCCTCCCACCCAAGATGAGTGACCCTGGAGCTTTCATTATTCCTTGTAAGATCCGTGAGACCTAGATTAATCATGCCTTGCTAGATTTAGGGTCTAGTATAAATCTCATTCCCTACTCTGTCTATTAGTAGCTAGGTCTAGTTGAGTTGTCCCCTACACATGTTACTTTTTAGCTGGCTGATAGGTCTGAG
The DNA here is from genome assembly GCA_028554755.1 of Cordia subcordata. Lineage (NCBI taxonomy): Eukaryota > Viridiplantae > Streptophyta > Magnoliopsida > Boraginales > Cordiaceae > Cordia > Cordia subcordata. The sequence goes on along the minus strand of JAPTOF010000021.1, from coordinate 11,311,882 downwards.
TGTAGACCTAGGAGTGTGGTAGAGGATGTTATGGTCCAGGTAGGTGAGTTCGTGTATGCTATTGACTTCATAGTATTAGATATGGATTCGGGTCACGATTCTAGGCTTTCCACCCCTATTCTACTTGGTCGCCCTTTTCTTGCTACTGCCTATACTATTATTCATTGTAAGCCAGGGTTATTAGAGATGAAATTTGGGAATTTGAGGTCCACTATGAAAGTTGCTGAGGTAGTATATAAGGCTAGTATAGAAGGAGAAGAGGATGAAGAAGAGTGCTTGAAGGTCTATGTGATTGATTCTTGTGTTAAGAACTTTATAGAGAGTACTATGGCTGATTGAGAAGAATTAAGGAAATTTGAAGAGATGTTGTCTAGCTTTGATTTAGAGACCTTAGACTGGAAATGTATGGCTTCTACCTCTACAGTAGAGGATTCCATGATTTATAAGTCACTTAAGGTTGTTTCTTCTAGTCGTGATTCTAGTGATGTTCCCATTAATGATGTTGAGGTTGAGTCCCCCTTAGTTGAGTCTAGCCCATCTCTAGATGAGCATTTAAAATATGCTTTTCTAGGCCCTTGTGACACCCTTCCAGTTAGCATAGCTTTTGATCTTTCTAATAAGAGTGAAAAGCGTCTTTTAGAGCTTCTTAGGAAACATAAGAAGGCTATAGGGTGGAAAATTGATGATTTGAGGCATAGACATTCGGTTTGCATGTGGTGTCTTCTTATGAGTGCAAGTTTTAAAAGACCCGCAAACGTACGGATCGTGCAATACAGTGTTTACGAGTGCGGGTGTCGAACCACAGGGAGGCGTGAATATCGTGAATGTATCCTATGCTTGGTGTCCTAAAAGAGCTAAAAAATCTAAACTAAGTGTACTTTTTCTTGTGAAGGTTTGGATTGTCGGGAGCTCTAAGTAAATGAAAGAAAACTAAACTATGAATAAAAACAAAAAGGGACGCAGGTTGATTAAGAAGAAAGTAACAATTAGAAAGGGATTAGGGTGACTTGGACTTATGAATGGGTAACTCCATACTCAAATGCTATGGGATTAAGGGATGATGGCTAACTATCAAAAGTGCTCTTAACTAGGTTGTTAGTTAGTGTCCTGATTTCCCCCTAGGACTCGGTGCGGGTCTGTCCCTAGGCGACGTCTCCTAGAGCTACGGCGTGGTCCTTATGACCTAGGGCCTCAAAAGGGACTAACTAACTTCCTAGGTGGCTTAGAATGAACCTACCCTAGTACCTAAACCGTTGGCTGGGTTTAAAGCCAAGACCTAGTGTTGCTAAGGTCGACTAAATCTATCCTGAAACCTATTGGCTGGATTTAAAGCCAAAGGAAACTCGACCTAGATTAGCCCTAAATTATACTCCGTCATTCTAAGATCACTACAGCAGGATTTGACTAACATTCATACACATGTGATATTGAAATTATGCTTGTTACTAGGCATGCAAATACGCTTATAGACATGAATAAAAGCACTACCCACTTCATAACATCCATGTATAAACACATAGACATGAGTACAACATAGATTAGATGTGTTTAGTAACAAACAAACTTCAATTAATATATATGTACTCATCTAGGTATTTTATCAAATACATAGACATGAATGAAAGAACACCCAATTAAACAAAACAAATCAAAACATATATATATATATATTCAGCCATCATATCCCATATCATAAGAGTATAAAATTAACCCATTACATAAGTTTAATCACCTTATACAAGCCTACTCAGACATAATAGAAAATAGAATGAAAGAGATATAACGAAACTCCTTTCATCCTAGCGATTTTAGAACACGACTTGTAAACAATCTCGATTCCAAAGCGTTTGAATCCTCCAACGAAGCTTGGTTCTTCGTGAAAAGTATGTGAAAAGGGTGTGTGAGGCGGCTAGGGAATAAGGTTAAGTGTGTGTGAGAATAGGTGTGAAGTGTGTGTAAAAACTCTCTGTTTTCTGCTCCGCATCGGGCTTTATTTATAAATTCGCACATAGCCGGTCGACCGGCTAGGTCGACCGGCCTCTGGATTACTCGACCGGCTTTCTTCAAGGGCTCTCTGGAGTGGCCGGTCGACTGGCTCTTGAAGGGGGGTCGTCTGGCTTTTCGACGAAGTTCTCTGGAGTGGCCAGTCGACCTAGTCGGTCGACCGGCTATTCTTCCTTAGCGTCCGGCTGACTTCCTTCATCCAATTTTTCGTCTTCGGCCTTTAGTCTTCTCCCTTAGATCCGTGCATGTCCTATCTTCATCACCTTTCATTGTTCAATTTTTATTTTAACCCAAAGTCACCTGAATCATTGAAAATAAGCTATTAGTGTAGCATTTTATCCCTTAAACTCACTATGCATAGTTGTTTACGCTTAAGCCAATTCCTATCAAGAGTACTACACTAGTGCATCATTATAAGCATTCAACACCTCTAAAATATAAGTAAATGGCAATGCAAACACACACGGATCACAACTCATCAACACCCCAAACCTTCTCCTTGCTTGTCCTCAAGCAATCCTAATCTTAAATCTTATTTCTAAAGTTGATACAATGGATTGCCTGAAGGACTGACTCACTATCAGCATTAGTTTGAGAAACATGAAAGGGCATTCCTATTGTGAAGAGATCCCTAAGCCTCTTTGAATCTTCCCTCTACTCATAAAGGGTCTCGTTCCTCATGGGAATTTCCCAAGTAGCCAATCCATCACAAGCCTAGGATTCTAACTCACGCACTCGGGATATTGGTATTTCATGCTCCCTCAATTGACATGTTCTCCCTAACATGCACCAAGCCTCAAGGATAAAAAAGAGAGAATATACAAACACAATGGCTTTTTATAAGCCTTATTCACATGCTTGCAAAGATGATAACTTGTGCTAAGTTGACATTGTGTCACTTATGCACTTATTCACTAACTTTTAGGTGCTTTTGTCTTTTCCACTTTTTTACTTCATTCATAGAATTTTGCACCTTTTTGCCTCTTTTTTTTTTAAATCATTTTTTTTTTCTTTTTCATTGTATTGAATTCTCAAAAAGGAAGAAAAAGAAAGGCTTAAGCATATCAACAAGAACCAATCAAAGACAGGGCACTCACATCAATAACCCTTTTTCAACACTCTTTCCTACCGAGCTATGGGGTGGCTACAAGGGTTATTCTTTTAAGGTTCTTACTCCCAACAACTTTTAAGGGCATCTCCTCCAAGACTTAGTTTTCAAACCACTCTATTTATTCCCCCACAATGTCTCTCATCTTAATAAATCAATAGAGTCAATCACAAAAGCCAACACAATGATCAACAAAGAAATAAATGACTCTATATGCATCAAAATTGAAAAATTTTCACCATTTAAACGCATGATTCAATCTACCCTAAGTAAAATATAACAAGAAAGAAAACTAAACTCCCGTACCCCCAAACCTAAACTTTGCTTGTCCTCAAGCAAATAGAACAAAGCACAACAAAAACAAGCAAGTTATCATTACAAAACAAGTAAGGGTGGTGGGGATAGGGTGCGAACAGGGGAACAAGTGGAGAAAGGATAGATACAACCTTGCATTTTCTTCAAAGCTTTTCATGCCAACGCCATCTCACCATACTGCTAATCTGTGACTCACAATTCATAAACACTCACAAGTAAAACAAGATTAGTAGCATTTGCCATGCTAGCTTGCATTGGCATCATCAAACGATAAACAAGGTGTATGAAGAATGGGAAATGATAGAAGTGAGGATCAACACTTGGGAGGGTGAAAAAGAAAAACAAAAAGCAATTGAAAATGAAAGAAAGATAATACTAAATGCAAATAAAAAAAAAGGAAAAGCAAGGAAAGAAAATGAAATATAAACATGTCTAGGGTGCCTCCTAGCAGCGCTGGATTTAACGCCTCCAGCCGGGCGCTAGTGTTAGAGCAATACATGTTTAAAATTGTAAGGCACAAATTGCCGAATATTCAACCAAGCGCAGATAGTAGAAGGAAAAGGGTCATGCAATAAATGATGGGGCCATAGATGTTCAATGCATCACTTTTCTGGATTCCACCCCGAAACATCAAATGAAAATGTGTGTGCAAGTGTCGAAGGTGTCATGCATAAATGTGAAAGATCATGCCCCACTTGCTCTCTAACTAACCACCCCATGGCCTTCTTTTCATAATCAAGAGCTAGGAACACACCCTCCCCATGGGTCAAAGATAGGTCTAATGAATGCAACATGAGAGAAGTGATATTTAGCCCTAGATGAAAATGTTCTAAACTAGAAGGCATAAATGTGAGCTCCAAAGAGGGAGACTCAACGGAATGGGAAAGGGGGGCTGGAACAACTCTCGGAGAAGGAAGGGCAAGGGTAAGGGATGATGAAGTACTACACTCTTCCTCTCCACAAGATATAACATGTTCAAGCCTAGGTCGCTCTAACTCCTCTTGAGAGGTGGATTCGATCTTTATGGGCTCTATTTTCATCAATGAATCATCAAACATCCAAAGAGACCCACAGATCATTCTTCCAAGCACACCAATTTCTTTTTTATGTGTCTTCTTAGAGTTGCTATTCTCTTCAACTTCATGATTCTTAACTCCAAGAGACTTATCATTTAAAACCTTCAAAATTGATGCCTTGTTTTCCCCAATGGATGACTTTAAACCTTCACTAGCTAAAGTCCCTTTAAATTTGACAACACATTCATCACTAGTGGGTGTCATCTCACCATCATGCTCTTCATACGGGGTAGACACACATGGAGGGGACAATGAGGACTCAATGGATTTCGGGTCATGGATGCGTGAATGCTCAAGAGAGGTGTGTACCCTAGGCTCCCTAAATGTGGACTCGAAATGCAAATGAGTGCTATGATCATGAGACTCAACCTCCAAGTGTGCAAAATATGTGGGATGAGGAGACAGAAAAGGCTCATGTGACTCAATGGAAGACGTTGAAAGCTTAGGAGGATAGGGTACTACTTCCTCTAAAACATATTCATAAGAGTCACCAAGAACCAAATTATCATTAAGCTCATCCTCATCCTCACTACAAGATGTGATCTCTCCATCAACCTCTTTTTCTAATCGTCTCTCCAAGACATCATCTTTTCACCACTATTTCTCTCATCTTTAGGTCTCTCTCCTATCTCTTCAACTTGTTCTAAAGGTATTTCAACGTTCTCGCTCATAAGTTGCACACTCTCAACCATGCTCTTCAAACGCTCACCTAGAGATTTGGTGTTTCGCTTCCAACTCTCTAGTTCCTCTTGATTGGATTGGAGGAGAGATAGGAGATAGTCAAGTGTTTCCTCTTGTGAAGAAGTCCTAAAAGAAGAGGGCTCAACCGAGTGAAAATGGTAGACATCTTCATTAGGATTACTATAAGCACAACCATTGTATGACTCGAAGGATAGGTGGGCTGGAAAAGATGATGGGAAGGATGAACTCTCAATGCAAGGAGGTGTACCAAATGAAGAGTCATCTTGACCCCAATATGAAAATGCATGATGTTGCTCCCTAGAATCATGATAACTAGATGTAGATGCGTGCATGGGCGTATGATTGCTAAGGGTATAGGGCATTGCATGCAATCGGGGATAAGGGTGGAAGGTGGGACAAGTATTGGAATCATGAGCTCGGCTTCCACATAGATTACAGCAACAATAATAAGCATCCTTATAGTCATGATTACTAAATGAAGATGCATGAGGTGATACATGACTATAGGGGTCATAATTAGCACTTACCCTAGGTTGGGAATTGTCATGGGGGCAAAAGAAAGTTTGATGCTCATAACTTCCACACACGCGACATGCAATGGGAACATCCTCGGGTAATGGGGAAGAGGATACAAGTGACCACCATGATGCATTAGGATCATTCATGGTTAATTGACACTAGTAAACCTCTTCATAATGCTCAACAAATTTTTTTTTGAATTTTTATTTTATTAATCAAAATAATAAAAATATGAAAGAAAAGATAAAACAACACGTAACAAGCTAAGACACACAAAAACTCAGAAGCCAAACAAACGTTGCCTCCCCGGCAACGGTGCCAAAAACTTGGTGTCTTCTTACGAGTGCAAGTTTTAAAAGACCCGCAAGCGTACGGATCATGCAATACAGTGTTTACGAGTGCGGGTGTCGAATCACAGGGAGGCGTGAATATCGTGAATGTATCCTATGCTTGGTGTCCTCAAAGAGCTAAAAAAAAAGATCTAAACTAAGTGTACTTTTTCTTATGAAGGTTTGGATTGTCGGGAGCTCTAAGTAAATGAAAGAAAACTAAACTATGAATAAAAACAAAAAAGGACGCAGGTTGATTAAGAAGAAAGTAACAATTAGAAAGGGATTAGGGTGACTTGGACTTATGAATGGGTAACTCCATACTCAAATGCTATTGGATTAAGGGATGATGGCTAACTATCAAAAGTGCTCTTAACTAGGTTGTTAGTTATTGTCCTGATTTCCCCCTAGGACTCGGTGCGGGTCCGTCCCTAGGCGACGTCTCCTAGAGCTACGGCGTGGTCCTTATGACCTAGGGCCTCAAAAGGGACTAACTAACTTCCTAGGTGGCTTAGAATGAACCTACCCTAGTACCTAAACCGTTGGCTGGGTTTAAAGCCAAGACCTAGTGTTGCTAAGGTCGACTAAATCTATCCTGAAACCTATTGGCTGGATTTAAAGCCAAAGGAAACTTGACCTAGATTAGCCCTAAATTATACTCTGTCATTCTAAGATCACTACAGCAGGATTTGACTAACATTCATACACATGTGATATTGAAATTATGCTTGTTACTAGGCATGCAAATACGCATATAGACATGAATAAAAGCACTACCCACTTCATAACATCCATGTATAAACACATAGACATGAGTACAACATGGATTAGATGTGTTTAGTAACAAACAAACTTCAATTAATATATATGTACTCATCTAGGTATTTTATCAAACACATAGACATGAATGAAAGAACACCCAATTAAACAAAACAAATTAAAACATATATATATATATATATTCAGCCATCATATCCCATATCATAAGAGTATAAAATTAACCCATTACATAAGTTTAATCACCTTATACAAGCCTACTCAGACATAATAGAAAATAGAATGAAAGAGATATAACGAAACTCCCCTTTCATCCTAGCGATTTTAGAACACAGCTTGTAAACAATCTCGATTCCAAAGCGTTTGAATCCTCCAACGAAGCTTGGTTCTTCGTGAAAAGTATGTGAAAAGGGTGTGTGAGGCGGCTAGGGAATAAGGTTAAGTGTGTGTGAGAATAGGTGTGAAGTGTGTGTAAAAACTCTCTGTTTTCTGCTCCGCATCGGGCTTTATTTATAAATTCGCGCATAGCCGGTCGACCGGCTAGGTCAACCAGCCTCTAGAGTACTCGACCGGCTTTCTTCAAGGGCTCTCTGGAGTGGCCGGTCAACCTAGCCGGTCGACCGGCTCTTGAAGGGGGGTCGTCCGGCTTTTCGACGAAGTTCTCTGGAGTGGCCGGTCGACCTAGTCGGTCGACCGGCTATTCTTCCTTAGCGTCCGGCTGACTTCCTTCATCCAATTTTTCGTCATTTTGGCCTTTAGTCTTCTCCCTTAGACCCGTGCATGTCCTATCTTCATCACCTTTCATTGTTCAATTTTTATCTTAACCCAAAGTCACCTGAATCATTGAAAATGAGCTATTAGTGTAGCATTTTATCTCTTAAACTCACTATGCATAGTTGTTTACGCTTAAGCCAATTCCTATCAAGAGTACTACACTAGTGCATCATTATAAGCATTCAACACCTCTAAAATATAAGTAAATGGCAATGCAAACACACACTAGATCACAACTCATCAGCATGCATTGTATTCACCTTGAGGGTAGAGACATTCCTTCTAGGGAGATACAAAGGAGGCTAAACCTATACATAAGTGAAGTAGTTAAGAAAGAAATCATGAAGCTTTTAGATGCAGGCATTATCTATCCAATCTCTGAAAGTGAATGTGTTAGCCTAGCTCAAGTCGTCTCTAAGAAGTCTGGGATTACGGTTATAGAGAATGAGAGAAGGGAGCTTATCCCTACTTGTACTCCCATTGGTTGAAGAGTTTGTATTGATTATAGGAAGCTAAACTCCAAACCTAGAAAGGATCATTTCCCTTTGCCTTATCTAGACCAAGTCTTAGATAAAGTGGCTAGAGACTATTGCTTTCTAGATGGCTATTCTTGGTATAATCAGATCCCCAAGTTTCCTGAGGACAAGTAGAAGACTGCCTTTACTTGTCCCTATGGCACTTTTTCCTATAAAAGAATGCCCTTCGCTCTATGTATTGCCCTAGTAATGTTTCAAAGGTGTATGATAGCCATTTTTAGTGACATGATTGAGAAAAACTTAGAGATATTCATGGATGATTTCTAAGTCTTTGGAGATAGTTTTGATGAGTGCTTGAGTCACCTCTCTTTAGTTTTAGACTGTTGTGTAAAGAAGAACTTAGTGTTGAGTTAGGAAAAATCCTACTTATGGTGCAATAGGGGATAGTTTTCGGCCATGTTATCTCATTTAGTGCACTCAACTTGAACCAGCTAAGGTACAATTGATAGAAAAGTTGCCTATCGTTTAGTGTGTTAAGGATGTTAGATTTTTTCTAGGGCATGTAGTATTCTGCTGTAGGTTCATCAAGGATTTTAGCCATATAGCATGTCCCTTGTCTAGGCTCTTAGCACAAGATGTTTTCTTTGAGTTCGATGATGAGTGTGCTAGAGCTTTTAACAGGCTTAAATCCTTGTTGTCTATCTCCCGATCATCCAACCACCTGACTACAGTCTCCTATTCGAGGTTATATGTGATGCATCCGATTATGCAACAGGAGTTATTTTAGGTCAATGGTGAGGTCCTGTTCCTAAGCGTGTCAAGGATGTTAGATCTTTTCTAGGACATGCAGGATTCTACTGTAGATTCATTAAGGATTTTAGCCATATTGCGTATCCTTTGTCTAGGCTCCTAGCACAAGATATCCCTTTTGACTTTGATGATGAGTGTGTTAGGGCTTTCAATAGGCTTAAATCTTTATTTTCTACATCCCCAATTATCTAACCACCTAATTATAGCCTCCCATTTGAGGTTATGTGTGACATTTGACAATGTGATCGGAGTTCTTTTAGATCAAAGGATGGATAAGTTGCCCCATGTTGTGAAGTATGCTAGCAAGACTCTTGATGAAGCCCAAAACAACTATACCACCACAAAAAATATCTACTAACCATACCAACAACAAAGCAAATATTTGGTCTAATATATAACATGGCATACATAAGGCTTCCAATCGTCGAGGCATAAGGAATTGGCTTCATGCTCTCTATTTCCTCAAGTGTTTTAGGACATTGATTCTGAGATAGATAAACTCCATGTCTAGAAGGTAATGAGGCCTTCTTAGAGTTTTGCATGTTAAACCTGACCAATATCTTCTCAAAAAATGAAGTTTGAGATAGGGCTAGCCTTCTAGTCTTACGATCTCGTATAAGCTTGATACCTAGAACATAACTAGCTTCTCCTAAATCCTTCATTTGAAATTGAGTAGAAAGCCAAACCTTGATGGATGATAATATCCCCATATCATTTCCAATTAGTAAGATATCATCCACATACAGAACCAGAAAAGCTACAGCATTTCCATTATGCCTCTTATGTATGCAAGGTTCATCAATATTTTGATCAAAACCATAAGATTTAATTGGCCGATCAAATTCAATGTTCCATGCTCTAGATACCTGCTTTAGTCCATAAATAGACCTTTTTAACTTACAGACCAAAAGTTCCTCGACTTTAGCAACATATCCATCTGGTTGTGTCATATAAATGGTCTCGTCAAGTTCTCCATTAACAAAAGCTGTCTTGACGTCCGTTTGCCATATCTCGTAGTCATAATGACATGCGATGGCAAGAAGTATCCTAATAGATTTAAGCATGGCTACTGGTTAGAAAGTTTCCTCATAATCGATCCCTTCTTTTTGAGTATAACCTTTCGCCACCAACTTTGCTTTAAAGGTTTCAACTTTTCCATCAACTCCGCTTTTCCTCTTGTAGACCCATCTGCACCCAATAGGTTTTACCCCTTCAGGTGCAACTACAAGATCCCAGACTTTGTTAGAATACATAGATTCTAACTCTAAATCCATTGCCTTATGCCATTGGTCGGTATCTATGTCGAAAAATGCTTCATCATAACTTGTGGGATCCACCACCTGATTCTCTGAATAAGTCTGAAAGGACTCTTTATAGTATCCGTCAGGAGGCCTAAATATCCTCCCACTACGACGATGCTCTGATATATTAGGTGTAATATGTTGTTCTTTTCCATTCACAGTTACTACAGGTGTTACTGAATATTCTTGTGTAATGTCATTTAGAACAACTTCAGAATCTGGTATTTTTTAGACCATTCCATCATTCTCTAAGTACCTAGCATGGGTTCTTATAAACACCTTTTGCTCCTTAGGATTATAAAAGATCTCACCTCTGGTTCCCTTAGGATATCCAATGAAATAGCATAACTCGGATCTTGGTTCCAATTTTGAAGCATTACTATTAAGTACATAAGCTGGACAACCCCAAATGCAAAGATGATTTAGACTCGGCTTGCGCTCAGCCAACATTTCTTGAGGTGTCCTAGGTACTGATTTAGATGGTACCAAGTTCAAGATGTATGTTGCTGTTTCAAGGGCATACTCCCAAAAAGATAAAGGTAATGATACATGACTCACCATTGACCTAACCATATCTAATAGGGTGCGATCTCTTCTCTCTGCTACACCATTTTGCTGAGGAGTCCCTAGTGCAGTCAATTGAGACACTATCCCTTCTTGTGTAAGATAGTCTTTGAACTCACCCGAGAGGTATTCGCCACCTCGATCAGACCGAAGGGCTTTGATATGTTTACCTAATTTCGGCTCCGCCTCAGCTTTGAACTCTTTGAATTTCTCAAGGGATTTAGACTTGTGTCGCATCAAACATACATATCCATACCTAAAGTAATCATCAGTAAAAGTAATGAAATATTCATAACCTCCTCATGCTGCTTTGCTCATAGAACCACACACATTAATGTGAACCAATTCCAATACTTCTTTGGCCCTTTCTTCTTTAGAAGAAAATGACTATTTAGTCATCTTTCCTTTGAGACGAGATTCATACGGAGGTAGATCTTCGAGATCTAATGAGCTAAGATGCCCATCCTCAACTAATCTCCGAATTCACTTTAGACGAATATGTCCTAAGCGTAGGTGCCAAAGATAAGTATCATTGGTCGAAGAAACCTTTCTTTTTTCAGGAATTAGTTTGTTATATATTATGTAGTGAGTTTGTAATAGGTTTTATATAGAACAAGTTATCATGCATGCTACCTGAACAAATAATATTTCCATCTCTACTGATATCAACACCACAATGGAAATTAATGCAAAAACCATCTAATATTAATTGTGAAATAGAAATAAGGTTTTTACGTACATCCGGAACATAATAAACGTTGTTCAAAAATAACTTCCTATTACATGGAAAATTTAAGCATATTTCTCCCACTGCAGCAGCCCATACTTTTGCTCTATTACCCAATCTCAGAGCAAACTCCCCTTTAGCTAGTTCCTTCATTCCTTGAAACCAATGCAAAGAATTGCAAATATGGTTAGTGGCTCCAGAGTATATAATCCAAGAATCAGTAGAATCAACCACTAAGCAAGTTTCAATGTAGAACAAAAGAGGTGTACCTATCTGGCCTCATCCTGAGTACTTTGGGCAATCCTTTTTCTAGTGTCTTTTTAGGCCACATTTAAAGCATTTACCCTTGGGCTTTTCACCTGTTAACTGCCCGGGCTGTTCACCATTTCTCTTCTTTTTCCCTTGACCACGTTTTTGCTTCCTTTTTCCTTTAAACTTCCTCCTTTTCAGGTTAAGTCCAGAAGTGGATGCTTGAATCATATTTATGTGATCTTTATTTTTCATTATGGCTTCTACAGCTAGGAGCTCTTTCATTAATTCTATCATATCCATGTTCATCTTGCTCATATTATAATTAAGCTCAAACTGGGTATAGGATGACGATAGAGTCTCCAAAATCATGTCTACCTTTGACTGTTCATCTATGTTTGCTCCTATGATCTCGGTAGTATTGAAGTAATTCATTATTTTGAGCATATGCTCCCTGACAGATGCTCTTTTTGCCATTCTTTGATTCATAATTTCTCTAAGAACACCTTGCCTTGCAGGCCTACTCTTATCAGTAAACATACGAGGCAGTGAAGTCATGATTTCTTTTGCAGTTTCCATATGATGATGCTTGCTCTACAAAATATCTGACATAGAAGCCATCATATAGCACTTGGCCATACTATTGGCATTCTGCCATTTTGCCTCAGCATCTTTCTGGGCTTCAGAAGAGTTAGCCCTCACAACTAGGACAAAGAGTTGTTAGGACATACTTGTACTCTTCTACGGTGAGTACTATGTCAAAGTTTCATTCCCAGACCACAAAATTTAGTCTAGTGAGCTTGTACTCTTTGAGAATTGTAGTTAGTGGACTGAACGAAGACATTTTTCTGGATACAACAATATAATCATAATTAATTTATGAGTATAGAGTTGATGCATGTATAATATGTATGCTATCTTTGGAAATAAAACATACAAGTACTTTTTACATCATTCGCCTTTGAGTAGATTAACCCTCAAACTACTTGATGTAACAATGTCTCAACGTCCTCACAAGAACTTCAACGATGGGATGGCCGAACTAATGAACGTTGAGTTAAGTGTCATCGCTTATTTGAATTAACAATTATCTAGATATGATCCAATTGAATAATTCAATCACTGTTTTGTTTGACTTCTTAAATCCGGTAGCGAACTTTATCGATAGGAAAGCTGAACCTACCATTTAAGTTTAGTGTACACCCATTCCTAATGTTTATTCCCTGAAACATTCTTGATTTAAGCCCTCCGATGGGGTAGTGACTTTAATCAATGTTGCGTAAAGCGTTCTTTAGTAGAGAACTCCACCAATGGGATGGACAAACTTACTAACACCCTTTTGAATAAACATCTTATGTTTTACCTTGTTAAATCTAGATAAAGTGTCACCTTCCGATGGGGAAGTTAATGATATTTACCATTAACATGAATCGGATATGGAAAGTCGTGGGGTTTTTCCAGTCCCCCTCCCTCTCAATATTTGAACATAAGGGTTTTCTCTATTTTTGGTATTCTTACTTTTGTTTTAGATCTTAACATGCTTTGGATTTGCGAAAGCCTTTAGTTTTTGCGAATCCCTCTTGTGTTACTAAAACATTGTAATACCATAATAGATTACTTACCTAAATCTAGGTGCATAGACCCTTAGGTTGATATATATTTGTAAATCTCAAGTTAAGTTCTTTTAATGTTGTCATGAGATTGCATGGTATCTTTAGACATAGTCGCTTACAATTATCTTGCCTAAGTCGTTCTCATAATCTTAACTATCTTTGAGAATCAACGCATAGGTATGGCTGATTTTTGTAAACCCAAATGAGTGGACATATTTCTAGGTGGCAATCATACTAATGCAAATATGTTAAAACATATATCAATGCATTATAAACATTCACCAAAATACGTTGGAATCCCTCTTTGATGGCTCCCTGTAATCTTCAATAAAATAGCATGGTTAGTAGCTTTTTTTGCCTCAGCCAGCCGACCGTTAATAGGATCTGGTCGACTGACAAGCTTACCCGACAGAGTGTTCCTCCACACTGTTTTCTTTTTTTTTTTTTGTGTGGTCTTTAAAGATTACAACAATACACTTTCCTATTGCTAATACAAGCTTCATAAAGAAACATTACGAGGATATCAAAACATCCTGTGCTTCTTTTAAATAAATTATAAGCAATAATCGTAAATATTTGTACATGAAATCGCCTATGGCTAAGCTTTGATGACCATACACAAAAATCTATCATGCATATATGCGAACCATTAAGGAGATTTTATATTACCTGCACAGACAAGCATAAAACCATAAGTACATGCAGCACAAGATTTCCTAATCTTGCCACTCACAAGATGACTATCATATTTATGCAAATACAATATTCTTGCATAGTCTAAGCATGTTGTGTGTGAGCCTAAGCTTTGATACCAATTGTAGGATCGATAATATTACATATGGTCTATCCTATTCAAAAATATTACCAAGAAAACATGCTGGAAAAATAAAATAACCACATAACATACAAGGAAATGCTTAAGAACATATAGAACATAACTAGTATTTGCAAAATATGTAAAGCTAACCTCTTGAAGCATGGGGCCTTTGATGAAGCTAAAACCGTCATGAGCTTTGTTCCCACTCACGAACAAGACCACCAAAAAAATTTTACTATAAGGATGTCGCAATATGCAACTCCCTAGTCTTCTTCCCTATGGTTAAAGAGACTTTTCTTGAGAGAATAGCCTCTTGTGTGGGAAGAAGCAAAGTAATATGCTCTTGAAAATCTAGAGCCAGAAAAAAACCACACAATAACCATGTACTATATGTTGTAGTATTCTCTTGCCAAAATGGAAAAGATCAACTACAAAATTTTTGGATGCTAGAAATGGTTTAAGGTCTTGCCTATTTATAGAAAAAGTTTGGCACCTAAACCTTGTAAACTTTCCATGTGGGAAACTTTTTCCTAATAGTAAATGTTTGCCACATGTCATGAAAGTTACTTACACAATTTGAATTTTTCTTACAATAACTTTCTAGCACATGTCTTAGAAGATTGGGCCAAGTCCACAATCCAAGCCCAACACATAGTCCATAACCCATGTGTAGGCCCAAGCCCAATAAGAAACCACCCAAGCCCAATTAGGTTATCTTGGACTCTAAAGAAATCCCAAACCTAATTCCAAGCTTTGGCCCAATAAGGCTACTACCACAATATGAAATTTGCTCTTTCAAGATTACTCTCTCAAAGTTATTTCAACTAAGGAAGGGACTAAGAAGACACAATTAACCTTGGCTTCCAAAAATAATAAAACATGTCCTTGCCCAATCTAGGCGACATAAAAATAATTATTTTTAACTCCAATCTATTCCACCATAAGATCAAAGTTGCACTCTAAGAATAATCGCTATTACCCAAAAGCTTGTCACAAAAGAATGTGAACTTTGTCTTTGACCTACTAAATAACTGACCATAATGCCCCTCTGTGTATACCCACAGTTAAGACCGGTTTTTTGGCCTGTGTACTATTACCTCCGTAGCTGTATCTTTTTCTATTGGGTTTCTTGTCCTATTGCCAACCATCCTTGGTCATGGAATCTCTTGATCTGGGGAGTGACCCTCAAGCCATATGACCAATACACCCATAAAAGTAGTATCACTAGATCTAGATTCGGATGATAAATGTGGACAATCCCAAAGGGGGCACATAGATTCCATATTGCATATGCATGTTACAATTAATTAGAACTTAGCACTCAATACACAAGGCTATTGATCTTAATAAAGTAAGATCTCACCCATAGTGAATCAACATACCAAACCCTAATTTTGTTAGTTCATCCACATATGCTCAAGATTACGAGCAATGATCATTTAGTAGCAGTGAGTATCTTGTTTTCTTTCTTTGATAGTACGTCTCTATAAAACATACTCACAATGGTCCTGTCAAATACGTGACACACATATTATTAAGACAAATCCGAAAAGTCCTCTAATGACCTAGGTAGATCACCCTCAACAAGAAGACTTGCTCAATATAACCTTATTCCAATCGAATGCCCAACACTACCATTCGGTTACGGACTCAATTTATGATGTGACTAAATCTAGACTTGGACCTACTGTGTGTCTAGCCTCACTGCGCACCCAAGTCATTAGTTCAAGTCAAGGGGCCTTTGCACATGCATCAATAAAACATAATAGAGATAATACGTAAGAAACTCATAATGCCCTATAACAAAATTTATTATACATTGTTTAGCATTCAAAATGTCATGTACAAGTGAGCTTTAGGGCATACTAATCCTAACATAAATATATACATATTTTGATTTTCTTGTGCAAATGGTTATTTTCTCATTCATGTCTAAGTGTTTGATAAAATGCCCAAATATATAGCATGTGTATAAATTGAAGTCTATTTATTACTAGACATATCTAATCCATGCTATAATCTTGTCTATGTGTTTATATGTGGATGCTATGAAGTGGGTAATGCTTATATTCGTGTCTATATGTATATTTGCATGCCTAGTAATGAATATGACTCCAACAACACATACATGTTAGTTGTTAATCGCTTCGAATGGTGTAATTCGAGCATGACAATGTTTGGTAGTTGAATAGATCCCGCTATTCATGAACACCTTGGCCAAGAACATGTACGAAGTGCTAGCAAGTCAAATCCCACAGGAGTGACCTTAGAATGACGGCAAGTAATTTAGGGCTAGTCTAGGCTGAGTATCCTTTGGCTTTAAATCCAGCCAAAAGGTTTCAGGATAGGTTTAGTCGACCTTAGATACACCAAGTCTTGGCTTTATGGTTTAGGTACTAGGGTAGGTTAATTCTCTGTCACCTAGGAAGCTAATTGGTCACTCTTAAGGCCCTAGGTCATAAGGACCACGCCGTAACTCTAGGAGGCGCCGCCTAGGGACCGGCCCGCATCGAGTCCTAGGGGGCAATTAAGATACTAATTTAGCAACCTAGTGAAGAGTAATTACTAAAGTCAGCCATCATCCTTTAATCCCATAGCATCTGAGTATAGAATCACCCATTCATAAGTTGAAATCACCCTAACACCTTTGCATTTGTTAGTTCCCTCTAGATTAGCTTATTCCTCACTTTCCATTCCCACAATTTAGTTTAATTTTCTTTAGCTAGAGCTTCCGACCATCCAAAATCCCAAAAGTAGACAGTTTAGGTTTCTTTTTTAAGCACACTCTAGAACACGCACATAGAATCCATCCCACAACATAGCCTCCTTGTGAAATCAACCCCACACTTGCATACTCTTTACAACACCGATTCGTGTGCTTGCGGGTCTTTAGAGCTTGCACTCAAGAGACACACCAAGTCTTCAAGCCTTTTTAGATCCTCTCTCTACTCATAAAGGGCCTCAAATCTTGCAGAAACTTCTCAAGTAGCCAAACCACCACTGGCCCTAGTATTCTAACGAACGCACTCAGGATGTTGACTTTTCGTGCCCCTGAACTAACATGGCCTCCCTAACATACACATAGCCTCCAAGATAAGGAAAGAAAGGATGTACAATCACAAATGGCTCATAAAGTGACTTAAGACCCTTATTCACAATCAACAAAGAAGCAACTTGTGCTACATAGACATTGTGTCACTTAAGCACTTATTCAATGAACTTTATTCTTTCAAAATTTTCCTGCCTTTTGGCTTTTTCTCATTTCTTTATTTTTTTACTTTTTCAAGCTTTTTTCCTTTTTTCCATTTTTTTGGGATTTTTCACACTTTGCATTACATTATGTAAAAAATAAAATAAAAGAAAAAGAAAGATTAAGGCATATGAAAAGGAACCAATCAAAAAAGAGGCACTTACATCAAAACCCTTTTTTCATCACTGCTTCCAACCAAGCCATGGGGCTGCTACAAAGTACATTCTTAGATGCACCTACTCCCCACAACTTTCAAGGGGATCTTCTCTAAGTCTTGGCTCTTCCTCCACTCCATTCACTTCTCACATTATAACCCTATCTCCATCAATAAATTAAATCAATCACAAAAGCCAACACTCCAATCAACCAAGAGACAAATGACTCTATATGCATCAAAATCAAAAAATTTTCACCATTTTAAAGCACATAATGCGCATCTACCCTATACAAAGCATAAAATAATAAAACAAACTCCTATACCCCTAAACCTAAACTTTGCTTATCCTGAGCCAAATAGAACAATATTACTCGACAAGTAAATAAGCAACACAAATCATGTAAGGGTGGTGGGGATGGGGTAGATACAAGGGGAATAAGTGGAGAAAGGATTGATACAACCTTGCGTTCTTTTGAAACTCTTCGATGCCAATGATCAATAATTTATCTACTAACCTCGTTTCTTAACAAAAGAGAAACACTCAAAGCACACGATTAGTAACATATGCCATGCAAGCTTGCATTTGCATCACCAAAGGATAAACAAGGTGTATACAAAAAGGGAAATGATAGAATTGTGGATCAACACTTGGAAGGGTGAAAAAGAAAACAAATAAAAAGAAAATGAAATGCAAAGAGCGAGAATAATTAAAAAGTAAAAGCAAGTAAAAGAAAAGGAGAATAAGGAAAGAAAATAGAATATAAACATGTCTAGGGTGCCTCTTACTAGCGCTGGATTTAACGTCTCCAGCCGGCCGCTAATGTTAGAGCAAACCGTGTTTCAAATTGAGAGTCACAAATTGCCAAATATTCAACCATGCATAGACAGTAGAAAGAAAATGGTCATGCAATATATGATGGGGGCAATGTATGCAAAATGGACCCTTTTTTCAACTCCTACCCTGGAACGTCAAATGAAAATGTGTGCGCAAGTGAGAAGGGTGTCATGCATAAGCATGAAAGATCATGCCCCGTTTGCTTTTTAATTAACCACCCCATGGCCTTCTTTTCATTATTAAGGGATAAAAATACACCATCTCCATGAGTTAAAGATAGGTCAAATGCATGCAACATGGGAGAAGTGTTTTCTAACCCTAGATGAAAATGTTCTATACATGAAGGCACAAACGTGAGCTTCAAAGAAGGAGGCTCAACAAAATGGGAAAGGGGAATAGGAACAACTCTTAGAGAAGGAAGGGCAAGGGTAAGGGACAACGAAGTACTACACTCTTCTTCCTAATAAGATATAACATGTTCAAGCCTAGGTCATTCTAACTCCTCATAAAGGGTGGATTCGATCTTAATGGGCTCTATTTTCATCAATGAATCATCAAACATCCAAACAGGCCCGTAGATAATTCTTCCAAGTACACCATTTTCTTTCTTAGGTGTCTTCTTAGAGTTTCTATTTGCCTTAACATAATAGTCCCTAACTCTAAGAGACTTATCATCTACAACCTATGAAATTGATATCTTGTTTTCCCTAACAGATGACTCTAAACCTTCACTAGCTAAAATATTTTTACATTCAACAATACATTCATCACTTGTGGGCTTCATCTCGCCATCATGCTCTTCATAAGGGGTAGACACATATGGAACGGACAATGGGGACTCAAAAGGTTTCAGGTCATAGATGCATGAATACTTAACGAAAGTGTGTACCCTAGACTCCTTAAATGAGGACTCAAAATGCAAATAAGTGTTATGATCATGAGTTTCAACCTCCAAGTATGTGTGAAGTGTGGGATAAGAAAAAAGGATAGGCTCATGTGACTCAATGGAGAACGTTGAAAGCTTAGGAAGATAAGGTGCTACTTGCTCTAAAACATATCCATAAGAGTCATCAAGAACCAAGCTATCATCAAGCTTATCCTCATCCATACTACATGATGTTATATCTCCATCAACCTCTCTTTCTAATTGTCTCTCCAACATATCATTATTTTCACCCCTAATTCCTCTCATCTCTAGGTCTCCCCTTGCTCTTCAACCTGATCTAATGCCATCCCAACATTCTCGATAATGAGCTGCTCACTCTCAGTCTTTTTCCTAAAGCACTCAACTTGATAGTCGAGGTTGCTTCAATCTATCTAGTCTCTCTTTATCAGATTGGAGGAGGGATAAGAGATAATCAATCTTTTCATCTCATGCAAGAGAGTTCAATCGAGTTGGAATAGGAAATCTTGTGATTGGAAGCACTATAAGCATATTATAATACTCGGAGAAAGGATCGATAGGAAAAGACGGTGCGGGATGTAGACTTTCAAAGCAAAGAGGTCAAAAGTACGAAGAGTCATCTTGACCCCAACATGAAAATGCATGATATTGCTCCCTAGAATCATGATGATAGGATGAGGATGCATGCATGAATGTATGATTGTTAAGGGCATAGGGCGTAGCATGCAATTGTCGATAAGGGTGAAAGATAGGACAAGCACTAAAAAAATGAGCATGACTTCCACAATGATTGCAATAACAAGAATATGCATCTCTATAGTCATGATTTCTAAAATGAAGATGTATGAGATGATGTGTGACTATAGGGGTCATAGTTATCACTAGCCCTACGTTGAGGATTGGCATAAGGGCAAAAGAAAGTTTGATGCATATAACTTCTACAAACACGGCATGTAATAGGAACACATTCGGGTGGTGGGGAAGAGGATACAAGTGACCACCATGATGTATCAGAATCATTCATGATTAATTGACACAAGTAAACCTCTTTACAATGCTTAACAAATTTTTTTTGAATTTTTTTCTTTTATTAACCAAAATAAAAAACACAAAAAGAAAAGATAAAACAACATGTAACAAGCTAAGACACACAAAAACTAACAAAACAAACAACCGTTGCCTCCCTGGCAACAGCTCCAAGAACTTGATAACGTCTTTTGGGTGCAAGCTTTAAAGACCCACAAGTGCACAGACCAATGCAGTATAGTGTATATGAGGATATGTTGTGGAATGGATTCTATGTATATATCCTAGAGAATGCCTTAAATAGAACCTAAACTAATCATTTTTTTGGATTTTTGAATGATCGGGAGCTCTAACTAAAGAAAATAAAACTACATAATGGGAATGGAAAGTGGAGAAATAAACTATCTGGAGGGAACTAACAAATGGAAGGTATTAGGGTGATGTCTAGTTATTAATGGGTGATCCTAGACTCAAATACTATGGGATTACAAAGAATGGCTTAATTGTTAATTACTCTTTAACTAGGTTGCTTAATTAGTGTCCTAATTTCTCCCTAGGACTCGGTATGCACTCGTTCCTAGGCGATACCTTCTAGAGCTGCGATGTGGTCCTTATGACCTAGAGCCTTAAGAGTGACTAACTAGCTTCTTAGGTAACCTAGAATGAACCTACCTTAGCATGTAAAAGGTTGATTAGATTTAAATCCAAGACCTAGTGTCACTAGAGTCGACCAAATCTACACAGAAATGTATTGGTTGGATTTAAAGCCAAAGGAGACTCGATTTAGACTAGCTTTAAATTATGCCTTGTCATTCTAGGGTCACTATAGCGGGATTTGACCTATTAGAGCATTGATGGATGTTCTAGGCCAAGGTGTTTGCAAATAAAGGGACCTATTTGACTACCAAACATCATCATGCTCAGATTACACCATTAAAAGCACTTTAGAGCTAACACGTATGCAATATTGAGGTCATATTCACTACTAGGCATGCAAACATACACATAGACATGAAAGCATTACCCACTTCACAAGACCCAAACATAAACATATAGACACTATTATAGAATAGATTAGAGGTGTTTATTAGCAAATAGATTTCAATTTATACATTTGCAACTCTCATAGGCATATTATCAAGCACCTAGACATGTATTAAACAATAACCATTGAAACAAGTAAAACATAGCCTATGTGTTGTGTATATATATTAAGCCATTAAATCCCATAATATAAGATTATAGAATCAACTCATTACACAAGTATCATCAGTTTAAATAAATCTACCCAAACATATTATAAAATAGAATGAAAGAGAGAGTAGAAAACTCCTCTTCATGTGCAAATTTGTATGTTTAAAACCCTCCAAATGAGCCAAAATCTAGGGAAAAAGTGTGTAATTGTGTGTGTTAGAAGTAGTTGATAAGAGGAATTAGGGTTTTGGAGATAGGTGTGAAAAAATATGACTTATTGCTCCATAAAATGGCCCAAAAGGGGCTTATATAGCCAAATTTCTATGACTACCGAAACACCTAACTGGTGCACCTATACCAAGGGACCTCTATTCCAATAGTAGAAGATTGCCTTTTGTTTTTGGTGGAATGGAGAGGGGGTCCACTGATACTTTGAAAGCCAGTGTTTCGATAGTGGCCTTTTGCTCTCTTTTGGCTTCGTTTTAGCGTCGTTTTGCTTTCGATTACTTTGGCCATTGTCCGAAAGCTTTCAAACTTGATTCTTTCACTTTTCATCCTTAAAATCTTCTTCAATTCTTACTCAAGCCATCTTCATCTTTGTTCAGCTTAAGACATTTCTTAAACTCACCTAAAACACAAGATAAGTGCACTTTAGTGTAGCATTTATGGCTTAAGCTCAACTCTAGACATCTAAAGCATAATATGCTTAAGTATGATATAAATGCTATATTAATACAACTAATATTGCACAAAACACCTCAAAACAAGAATAATAATGCAATATGTAAACACACACAAAACCAACACATCAGGTAACATGCGTGGTAACTTGTTCTATATGAAACCTACTACAAATTCACATCATAATATAGAACCTAAGGTGTTAGGGTAGACTAACTCGCCTTCACAAGTGAACTAAGGTCAATTAAAGCTATCTGGGCTTCTATTGGCTGGATTTAATGCTAAAGGGGACTCGATATAGGCTAGTTACTAGTTGTGTATTATCAATCGCATCACAATAATGAATATTAAGATTAAAGTGCAAAGCAAACACATCTAGGGCATGGCATTTGAGAACACTTAGAATATTCTACTACTTAACACGTAGCCATGCTTAGATTAAACCAATTTAAGCTATAGCACCTGACATATATGCAATAGAAGCTATTCATGCTATTAAGTACACAAAAACACACATAGACGTGTATATAAGCATACCCACTTCATGTAATCATCACACAAACATATAGACATGCTAGCTTAATGATTTTTGAGATGGTTAATAGCATAATAGACTTTAATATATATATATATGCAACATCATTGATGCATTTCCACAAACACATAGACATCTATGCAAAATGGCCTTTCAAACCCTAAGCACAAAGCACCTATATATAAATCCATCAAGTACCCATTACAATAATGTAATAATTAATATATAATACAAGAGTAAATCATCCTACATAGCTCTAATCAAACATAAAAGAGAGATAAAGAAGCTACTCTTTTATCCAAAGCCATATATTTACAATCCAAGAGCTATGCCCAAATCTTTGTGTTTAATTCTGTTGGAGGCTTGATTCCAAAGTGTTTTTGTGTATGGAGGAGTGTGTGAGAGGTGGGAGATGAGAGGATTAGGGTTTTGGGAGATGGGTGTGAAATAATATGACTTTTCTACCTAAAAATGACCACAAGAGGCTTATATAGCCAATTTTCTGTGACTATTGGAATACCTAACAAGTGCACCAGTACTAAGGCACCTCTATTCTAGTAGTAGAAGATTGCTCTCTATTTTTGGCAGAATAGGGGGGGTGCATCAGTACTTTGAAACTAGTGCTCTGGCAGTGCCTATTTGCTCTCTTTTGGCTTCGTTTTAGCTCCGTTTTGCTTTCGGTTGCTTTGGCCTTCGTCCAGAAGCTTCCAAGCTTGATTTTCTTCCACTTTTCATCTTTAAAATCTTCTTCAATTCTTGCCCAAGCCACCTCAATCTTTGTTTAGCTCACAACATTCCTCAAACTCACTTAAAGCACGCGATAAGTGCACTTTAGTGTAGCATTTATGCTTTAAGCTCGACTACAGACACCTAAAGCATAATATGCTCAAGTATGCTATAAATATTATACTAATACACCTAATAAAGCACAAAACACCCCAAAACAAGAATAAGAATGCAATAAATAAACACACACAAACCTAACACATCGACACCCCCAAAATTTCTCTTTGCTTGTCTCTAAGCAAGCCCAAATCAAAGTTTATCTCCAAAGTCGATACAAAGGGTTGCCTAACAGATTGACTCGCTATCTAGGTGAATCTAAGAAGTATGAAAAGGTTATTCCTTTTCTAGAGGGGTCCTCAAGCATTTTCAGATCCTTCCCTTACTCACAAGGGGCCTCTCACCATTGGGAAATTCCTTAGTAGCTATACTACCATAAGCCCAGGATTCTAACTCACATAATCAAGATATTGATATTTCGTGCCTCCTTAACTAACATGGCTTCCCAAAAATGCACAAAGCCTCAAAGGCAAGAAGAGAGAGAATATACATACACAATGGCTAATAAAAAGCCTTATTCACATATCTACAAAGATGTAGCATGTGATAAGTTGACATTGTGTCACTTATGCATTTATTCACAAAACTTTTTCATATTTTTCTTGCCTTTTGGCTTTTCACATTTTTCATGTTTTTGGGCTTTTTCGAGCTTTTTGCCTTTTTTTTTCATTTTTTTGGATTTTTCACACTTTGTATTACATAACAGAAAGAAAAGGAAAAGAAAGGCTAAGGCACATCAGAAAGAACCAATCAAGGAAAGGGCACTTACATCGGTAACCCTTTTTCTTCACTTTTTCCTACCAAGCCATGGGGTGGCTACAAGGGGCATTCTTATAGGTCCTCACACCCCACAACTTCGTCTCAGCTTTCCCTCCACTTCATTCACTCCTCACAATACAAACCTATCTCTACCAATTAATTAAATCAATCACAAGAGCCCGCACTCTAATCAACAAGAGATAAACAACTTCATATGCATCAAAATCAAACAATTTTTACCATTTTAAGCACATAATGCACATCTACCCTATACAAGCATATTCAATAAAACCAAACTCTCACACCTCCAAACCAAAACCTTGTTTATCCTCACGCAAACAGAACAATACTACTCAATAAGCAAATAAGTAGCACAAAGCAAGTAAGGCTAGTGGGATAGGATAGATACAAGGGGAACAGGTAGAGAGAGGATTGATATAATCTTGCATTCTTTAGAAACTCTTCAACACTAATGATCAATAATTTGTCGACTAAACCTGTTTCTCATCTTCTTCTATGTGAGAACAAGGATTGAGGTATAGTGGTGAGTACTCTCGCCTGTTACACGGGCGACCCAGGTTCGATCCCAGGTAACAGCGCCAAGAACTTGATAGCATTTTCCAAGTGCAAGCTCTAAAGACTGGCAAGTGCACAGATCAATGCAGTATAGTGCATGCGAGAATAG
The DNA here is from genome assembly GCA_028554755.1 of Cordia subcordata. Classification (NCBI taxonomy): domain Eukaryota; kingdom Viridiplantae; phylum Streptophyta; class Magnoliopsida; order Boraginales; family Cordiaceae; genus Cordia; species Cordia subcordata. The sequence continues at coordinate 11,286,852 of JAPTOF010000021.1, read as the reverse complement.
GTGTCGAACCACAGGAAGGCTATGTAGTGAAACGGATTCTATGTGTGTGTCTTAGAGAGTGCCTAAAGGAAAACCCAAACTAATCATTTTTTGGGATTTTTGGATGATCAAAAGCTTAACTAAAGAAAATAAAACTACACTACGGGAGTGGAAAATGGAGAAACAAACAGTCTACAAAGAACTAATAAATGAAAGGTTTTAGGGTGACGTCTACTTGCTAATAAGTGATCCTAGACTTAAATACTATGGGATTACATAGAATGGCTTAATCTTCAATTGGTCTTTAACTAGGTTGCTTAATTAATGTCTTAATCTCTCCCTAGGACTCGGTGCAGGTTTGTCCCTAGGCAGCACCTCTTAGAGCTATGGCATGGTCCTTCTTACCAAGGGCCTTAAGAAAGACTAACTAGCTTCCTAGGTGACCTAGAACGAACCTACCCTTGTACCTAAATGGTTGGTTAGATTTAAAGCCAAAACCTAGTGTCACTAGAGTTGATTAAATCTACTCAGAAACCTATTGGCTAGCTTTAAAGCCAAAGGAGACTTGATATAGACTAGCCTTAAATTATGCCTCATTCTAGAGTGACTATAGTGGGATTTGACCTATTAATGCCTTCATACATGTTTTAAGCCAAGGCGTTCGTGAATAAAGGGATCTATTCGGCTACCAAACATCATCATGCTTGGATTATACCATTAAAAGCACTTTGGAGCTACCAAACTCAGATCTTGGTTCCAACTTTGAAGCATTACAATTAAGTACATAAGCTAGACAACTTTAAATGTGAAGATGATTTAAACTAGGCTTACACCTAGTTCACATTTCTTGTAGGGTCCTAGGTACTAATGTAGATGGTGCCAAGTTCAAGATGTATGCCGCTGTCTCAAGGGCATACCCCTAAAAAGATAAAGGTAATGATGTATGACTCATCATTAACCTAACCATATCTAATAGGGTGCAATTTCTTCTCTCTACTACACCATTCTGCTGGGAAGTCCCTGGTGCAGTCAATTAAGACAAAATCCCTTACTGTGTAAGATAGTCTCTGAACTCACTCGAGAGGTATTTGCTATCTCGATCAAACTGAAGGGCTTTGATAGGTTTATCTAATTTCTGCTCCAATTCAGCCTTGAACTCTTTGAATTTTTCAAAGGATTCAGATTTGGATTGCATTAGATATACATATCCATACCTAGAGTAATCATCAGTAAGGGTAATAAAATCCTCATAATCTCCTCGTACTGGTTTGCTCATAGGACCACATACATCGGTATAAACCAATTCTAATACTTCTTTGGCCCTTTCTCCTCTGGAAGAAAATGACCTTTGGTCATCTTTCCTTTGCAGCAAGATTCATAAAGAGTTATATCTTCGAGATCTAATGAGCTAAGATGCCCATCCTCGACTAATCTCTGAATTCACTTTAGACTAACATGTCCTAAGCGTGGGTGGCAAAGATAAGTATCATTGGTCGAAGAAACCTTTCTTTTCTGGGAATTAGTTCGTTCTATATTATGCAATGAATTTGTAATAGGTTTCATATAGAACAAGTTATCATGCATGCTACGAAAAAAGATAATATTTCTACCTCTACTAATATCAACACTATAATGGAAATTAATGCAAAAAAACATCAAATATTAATTGCAAAACAGAGATAAGGTTTTTACGTACATCCGGAACATAATAAACATAGTTCAAAAATTACTTCCTATTACATGGAAAATTTAAGCACATTCGTCCTACTATAGCAGCCCATACTTTTGCTCCGTTACCCATCCTCAGAGCAAATTTCCCTTTAGCTAGTTCCTTTATTTCTTGAAACCAATGCAAAGAATTGCTAATATGGTTAGTGGCTCTAGAGTCTATAATCAAAGAATCTGTAGAATCAACCACTAAACAGGTTTCAATGTAGGACAAAAGAGGTGTACCGATCTTGCCTCCTACCAGGTACTTCGGGGAATCCCTTTTCGAGTGCCCTTTCTAGCCATACTCGAAGCATTTGCCCTTGGGCTTTTCACCTATTAACTGTTTGGGCTGTTCGCCATTTTCCTTTTTTTTCCCCTCGAACACGTTTTTTCTTCCCCTTTTCTTTGAACTTTTCCCTTTTCATGTTAAGTCCATAAGTGGATGCTTGAACTATGTTTATGTGGCCCTTATTTTTCATTATGGCTTCTACTGCCAGGAGCTCTTTCATTAATTATGTTATATCCATGTTCATCTTGCTTATATTGTTGAACTGGGTGTAAGACGGTGGTAAAGTCTCTAAAATCATGTCTACCTTTGACTATTCATCTATGTTTACCCTTAGGACCTCAGAAGTATTGAAGTAATCCATCATTTTAAGTATATGCTCCCTGACAGATCCTCCTTTTGCCATCCTTTGATTCACAATTTCTCTAAGAGCACCTTGCCTTGCGGGCCTACTCTTATGAGCAGACATACGAGATAGTGAGACCATGATTTCTTTTGCAGTTTCCATATGATAATGCTTGCTCTGCAAAATATCTGAAATAGAAGCCATCATATAGCACTTGGCATACTATTGGCCTTATGCCATTTTGCCTCTGCATCTTTTTGGGCTTCAGAAGAGTTTGCCCTCACAATAGGACAACGAGTTGTTAGGACAAACTTGTACTTTTCTACGGTGAGTACTATGTCCAAGTTTCATTCCCAATCCACAAAATTTGGTCGAGTGAGCTTGTACTCTTTGAGAATTGTAGCTAGTGGACTGAACGAAGACATCTTTCTGCATATACAACAATATAATCATAATTATTTTATGAGTATGGAATTGAACATGTACAATATGTATGCTATCTTTAGAAATAAAACATACAAGTACTTTTACATCTTTTGCCTTTGAGTAGATTAACCCTTAAACTGCTCGATGTAATAGTGTCTTAACGTCTTCACAAGAACTCCACCAATGGGATGACCAAATTTATAAATGTTAAGTTAAGCGCCACAACTTATTTAAATTGACAATTATCTGGATATTATCCAATTGAACAATTCAATCACTGTTTCGTTTGCCTTCTTAAATCCGATAGCGAACTCTATCGATGGGATAGCCGAATGATGTGTGTCATTTGTGCATGTTTGCATCTAGTTTTTGCATGCATATTTAAGGGTGTTTAGAGTACAATTGAGTGCGCTTAGTATAAAGTTTATGCATATTTGTTAATATTTGTACATAATGTATTTAGGTGCATAAATACTATACTAAGTGTTATATTCCATGTTTTAGGAGTGTTGTGGAACGGTTCAAGCTTATGCGAGGAAGAAGTGAGCTAACGGATGAAGACCAGAAGAAAAGAAATAAAGAAGAGATCATTCTGATCCAGCCGGTCGACTTAGAAGAAAAGTCGGTCGACCGTCCGCTCCAGAGAATAAAAGATTGAAGCCGGTCGAGTTCCTCAAGAAGCCGGTCGACCGGCTAGGTCGACCGGCCAGTCCAGAGAGCATCATGATTGAAGCCGGTCGAGCAAGAAAGAGCAGCCGGTCGACCGGCTGTGCGCTGAAGGAATCTATAAAAAGCTTGTTTCTGCTTAATTTCGGGGGAGGAACTTTTATTTCTTAAATCCTAATAAACCCTAACCCTTTACCCACTTCACAAAACACCCTAAACCGCCATCTAAACCCCACACCAAGCTAGGATTGAAGCATTAAACAAAGATTTGAAGGATTTGTACGAATTTGGAAGCAAGAATTTAGGGAAGTTCTTCTTGTTCTTTCTCTATTTCTTGTAAATATGTTGCTAGATTAGGCTAGATTTAGGGTTGATTGTTGTTGTATACTAGATTAGGGCTTTGAATAATGGATTTGTGTAAATCTTTGGCTCTTAATACATGTTTATTTACATAAATTTATGGCATGATTCAATATGTCTATGTATTGGAAATCAAACATGTCTATGTGTTTGTTAAAATGCCTAAGTGAATATGCATGTGTTATTTGTGCTTAAAATGCTCTTATCTACTTATTTGGGTGATGTGATTGTGCTTAATCTCATGGCTTTGCTTAGTAGAGTAGGCTTTAGCTTTAAATCCAGCTAACAGGTTACATGCTTTGCTTAGTCGAGTTTAGGTGCTAGTCCTTGGCTTTAAATCCAGCCAAGTGGATAAGTTAACCTAGACTAGAGTATCCCTCACTCACGTTAGTGTTGGTTAATCGAGCTTTAATGTCACGTAGTGTTTAGGTGCTAGTCCTTGGCTTTAAATCCAACCAAGAGGATAAGTTCTAAGCACGGATTGCGTAGGCTAGGAGGGATTGGCCCTTAGCTTTAAATCCAGCTAACGGGTTAAACCACTAGGATTGGTTAGGAGAACCCCCGATCAACACAATGGCAATAGAAGTCCCGAGCCTTAGATAGATCTCATTCGTTATCATAGCCCAAGTCTAGCGCAATGCAATCACCCTAGGCCCCCTTCTTCTTTATTAGTGTTTCCTTCCTTAGTTTGGCTTCTTTAAGTTCCTCCATAGATTAGTTTTTATTTTCCTTTTTCAGAGCTCCCTTCCATCCTAAAGTAAGTACACACACGCACGTAGCTAGTTTAAGGCACTCGAGCACATAGAGACTAAACTAAGGTAGCCTCCCTGTGGATTCGACCCCACACTTGCACACACTGTACTACACACGTCCCGTGTACTTGCGGGCTATTTAGGCTTGTGCTCAATTAGCGATATCACCGAACCTACCATTTAAGTTGAGTGTATACCTATTCCTTATGTTTATTTGCCATAACATTCTTAATTTAAGCCCTCCGATGGGGTAGTGACTTTAATCAATGTTGTGTGAGACGACCTTTAGTGAAGAATTCCACCGATAGAATCGTCAAAATCACTAACAGCCTTTTGAATAAACATTTTAAATTCACCTTGCTAAATGTTGATAAAGTGTCACCTTCCGATGGGGAAGTTAATGACATTTACCATTAGCATAAATTGGATATGGAAAGTCGTGGGGTATTTCTGGCCCCCTCTCCCACTCAATATTTTGACATAAGGGGTTTCTCTATTTTTGGTATTTTTGCTTTTTGTTTTAGATCTAAACATGCCTTGGATTTGCGAAACACTTTGGTTTTTGTGAATCCCATTTGTATTACTAAAACATTGCAATACCACAATAGATTATTTACCTAAATCCAGGTCTATGGACCCTTAGGTTGCCACATTGTAAATCTCAAGTTTTTCATTTTTGTCATGAGATTGCATGGCATATTTACACATAATTGCTTACAATTATCTTGTCTAAGCCAATCTGATTTAAATGAACTTAACTATCTCTCAAAAATTAACAGATAGGATTGGCCAATTTTAAAAACTTAATGAGTGGCCATATTTCTAGGTGGTAATCACATTTATGCTTATGCAAATATATTAAAACATATATCAATGCATTATAAACATCCACCAAAATTTGTTAGAATCCCTTTTTGATGGCTCCTTGCAATCGTCAATCCAAAAACACAAAACAACAATCTTTGTTGCAATTTCTGCCAGAGCCAGTCGACCAACGAGCTTGATTAACTTAGACATATTTGCTCATGTATGCTATTTTTCCTTGCTTCTTTCCTTGGTCTTTAAATATTACAATAATAATATATTTTGCTATTGCTAATACAAGCTTACAATCATAAAAGAAACATTATAAGGATATCAAAACATCCTATGCTTGTTTTAAATGAAGCTACAGGCAATAACCATAAAGATCTATACATGAAATCGCTTATGGCCAAGCTTTGTTGACCGTACACGAAAATCTGTCATGCATACATATGAACCATCAAAGGGATTTTATATCACCTGCACATACAAGCATATAACCACAAGTATACGTAACATAATATTTCCTAATCTTTCCACTTACAAGATGACTAATATATTTATGCAAATACAATATTATTGCATAGTCTAAGCATGTTGGGTGTGAGCCTAAGCTCTTATAAGATTGATAATATTACATGTGGTCTATCTTAGTCCATACTTTCAAAAAAAAAATTCTACCAAGAAAACAAGCTATGAAAATAAAATAACCACATAACATACACAAGAACATGCTTAAGAACATATAGAATGTAACTAGTATTTGCAAAATATGTAAAGTTAACCTCTTGAAGCATGGGCCCTTCGATGAAGCTAATGTTATGATTAGTATGCCCTAAAGCTTACTTGTATATAACATTTTGGATGTTAAACAATGTATAATCATTTTGTTAAATGGCATTATGAGTTTCTTATGTATTATCTCTTATATGTTTTATTGATGTATGTATAAAGGTTTCTTGACTTGAACTAATGACTTAGGTGCATAGTGAGACTGGATGCACAATAGGTCCAAGTCTAGATTTAGTCACATAATAAATTGAGTCTGTAACCGAATGAAAGTGTTGGGCACTCTACCAGGATAAGGTTATATTGAGCAAGTCTCCTCGTTGAGGGTGATCTATCTAGGTTATTGAAGGACTTTTCGGATTTGTCTCAATTGTACGTGTGTCACATATTAGACAGGAGCATTGTGAATATGTTTTCTAGAGACTACTATCAAAGAAAGAAAACAAGATACTCACTGCTACTAAATGATCATTGCTCTTAATCTTTAACATATGTGGATGAACTAATAAAGTTAAGGTTTTGGTACTTTGATTCACTTTGGGTGAGACCTTACTCTATAACGATCAATAGCCTTGTGTGTTGAGTGCCAAGTTCTAATTAATTAGGATATGCATATACAATATAGAATCTATGTGCCCTCTTTGGGATTGTCCACATTTATCATCCGAATCTAGATCTAGTGATACTAACTTTATGGGTGTATCGGTCATATGGCTTGAGGGTTGCTCCTGAGATCAAAAGATTTCATGACCAAGGATGGTTGGCAATAGGACAAAACACCCAAAAGAAAATATGCAGCTAAAGAGGTGATAGTACACAGGCTAAAGGACCGGCCTTAGTTGTTGATATACAAAAAAGGACATTATGATCGGTTATTTAGTAGATCGAAGACAAAGTTCCCATTCTTTTGTGATAAGCTTTTATGTAATAGCAATTATTCTTAGAGTATAACTTTGATCTTATGGTGGAATAGATCAGAGTCAAAAATAATTATTATTATGCCACCTAAATCAAGCAAGGACATTTTTTATTATTTTTGGAAGCCAAGGTTAATTGTGGCTTCTTGGTCAATTCCCTAGTTGAAATGACTTTAAGAGAGTAATCTTGAAAGAAAAAATTTCATATTGTGGTAATAGCCTTAGGACATTGATCTTGAGATAGATAAACTCTATGTCTGGAAGGTAATGAGGCCTTCTTAGAGTTTTGCATGTTAAACTTGACCAATATCTTCTTAATAAATAAAGCTTGAGATAGGGCTATCCTTCTATTCTTATGATCTTGTATAAGCTTGAAAAGCCCAAGGGCAAATGCTTTAAGTGTGGCCAGAAAGGGCAATGGAAAAGGGATTGCCCGAAGTACCTGGCAGAAGTTCAAATAGGTATACCTCTTTTATTCTATATTGAAACCTATCTAGTGGTTGATTCTACTGATTCTTGGATTGTAGACTCTGAAGCCACCAACCATATTTGCAATTCTTTGCATTGGTTTCCGAAAATGAAGGAACTAGCTAAAGGAGAATTTTCTTTGAGGATAGGTAACAGAGCAAAAATATGGGCTGCTGCAGTGGGAGGAATGTGCTTAAATTTTTCATGCAAGAGAAAGTTGTTTTTGAACAATGTTTATTATGTTCCGGATGCACGTAAAAACCTTATCTCTGTTTCGTAATTAATATTAGATAGGTTTTGTATTAATTTCCATTCTAGTATTGATATCAGTAGAGATGGAAATATTATCTATTCCGGTAGCATGCATACTAACTTGTTCTATGTGAAACTCATTACAAATTCATTGCATAATATAGAACGAACTAATTCCCAAAAAAGAAAGGTTTATTCGGCCAATGATACTTATCTTTGGCACCTATGCTTAGGACATATTAGTCTAAAGCGAATTTGGAGATTAGTTGAGGATAGGCAGCTTAGCTCATTAGATCTCGAATATCTACCTCCGTGTGAATCTTGCCTCAAAGGAAAAAGGACCAAACGGTCATTTTCTTCTAGAGGAGAAAGGGTCAAAGAAATATTAGAATTGGTTTATACCGATGTGTGTGGTCCTATAAGCAAACCAACATGAGGAGGTTATAAGTATTTTATTACCTTTACTGATGATTACTCGAGGTAAGGATATAAATCTATGATGCGATGCAAGTCTGTTATTTTTTGAGAAATTCAAAGAGTTCAAGGCTGAAGCAGAGAATAAATGTATCAAAGCCATTCAGCCTAATCGAGGTGGTGAATATCTCTCAGGTGAGTTCAGAGACTATCATACACAAGAAGGGATTGTGTCTCAACTGACTGCACCAGGGACTCCCCAACAAAATGGTGTAGCAAAGAGAAGAAACCGCACCCTATTAGATATAGTTAGGTCAATGATAAGTCATGTATCATTACCTTTATCTTTTTGAAGGTATGCCCTTGAGACAGCAGCATACATCTTGAACTTAGTACCATCTAAATCAGTACCTAGGACACCATAATAAATATGGACTGGGCGTAAGTCTATTTTAAATTATCTCCACATTTGGGGTTGTCCAATTTATGTACTTAATAGTAATGCTTCAAAGTCAGAAACAAGATCTGAGTTGTGGTATTTTATTTGGTATCCTAGGGAAACCAAAGGTGGGATCTTTTATAATCCTAAGGAGTAAAAGGTGTGTATAAGCACCCATGCTAGATACTTAGAGAATGGTGAAATGATCCAGAAAATACCAGATTTTGAAGTTGTTCTAGAAGGGATTTCACAAGAATCTCCAGTAACACCTATGGTAACTGTAAATGAAACGAAATAGCATATTACACCTAATATATCGAAGCCTCATCGTAGTGGAAGGATATCTAGGCCTCCTGATAGATACTATGGAGAGTCATTTCAGACTTCTTTAGAGGATCAGGTGGTGGATCCCACAAGTTATGATGAAATAGTTTCCAACATAGATGCCGACCAATGGCATAAGGCAATGGATTCAGAGTTAGAATCATTGTATTTTAACAAAGTCTGGGATCTTGTAATTACACCTGAAGGGGTAAAACCTATACGGTGCAAATGGGTCTATAAGACAAGAAGAGAAGTTAATGGAAAAGTTGAAACCTTTAAAGCAAGGTTGGTGACGAAAGGTTATACTCACAAAGAAGGGATCGATTATGAGGAAACTTTCTCACCAGTAGCCATACTTCAATCCATTAAGACACTTCTTGCCAGTACATGTCATTATAATTATGAGATATGGCAAATGGATGTCAAGACAACTTTTCTTAATTGAGAGCTTGACGAAACCATTTACATGACACATCTAGATGGATATTTTGCCAAAGGCTAGGAACATATGGTTTGTAAGTTAAAAAAGTCTATTTATGGATTAAAGCAGGCATTTAGAGCATGGAACATCAAATTTGGTCATGCAATTAAATCTTATGGTTTTGATCAAAATATTGATAAACCTTGTGTGTATAAGAGGCGTAATGGAAATGATGTAGCTTTTTTGGTTCTGTATGTGGATGGAAATACCGATAGCTTACAGACTGATAATGTTGTATTACGACAATAACGGTGCTATTTCACAGTGCAAAGAGCCCAGGAATCATAACAAGGGTAAACACATTAAACAGAAATATCATTTGATCTGTGAGTTTATCTAGGGAAGAGATATTGTAGTTGAAAAGATAGCTTCAGCGAAAAAGTTGGCAGACCCATTTACAAAAACTCTTTTAGAGAAAATATTTATCACACATTTGGACTCTATGGGTGTTAAGATGTGCAGAAGTGATCTTTAGTACAAGTGGGAGATTGTTAGGATTAGTATACCCTAAAACTCACATGTATATGACATTTTGGATGTTAAATAATGTATAATCATTTTTTTAAATGGCATTAAAAGTTTCTTACGTATTATCGTTGGTATGTTTTATTGATATATGTATAACGGTCTCTTGACTTGAACTAATGACTTGGGTGCACAGTGCGACTAGACGCACAGTAGGTCCAAGTCTTGATTTAGTCAAGTCATAAATGGAGTCTGTAACCGAATGGTAGTATTGGGCACTCTACTGAGATAAGGTTATATTGAGCAAGTCTCCTCATTTAGGGTGATCTACCTAGGTCATTGAAAGACATTTCGGATTGCCTCAATAGTATATATGTCACGTATTAAACCGAACCATTATGAGTACGTTTTCTATACACGTACTATCAAAGAAAGAAAACAAGATACTCACTGCTACTAAATGATCATTGCACTTAATCTTGAGCATATATGGATGAACTAATGAAGTTAGGGTTTGCTACTTTGATTCACTTTGGGTGAGATCTTATTTTATTAGGATCAACAGCCTCATGTTTTGTGTGCCAAGTTCTAATTAATTAGGACATGCATATGCAATATGGAGTCTATGTGCCCCTTTTGGGTTTGTCCAAATTTATCATCCAAATCTAGATCTAGTGATACTACCTTTATGGGTGTATCAGTCAAATGGCTTGAGGGTCACTCCCGAGGTCAAGAGATTCCATGACCAAGGATGATTAGTAATGGGACAAGAGACCCAAACGAAAAGATGCAGCTAAGAAGGTGATAGTACACAGGCCAAAGGACCGACCTTAGTTGTGGGTATACATAAAGGGGCATTATGATCGGTTATTTAGTAGGTCAAAGACAAAGTTCACATTCTTTTGTGATAAGCTTTTGGGTAATAGTAATTATTCTTGGAGTGCAACTTTGATCTTATGGTGGAATAGATCAGAGTTAAAAATAATTATTATTACATCGCCTAGATCGAGCGAGGACAATTTTTTATTATTTTTGGAAGCCAAGGTTAATTGTGTCTTCTTGGTCCCTTCTCTAGTTGAAATGACTTTGAGAGAGTAATTTTGAAAGAGCAAATTCCATATTGTGGTAGTAGCCTTACTAGGCCAAAGCTTGTAATTGGGTTTAGGCTCTTTTTAGAGTCTAAGATAACCTTATTGGGCTTGGATGGTTTCTCATTGGACTTGAGCCTCCACATGGATTATGGACTATGTGTTGGGCTTGGATTATGGGCTTGGCCCAATCTTCCAAGACATGTGCTAGAAAGCTACTACAAGAAAAATTCAAATTGTACAAGTAACTTCCATGACATGTGGCAAACATTTACTACTAGGAAAAAGTTTCCTGTATGGAAAGTTTACAAGGTTCAGGTGCCAAAATTTTCCTATAAATGGGCAAGACCTTAAACCATTTCTAGCATCAAAAAAGTTTTGTAGTTGATCTCTTCCATTTTGGTAAGAGAATACTACAACACATAGTACACACCTATTGTGTGGTTTTTTGCTCTAGATTTTCAAAAGCATATTACTTTAACCATATGGAAGAAGACTAGGGAGTTGCGTATTGTGACACCTTTATAGTAAAATTTTTTGATGGCCTTGATCATGAGCTAGAACAAAGCTCGTGACGGTTTTAGCGTCATCAAAGGCCCTATGCTTCAAGAGGTTAGCTTTACATATTTTGCAAATACTAGTAATGTTCTACACATTCTTAAGCATGTTCTTGTTTGTGTTATATGGTTTGTTTATTTTCTTAGCATGTTTCCTTGGTATAATTTTTTGAAACTATGGACTAGGATAGACCACATGTAATATTATCGATCCTACAATTAATCTGGGCCTTAAGGTCAACTCCTACCCTATTATCCACTATCCTACCATTCTTAAGAGTGGTAATGACCTTAGCCTGGGCTCTAGGGAGATAAGAGGTGTCAGTGGAGGAACAGGACTAGACTCTAGGTTCACCTCTAATTGAGAGGCAACTTCTCGGGGTCTTTAGTTCTCAACTGTGTGGCAATCTACCCTAATTGTGCCTCAAACCTAGCCATCTGTTGCCTATAGCTAGCCATCTCTTGCCTATTATTGGCTAACTCCTGTTGCTGACTAGCTAATGCCTACTGCAGATTCTGAATAAATTACATTAACTTCATCATATCATTGCTAGGAGATAGGCTACTAAAAGGAACAGGAAGTGCCGATGGTTATGGCGCACTAAGAAGCCTAGGTTGATTGACATGGTAAAACCTTAGAGGATTAGCAGGATGGGTCACTGCTAGAGTAGGGCGTGGGGATGTGAACTAGACTCATGCCGACCTTGTCTTCAAGAAAATTTGGGGTTGTCCTTTCAACCCGGATTGTATGTGTTCGAGTATGGATTGTACTCACGAGAATAACTTGAGTAGCAAACACTTGTCTTTCATGAATTCGAGAAACTGGGGGTACTAAAGGGCAAGCTATGGTCTCATTAGATGACGCGAAACACAATGCACATACCTTAACTACCAAAAGGGCGGAAGAAGAACCTATGGAATTAGTCCTATGACTGTGAGATGAAAGAGACAAAGAAATGAATTGATCTAACTTATTTGTTAAGGCTTGTACCTTAGCAGGTAAATCCAAAGAAATTCCAACCTTACTAAGACCTCTCTTATTACCTCCACGACTAGACCTATCCATAGCAAAGTCTTGAAAAGAGTTTTTAGCTATGAACTCCATTTTTTCCTATGCCTCGGTCAATCTTAAGGTAAAGAAGCCACTACCAAAGGCGGCATTGACTATCATCCTATTTTGCTCATTTAAATCTCGAAAGAAATACTATAGTAGGTCATGACTACCATACCCATAGTGCAGACCCTGTCTAAGAAGGTCTTTAAACCTCTCCCAAGCCTCATGAAAAGATTCTAGATCATGTTGGAAAAAAGTCATAATGGCAGTCCTAAGGGTGGCCGTATTGGCCATGGGATAAAATTTTTGAAAGAACTCAGATTGAAGCTCAGCCCATGAAGTAACGCAACCATTAAGTAAAGAATGAAACCAATACTTAGCCTTGTCCTTAAGAGAGAAAGAAAACAATCATAGACACATGCCCTCTTGGGAGACATAAAGGACATGGAGGGTATAACTCATCTCAACAAAAATGGTAATATGCTCTAGAGGAATCTCATTGCTTCTCACATAAAAGGAAAGAAGCATGGCTAATATACTAAGCTTAATCTTGAAATTCATCTCCCCCAAACTTAAAATTTGAATGGCCAAATTAGGCTCAAATGTTTCAGGGAGAAAGAATTGCCTAAGAGTAAGCTCCTTATATATGTGTGGGTTCGGTCTAAGAGGCTCTTGTCCAAAATGATCTTGAGCTTGATGTCCATGATGATTATAAGGTAGCATAGGATTCATTGTGGGAATAGGAAGATTAAGAGGATGATTGGGATTGGCCGTCTCCTCAAAAAGATCTCCTAAATTCCTAAGATATCTTTCACCCCTATCAGGTTTGGGATTAAAAGGAACTAGGGGATTTCTAACGGATCTTTTACCAAGCATGCACAAACTATCCTAACTCTGACCATTGTAGCCCTTGAAAACTTCAAAAATCCTAAGGCTACAACAAATAAGCCACAATCCTAGGAAGTCTACTAGAAAAAATAAAAGCAAAAACAACTTGTAAAGCTAAACAGGCAAACCAATAAAGTATGGAAAATAAACTCAATAGCTTAAAAAGGAAACAAAAACAAGGACAAAATAAGCAAATACCAAAGTATGATAATATAAACAAGAACTGAGGTAATCAAAAACTAAACAAACTGTAAAGAAAAAGCAAGGAAACTAAACAAAGCAACTACCAAAACACACAAGCAAAGAATGCAAACCACCGTGCCTCCCTGGCAGCGGTGCAAAGAACTTGATAGTGTCTTTTCAAGTTCAAGCTATAAAGCCCTGTAAGCATACAGATCAATGCAATATAGTGTGTATGAGAACAAGTGTCGAACGACAGGAAGGCTGTGTAGTGGAATGGATTCTATGTGTGTGTCCTAGAGAGTGCCTAAAGGAAAACCTAAACTAACCATTTTTTAGGTTTTTTGGATGATCGGGAGCTCAAACTATAGAAAATAGAACTATACTATAGGAATGGAAAATGGAGAAACAAATTATCTAGAGAGAACTAACAAATGGAAGGTATTAGGGTGACGTCTACTTGCTAACAGGTGATCCTAGATGCAAATATGACAAGATTACATTGAATGGCTTAATCATCAATTGCTCTTTAACTAGGTCACTTAATTAGTGTCCTAATTTCTCCCTAGGACTCGGCGTGGGTCCGTCTCTAGGCGATGCCTCCTAGAGCTATAGTGTGGTCCTTATGACCTAGGGCCTTGAGAGTGACTAACTAGTAGCTTCCTAGGTGACTTAAGACGAACCTACCCTACTACCTAAATCGTTGGTTGGATTTAAAGCTAAGACCTAGTGTCATTAGAGTCGACTAAATCTACTCGGAGACTCATTGGTTGGATTTAAAGCCAAAGAAGACTCGATTTAGACTAGCCTTAAATTATGCCTCCATTCTAGACTCACTATAGTGGGATATGTCCTATCACCGCATTCATACATATTCTAAGCCAAGGTGTTCATGAATAAAGGGACCTATTTAGCTACCATACATCGTCATGCTCATATTATACCATTAAAAGCATTGTAGAGCTAACATGTATGCAATATTGAGGTCATATTTACTACTAGGCATACAAACATACACATAGACATGAATATAGGCATTACCCATTTCACAAGATCCACACATAAACAAATTGACATGATTATAGAATGGATTTGAGGTGTTCAGTAGCAAATAGACTTCAATTTATACATATGCAACTCTCATAGGCATATTATCAAACACCTAAACATGAATTGAACAATAGCCATTAAAACAAGAAAAACATAGCATATGTATATATACATATTAAGCCATTAAATCCCATAATATAAGAGTATAGAATCAACCCATTATACAAGTATCAACACGCTGAATAAATCTACTCAAACATAATATAAAATAGGAGGAAAGAGAGAATAGAAGGCTCTCTTTCTATCCTAGCAATTCTTGTACAAAATCTTTGAGTAAACTTCAATCCAAGTTAAAACCCTCTAAATGAGCTTGAATCTTGGTGAAAAGTATGTGAGTGCGTGTGTTAGAAGTGGGTGATAAGAGGAATTAGGGTTTCGGAGATAGGTGTGAAAGAATATGACTTATTGTTACATAAAATGGCCAAAAGCGGGTTTATATATAATCAATTTTCTACGACAACCAAAACACTTAGCCAGTGCACCCGTACCAAGGGGCCTCTATTCCAGTAGTAGAATTTGCTCTCTATTTTTGGCAGAGTAAAGGGGGGTGTGCTGGTACTCTAAAGCCAGTGCTCCGGCAATGCCTATTTGCTCTCTTTTGGCTTTATTTTAGCTCTGTTTAGCTTTCAGTTGCTTTGGATTTTGTCCGAAAGCTTTCCAATATGATTTTCTTCCACATTTCATCTTCAATTATGCTTCCAATCCTTGCTCAAACCATCTCCATCTTCGTTAATCTCTAAACAATTCTCTATCTCACCTATAATATCCAAAACAAGCCATTAATGTAGCATTTACCTATTAAACTCAACTATGTATAGTTGTTTATGCTTAAGCCTATATCTAGCATAAGTACTATACTAATGCAACAATTTAAGCCTAATACACCACTAAGATAGACAAATAACAATGCAAACACCACAAGAAACATAACACATCATCTATGTAATGTGTTGATTCTATACCCTTTTATTATAGGATTTAATGGCTTAATATATGTATGTATATATATTAAGATATGCCATGTTTTGCTTGTTTCAATGGCTATTATTCAATACATGTCTAGGTTTTTGATAATATGCATATGAGAGTTGCATATGTATAAATTAAAGTTTATTTACCACTAAACACTTCTAATCTATTCTATAATCATGTCTATGTGTTTATGTATGGATCTTGTGAAGTGGGTAATGCTTATGTTCATGTCTATGTGTATGTTTGCATGCCTAGTAGTCAATATGACCTCAATATCGCACACATGTTAGCTCTAAATTTCTTTTAATGATGTAATCTGAGCATGACAATGTTTGGTAGTTGAATAGGTCTCTTTATTCGTAAACACCTTGGCCTAGAACATGTATGAATGCACTAATAGGTGAAATCCCACTATAGTGACCCTAGAATGATGAGGCATAATTTAAGGCTAGTCTAAATCGAGTCTCCTTTGGGTTTAAATCCAGCCAATAGGTTTCCAGGTAGATTTAGTTGACTCAGCGACACTAGGTCTTGGCTTGAAATCTAGCCAATGATTTAGGTACTAAAGTAGGTTTGTTCTAGGTCACCTAGAAGGCTAGTTAATCACTCTTAAGGCCCTAGGTCATAATGACCACACCGTAGCTCTAGGAGGCGCCGCCTAGGGATAGACCCGCATCGAGCCCTAGGGTGAAATTAAGACACTAATTAAGTAACCTAGTTAAAGAGCAATTGACAATTAAGCCATTCTATGTTATCCCATAGTATTTAAGTCTAGGATCACCCATTAACAAGTAGATATCACCCTAATACCTTATGCTTTGTATAGGGTAGATGTGCATTATGTGCTTTAAAATGGTGAAAATTTTTTAATTTTGATGCATATAGAGTCATTTGTCTCTTGGTTGATTGGAGTATTGGCTTTTGTGATTGATTGAATTGATTGGTAGAGATAGAGTTATGTTGTGGTAAGTGAATGGAGTGGAGGAAGAGCCGAGACTTGAAGGAGATGCCCTTGAAAGTTTTGAGGAGTGAGTGCCTCTAAAAATGCACCTTGTAGCTACCCGATGGCTTGGTCGAAATAAGTGATGAAAAATAGGTGCCTTTTCCTTCATTAGTTCTTTTTCATATGCTTTAGCCTTTCTTTTTTTATTTATTTTTGTTATGTAATATAATGCAAAGTGTGAAAAATACCAAAAAAATAAAAAAGGGCATAAAGCTTGAAAAAGACAAAAAAAAAGAAAAAAATGAGAAAAATCCAAAAGGCAACAAAAAAATATGAAAAAGTAAAGTTCATTGAATAAGTGCTTTAGTGATACAATGTCTACTTAGCAAAAGTTGCTTCTTTGTTAATCGTGAATAAGGCTCTTATGTTACTTTGTAAGCCATTGTGTTTGTACATTCTTTCTTTCCCTATCTTCGAGCCTATGTGTATGTTGGGGAGGCCATGTTAATTTGGGGGCATGAAATATTGATGTCCCGAGTACATGCATTAGAATCCTAAGACTTGTGGTAGTTTGGCTACTTGGGAAGTTCCTATAAGGTTCAAGGCCCTTTACGAGTAGAGAGAGGATCCGAAAAGACTTAAGGACCCCTCTACAAAAGGAACAACCCCGTCATACTCCTTAGATTCACTGAGATAGCAAATCATTCCTCTAGGCAACCCTCTTTACCAACTTTGAGATAGACTTAGGTTTGAGCTTACTTGAGGACAAGCAAGGAGAAGGTTTAGGGGTATTGATGTGTTGGTTTTTTGTGTGTTTACCTATTGCATTCTTATTTTTGTTTTGAGACATTTTATGCTCTATTAGGCATATTAGTATAGCATTTATATCATACTTGAGCATATTAGACTTTAGATGTCTAGACTTGAGCTTAAGGCATAAATATTATACTAAAGTGCACTTATTTTGTGTTTTAGGTGGGTTTGGGGAATGTCTTGAGCTGAACAAAGATAGAGATGGCTTGAGCAAGAGTTGAAGAAGATTTTGAGGATGAAACATGGAAGAAAATCAAGTTTGAAATCTTCCAGACAATGGCCAAAGCAACTGAAAGCAAAACAGAGCTATAACGAAGCCAAAAGAAATCAAATAGGTATTACCAGAGCACCGGCTTTCAAAGTACCGGTGCACCCTCTCTCTATTTTGCCAAAAATTGAGAAAAATCTTTTGCTATCGAGATAGAGGTCTCTTGGTACTAGTGCACTGGTCAGGTGGTCCGGTAGTTGCGGAAAATTGGCTATATAAGCCTTCTTTTGGCCATTTTATGGAACAATAAGTTATATTCTTTCACATCTATTTCCCAAACCCTAATCCTCTTATCTCCACATCTTATACACTCTTCCATACACAAAATCACTTTGGAATCAAGCGTCTAAGAGGATCAAACACGAGGATTTGGGCATAGCTCTTAGATTTTAAAGATATGGCTTAGCTATTTGATTTTAAAGATATGGCTTTGGATAAAAGGGTAGCTTCTTAGTCTCTCTTTTATCCTAAGTTAATGTATGTTTAATTAAAGCCATGTAGGGAGATTTACTCTTGTATTATGGACTAATTATTACATTATTGTAATGGGTACTTGATGGATTTATACATAAATACTTTGTGCTTAGGGTTTCGAAGGTCATTTTACATAAATGTCTATGTGTTTGTGGAAATGCCTTAATGAAGTTGCATTTGTATATTGAAGTCTATTCTGCTATTATCTATCTCTAAATCATTAAGCTAGCATGTCTATGTGTTTGTGTGATGATTACATCAAATGGGTATGCTTATATACATGTCTATGTGTGTGTTTACATACTTAATAGCATGAAAAGCTTTTATTGCATACATGTCGGGTGCTATAGCTTAAATTAGTATAATCTAAGCATGTCTATGTGTTTAATAGTAGAATATTCCAGAATATTCTCAAATGCCATGCCCTAGATGTGTTTGCTTTGTGCTTTAATGTCAATTTTCGTTATTTTAATGCAATCGATAGTGGACAACTAATAACTTGCCTAGGTTGAGTCGCCTTCGCCTTTAAATCCAACCAATAAGAGTCCGGACAGGTTTAGTTGACCTTAGTTCACTTAAGAAGGTTAGTTAGTTCACCTTCACACCCTAGGTTTATAAGGACCACACCATACCTCTGAGTAGGCCATGTTAGTTAGGGTCAGATTAGGGAACTAATTAATAGACTAAGTCCTAGGGTTAGATCGATCTACACTCACCTAGAGCCTTATTGGCTAGTCCTAATTCCTAAGTCATAAATACCATGTCGTACTGTTAGGCATCGTCACTTAGGGACGGACCTGCACCAAGGCTTAAGGTACCAATTAGGAGGCTAATTAAAGGTCTAGAAGAGAGCACCTAGGTTAATCTATTAAGCAACCCTTACAAGGCATAGTAGGCAATCATCCTTATCCCCATTTCCATGTGTTTGACTCCCTGAGATCGCTTAATTCCCCGTTACCTCACACACACCATCTTTTATTTCCTTGCCTTTAGATTAGGTTTATCTTTTTCGAGCTCTTTTTAAACTAAAAACCCAAAAAACATTGTAGTAGGACCTCAACACGTAGCTTTTAGGACACATTTAGCTTAGGACACTATATATGTCAGGCCTCCTTGTGGATTCGACCTAGCACTTGAACAGACTACATTACATGACTCATTGACTTGTGGGCTGTTTAGGCGTGTGTTCACAGATAACACATCACTGCAGAATAGATAATATTTCCATCTCTACTGATATCAACACCAGAATGGAAATTAATGCAAAAGCCATCTAATATTAATTGCAAAATAGAGATAAGGTTTTTATATACATCCAGAGCATAATAAACATTGATAAAAAAATAACTTCCTATTACATGGAAAATTCAAGCATATTTCTCCCACTACAGCAGCACATACTTTTGCTCCATTACCCATCCTCAGAGCAAATTCCCTTTTAGCTAGTTTCTTCATTTCTTGAAACCAATGCAAAGAATTACAAATATGGTTAGTGGCTCTAGAGTCTACAATCCAAGAATCAATGTAATTAACCACTAAATAGGTTTTAATGTAGAACAAAAGATGTGTACCTATCTGGCCTAGTGCCAGGTACTTTGGGCAATCCCTTTTTCAATGCCCCTTTTGGCCACACTTAAATCATTTCCCCTTGAGCTTTTTACCTATTAACTATTTAGGCTATTCACCATTTCTCTTCTTTTTCTCTCGACCACATTTTTTCTTCCCCTTTCCTTTGAACTTTCTCCCTTTTGGGTTAAGTCTAGAAGTGGATGCTTGAACTATGTTTACGTGGACCTTATTTTTGTTTATGGCTTCTACAACTAGGAGTGCTTTCATCAATTCCATCATATCCATGTTCATCTTGCCCATATTATAATTAAGCTTGAACTAGGTGTAAGACAGTGGTAGAGTATCCAAAATCATGTCTACCTTTGACTATTCATCTATGGTTGCCCCTAAGATCTCAGCAGTATTGAAGTAACCTATCATTTTGAGCATATGCTCCCTAATAGATGCTCCTTCTACTATCCTTTGATTTATAATTTCTCTAAGAACAGATCTGTTCTTATCGACAAATATATGAGACAGTGTGGTCATGATTACTTTTCTAGTTTCCATATGATGATGCTTGCTTTGCATAATATTTGACACAGAACCCATCATATAGCACTTGGCCATACTATTGGCCCTCTGCCATTAAGCCTCAACATCTTTCTAGGCTTCAAAAAAGTTTGCCCTCACAACAAGACAAGGAGTTGTTAGGACATATTTCCTATACGATACAACGTTACTTATTATTGCACATGTCAATGCAAGACTGCATAAGCAATAGTACTAACCTTGTTTTCTTTGAGGACTTATGGATTATGAGTCATAGGGTTAGTAGTATGGTGATTCATCATTGGCATGAAGAGATTTCAAGACAACGCAAGGTTGTATCCATCTTTTCTGCACTTATACCCCTTGTTTCTACCCCATCCCCACAATGCAAAGTTTAGGTTTTTAGGTGTGGGGGTTTGGTTCTATTGTTTTATATTTTCTTATGGTAGATTGCATTATTTGGTTGACAATCGTGAAAATATTTCAAATTTTAATGCATGTAGATTCGTTTATCACTTGGTTGATTAGAGTGTTGGCTTTTGTGATTGACTTAATTGATCAGTGAACATGAGTTGCATTATGGGGAAGTGAATGAAGTGGATTGAAAACTGGGTCTTGGAAAGGATGCCTGTGAAAGTTGTGGGAAGTGAGAACCTTCAAGAATGACCCTTATAAGCACCCCATAGCTTGGTAGGAAAGAGGGTTGAAAAAGGATTATTAATATAGGTGCCTCTTACTTGGTTGGTTCTTTTTGATACGCCTTAGCCTTCTTTTTTCCTTTCTTTCTATGTAATATAAAATATGAAAAAATAAAAAAAAACAAAAAAAAAAGAAAAAATGGTGCAAAAACATTAAAAAGTTGAAAAACTGAAAATGGAAAAGAGAAGAAAAGCCAAAGACACCAAAAAGTTTTGTGAATAAGTGCACAAGTGATGCAACGTCAACTTAGCATATGCTATCATCTTTGTAGATATGGGAATAAGGCTTTTATAAACCATTACATGTGTATATTGTCTCTCTTCTTATCATTGAGACTTTGTGCATATTAGGAAGGCCATGTGAGTTGAGGAAGCACAAAATATCAACATCCTAAGTATGAAAGTTAGAGTCCTAAGCTTGTGGTGGTTTGGCCACTTAGGAAATTCCCATGAGTAATGAGACCCCTTGTGAATAAAGGGAGAATCTAAAGAGGCTTGGGGATCTCTCCACAATGGGAATGTCCCTTTCACGCTTCTTAGACTAACTTTGATAGTAAGCCAATCCTTTAGGTAACCTTTTGCATCAACCTAGAAATAGACTTAAGAATGGGCTTGCTTGGGGACAAGTAAGGAGAACGTTTAAGGGTGTTGATGTGTTGTGTTTTTGTGTGTGTTTGCGTTATTAATTACCTATGTTTTAGAAGTATCTTGACCTTTAAAAGATGCATTAGTATAGTACATATATTAAAGTTAGGCTTAAGCGTAAGCAAACGTACATAGTTGTCTTTCTAAGTCAAATGCTATACTAAATGCTTAATTTTGTGCCTTAGGTGAGCTATATGCCTAATTTTGTGCCTTCGGTGAGCTATAAAGCTGAAACAGAGCTTGAACGAAAATGAACGTTGAAGATAGAAGAGGTACAGGTCATGTGATGAAAGCCGAGAACAAGAAAGACAAGACAAAAGGTCAACTAGAGAAGTCGGTCGACAAGCGAGGTCAACCGACCACTCCAAAGAGGAGCTTGTTTTTCAGCCGACTAACCCTCAAAAAGCCAGTCGACTGGCTTGATGGACCAGCCATTCCAGAACGCACCAAGACTAAAGCCGGTTGAGCTAAGAAAAGGACCGATAGTGCACAACAAATGTTATAAAAGGTCAATTTTACAGCTTTTAAGGGATATTAGACTTAGGCCCATCACGCACACACAAAAAACCCTAGCTACACGACTACTAACACATACACTATCACACACTTTTCACCTAGATCCAAGCTTATTTGGAGGATTCAAACACTTGGATTAAAGCTTACTCAAAGATTTTGTACAAGAATTGCTAGGATGGAAAGGGAGTTTTCGATTCTCTCTCTCATCCTCTTTTATATTATGTTTGAGTCGATTTGTTTAAGGTGATTATACTTGTGTAATAGGTTGATTCTATGCTTTTATATTATGGGATTTAGTGGCTTAATACATATGCTATGTTCTTCTTGTTTCAATGGCTATTTTTCAATACATGTTTAGGTGTTTGATAATATGCCTATGAGAGTTGCATATGTATAAATTGAAGTCTACTTGCTACTAGACACCTTTAGTCCACTCTACAATCATGTCTATGTGTTTATGTGTGGATGTTCTAAAGTGGGTAATGATTATATTCATGTCTTTGTGTATGTTTGCATGCCTAGTAGTAAATATTTCCTCAATATTGCATACATGTTGGCTCCAAAGTGCTTTTAATGGTGTAATGTGAGCATGACGATGTTTGGTAGTCAAATAGGTCCCTTTATCCATGAACACCTTGATCTAGAACATGTATGTATGCGCTAATAGGTCAAATCTTGCTATAGTGACCCTAGAATGATGAGGCATGCTTTAAGGCTAGTTTAAATCGAGTCTCTCTTGGGTTTAAATCCAGGCAATAGGTTTCTGGGCAGATTTAGTTGACTTTAGTGACACTAGGTCTTGGCTTTAAATCCAACCAATGGTTTAGATACTAGGTTAGGTTTGTTCTATGTCACCTAGGAAGCTAATTGGTCACTCTTAAGGCCCTAGGTCATATGGACCACACCGTAGCTCTAGGAAGCGCCGTCTAGGGATGGACTCGCATCGAGTCCTAGGGAGAAATTAGTACACTAATTGAGCAACCTAGTTAACGAGCAATTGGTAATTAAGCTATCCCATGTAATCCTATAGTATTTGAGTCTAGGATCATCCATTAGCAAGTAGACATCACCCTAATCCCTTCCATTTGTTAGTTCCCTTCAGTTAGTTTGTCTCTATGCTTTCCATTCCGATAGTGTAGCATTATTTTTCTTTAGTTATAGCTCCCGACTATCCAAAAAAACCAAAAATAGTTAGTCTAGGTTTCCTTTTAGGCATTCTCTAGGACACACATACGTGGAATCCATCCCACAACATAGCCTCCCTATAGTTCGACACCAGATTGCATGACATCTTTAGACATAATTGCCTACAGTTATCTTGTCTAAGCCGATCTCATTTAAATGAACTTAACTATTTTTAAGAATTAACACATAGGATTGGTCAATTTTTAAACCCTAATGAGTAAACATATTTCTAGGTGGTAATCATGTTTATGCTTATGGAAATATGTTAAAACATATATCAATGCATTATAAACATACACCAAAATATGGTAGAATCCCTCTTTGATGACTCCCAGCAATCATCAATTCAAAAGCACAAAATAGCAATCTTTGTTACAATTTCTGCCAAAATCGGTCGACTTCAAAGAAGGAGTCGATCGACTGGCAAGCTCGACCGACTGAGACAGATTTGCTCCTGTATGCTATTTTTCCTTGCTTCTCTCCTTGGTCTTTAAAAATTACAACAATAATATATTTTGCTATTGCTAATACAAGCTGACAATCATTAAAAAAAATACATTACAAGGATATCAAAACATCCTATGCTTCTTTTGAATAAAGCTACAAGCAATAACCATAAAAATCAATACATGAAATTGCCTATGCCCAAGCTTTGTTGAACGTACACTAAACTCTATCATGGATAAATAAGAACCATCAAGGGGATTTTATATCACCTACATATATAAGCATAAAACCACAAGAATATGCAACAAAATATTTCCTAATCTTGCCACTCACAAGATGACTAACATATTTATGCAAATACAATATTCTTGTATAGTCTAAGCATGTTGTGTGTGAGCCTAAGCTCTGATACCAATTGTAGGGTCGATAATATTACATGTGGTCTATCCTAGTCTATATTTTCAAAAAATTCTACTAAGAAAACATGTTAGGAAAATAAAATAACCACATAACACACTCAAGAACATGCTTAAAAACATATAGAATATAACTAGTATTTGCAAAAATATGTAAAGCAAACCTCTTGAAGCGTGAGGCCTTTGATGAAGCTATAACCGTCACGAGCTTCATTCCTACTCACGAACAAGGCCACAAAAAAATTTTACTATAAGGATGTTGCAATATGCAACTCCCTAGTCATCTTCCCTATGATTGAAGAGAGTTATTTTGAGAGAATAGCCTCTTGTATGGGAAGAAGCAAAGTAATATGTTCTTGAAAATATAGAGCTAAAATCACACAATAACTGTGTGCTATGTGTTGTAGCATTCTCTTGCCAAAATGGAAGAGATCAACTATAAAATTTTTGGATGCTTGAAATGGTTTAGGGTCTTGCCTATTTATAGGAAAAGTTGGCACCAAAACCTTGTAAACTTTCCATGTGGGAAACTTTTCCTAGTAATAGATGTTTGCCACATGTCATGGAAGTTATTTGTACAATTTGAATTCTTCATAGAAGTTACTTGTACAATTTGAATTCTTCTTGTAGTAACTTTCTAACACATGTCTTGGAAGATTGGGCCAAGCCTACAATCCAAGCTCAACACATAGTCGATAATCCATGTAGAGGCCCAAGCCCAATAAGAAACCATCTAAGCCCAATTAGGTTATCTTGGACTCTAAAGAAATCCCAAACCCAATTCCAAGCTTTGGCCCAATAAGGCTACTACCACAATATAGAATTTATTTTTTTAAGATTAGTCTCTCAAAGTCATTTCAACTAGGGAAGGAACCAAGAAGGCACAATTAATCTTGGCTTCCAAAAATAATAAAAATTTTCTTGCCCGATCTAGGCGATATAATAATTATTTTTAACTTCGATCTAGTCCACCATATGATCAAAGTTGCACTCCAAAAATAATTGTTGTTACCCAAAAGTTATCATAAAAGAATGTGAACTTTATCTTTGACTTACTAAATAACCAATCATAATGCCCCTTTATGTATACCACAGCTAAGGCTGGTCCTTTGGCCTATGCTATCACCTCCATACCTGCATCTTTTTTGTTAGGTCTCTTGTCCTATTGACAACCATCCTTAGTTATGGTATCTCTTGATCTCGGGAGCGACCCTCAAGTTACATGACCGATACGCCCATAAAGGTAGTATCACTAGATCTAGATTCGGATGATAAATTTGGACAATCTCAATGGGGGCACATAGATTCCATATTGCATATGCATCTTCTAGTTAATTAGAACTTGACACTCAACGCACAAGGCTGTTGATCTTAATAAAGTGAGATCTCACCCAAAGTGAATCAAAGTACCAAACCCTAGCTTCATTAGTTCTCCACATATGCTTATGATTGAGAGCAATGATCATTTAGTAGCAGTGACTATCTTGTTTTTCTTTCTTTGATAGTATGTCTCTAGAAAAAATACTCACAATGGTCCAGTCAAATACGTGACACACATACTATCGAGGCAAATATGGAAAGTCCTCCAATGACCTAGGTAGATCACCCTTAATAAAGAGAATTGTTCAATATAACCTTATCTTGGTAGAGTGCCCAATACTGCCATTCAGTTTTGGACTCAATTTATGACGTGACTAAATCTAGACTTAGACCTACTATGCGTCCAGCCTCACTGTGCACCAAAGTCATTAATTCAAGTCAAGGGACCTTTATACATACATTAATAAAACATACTAGAGATAATACACAAGAAACTCATAATTCCATTTAACAAAATGATTATACAATGTTCAACATCCAAAATGTCACATACAAACAAGCTTTAAGGTATGCTAATCCTAACACATACCACTGGATGCTCGTAAATAGAGTCATGTTTAGCGAGCATGTTACCACACCTCACTGTGGGTCACACTGATGTCTCCATACCCATTGGTCATGAGGATAAGCAACTTATGTGACGTACTATAACCTATGCTCAATATACTCGATGTCTTAGTATCGATTCTATCATTTGGTTGCGAAGAAGGTTTAAGGACAATTGGGCTATTCCTCATTCACATACCCCCATTAGGTCATCCTAAGGACTACATCATGATCTAACAACTAAGGAGAAGATGTACGATATAACGTAAGCCTGAAACTATGATGATTCATGTAAAATCAGTACAAAATCTACAATAGATGACTGACTTAAGAACATCATTCCTAACAATCTTTCACTTGGACTAAAGCCGATCGAATTTGTATCTTGTGCCCATTTTCTCACGATCCCAAAGGCTTTATCTAAAGGGTTGGAAAAACATTTTTTGCTATATGTTATTTACAAAGGATCATTACCTTTAGTTTAAAGAAGGCAGTAACATCCAATCATATGCTTAGAACTTTTCTAGCAAACATACTCTCAAATATTGTGACTATCATCTTGGTTTGACGAGAATCTAAAATTAGTCCAACTAACTAGTTTCAAGTCAAACTTCTCCATAGATAAGCCACAGGTATTCTTGCATACTCAATGTGCTAAAGAATGATCTCAACCAATTACCAACAGACCTAGTTGGGATCATAATGATTCCTATTGGTATTATAAGGAGAGTAAGCCTCATGATGCCTCGTACATGACACAATGTATTTAGTATATCCTATTGTCTAAGTAATTAAGATTCTACTCATACATGCCTTTCAAAGAAATTTGTCAAACAAACTTCTTGAACAATGAATTCCTAAAAACCATTTCCAGAATTCAATATGTTGAACTATTTCAACATGAAGTCAATGTATGTGCACTAGGATAATCCATTAACCTCTATGATGTGTTGTCCTTTTGTGTGTGTTTGCATTGTTAATTGTTTATGTTTAAGAGGTGTTTTGAGATTTAAAAGATGCATTGTATAATACATGTATTAGAGTTAAACTTAAGCATAAGCAAATGTACATAGTTGAGTTTCTGAGTCAAATACTATACTAAATGTTCACTTTGTGCCTTAGGTGAGCTATACGGCTGAAATGGAGCTTGAACAAGGATAAACATTAAAGGTGGAAGTTGCACGGGCCATGGGGAGAAGATCGGAAGCCAAAAACACAAAGGATGAAGAAAGAAAAGCTTAGCAGGATGACTTAGGAAAAGAGCCAATGCTCCAAAAAGCAACCAAAAATTGCCGAACGAGTTCCTCCTATAGCCAGTCCACCGGCCAGTCGACCGACGACTCCAGAGAGTTATCAGAAAAAACCAATCGATAGTCGGTCGACCAACAGTGCACTGAAATCTATAAATGGGGCCCAATTTTATAGAGAAAGAGAGAGACTTTACATCCATCACACACACTTCACACATATATCTCACACACTTAACCTTAATTCTTAGCCGCCTCACACACACTTTCTCACACATCTCTCACATTGAATCAAGCTCAATTTGGAGGGTTTCAAACATTTGGATTAGAGTTTGCTCAAGGGATTTGTACAAGATTAGCTAGGATGAAAGGGAAGCTTCATAATCTCTCTTTCATTCTATTTTCTATTATTATTGAGTAGGCTAGTTTAGGGTGATTTAGCTTATGTAATGGGTTAACTATATACTCTTATGATATGGGTTTGATGGCTTAATATATACATGTTTTGATTTTCTTGTTCAAATGGTTATTTTCTCATTCATGTCTAAGTGTTTGATAAAATGCCTAAATGAGTAGCATGTATACAAATTGAAGTCTTTTTGTTACTAAACACATATAATCTATGCTATAATCATGTCTATGCATTTATATGCAGATGCTATGAAGTAGGTAATGCTTATATTCGTGTCTATACATATATTTGCATACCTAGTAGTTAATATGACTTCAATAGCGCATAATGTTGGTTGTTAATCAGTTATAATGGTGTAATCCGAGCATGACAATGTTTGGTAGTTGGATAGATCTTGTTATTCACGAACACTTTGGCCTAGCACATGTATGATTGTGCTAGTAAGTTAAATACCACTTTAGTGACCTTCGAATGACGGTAAGTAATTTAGGACTAGCCGAGGTCGAGTCTCCTTTGGCTTTAAATCCAGCTAATAGGTTTCAAGATAGGTTTAGTCAACCCTAACAATACTAGGTCTAGCCTTTAAATCTGGCCAATTGTTTAGGTACTAGGGTAGGTTCATTCTTAGTCACCTAGGAAGCTAGTTGGTTAGTCAATCTTAAGGCCCTAGGTCATAAGGAACATGTCATAGCTCTAGGAGGCACCGCCTAGGGACGGACCTACACCGAGTCTTAGGGGAAATTAGGATCCTAATTAGCAACCTAGTTAAGAGCAATTACCATAGTAAGCCACCATTCTTTAATCCCATAGCATTTGAGTACAAAATCATCCATACATAAGTCGAAGTCACCCTAATCTTTTCAATTTGTTAGTTTCCCTTTAAACTAGTTTATTTCCCCACTTTCCATTCTTATAGTGTAGCTTTATTTTTCTTTAGTTAGAGATCTTGACCATTCAAAAACACCATAAATAGTTCATTTAAGTTTCCTTTTAGGCATTCTCTAGGACACACATAGGTAGAATCCATCCTACCGCATAGCCTCCCTGTGGTTCGACACCCATTCTCTCGTACACTACACTATACCGATCCATGTGCTTGTGGGTCTTTAGAGCTTACACTCGAGAGATGACATCACTTCCTAATCTACCCATATAGATTATGATTCCAAGCACATATGTTATGTTTCTGAAAACATTTATGGAGAACCAAGATAATAGATATAGTTTTCCATTTTATTGTATCAAAAATGTCATCCATACGATCATCAGCCTAGTAACAAAAATAAGGCACTCTTCGTTCTTAACGAAGGCATATGTCTTTATACTTTATCAAAATGTTTGTGTTAGCCTAATATACTTATAGAAAACCACTCATGAGCCAAATGAGCATATGATGTATAATCTCGGCAGCAGATGTGAACTATTCAATTGTGTCATACATATCCTCTTTTAGCTTACCTTGAAGGAAAGCCATCTAGGCACCTTCTGATTAGATTTCATGATATAAACATGTATCTCATACATGAATGATGCAAATGAATTCAAGCATCATCATTAATGGAAATATCTAGTCATAGTCAACTACAACATTCATAATGCCTCCTAATAGTGAGTTGGGCATTGTAGGTCTCAACCTATAAAAACCCCTTCATGAGCCATTTTGCACACTATAGGTCTTATCTAATGTGTGAGCCAACCAATGACCACATAGTATTGACAGTTTTGGTCTCTTGAAGGGTTGCCTCGGATGGAGCAATTTCTCAGAGTTATGCCTCTACCCAACATTTTTACAAGTGATCAAATTCACATTGTTTTCTAATAGTTCAATGGAATTTCCACCTTGGATAAGGAATTAACACTTTTCCATTAGACATGGTACTTTACCAAATCACCTCAATGATGCTTCTTTAATAGGCCCAAGATTTAGTTCCTAACCTTATCTTGTTTTGTATGTTCAATTATTAGTGTTTTGTCTTTCTATTTTAAACTTCATAAGCTCATTATCAAGGAAATCTTGCTCAAAAAATTCTTTCTTGAAAAGATTCCTTTGAGGTTAATGAATACTCATTATTCATCACCTTTGTAAAAGTCATATTCACTAGATTTTCTAAGAAAACTTTCAAACACTTAACAAACTTCAATTCCAGCTTGTCAATGAAAAGATGCTTGATGTATGCTAAACATTGCTTTGACCCTTCGGAAAAAGTGTACAACTTACTATCACGCCATATCGTGTATGGTATCTTATCCATTGGCTTGCTAGATATTATAGCTCAACATTTAAGCATTTGTCTCAAATATATATCCAATGGGTATAGTCAAAACCATAACTTACATAATGGATCAAACTATGTCCAACATTGCTTGATTTCTCCTTTCTAACAAACTATTCAATTATGGTAAAGTAGTAAGAGTCTATTATATAAGAATCTTATTCTTTTCTAGGCGAAAGAGAGATTACTTGAAGGGTATTTATTTCTATGACTAGATCATAGAATCATATCATCCTGGCTAACATACGCTATGTTAGAAGGATGAGCTTATTTCTGTTTACAATGCATGATCATAACATTATTCATAATAACATTAGTATCATGTTTATGTCTACTAGTCAACAGTTCCACTATAACAAGTTATAGGGACTGTTTCTATGTTATACAAAGCCAATAAGATCAACTGAATTTGTAAGGTGTTATCATATACACACCTCATGCAGCAACTGCTTGCTGCTTTTAGTTTATTGGGATATAAAAATAACAGACGTTGAAGACTTTCCTTCTAGTTTTAGGATATTCAGAGAAATAATAGTGTGTGAACCAATAGCTACTACTGATGAGGTTCTAAACCTCACTTAGTAATTTAATGGATGAATCACCTCTCATTGAAATAATGTTCTCTCTATAAGCTAGTAATCTTACTAGAAGATCCTTAGTAGCTTGAAAGGTCCATTATAATCAACAATTGACTTGCATGTCTTGAACCAATTCAAGAAGGAAGGTAATATTAAGGGGTGAGAATTGAGAGTAATACACACAATCATCTTCTTAAAGGAAGTAGTCAAGTGACCTTTGCTTCTCAATCTATTATGTCTTATATAGTACATAGACATTATCCCTCAACTAAGTGTTGAAGATAGTATAATAGATCTTTATCTCTCTACACCATCAAATGTGTAAGAGGACTCATTCAACTTTTGAATGTAGATCTATAAGCCAGCATATGCACTATCTGCTATGAAAACAATCTTTCACTGTAGACCTTATAGCTTATCAACCAATTGATGATCATCTCAACGCTCTATAACTAATTGGTTTCACTTATGCCAAGTTAGTTTAGAACATACAAAACACATTTATGATCGTGATAAATTATATCATTGTCAAATAGCAATATATCTACAATGTATAGAGACTTATGGAAGCAAATAACAAATCAAAAAATGTAAACATGCCATTGTATATGAATCAACATTCCTGGAGACATGGGCCAATGTCTAAAGGATGCTCCCACTATTTTATTTAGACTGATAGCCTCTACCTTTAGTCCAAAGCGATTTTCGAATTAAAAGCCCTTTAATGGGTACTAAGATCCAAAATAGTAGTACATAAGCCTGACTAAGGTTAGCCAACCTATGGATACTGCTTGGTAGATTCATAACCAATTGTTTCTCCGAACAACTCTCAGTAGTCAATTCTACCCCAACCATTTCTTCAGTAGGACTGAGGTCCTCCACTGAAAGCTCGATTAGGTCAAACCATTAACATGAACTCCCGAGGTCTTCCTCTAAGCCCAATAAACAAGCCCAATTGAGATTGGCCCACCTGCTCATTAGTCCGAGAAGATTCCAAGGGCTTCATTTAGTGAATAATAATCCCAATATTCCAATAAAAGTTAGGCCTAGGGGCCTTCAACGTTCATTAGAACATTAGGCCCATTATTATTATTAGTTAAATGGGAGGCAATGATTTGAGCATCTCTATGTCCAAACCACTTAATAAACCAATAATTTAGTGGAATTTTTAGAGCTGATAAGCACATTTTTTTCATGGCTAAATCCTTTAATTAATCACATTTCGCATATAAAACAATAAATAAACATATATCAACAAATATAAGCACATGCGGGTGGTTATGAGCTTTCCTAGTGCGGCCCACTAGAGCCATCATGGGCCACTCTATCATGTAGGCAAGAGTATTACTTGTTAATATTGAACAACTTGCATAGGGCCAGGCCTTCTAGTTCTTGGTCTTCATCTCCTTGTCTTGATGTCACTTTAACTAGTAATTACATTAACAAGAATAAGAACTCCTTCTAAAAGTAGGGGATACATCACTTCGGAGAGAGGATTACAACTAGAACTGGAGAAAAGGCTGAGTTCACAAGCCCAATTTAATCCTAAAATAATTACAATAATTGATAACACAAACATGCAATAACATGCATGAGATGCAAGCCCATAACCACACAAAAATATGTCATACATCATAATAATGAAAAGTCAACTAATTTCATGATTTTTATCGCACAATCATTTGATCAATTTAATCGTATTAAATCAAGATTTCCAATTAATTAAAACTCTATTTAAATTAATTGGGGTCAAAATCACAATTTTGACCAATTAAGGGGCTAATCCAATTAACTAAAACTCTTTTTAAATTAATTGGGGTCAAAATCATAATTTTGTCTTATTAATGGGCTTTTTCAATTAATTAAAACTCCTTTTAAATTAAATGGAGTCAAAATCTCAATTTTGACTAATATGGAGTTATTATCCAATTAACTAGAACTACTTTCCAATTAATTGGAGTCAAAATCTAAATTTTGATAACTTAATGGCTTACCTAATTAATTAAAATAATTTTAAAACTAATTGCGGTTAAAATAAAATTTTCAAAAATAAAAGGTATATCTTAAAACTTAAAACACCTTATAATTAATTGGGTATATAAAAGGACTTTAAAATAAATATCAAATATTTATTAGAAAGGAAAATTCTATTTTATCAAATAAAATAGTTTATGAGAAATTAAACAATTTATTTATATATATCATTTGATTAACAATTAGTAAAATAGTATATAGTTGTAATACATTTAATTAGTAGTTTAATTAATTATACTAATTAAATATTAAACACGCCCAATAATAAAATTTGGCCTAAAGGCCAAAAGTCCATAACCTATCATATACATAAGGAATAGGGAAAAAATTGAACAAATGAAATAGGTAGTAGAGCTGGATAAGATGGTATAATTCCACCTTAAATGTCTAGGGTTCAAAACCATGTAGAGACATTTTGAAATTTAATTTTGTTGAATTTAATAATCATATTTAGAAGTAACAAACATTTTTGCACAAAAAATGTGGAGATTGCCAATTAGTAAGCTATTTAGTTATGTCTCTTATAGGTTGCAGGTTCAAAACCTCCTACCCAAAAGTGCTAATTTTCTTTTCCTTGTCTAGTAAAAGTAGATTAACAAAAGACGAACAAAACAAAAGCCTTAGTGACTTGGCGTGGTGGTTAAGTTCTTAGACTGCCAATTACGTTGGTGCAAGTTCAAGCCTTCCACGCTAATTTTTTAAATAAAATTAAACTGAAAAGCACCTTCTAGATAAAACTCTAGCCCTAGCAGCCACAGGTCTCCTTCCCAAAGAAGCCACTTGTCACACCCCGATGATGTAGTTACCATGTAGGTCACCACTTGACGAAGATGATGAGGTTCACAAGGAGGCACACATGTCACTTTCCTTTCTTGGAACATCTAGAAGATTCCATAGATAGAAACAAAGATGGTAGGGATTTTGAATTATTCTCAATCCCCTTAATTATGTAATAATTTGTTGTAATTGATTGTAGAATCTCCTTGATTGATTTGCAAAATCCCCTAATTGATGTAGAAGAGTCTAGAAGATAGTGCTAGCCATCAGATCAAGAAGATCATAGCATTCATTTGCTAGAGGAGATGTATAAATAGCCTAGCTTCTCATTTGTACAAGACACTCGAAAAAGTTTAAGAGTAATACAAAGCTTTATTCTCTCATCTCTTTACTTTCGTTGCTTTACTATTTAATTTTCCAAGTTTCTTTGTTCGTGGTTTTCAGGCTAACTGAGCCACTTTGCCGTAGAGAATTGTCTAAGTGCCACACACAGCACTAGAGTTAGGCTAAGGGCGTGACAAATGGTTACTAGAGCCAAGGTTAAACGCAAGGTGTTTGTAATTTTGCTCCTTTGAAGGATGTCTTCTTCAAGTGTTGAGAAGAGCATTAATGCTGGCAATGATGAGAGAGGAAAGAAGGCCCTATCCCCTCCTGTAGCAAACAAAGGCACCAAGAGGGGAAAGTCTCATGATGTACAAGCCACTTTCGATGTGCGTTTGACAAAAGCAAAAGACGTTGTTGCTGATTTCGTGCTGAAACTTCAACAGCTTGGGTTTGACGATGAGGAGGCACTAGGTTTGGGAGACCTATGTGAAGAAATCGAAAACCCTGAAGCTCGTCTATAAAAGGCAGAAGAGGCGACTAAGAAAGCGCTAACTGAGAAAGAGACCCTTACTGATTGGTTATGGATTAAGATTGCCAAGCAAGATCACAAGATGGCCGAACAAGACAAGATCATTGAAGAGATGAAGGATTGGGGTACGTGTAGAGAGGCAATAGCCCGTGGCCCACCAACTTGCCATCATGCACCAAATATGGACGTGCCAAGACCTAGTCTCTATAGTGGGAAGCATGAAGCCAAGGACGTAGACAACTTCTTTTGGCAGGTTGAGCAATATTTTGATGCGATTATGGATGATACAAGCCGTGTCAAGATAGCAACACTCTATTTTTCCAAAGATATAGCTTTATGGTAGTGTATAAAGCACCAACAATTCAAAAAGGCAAACAAGGACTTATCAACTTAGGCTACATTTAAGGAGAATGCATAGATGCAATTTTATCTGGAGAAAGCAGAATAGGATGCTAGTGACAAGCTTAGAGTTTTGAAACACACAAGGACCATCGACGACTATGTCAAAGAATATGTTTCCCTTAAACTTCAGGTATGTAATAAGCTAGATTATGACCACATGTACGACTTTGTTAAGGGTCAACAACCTTGGGCACAATAAGAAGTTAGGATAAGAAAGCCAAAAACCTTCACTGAAGCGGTTGCCATAGCCAAATCCTTACTAGAGTTCAAGACAAGGAATGACTCCCACAACAAACCCAATAATGACTTCAAGGGCAAAGGTGGGGGAGATAAAATTTCCAAGGGTCAAGAGAAGTCATCCTCCTATTAGGATGGGAAGAAAGAAAAGAAGCCCTTTAGTTGCTACTTTTGCGGATGACCTCATGTGTGGCAGGATTTGATGGATCTAATAGAGCATGTAAGACTAAACCTAGGTCAATTTTTAAATTATTAGCCCTAGGCACAGTGGACAAAAAAAAATTACTTGTGTACAATAATACCACACATGCATAGAATAAACAAGAACACAAAGTAAAATTGTTAGAACAAATTTACCTCCTGGAGCAGAAAAATGACTAGAAACTTCTATTGATTATTTGACTACCTTTTGGACCTCTGATTGACAATCTAACCATTGGATTTGAAGCTCTGGAAGTGTAGAACATCCTTCTCTAAAATTTTAGAACAATCTAATAAGTGATGGATACCCGATCTCACCTGAATCTAAGATTGCACAGGCTATGATGAGAAAAGACAGTTTATCTCCTTTTGTGTTTTTCTCTCCAAAAACCTCTATAAGAATGACCTAAAAAGCTTTTGATCTTTCCTACTATGACTGGGGTAATTTTATCAATAAGCAAAAACCAAATTTGCTGAAAGAATTAGTTTTTAGAATTGTAGAAGTCTTTTTTTTGTTTTTGGTTGATCAAGAGAAAAAGAGAAACTGTTTCTTTTCTAAACTTCTCTAAGAATGTACATATCTTCAAAATTTTTTACCTATAAAAACTTCTACATTTTATCAGACTTAGTTGACCCCTTTAAGAGTTCTCTTAGTAATAGAACTCCTACGTAGACTAGGACTTTATCTTGAGGAGTTTAAATTCAAAGAGAAGATATTTAGGTGATAAGAGTTTCAAATTAAAACCAACTCTTGACCTAATATTCTAGAATTTAAATCCCAACAGACCTTCTAGAATACACGGGCCCACTATCTCTTTCTTCTTTCCAAATTTGGACGCTTCCCTATAAGACGACTTGACAAATTGAATATTCGAATATAGGAAACTTGGAGTTCAAGATGTTTGAATTATCTTGTAAAAATATAGCAATTTCATCCTAATTTGGAAACCTTACTCAAAAGTCATGTCTCGCATACCTATAAGTTTTAGGAAAGAGATTAAGCCACCTTCTAACTATCTACATTAAAACTTGGACCAATAAGAATTAAGAGCAAATCTTATTTCCTATTTCCAAGAATCCTAATGCAATTAGAACTCTTATGAAAACACATATTTAGCAATCGACCAATAAGGAAATATTCAAGTATAGACTTCTCATGCTTAAAATAATATCCAGCTAGCAGAGGGACCAAAAGACATAATTACCCTTGGCTCCTAAAGTGACCAAAATGCCCTTGCCTCCCCTTAGCGACAAAATGACCATTTTGACCTTAGTTTGTTTCACCACAAGACTAAAGCCGCACTCTAAGGATAATTACTGGATGCCAGAAGCTTGTCACAACAACGAGTGACCTTTGTCTTTGACCTACTAAGCAAAATGACCAAAACACCCCTCTATGTATGGCCGTAGTCAAGGTCGGTCCTTTGACTATACCACCACATCCTTAACTACCTCTAAACCTTGGAATAACTTGTCCAAGATATCAATCATCTTCTGGTCACATACTCTTGATCTAGGGGGCAATCCACAAGTTAAATGACCGATATACCCTTGAAGGTTTACACTACTAGATCTAGATTTAGATGATCATACAAACAAGACCAAGGAGGCATATAGAATCTATTATTGTATATGCATGTCCTAGCTGTCCAGAACTCAACACCCAACATACAGAGCTATTGACCATGGCTAAGCAAGGTCTTACACATAGTGGATTACAGTGCTGAACCCTGACTACATCAGTTTATCCATATATGCTTAAGATTGAGAACATTGGCCACTTAGCAACAGTGAGTATTGTGTTTTCTAACTTTGATAATACAATTATGAGAAAACTAACTCACAGTGGTCCAGTCCATTGCGTGATGCACGCACTAAAGAGACAAATCCGAAAAAACCTCCAATGACCTAGGTAGGTCACCTTCACAAGGAGACTTGCTCACTATAACCTTATTTTGGTAGAGTGCCCAGTACTACCATACAGTTATGGACTTATTTATGACATTATTGAGTCTTGACTTGGACCTACTGTGCATCCAGCCTCGCAGTGCACCCATGTCCTCAGTTAATGTCATTAAGCCTTTACTAATAAACCACATAATCATACATCAAAGACAATGTATAAAAATGAAATTAAAAAATCATTATTAAAATAATTATAACAATATCCAGAAAATAGTGTCGAAGTGGCCTTTAGGGAATACCAATCCCAACATACTCCCACTTGTACTAAAGATCACTACCTCTAAACCTAACTCCTATATACTCTACATGAGCGTTAAACACTTTCTTTGGAAGAATCTTTGTAAATGGGTCAGCTAAGTTCTCTTCAGAAGCAATCTTTTCTACTACTATATCTCCTCTTTAAATTAATTCATGGATCAAGTGATATTTCCTTTCTATGTGCTACCCTTTTTTTGTGATTCCTAGGCTCATTACACTATGCTATAGTTGCAGTATTGTCACAGTACAATACTATAGGCCTCTGGATAGCAGGTACAGTAAAAACTCAAGCATTTAGTTATTGATTGAATAATGACCCACTCTGGCCACAAACCTAATGGTAAAAAGAAGTCCACAGCCTTAGAACATGAAATACATCAGTAGACTAATGTTAAATCTTCTTATAATGTAAATAAATATCTTTCAGTCATTTGTTTGGACAATTAATATATGCATATATAAAAGTATTTTCCTAATCATATCAAACTTCATGTTCCATGCACGAGATGCTTGTTTGAGCCCATAAATGGACTTCATTAGTTTACAAACCATATGGTCTTGACCTTTGGCAACATATCCATCTAGTTGAGTCATATAGATTGTCTTGTAAAGCTCCCCGTTAAGGAAAGCAGTCTTGACATCCGTCTGCCATATCTCATAGTCATAGTGACATGCAATGGCAAGAAGTATCCTAATGGATTTGACATAGCTACTAGTGAGAAGGTTTCGCATAATCGATCCCTTCTTTTTAAGTATAACCCTTCACCACCAACCTAGCTTTAAAAGTTTCCACCTTTCTATTAGGTCTTCTTTTACTCTTGTAGACCGACTTGTACCCTACAGGTTTAACATCTTCAGGTGCTTTTATAAGCTTCCAAACTTTATTAGAGTACATAGACTCTAATTTTGAATCCATCACCTTCTGCCATTGGCTAGCATTTATATCGGCAATTGCTTCGTCATAACTAATAGGGTCTTGTGCCTGATCCTCTGAACTAGTCTGATATGACTTTCCATAGTACCTATCAGGTTGCCTTGGCATCCTTCCACTACGACAAGGCTCCGGTGTAACTGAAGTAATTTGCTATTTTTCCTTATTTAAACTAGTTGGAAATGTACTAGGAGATTTTTTAGCAATCTCCTCTAGATCTATTCCAGATTCTGGTGTCTTCTGGATCACTATATCCTCGTTCAAGAATCTAGCAAGAGTGCTTGTTAACATTTTTTGCTCCTTAGGATTGAAAAAGATCCCACCTCTGGTTCCCTTAGGATACCCAATAAAATAGCATAATTCTGATCTTAGTTCCAACTTCGAAGGGTCGATACTTAGTACATAAGCTGGACATCCCCAAATATATACGTGACTCAAACTACGTTTGTGCCCTATCCATATCTCATGTGGAGTGCTAGGTACTGACTTCGGTGGTACCAAATTTAGAATATATGCTGCTATTTCTAGGGCATACCCCAAAAAGGAAATAGGTAATGATTTTGTTTATCATTGAACTAACCATATCTAAGAGGGTACAGTTCCTCCTTTCAGCCACACTATTCTCCGGGGAGTACCTAGTGTAGTTAATTACGCCTCAATCCCTTGCTGCATGAGATAGTCTCTAAACTCACCTGAGAGGTATTCCCTACCATAATCAGATCATAGAGATTTGATACATTTATCTAACTTTTGCTCCGCCTTAGCCTTGAATTCCTTGAATTTCTTAAAAGATTTAGATTCCTTGAATTTCTTAAAAGATTCAAACTTGCATCCCATTAGATATATGTATTCGTACCTTGAATAGTCATTCATAAACGTGATGAAATACTCATATTCTTCTCAAGCTGGTTTGCTCATAGGACCACATATATCTGTATATACCAATTTTAACACTTCTTTAACATGCAATCCCTTAGATGAAAAGGATCTTTTGGTCATGTTACCTTTTAGGCATGACTCACATTGAGGTAGATCCTCGAGTACTAATGAACCTAAAGATCCATCATCGACTAACCTCTTCATACGTTTATGACTAAAGTGTCCTAAACACAAGTGCCGTAAGTATGTGTCATTGGTTTGGGGAACTTTCCTTTTAAGCAGGTTATTTGTTTGCTCTACATTAAATGCCATAGTAGTAATAGGATATAGGAAAATAAATTATCATGCATTCTGTCGGAACAAATTAAATTCCCATATTTACTAATGTCAACACCAGCATGGAAACTAACTGAAAAACCATCCGTTATTAACTGACTAACAGAATAAGGTTTTTTTCAAATCCCAGAACATAATAAATATTGTTTAGAACTAATTGCCTACTACATGAAAAATTTAAAGAAACTTTTCCAACTGCAGCTACCCA
Source organism: Cordia subcordata (assembly GCA_028554755.1). NCBI lineage: Eukaryota > Viridiplantae > Streptophyta > Magnoliopsida > Boraginales > Cordiaceae > Cordia > Cordia subcordata. The sequence continues at coordinate 11,247,103 of JAPTOF010000021.1, read as the reverse complement.
GAACTTTGCTCCAGTTTCAACACGAAGAGCAAATTCTCCTTTACTGAGCTCCCCTATTACCAACCCATGCATAGAATTGCAAATATGGTTAGTGGCTCCAGAATCTACAATCCATGAATTTGGAAAATCGACCACTAAACAAGTTTCAATATAGAGTGCTCGAGGTGTAGCTGCTTACCCTTGGGCTCAAATCTTAAGGCAGTCTTTCTTCCAATGCCCCTTCTGGCTACATTTGAAACACTTTCCTTTGGGCTTAGCACCTGCTCCCTGCTTTAAGCCTATGCCACTTTTTTGCCTTTTATTTGTCCCATTACCCAGTAGTTGCTTCCTCTTATTATTCTTAGTTGTATTCGTACATTTGGATTTAAAACCAGAAGAGAAAGCTTGCACAACAATGCCTGACCTTTGGGCTTCATAATGGCCTCAGCTGCTTAGAGCTCTTTCATCAACTCCTTCAAGTTTAAGTTCAGCTTGTTCAAGTTATAATTCAATTTGAACTAATTGTATGATGGAGGCAGAGTCTCTAAGATCATGTCCACATGCGACTATTCGTCTATGTTTGCCCCTAGAACTTTGGCTACATTGAAGCAATCCATCATCTTAAGAAAACGCTTTCTGACATATACTCCTTCAGCCATTCTAGTAGTCATAATTTGTAAAGCAACTTGCCTAGCAGGCTTGCTTTGATCAGCAAACATGTCTGACAACGAGGTCATGATCTCCCTAGTTGTTGCCATCCCTTGGTGCTCATTCTACAGAACATCTAGCATAGAAGCTCACATATAGCACTTGGCCATGCTATTAGCTTTTTGCCATTTTTGCTCGATCTCAAGGACAACATCATTAGTGTTAACCATAACAACTGGACAAAGAGTTGTGAGGACATACTTCTACTCCTAGGCAATGAGTATTATGTCCAGATTCCTCTTCTACTCAACAAAATTCTCTACAGTAAGCTTGTGCTCTCTAAGAATAGTAACGAGTAGACTGAAGGAAGCCATTTTATTTCTGGATAATAATTGCTTTTGATTAATAAATATGAATTAAAACATGAGTGCAAAAGTAATATGTATGTAATTGTGAAAAGAAAAACTAACATACACTTGTCTTATCACATTTATGTCTTTTTGTAGATAAACCCTTAAAACTACAATAGTGATAGTGTCTCAGTCCTATCATGTGAACTCCATCAACAGGATGGCCGAACTAATGAATAACTAAGTTAAGCTACACTTATTTGAATGTCACTTATCTAGGTAGACACTACCCAAGTGAGATTCAATCACTGTTTGGTTTAGCTTCTTAAACCTTATAGGAGTTAGGATGGCTAAACCTATTATTTGGGTTGAGTGTTTTGACCAATCCTTTTTTCATTCCCTATTAAGTTCCAAATATGAGCCCTCAGATGGGGTAGTGACTCATCCACATATCATGAGGTAGTCTATAGTAGAGAACTCCACCGATGGGGTGGCCGAACTCTCTAACACCCTTACGAATGCACACTTTGAGTTCATCTTACTAAACTGACTAGGGTGACACCCTCCGATGAGGAGGTTATTGTCTCCTACTCTTAGCATGAACCGGAATTGGAAAGCCATGGGGTTCTTTCCTTTCCCCTCTCTCACTCAATCTTTTAACTTAAGGGCTTTTAAAATTCTTTGTTTTGTCTTGATACAATTTGTTGTCGATCTTAACATCCTTTCGACAAAAATCCTCTTTGTGTTACAAAATTAGCCATTTGTATCAAAATAGAGTTTAGAGCTAAACCTCAACTTCAAGAAACCTTTAGGTAGGCATTACAAAGTTATCTAGTTAAGTCCTATATGGTTCTTAGGATTTAAAGTCCACAAATTAAATCCTAACCAATTTGGCCATCTCAATTTACATCTTTAGACTTAATCGTTTTGCAATTATCTAGTCTAAGTAGCTTAGATTGTTAGGACTTAACCAACTATGTTTTTTTAAAAGGAAAAAAAAAAGTAATTCTAAGGGTTATGCCAATTTTAAACCCTATTAGATGGACAATGTGTCTATGTGATGTTGGACATGGTCATAATCATACATACAAGTAATCATATAATAAAGACAAAAAGTATTAAACATCCATAGCACATGGTTCTCTCATGATGGCTCCATGTTCAATGCTTTAGGCCATAATGGGCCAAAACCAAAAACTTAAGCTTGGCTAATATTTTGCTTCATGGACCTTAGGACCAAATTGGCCTCTTTGATCTGTTTGGACCTCTCTTTGGCCCTCCCAAGCCCTTAAACTCCTTTCTTTATGGATCTTGATCACTTTATTCTCTATGAATGCTTGTGATGCTCTCCGATGGAAAGGGATATTACATGGAATTATGCTAAAAAACCCATACAAGCTTCTAATATGAAAAGAAACATAAATTGGCCCAAAAAATACGTGTCATATAATTCCTATGCTTCTTTTAAACTGAAGCTAAAAATTTCCTGCAAATTAATTACATGTGAAACCATCCTATGATCATACAATGATGACAATACATTAATTCTAAACAACATACATACGAACCATCATGAGAGAACATTAAATCCTTGCATAGTTAACAACATTCCAGCAAGAAACACATTGAAAAATGCACCTATTCTTGTCACCCATGAGACAATTACTAGCATTCTTTTCAATTCTAGTGTTCTAAATCAATTATCCTAAGCATGTGCAGTGGAAACCTGGCTCTGATACCACTTGAAGGATCTAATGAAGCATGCAAGACTGACTCTAGGTCAATTTTTAAATTATTAACCCTAGGTGCAATAGAAAAAAAATACTTGCATACAATAATACCACATATGCATAGAATAAACAAGAATAGAAAATAAAATTGTTAGAACAAATCTACTTCCTGGAGCAGAAAAATGACCAAAAAAATTTATTGGTTATTGGAGTACCTTTTGGATCTCTGATCAACAATCTAACCATTGTATTTGAAGCCCTCAAAGAGAAGAACATCCTCCTAAAATTTTAGAACAATCCGAAAAGTGATGGACATCCGATCAAGCCTAGATCTGAGATTGCACAGGCTGTGATAGGAAAAGATAGTTTCTATCCTCTTGTGTTTTTTCTCTCCAAAAACCTCTATAAGAATAATCCAAAAAGCTTTGATCTTCCATACTATGATCGGGCTAACGTTATCAATAAGCAAAAACCAAATTCTTGGTGAAAGAATTGGCTTTTAGAATTGTAGAAGTCTACTTTTGTTTTTTGGTCGATCAACAGAAGCAGAGAAATTCTTTCTTTTCTAAACTTCTCCAAGAATGTACGTATCTCCAATATTTTTGACTTACAAAAAACTTCTGCATTTTATTAGACTTAGTTGACCCTGTTTAAGAGTTCTCTTAGCAATAGAACTCCTAGGTAGACTAGGACTTTATCTTAAGGAGTTTAAATTCAAGTAGAAGACCTTTAAATGATAAGAGTTTCAAATTAAAACCAACTCTTGACCTAATCTTCTAGAATTTAAATCCCAACAGATCTTCTAGAATACGTGGGGCCCACTATCTCTTTCTTCTTTCCAAATTTGGAAGCTTTCCTACGAGACAACTTGCCAAATGGAATATTCCAACATAGAAAACTTGGAGTTCAAGATATTTGAATTATCTTGTAAAATTATAGCAATTCCATCCTAATTTGGAAACCTTACTCAAAAATCACGTCTCGCATACCTAGAAGCTTTAGGAAAGAGATTAAGACACATTCTAATTATCTACATTAAAACTTGGACCAATAAGAATTAAGAACAAATCTTATTTCCTATTTCCAAGAATCCTAATGCAATTAGAACTCCTATGAATACACATATTTAGCAATCAACCAACAAGAAAATATTCAAGGATATCATGTTTAAAACAATATCCGGCTAGTAAAAGGACCAAAAGACATAACTATCCTTGGCTCCCAAAATGACCAAAATGCCCTTGCCTCCCCTTGAGCTGCATAATGACCATTTTGACCTTAGTCTATTTTACCACAAGATTAAAGCTGCACTCCAAGGATAATTACTAGATCCTAGAAGCTTGTCACAATAACAAGTGACCTTTGTCTTTGACCTACTAAGCAAAATGACCAAAACACCCCTCTATGTACGCCCCTAGTCAAAGTCGGTCCTTTGACTGTACTATCACCTCCTTAACTTACTCTAAACCTTGGAATAACTTGTCCGAGATATCGATCATCTTCTAGTCACTTTACTCTTAATCTCGAGGAGCGACTCACAAGTCAAATCACCGATATACCCTTGTAGGGTTATACTACTAGATCTAGATTTAGATGATCATACGGACAAGACCAAGGGGCCTCATAGAATCTTCTATTACATATGCATGTCCCAACTATCCAGAACTCAACACCCAATGCACAGAGCTGTTGACCCTAGCCAGGCAAGGTCTCACTCATAGTGGATCAAAGTGCTGAACCCTGACTCTATCAGTTCATCCATATATCTCAAGATTGAGAACATTGACCACTTAGCAGCAGTAAGTATTGTGTTTTCTGACTTTGATAATACAGTTATGAGAAAATTAACTCACAATGGTCCGGTCCAATGTGTGACGCACGTACTAGAGAGATGAATCACGAAAAACCTCCAATGACCTAGGTAGGTCACCTTTACAAGGAGACTTGCTCACTATAATCTTATCTTGGTAGAATGCCCAGCGCTACCATGTGGTTATGGACTTATTTATGACATTACTAAGTCTTGACTTGGGCCTACTACGTGTCTAGTCTCGCTGCGCACCCAAGTCCTCAATTAATGTCATTAGGCCTTTACTAATACACCACATAATCATACACAAGAGACAATGTATAAAAATAAAATTAAAAAATTATCATTAAAATAATTATAACAATATCCAAAAAATAGTGTCCAAGTGGTCTTTTGGGTATACCAATCCCAATAGGATTGCCCCAACAAACAAACCCTTAACTCATTGTTGGAGAAACATGAGAAGGCTATTAAGGCACACATGAGTTTACAATTGCTTTATGCTTTAAGCATTAAGCCAGACATGACAACCGTGCCCAAAGATGGCTTGATGTATGTGGAAGTGTTGATTCATGACAAGGTCACTATGGCCATGTTAAATGCCAGAGCTTCCCACCATTTCATGGTAGAAGATGAAGCTAAGAGGTTGGGGCTTATCATCACCAAGTCCCAAGGGTCCTTCAAGATAGTCAACTCTACCCCTTGACCATTGTCAGGCATGCCTAAAAGTGTTTTGTTAGCCCTTGCCACATGGTAGGGAAACGTGGACTTCACAGTGATGCCTATGGATGACTTCAAGGTTGTCCTTGGCATGGAATTCTTTAGATGAGCCAAGGCCGCTCCCATCTCTCACTTTGAACAAATAGTAATCATGGAGGAGAAGACCCCATATATGGTGCCAACCAAAGTTCAAGCGAGTCTAGAAACAAAACACCTATTAGCTGTGCAAGCTGACCAAGGTCACGACATGGAAAGGCAACTTACTTAACAACTATGAAGGAGGACGGGGTGAACAAATGCCAAGAGAAGTGCCCATGGAGATTGCCAAAATCCTCCTAGAGTTTGAAGACGTCATGCCACCCGAGTTGCCAAAAAAGCTGCCACCTAGGAGAAAAGTGGACCACGAGATTGAGTTGATTCCTGGTGTCAAGCCCCCTGCTAAGGCAGCCTACCGAGTAGCCTCTCCGAAGTTAGAAGAATTAAAGAAACAACTCAAGGAGTTGCCTGACGCAGGGTTCATTTGACCCTTGAAAGCCCCATATGGCACACCCCTGTTGTTCTAAAAGAAGCAAGACGACTCACTCTACCTATGCACCAACTATCATGCCCTCAACAAGGTAATGATAAAGAACAAATAACCCATCCCCTTGATGGCAGATTTGTTTGATTAGTTGGGTAAGGCAAGGCTCTTCACCAAACTTGACCTTTGCTCAAGATACCATCAAGTAAGAATTATTGGAGGGATAAGCCTAATAGAACGTGTATAACAAGGTATGGATCGTTTGAATATTTATTTATGTCGTTTAGTCTTACAAATGCCTCGGCAACCTTTTGTACTTTGATGAACAAAAATTTCCACCATTACTTGGATCGATTCGTAGTGGTCTATTTGGATGATATTGTGATATACAGTCAAACTCTTGAGGAGCACATCCACCATCTACGCACCGTTTTCAAAGTGTTGAAGGAAAATGAACTGTATGCGAAGAAAGAAAAGTGCTCTTTTGCTCAACAAAGAGTACATTTTCTTGGCCATATCATTAACAGTAGAAAACTAAAGATGGACCCAAAGAAGATTCAAGCTATCGTGGACTAGGAAGCACCAAATAAAGTAAGTGAATTACATTCTTTCCTTGGTTTGGTGAATTATTACAAGTTGTTCATCCTTAACTACTCAAAGAAGGTAGCCCCAATCACCGAACTTCTCAAGAAAGGCACCTCCTAGGAGTGGAGTAAGGCTTGCCAAGATGCCTTTGAAGGGTTAAAGAATGCTATCGCAAGTGAGCCTATTATGAGCTTAGCCGATCCAGAGAAGTAGTATGAGATCCACACAGACGTCTTAAATTTTGCCATTTGAGGTGTTCTTATGCAAGATCACCGCCCAATTGCCTATGAGAGCTGAAAGCTCAACAACACTGAACAGAGATACATGGTGCAAGAGAAGGAGGTGACCATCATTATCCATTGCTTAAGGGTGTGGTGTCATTAATTGTTGGGATCCACGTTCGTGATCAAGATAGACAATGTCACAACGAGTTACTTCGAGACCTAAAAGAAGCTAACTTCGAAGCAAACAAGTAGAGTTTGTTTACCAATTGGAGTGCAAGTCGGGAAAAGCCAACTTGGTGGCCGACGTCTTGAATCGCAAAGCAGAATTCCATCACGTGAAAAAAGATAACACTCTGGTTGACAAGATCAAGGAAGGTATGTCCCAAGATTCCATTGCCCTTAGCCTACTCACCTTTGCCCAAGGGAAGACAAGACAATTTTATGAAGAGGATGGTTCTCTACACCAAAGGGTATCACATATATGTCCTATAGTGGGAAAGCCTGCGAAGGAACCTGACGAAGAAATGCCATGACTCAAAATGGGCTAGTCATCCAGGCTAGTTACGCATAAGGGCACAGTTAGAAGTTGCATACTACTTGCCGCACATAAGGGATGACATTGAGTCATACATGAAGACATGTTTGATTTGCCAATAGTACAAGGTTAACAATCAAGCCCCTGGAGGACTACTTCAACCCCTTCTTATACCAGAGAGACCATGGGATATAGTGACCATGGACTTTGTTAGCGCTTTGCCAACTTCAGAAGATTGTGAGGGTGTCATTGTGTTGGTAGACAAGTTCTCAAAATACACCACATTTATACCGAGCCCAGCCGATTGCACTGCAGAACAAACAACCAAGCTCTTTTTCAAACATGTGGTGAAGTATTTGGGACAGCCACGACATATTGTTTCTAATCGTGACCCAAGGTTTATTGTAGACTAAAATTTTTAAACTCTTGGGTTAGATCTTCACTACTCGACAAGCTTTCCGATGGGCAAACTAAAAGGGTGAATGCTTTATTGGAGCTATATTTGAGGCGCTTTATGGGAGCCAACTAAAAGAATAGGGCAACATTACTTCACGTTGCCCAATTTTCCTACAATCTTCAGAGGAGTTAGGCAATAGAGAAGAGTCCATTTGAAGTTGTAATAGGTCAACAAACCCTTACCCTACACACTGTTATAGTGGAGATCACTTTCCAACGAAGTAGGCCTTCAGCCGACCAAATAGCTAAGGTATGGAAAGAGCAAGCTGACTTGGCAAGAGCCAACCTTGACAAGGCCGCCAAAAAGATGAAAAAGTGGGCTGACAAAGGAATGAGAATGTCTCATTCTAAGTTGGGGACAAAGTCATAGTAAAGCTTCTACCATCACAATTCAAGGCATTCAGAAAGGTGCATAAAGGACTAATCTACAAGTATGAAGGGCTTTTCGAGGTGATCAATAAAGTGGGTGACGTTTCTTACAATGTAGACCTACCATCGAAGCTGGAGATCCATCCAATGTTCCATGTAAGCATGTTGAAACCATACCATGAATATAGGGAGGATCCAAGCCGAGAGGAATCCAAAAAGCATCAATGGCCATGGTAGACTCGTACGACAAAGAGATTGACTTCATAGAAGCCGATTGCATGATTCGCAGTACCTCCTCGACACGGGTACTTGGTACACTGGAAGGGCTTGCCATCAAGTGAGGCAAGTTGGGAACCAGCATACTTCACGTTTGCAAAGGAGATTGAAGGGTACCATGAAGGAAATGCGATAAGGACATTTGTGAGAATGGGTAGGGGAGAATGTCACACCTTGATAATGCAATTGCCATGTAGGTCACCACTTGATGAAGATGACGGGGCTTACAAGGAGGCACACATGTCACTTTCCTTTCTTAGAACATCTAGAAGATTCCATAAATTGGAACAAAGATGGTAGGGATTTTGAAGTATTCTCAATCCCTTTAATTATGTGATAATTTGTTGTAAATGATTGTAGAATCTCCCTAATTGATTTGCAAAATCCCCAATTGATGTAAAAGAGTCTAAAAGATAGTGCTAGCCAACAAATCAAGACGATCATAGCCATTCATTTGCAGAGGAAATGTATAAATAGCCTAACTTTTCATTTGTACAAGACACCCAGAAAAGTTTGAGTAATACAAAGTTTTGTTATCTCATCTCTTTACTTCCGCTGCTTTACTATTTACTTTGCTAAGTTCCTTTGTTCATGGTTTCAAGCTGACTTAGCCACTTTTGCCATAGAGAAGTGTCTAAGTACTACACACAGCACTTGGGTTAGGCCAAGGGCGTGACACTCCGTAGACCAAAAACAAAAGTCTTTTCCTGTTTTTTGGTTAAAGCAAAATAGGTGGACCAAAATATTATTAGAGAAGATCATCTTCTCTATCCTAATAGAAAAACAAATTTTTTTAAACGTAAATCTGTTCAAAATCAAATTCTGAAGAGAGAGGGAAAAAAACTCTTTTTTTAAATAATATTAACAAAAAGATTTTAGAAGCAAAAAGGACAAAAATTGCCAAGGACGTGCCATTGTCCTTCTGAATCATTGAAACCTAAATGACCTTATATATGTGTGTGTGTGTGTGTCTGTGTGTGTGTGTGTATATGTATATGTATATAAAGATAAGCATGCCATGATCCAATCATGGTTTGATGTGGAAACGAAGAGAAGGCATCAAAACTGAAATCTAATTTCAATATAAGGGCATGAGGATTTCGAGAAAGATGTAAAGAATTGGGCAAATCAGAAGAATAGTTGCAGTTGCTAAATAAAAACTTGTGGCCAAAAATTATGGCAATGCAGATGCTTTCTCTTGAAACTCAAGGACAAATTGGTATATTATATTTATATTTATATTTAAATATATAGGGCTAAAGGTTGAGATATGAAACCCCTTTTCCAATTCCTTCATATGCTCTGACGGAAGCTAGAGCGAAACAAAACATGTATGGTAACAGAATCAACACATATATACATAAATCACATATATGTACATACATAGTCAAAATCAATTCTGTAACCCATAATAAGTAATTAAATGTTATTATAATATTTAATTCTCAATTAAATATCTATAATGTTAATTATTTATTGTATTATTTAATTCATAATTAAACAATAACACATTAAATTCATAATTAAACATGACCAACATTATTATTGTAAGGTCAATCCTCCAACTAATTCCTGACCATATGCATGACTCCGTAGGTTCAACTTAAGCCAGTAATATGAGAACTATTCTTATACTAATCAATGACACCATCTAGCAACGGTTCTTGATGTCCGGATAAGTCGAATAGTTACAAAACAATATTGAACGAGCCTGGGTACCATGGTGGATTCCCTATGACCCTCGATATTCCGACATAACCTTAGGGGCATGGTAAACTGTTAAACCCCTAACCAACTATTCTACGCCAAGTCCCAATCTCATCATGATAATAAGAACAATAATAACAATAATAATGAGAATGATAATGATAATGATAATAATAACAACAACAACAACAACAACAATAATAATAACAATAATAATAACGATGATAATGATAACAATAATAGTAATAATAATAATAATAATAATAACAATAATAGAATAATAATAATAATAGTAGTAGTAGTAGTAGTAGTAATAACATTAAGAAGAAGAAGAAGAAGAATAACTACAGCAACAACAACAACAATAACAATAATAATAACAATAACAATAAAAATTAATAATAATAATAATAATAACAACAACAAAAACAATAACAACAACAACAAAAAGAAGAATAAGAAAAATAATAATAATAATAACAATAATAATAACAATAATAATAATAATAATAATAACAACAATAACAATAAAAATAAAAATAATAATAATAATAATAATAATAATAATAATAAGAAAGAAGAAGAAGAAAATGGAGAAGAAGAATAACAATAACAATAACAATAACAATAATAATAAAAATAATAATAATAATAATAACAACAACAACAGTAGCAACAACAACAACAACAATAATAATAATAATAACACTAACAATAATAACAATAATGATGATGATGATGATGATGATAATAATAACAACAACGACGACGACGACAACAATAAGAATAACAAGAAGAAGAAGAAAAAAAAGAAAAAGAAGAACAACAACAATAATACTAATAATATGAAGAAAAAGACTTTAAAAAAAAAAGCTTCTTATGCAAGTCTTATGATGCAAAATATTAGAGGAAAAATAAAATTCACTTAATCTTTTTAATCAAAAGGATTTGGCAACTTCAAAGCACTTCAAAAAAGAGCCAAATTTTAAGATCAAAAACTTCTTGTGCAAAAGCTTTGAAGGTTTTAAAGATATGAGCAAAGGTTTTAACGATATTTTATGCAAAAGCCATTTCATTTTACAATATTTAAAAAAAAAAAAAGCTTATTATATAACAATTCTTATGACACAGAATACCAAAGGAAAAATAAAATTCACTTAATCTTTTCAATCAATTTTATTTCTAACTTACTATTTTCTTTTTTGCAATTAGCGAACATTCAAACATTTAAAAAGAGAGTAATAATTGTCGAAAATTATAGAGAGAATCTTTTAAAAAAAAGCTATCAGTGTGTTGCCAGTCGGCCTACCTGATCACCCCTCTCTCGACTGGTAACTTCATTATCTCTCTGGTTCTACCAATCAATTGACTCCTGGGATGACTTTACTGTGTGAATTGGCATGCTTTCTGGTGTTGCAGGTCTACTGACTTGTCTTCATACTCGATCAATTGAACCTTTAACCTCTAATATTCTTCTTTCTCAATTCCAATCTTCATCCCACGACCTGTACTTCTTCTTTTCCTACGACCTATACTTCTTCTTTTTTCATCGATCATTCTCGATCAAGCTCGACTTCCATCCATGATCTCATCTAAGGCACAAAAGTAGACATTTAGTGTAGCATTTAACTCTAAATCTCAACTATTGACAATTACAACTGCAAATGCACGTATGTATTATAAGGACTACACTAATTCCATCACATAAGCACAAATCACCTTTAAAAATATAGGAAAATACAATAGAAGCACACAAAAAAACCAAGACACATCATCAAACACATAGAAAGCAATATATAGAAATAGCTAGAGAGAAAAGAAAGAGTAAGAGAACTAAATCAATTTTTAGGTGGTTAAGCCTTGCCTATATCTATTGTCTATGGATTCTTCATTTAGGACTTCAATCACCTTAACTAAATCAACATCCCTTCAAATGTTGGTGAAGTGTAAACCAACTTGCACACCTCCTTAAACCCTCATTCAATGGACTCTATTGAACACCTTACCAAGGATTTCCCACACTCTCTTTTGCTATATGATATCCTCACAATTTAATCCTGGCTCAAGAGTGTGTATACAAGTGATAATTAAAGAATTTATATGAATTTAGGACTAAAAATTCAAGAAGCAGATATAGCGAAAAGTAGGCTCTTGTTTGCTCAAAGATCTAACAAATTAGAGCTCAAGAATGATGATTTGCAAGCTCAAAATGTGTTTGAAAGAGTATGAGAAAGCTTAGAATTGCTCTAGAATAAATTTTCAAGTGAGGAGAGTAAATGAGGTGAAATGGATTAAATAGAGGTGGCACACACATATTAATAATGGTAAAGAAATTTTAAACACTAGGCACAATAAGTCAGGGGTCTGGTCAACCAGTTGGGTGACTAGTACCTCCATAGTACTCTACCTCTGCCAATAGCCTCAACTGGTCGACTGGTTAAGGTGACTAGCAAGGCCAGAGAGCAAATCTGGTAGGTCCCTTGTTTTTTTACTATCCAGTTGCCCTCCTAAGCCAGTTGGTCGACCGACTAGAGTTATAGGTTGGTCCAACAATTAGCCATTTCATTTTGCAAACATGTTTAATACATATTTTTGAACATCAAAAGGATTTGGCAACTTCAAAGCACTTCAAAGAGAGCAAAATCATGCAATTTGAAGATCAAAAGCATATTATACAAAAGCTTTGAAGGTTATAAAGGTAATAGCAAATGTAAGAACACTTTGAAAGGCATTTTACACTCCTCAAAACAAGATTGAAAGTAAATATGCAATGAATGGTTCAAGAAAATCATGCCATTGAGAGCTATAAGTTTTTTTCTAAGGCTAAACATAATAGAGCACTAGCCAGTACCCCTTATGTTGCTTCATCTCCTCCTTTTATCTCCTTTTCTATTTCACGAACTTTCTTGACTTCTTCATGCCATCACATCTTGTATAATTTTCAAGCCAAGATAAAAACATACAAGCAAGTTCAACTTTCTCTCCTTTTGATCTGCCTTGGTAATCAACTTATGCAACAATCTCACAAGCGATATTAGCAACTCAAAGCATTTAATTCAATCATATATTCTTATAATCATAATTTGCATCATCGAAACACAAGTTAATATCAATATAAAGCCAACAAACTCACACGCCATCTGTCATGTCTCAAGAGATGCTTTTACAAAGCAACAATAAAAGTTTGGGTAGCATTGGAGAAGTGGTTTACATCCTCTTCAAGGTCTTATATCTATTAGCTTTGACATAAGCTCCATAATGTTTCTAAGGGCACTCAAACCATGCAACAATATTTAGAGAGCATGTGAGGCACAAGGAAATTTTTTTATGTACTAAAGGATCCATTAGAGTAAGATCTAAGCATGTCTCTACCTCAAAACTCTTCAGTCTCCCTATGATTAAGAAAATCCAAATAGAGCTACATAATACTTTGTCTCTTACCTCTTCTACTGATGTTGATATTCAAACTGCCTTAAACATTCAAAGGCAAGGCATAAGTCTTGGAAATTATAGAGGGAGAGGATGAATAAATCTGGTCATTATAGAGACAGAGGAAAACAAAATGGTAGAACTGCCTCTCTTGGCAGAACTTCTTCTCCAAATCAAACATCTACTACAACCCAGTTCACTGGTACTGGTAAGCCTATTTACTGTTAGATTTCCTAAAAGCATAACCATATGGCTATTGAATCTTGGCACATATTATATACCATACTTATGCTAGTTCTAAGCCAAGCAAATAAGCATATTCTACTTAACAAGCATCTACTTCTAACTCTGGCAAGATTGGATCCTTGGTTTTGGAGCTGGCACACATGTGACTAGAGATCTTTTCAATTTCACCACTTATCAACCAAACCAAGGTCATGACAATGTCTCAGTAGGGAGTGGACACACTCTGGCCCTGTGCAGTGATAACAACAACAACAACAACAACAACAACAACAACAACAATAATAATAATAATAATAATAACAATAATATGAGAAAAAAATTAAAAAAAAGCTTATTATACAACATTCTTATGATACAAAATATCAAAGGAAAAATAAAATTTACTTAATCTTTTTAATCAAAAGGATTTGGCAACTTCAAAGCACTTCAAAAGAGAGCCAAATTTTAAGATCAAAAACTTCTTGTGCAAAAGCTTTGAAGGTTTTAAAGATATGAGCAAAGGTTTTAAAGATATTTTATGCAAAAGCCATTTCATTTTACAATATTTAAAAAAGAAAAGGTTATTATATAACAATTCTTATGACACAAAATACCAAAAGAAAAATAAAATTCACTTAATCTTTTCAATCAAATTTATTTCTAACTTACTAATTTTTTTTTTTGCAATTAGCGAACATTCAAACATTTAAAAAGAGAGTAATAATTGTCGAAAATTATAGAGAGAATCTTTTAAGTTCTCTCTTTCGGTAAACATGAGGAGAGCAGTATACATATTGTAATAGGCGCATTAAGTGGGCATATGTTCATTCACCAAAAGTTTCCTAATTTCTATTCTTCTGTATTTTTCGTTTTGCTTTGTAAAACTCACTCCTTCAATTTAATCGAAAGTTGCTTGCTTCTACAATTGCTTAAGTCGTTACACATGGCAGACCAAATCAGCAACGTGTCATTCAGATTTAGGGATGTAGGAGGCCATTTCCATTTCACATACATCAACATCTTTGAATTTCGACGAAGAGCGACACTAGTTTCACATATTGGCTACAGGGTTTACAACTCCACCGTCACCTTTCGACTGATTCCGCCTCTTGACTATCCACGGCGACTACCAGACTTCTCTACTTTGGGCCCTGATTGGAGAAGCGTTCTACAAAGAGAACTCGCTGATGCACCGGAGAATGTAGAACAAGATCTTGGAAATCAGAATAATGATCAACAAGAACCACCAGAACATGCACGTGACGGCCAAGATAATGATGCAAACCTTGGAAACCAGAATAATGATCATCAAGAACTACCAGACCATGCACATGACGACCAAGATAATGATACAGCTATGGAGTTTGCAGAAGCACCAGGTGATATCGTCGATGAAGATGAAGATGAAGATAACGAGCCTATGCAACTCTACTTCAACGACTTGAGAATTCTAGTCTCCTTCTCTACGGCCAACTTCACTAATGTCCCACTTTTGATAGTGGGAGAGGTTATTGACTTCCAAAGGTTTCAGGAATCAGTGGAGACCATTGCTGCATATCCAGCTGATACATTCAGGCGGTCGTGATTCCATATCTTGAATGCTGACTGATATTCTCATGAGTTTCTTGTATTAATTTCGAAGTTTTTTTTTAATTAATTTTTGTGATACATTCGTTTTGATGATATTCTTATCAATTTCTTGTATTAATATTGAATTTTTTTATTAGTTATTACGATACATTCGTTTTGATGATATTCTCATGAATTTCTTGTATTAATTTTGTATTTTTGGAATAATTTTGATGATACATCGATTTTGATGACATTATCATGACTTTCTTGTATTATAAGTTGTTTCTTGAACTCAAAATTGTTACATTTTAATCGATCCAAATATAAGGGCAAGATGTATCTCTTATCCCATCAAGGTCACAGGAAACTTAACTCCTTATATTTTAATTTTTGTCAACACTCTTATATTATAAATAATATCGCGTGCTCAAATTTTTGAAGTGATTGTTTCAACTAGAGGAACGCTTTTCACCCCCTGTATTATGAAAAATTCATATAAAACCCCCAACTTCTATGATTTTAGAATTGCTAATTGACCCTTGCAATTATAAAATGAGAGGGGGAATTAATATATGTGGAATACTTCTATTTTTTCTAATAACAATTGGCATGCCGTGTTTTCTGTAGTTCTTCACGTAAATCAATTTTTGAAACGCCCCCTATTTAGTTGATATATATGATTATTAACGATTATGGATGTTAAAGAACATCCAGAATGTCAAATTGGCCCGCTTGCGAAAACATGGATGGTTTTGGCCATTTAGATAGCTCGCCGAAAGATCGACTAAGGTCGACGACAGAACTGTATGAACTTTTTGCGAAGGTCGTTAATCAATGTGGAGGTCCAAAGAGTGAGTATACTTGAGAGTGATCAAACATGCATGAGAGATTTTTCTTTGTTTCTTTTTCTTTTTTTTTTTTTTTCGGGTGGGGATGGGGGGCAAATAGCTCCCAAAATTCTTGTAGTTTGTAGTGTTTGTTACCTACTCTTAATTTTAGTATAGCTACGGCATCTACTATATTTTTTAACTAGTTATTTTTAAATTCGTGCTTTTTACATGTCAAAATTTTAATTAGGTAGTCTTTTTCTAAAAGCTTCAAATTATAGTTTTGTTTAAAAATTCAAATAAATTCATATTTTAGAATTCTAAATTTTAATTCTTATTCAAAATTCCAAATTCTTTTTTGTATATGTAATTGAAAAAGTTTAAATTAAAAATTCTTTTATGATTCTCAAGTTGGAGTCATTGTTGATATATATATATATATATATATATATATATATATATATGTGTGTGTGTGTGTGTGTGTGTGATGGTAACTTTTGATTCTACACTAACTCATGGGACCAAATTTTTTAAACTTTTAAGTTCATTTGTTTATTTGCATATTAATACAAGTACATTGAAAGGCCTCTGAAACTTAAAGTTCATGAATAAATAGATACATAATATACATATATGTGTATGCTTTACAAAATTTTATGTATATTGTATTTCTCTTTATCTGTGTCTACATAATAAAAGTACTCGTTAAAGGTTTTAAATTAAAGGATTAATGTTAACCTTCGTTTTAAACTATCTTTTGACACCACATTTTTTAATGTCTAAACTTATTTTTTATTTATATATTATTAATGATACATTCTAAGGTCATCAAAACTCATCTCAAAGGGGTGTTTGTGTTTATGTGCGTCTATAATATGCCTCTTGTATTTGTCTGTGATAAAAATTCTTAAAAGGTGTATTAAATTAAAGGGATCTAGCAATCTTTTGGTTCCAAGCTAGCTGTCTCATAGTATCAAATCTTTTGAATTTTTGGATTAATTTTGATGATACATTTGATGACATTATCATGACTTTCTTGAATTACAAGTTATTTTTTAACTCAAAATTGTTAAATTTTAATTGATCCAAATATAAGGGCACGATGTGTCTATTATTCCATTTGTTTTTATTATGGTCACGTAAAACTTAATTCATATTTCAATTCTCGTTAATATTCTTATTCAATGAATAATATTGTGTGCTCAAATTTTTGAAGTGTTTGTTTCAATTTGTGACAAATCAAACATTTAGTAACATTTTCTTGTAATAGTATAGAGTTCATCACAATAAAAGTAATATTATTATCAATTTAAAAGTTTCGTCACTAATATTATATTATTTATGACATTACAATTTTTTGTCACTAAAAGATATTAATAGCAACAATTTAGTCCATGTCACTATAATTTTGTCATTAAAGGTATTTGTAGCGACGATTTTTTAATGATGAATATAACGCCATCACTAACAGTATATTTATTTGTGACATTTAAAGCCATTGCACTTGTATTTTCAACAATTAGTTTCTTGTCACTAAAAATATTAGAATAGTAGTGGTTTTGCTATTGTCACTATAAAATAATTTTGAATTTTGCTTATTAGATTTTTTTTGTGACAACACAAATATCATCATTATTAATGGTAAAATTATTTAAAGTCCAAAATTTTAATTTTGATTTTAAAATAAAAATAAAAATTGAAGTACAAGAAAATTTAATTGTGAAAAAACTAAAAATTTAAGTATGAAAAATTACAAAAAAGAACTTATAAAAAATTTAAAAAATTTTTAATTAAACAAAATAAATATAAGATATAAAATTAAAATTTTAATTATTTTAAAATATAAAACAATTAGTTTATATTTTTAATTCTTTAGGTTCTCAATTTTCCTAATATTGTATTTTTTATTTTATATTATATTTGATAATTTAAATAATATATTTCTAATTAAAATGAATTTACTTTACTAAAATTTCATGTGGAAAATGTTTGCCAAGTGTGACTGCCAAATCTCAGAAAATGTTTTTCATATGATAATCAAACAAAAAAAATTTCTATTTTTCAGAAGAAATTTTCCCCGAGCAAGTTGTTTTCTTGCAGGTAAACAAAGCCAAAAGTAACAAATTGTTACAAATTTATAAATGACACATTAGTCTCATAAGTTAACATATTTTTAATGACAACAAATCAGGAATTTTATCTATTTAATTTTTTTGTGACCATATATATAATGTCAATGTTAATAAGAACATTGTAAGTTGTTTTTCACTAATGTTCTATTATTTCTAATGATAAAATTATTTGTTACTTGAAACAACAGATCGTGCCAAAATATCACTTGGATTTCATAATTAATGATAATTTTAGTGAAAAATATGATGTAATCACAAATAATATATAATAAGAAATTTATTATGTTTAGCAAAGTAGAAAGTCAACATGGTGCCTTAAAAAAATTTATCACTATTATACTTGTATTTGTGACAATATAATTTGATGATCTTCATTATAAAATAAAAAATTAAAATATTTAAGAATTCAATATTTAAAAAATAAATTTTTACAAACTAGAACTTATAAAAGATTTAAAATTGTAAAGTAAAAAGTTAAAATATAAAATTAAAAATGGAAATTTTAATTTTTTTATAAGTTAAAAAAAATTATTTTAAATTTTCAATTCTTTAGGTTGTCAATTTTCATAACTTTTCGAGTTTTGTTTTTCTAATTTGCACTACCAACCGATAAAGCTAAGTACGGCTGTACACGGATCTTAGAAATTCTGAGTCAAACTAAAAAACCATACCATGTTGTGCCTAAACCAAAAATTTTGTTGACTTTTTTGCAAGAACTAAATTGAATTACAGTGAGAATTCCTTCACGCTATAGTTTTGGATCCTATACTGGAAACTGTACTGAGAACCAAACCAAAGTTGTACCAAACTAAACTAGACTGCAAGAACCAAAATTTTAATATTGATAATTATATATATACACACATATACATGTATATATATATTTTTTAATATTAAAAATTTTAAATATTTTATATAGTACTTTTATATTAATATTTTATTGTAAGGTCTAGAAAATTTTAAATTCTTACTAAAGAATTTTAAGAAAAAAATACTTGATTCTAGTTATAATACATAGAGTTAATTCTAATTGTATTATCAACATTATTTTTGTTTCTCAAGTTTTAAATCTTTAAGCTAATAATAAATTATTTTATAATAATTATCTTAATCATTCAACTTTAGTATACATGCTAATTGAAGCTTGTGATCTAATCAATATAAAAAAAGAAGTGATTAAGGTGTAACAAAGTTATAGCTGACTGCAAAGTTAATTTTTAAACATAGCAATTATTAATCTTAAATTCAACATTAGCTCTTTGTTAATATATCAATATTTGTATTAGTCAATTTTAATAATATTTTTTAGTTAAATTAATCACTTATTATCTTAATAATTTAATATATAACTTTATCAGATTTAAGATTACATATATATATATATAATACTAATTAAATAACATAAAAATTATATGACTGAAAACAAAGAGATGGAGCATGATATCATGCAAATCTATTAACTACCATAATGGTGCACTGTGTGAATATCTATATAACACGATAATTTGCATCATAAAAATATAAGTTAAGTATAAAATCAATGCATGATTAGGGGTTTATTTGGATTAGCTTTTTTCAAAAACGCTTTTTTAACAACTTTTGAAAAATAACTTTTTTTGAAAAGTTGAAAATTCTGGCTTCTAAAAAAAGTTTTATTTGAGCTTTTCTCAAAGTTTTAACTTTTTTGAAAGCTAAATCAAATAGTTATTGAAAATTTAATATAACTTTTTTAGGAAAAAAATATTTTTTTCTTAAAAAAAAAAAGCCAATCCAAACAGGCAACATATAATACCTAAAAACCCCATTTTTTTTAAGAATGGTTAAGAGGACATAGAAAAACCCTAGTATAAGCTTTTTAATCCCAAGTCTGCTGTGTTTGTTATATGCTTATCATAAGATCTTATTTCTTACAAGATTTTATTTAAAAAATAGTGTTTGTTTAGAGCTTGTAATAAAATACTTAAGATAAGATCTTTTTTTTTCACAACTACAAGAAATAAGATGGAATTCAAGATCTTAAATCTTATACGCAAGAATAGTGGACACGTTGGGTATTTTGAAAATTTTAATGAAATTTTTGTTTCTCAAAATACCGTTAAACCCTTCCCACCATAAGATCACTGTTACATTTCTTTTTTTTTCAGCACACATCACCTGTACCCTCATCCATACTCTCATCTAACCCTCTGTACCTCCATATCCACCACCTTACCCAGCAGTTGGCAGGCGCCATCTTCAGGAACGATAACATTCACGGCCACCACCTCACCCTCCTCCTTCTCACTGTCACTGAGGTATTTTCTTTACTCACTTTTCTTTTGTTTTTCTTTTTTGTTTTTTTCTGGAGTCATGTTGTGTAAATGATGTTTGATTGAGGGGGAGGGGTGTGACATAAAGGGTATAGATGGTGCATAGAGTGCATTAACTTGTTGATTATAATGTCGATTATATTTGAATTTGAAAACGGTTTCAATGGGCTTTTGTTGTTGATTTTGAAAAGGGTTTTAATGGGTTTTTGTTAAAATGTTGATTATAGTTGATTTTTGAGTTGTAGAGCTGTGTAGCATGAAGTTGGGTCCTTCTTCTGACAAAAAGAAAAGATAGGTCCTGCCCTTGATCGACCTTGCTCATTGTAAGTGATAAGTCGAGCTATATTGCCTAAGCATTTGGTTGTAGCCATAAAGCACCTAAGGGACCTAATAAGGGCACTTGAAATGTGTAATGTTGTTAAAAAAGAAAATGGGTATAAACACAATTTGTTAACTTACAAATGCGTAGTTAAAAGCCTTGATATTCATGGCCAATTTAAGGCTTTCAAATGTGTGATTTCCAAAATGCTGGCTAATTTTGATAGTAGTTTGATGGAAAGAGTGTAAGTGTGTGTAATGGAAGTTGTGTTAAAAAAGTGAAGGTTCAAGAGGCCTTGTTCCGCTAGGGCCAAATGAGTATGTTTTTAGGAGAATTGGCTTGATAAAACCAAATCTGATTGATTCTTCCAATAGCAGAAGTGTCTTCCTGCATATGTACTGTTAAGTTCCTTTAAATTATCCTCTTGGATATCCTTGTTTGATGATTTCGGGTAGGCACAAGATATTTGTTTTCTCCTTGAATTTTTTTAGAACAACTTTGTAAAAGGAACAGAAAAATTTTCCTACTTGTGACTTTGGCATCCATGCTGTTGAGATGTATATGGAGTTCTTGATGTAGGTCACAATGATATTTGTTTACTGTAACTCAATTTGTGAGCTTTTATTATTATTTTCATAAGGGTCTGCTAAGTTTGAAATTTATTCTATGTGTAGTATGTGCCAACATAAGAAAGAATGAAAACCATCTTTGAACTTTTGGCTATGATTGCTTAAATAGCTTCTATTATAATAATAGTGCATATGTTGATTATATGCCTAAGCTTCATTTTCATCGTCCATTTTGTTTTCACTGTAGAAAAGTGCTATTCTTATAAGTGATTTCTTTTTTCTTTTTTTGGGGAAAAAAATAGTAAGATGTCAACTCATTGGGATACTGAGAGTGACAAATTATTTCTTGAGCTTTGTTGATTGTGGCCTTATTCTTGGGCAACAACAATAGAAAATTTCTCATTAGTAAGTTACCTTACCTGGTTATTATCATAATAACACATAATTAGTAGGTTGCCTTTTCTGCTCAATAGGGTTTGGAAAACCTATGCACTATAAATATGTGGCAATACTCACTGTGTTATGCGAGAGAGAAACCAGAGTGAGAGCCTTATAATATACGCAATTAATAGTGAAATTATTTTCTGTTGCTCGTGGACGGAGACTTTAAGGCCGACCGTATAAATTCTTGTGTCGTTTTCTTCTCGTGTTCTTCGTGTTTGCATGTTTTTCCCTAACAAACTGGTATCTATGGCTTTGGTTTTTTTTTTGTTGCTTGAGGGGAAAAAAATCAAAAACTTACTGTGAAACCAAAATTGTCAAACCAAATAGTGCCTAACCAAACAAAGGTCTCTGTTCGGAGAGGAGTGCTCCGGTGCTGTCTACATTGAGCATGAGTTTTGACCAGGTCGCGTCGTGTGCTTGTTTAGCTAAGAAGACGGGTGAAGAAGGTAAGACCCATGGGTCTTGGATACTTCTTTGTGGATCAGGTTTGGTATTTGGGTATTGGTTTATCTTGTAGAGTAGGTTTAGCATCTGGGTTTGGGCTTTTGGTCTGGGTTTTTTGGATTGGGCCTGGCTAGTGGCCTTGTCCATATTTGGTTAGGTCTTTTTTTGGGTTTGGGTCTTAGGGTTTTTTGAAATGAAATATTCTTTTTGGGCTTGGGCTTTAGGTTAGCCTAAGAGAAAAAAGGGAAATTTATTTTAGGATTGGGCCTGGTCCAGGAAACCTAAGAAAAGAACAAGAAAATGACTAATTTGACCCTATTACTGTGTTGACCAGTTGATTGGTGTCTGACTAAGGGTGGACTTTGACTGGTGACTGTAGACTAAGGGTTGACCAAGTTTGACCAAAGCCTTACTCCACGTTTTTGGACGTGATGAGTTCGATTTTGGCTCTGTTTTTCAAGATTATGCTCCGAAGTGCATGTTTAGGCACGGTATTGACTTTGATCAATAGGTTTGACATTGAATGATGTTGAACAAAGCTGACCAGGGGTATCCCTAAGGTTTTTTAGATGTGTTGAATCCGTTTTGCAGTCCACTGTGCTACATTCTATCCCAAAGTGTGAGTTTTGAGCAAACAAAGATGCCTTCCATAGGTGGAAAGTTTAAAATTGAGAAGTTTGACAGGAGAGTGAGTTTCAACCTATAGATGATCAAATTCAAGGCATTTATGATAATGCAAAGACTTTGGCAAGTCATTGAAGAAGTGATCTTAGAGGAGATGAAACCTGTAGCAAAATAAGAACTTGAAGCGAAAGCCTTGATTGCAATACACGTGTCTATAATGAATGAAATATTGCTAGATATTACTACAAAGACAATAGCGGTTGAGGCTTGGAATACTTTGGTGGAATTGTATGCATTAAAATCTCTCACGGATCACCTCTATTTGAAGAAGTGATTATATCATATTAGAATGAAAGAAGGTACGCCACTAAAATAATATCTTGATGAGTCTACCTCTTGTATTATTGCTTTGAAGGATATGGATATTAAAATTTGTGACAAAGACAAAGTTATTATCCTGTTATGCTCCTTACAAGCTTTGTATACGAACTTTGTAGACACTATGTTCTACGGGAGGGATAAAATAAGCTTTGAGGATGTAATTGCTTCATTGAAATTGAAGGATCTTCAAATGCATATCCTAGGACATAGGGAGGAAGTTCATGGGAAGGGTTTAGTGAGTAGAGGGAGATCGGAGAATAAAGGAAGATCTTTGGATAGAAAGAAAAGCAAGTCGAGGTCAAAATGAAGAGAGAGAAAGCTACGTTGTTTCGAGTGTGATGAGAAGGGTCACGTTAAGAAAGAATATCCAAAATTGAAAAAGGAAAAGAAAAAGGAAAAGGTAGAGAATTTAGCTAATGTGGTAGAAAGTGCTGACAGTGATTGAGAGAGCTCAAGTAGTAATAGGGAGATTTTGTCTGTGAGTACTTTAAAGTGGCATAATCAATGGATTCTTGAAACAAGTGCAAAGTTCCATATCTGCCTTAGGCATGACTAGTTCTCTTCTTATACCAAAAAGGAAGGGAAAGTCTTTATAGGCAATGACCTCACATTGAAAGTGGAGGGAATTGGCATTGTAAATATCAAGATGTTTGATGGTTTTACAAGATCTCTTGAGTGTTGGCATGTACCGGAGCTAAAGAAAAACTTGATTTCTCTTAGGCATTTGGATTCTCATGGGTACAAGTTCCAAAGTGAGAATGGTGTCTTAAAGGTGACCAAAGGTGCTATTGTGCACTTGAAAGGGAACTTGACTGAGGTCTATATGTTCTTCAAGGTAGTACGGTTACAGGTGTTGCAGTTGTTACATCCAAGAAAAGTGAGAATGACACCACATAGTTATGGCACAAGAGATTGGGCTATATGAGTGAGAGAGGAATGACCGAGCTGAGTAAGAGAGATTTGCTTTGTGGACAAAGAATGGGAAAGTTTGAATTATGCGAGCATTGTGTCTTCGGAAAGCAAAACAGGGTAAAGTTCAGCAAAGGGCAGAAGAATGAAGGTACACTTGATGACATTCATTCTAATCTTTGGGGTCTTAATAAAATTCCTTCCAAGAAGAGTGCCAGGTATTATATCACTTTCATTGATGCATACTCTCGGATGGTTTGGATGTATTTCTTGAAAACTAAAGATGCGGCATTTCTAACATTTGTCGAGTGGAAGACGTTGATTGAGAAGTAGAATGGTAAACAAATCAAGAGTCTTAGGACTGATAATGGGTTGGAACACTACAACAAAGAGTTTGATGAGTTCTGTAGGAAACACGGCATTATGAGACATTGCACATGTGTAGAGCCACCACAACAGAATGGAGTTACAAAATGCATGAATAGAACTTTGGTAGAGAGAGCTTGTTGTATGCTCTCCCATTCTAGCTTGAGTCAAGGCTTTTGGGCTGGAGCCATAATACGACGTGTTACTTGGTGAATAGGTCTCTATCCAAAGCTATTAGATTGAAAACTCCTTTTGAGTTTTGGTCAGGTAAGCCTGCTGACTGCTTACAATTAAGGGTGTTCGGTTGTCCTGCATACACTCTCGTAAAGGATGGCAAGTTGGAGCCCAGGGCAAAAAAATGCATATTCCTAGGCTATGCGTCCGATAGAGAAAGGTTACAGGCTGTGGTGTACAAATCCAAAGTCTCCAGATTTCCTCATCTGCAGGGATATGAAGTTCAATGAGTCTATTTCATTAGACCAAGAAAAGGAAAAAGCAATAGCTGGTTTAGACCATGGTGTCAAAGAGCAGGTGGAGCTATTTGTTGATGTCTCAAATATTTCATCTAGCAGTAGTAGCTGATTCAACCGACTCAAGCGATTGAGGTACATGATCAGAATGTGCCTGAACAACAAAAGTACAACATTGCTATTGGGCAAGAAAGGAGATAGATTAAAGAGTCTCAAAGGTATGGATACACTGATCTTGTTGTTTATGCATTAACTGTAGCTGAAGCAATTGAAGTACACGAGTCAAATTTCTTATGAGAAGGCTATATTTGGAAAAGATTCTGCTCAGTGAGTAAGTGCCATAACTTAGGAGATTGAGTCTCTTCAGAAGAATCAAACATGGGAGCTTATTAAATTGTCCAAGACACAGCGAGTTGTTGGTTGCAAATGGGTTTACAGAAAAAGAAAGGTACTCCAAGGGTTGAAGGTCCTTAATACAAGATGCAATTGGTAGTGAAAAGCTATACACAAAAGGATGGTGTTGACTTCAACAAAATGTTCTCTCCAGTTCCAAAGCACAATTCTATTAGGGTTTTACTTGCCTTAGTTGCTCTCATGATTTGGAGCTTAAGCAACTAGATGTGAAAATAGCATTTTTGCATGGTGATCTTGAGAAGTAGATTTACACAAGTCAACTAGAAGAGTATGTTATTCCTGGTAAGGAGAACTATGTTTACAAACTAAAGAAGTCCTTCTATGGGTTGAAGCCGTCACCTCGACAGTAATACAAGAGATTTGACACATTCATGGTAGGCATTGGATATAAAAGAAGTGCCTACAACAGTTATGTGTATCTCTAGAAGCTTCCAAATGGTTCATTTGTGCACTTATTATTATATGCCGATGATATGGTTATTACTGCTAAAAGTATGTACGCCATCGACGAATTAAAGAAGCAACTAGGTAATGAGTTTGAGCTGAAGGATCATGAAGTAGCGAAAAAGATTCTTGGCATGGAGATACACAGGGATAGAGATGCTGGAAAGCTGTTCTTGTCTAAGCAGAGTTATGTTAAGAAGGCGCTGGAG
Source organism: Cordia subcordata (assembly GCA_028554755.1). NCBI lineage: Eukaryota > Viridiplantae > Streptophyta > Magnoliopsida > Boraginales > Cordiaceae > Cordia > Cordia subcordata. The sequence continues at coordinate 11,221,107 of JAPTOF010000021.1, read as the reverse complement.
TGTTTCTGGATGCATAAAGCAAAGCCTGTGAGTATGCCACTTGTTGCTTATTTTAGGTTGTCTACAGATTTATCACCTATAACTGAGAAGGAGTTAGAGTATAAGTTTCATGTTCCATACTCGAATGCTATTGATAGCTTAATGTATGCTATGGTATGCACTCGTCTTGACATTTCACATGTAGCTAGTGTTGTGAGTAGGTATATAGAAGCGGTGAAATAGATAATGAGACATTTGCATGACACAGCGAATGTAGGTTTGCTAATTAGCAAGATGATTGGAGATTGTGTGAGGTTGATGGGTTATTGTGACTCAGACTTCGCGGGTGATCTTGATAAGAGGATATCTCTGACAGGTTACGTGTTTACTCTCTCTGGGTGTACTATCAGTTAGAAGTGACATTACAGTCCACTGTGGCATTGTCGGCTACTGAGGCAAAGTACATGGCGATTATAGACACTGTGAAGGAGGCCATGTGGTTGCAAGCCCTTGTTCTTGATCTTGGACTTCAGCAAGATAGGAGTACAATCTTTTGTGATAGCTAGAGTGCAATTCATCTGACGAAGAATCAGATGTATCATGAGAGGACTAGATACAATGATATCAGATATCACTTTATCAGAGATATTGTATCACAAGAGATCATATCGATGCAAACGATTTCTACCCATGAGAATCCAAAAGATATGAAGAACAAGGTGGTTCCAGTCAGGAAGTTCAAGCATTGCTTGGACTTGGTTGCTATTTGCAGTGTGAAGCATTGAGCCCTTAGGGGCATTTGGCAGCGGGGATGATCAGTGTGTTGATTGGAAAGAATACGTGCCAATGTGGAGATTTATTGATTGTGGCTCATATTCTTGGGCAACAAGAATAGCAAATTGCCTTATTAGTAAGTTACCTCGTTATCTTGTTATTAAAATAGCACATAATTAATAGGTTGCCTTTTTTGCTCAATAAGTTTTTGGAATCCTATCCACTATAAATATGTGGCAATACTCATTGTATTATGTGAGAGAGAAACCAGAGTGAGAGCCTCGTAATATTCGCAATCAATAGTGAAATTGTTCTTTACTGCCCCTGGACATAGGCTTTAAGGCCAAACCACGTAAATTCTTGTGTCATTTTCTTCTCGTGTTTGCATGTTTTTCCCTAACAAGCTTTGTGTTGAAGAAGTTAGAAAAGTAAAAAAGTCACCCAAATTTTGAATATTGTTGCATGAGAGAATATTAGGAAGATGTTTCATAAGGTAACTGGGATAGAATATACACAAAAGCAATTTAGAAATTATTAGGATGCACTTAAAAATAATTGGAGACTTTTCCAGACATTGAAAACAATGGCCTCTGGAGTTGGCTAGAAAGAAAAAGCGGTACCATTTCTACATCTGGAAAATAGTGGAGTGACAAAATACAGGTACTCCTAAAAAATTTTATTATAATTTGCCTATAATTTTGGTTAATTTAAAAAAAATTAGTATAATTGTATATTATTAAAGAAAGAAAAAAGATATGGCAAATTCAAACACAAGGGATTGGAGCATTATGATTTGATGGAGGAATTGTTTGGTGGCACTGCTGCTACAGGAGATCATGCTTATACACCAAACTCAGGCTTACCTCATCCAAGCATGTTCTCTAAACAAGTAGTAGAATCATAGATTGGTGACCCAGATGTAAAAGAAAATTTTGTTCCTGAAGACCAAACATTACCTTCAAATGATCAGGCAACAAGTAGTAGGAGCGGTAATATGACTAAACGAGTCAAAAGGAAGAAGCAAGCAAAAGATAGTGCTACGTCTTCAATGAATAGTAACTTTGATGGGTTGATATCTGTGTTTGAGAGCACCTCGGCATGATCTCACATGCAACAATGTAAAAATGACACTCAGTCTTGAAAAATCTTCTAGGTGTCGCACGGTAATCATAAATGCAGATGTTTGGAGCACCCAAGATGGCTGATGCACCATGGAAAGAGGTCTTGATGACTTTGAAAGATGAAGATCTTCAATTATTGTTTCTGAAGTTTGAATGAGAGTGAGAATGGAAGCAAAGTGTTTCCCCTTAGCTTTGTGCTACACTACTTTAGCATTTTTACTCCATGTTTTGAACATATTTCCTTTTGGTAGTTTAATAAGTTATGTGAACTACTGTAATAGTTTTATTATGATGTTTGGAACAATTTGTTTTCCTTTACTTTTAGTTTAATGAGCTACTGTGGTCTACTATTATCTTGTATTACTGAATTTGTCGTTTAAAATTTTTTGATAAATCAAATTTGTAATACATGAGCAGTTTAAATGTTTACAAGTTCAATTGGAAGAAAATAGTTTTGTGATCAATGATTTTACCTTTGATGTTGAAATGTATTGTGATGATGATTATGACGAGGGTGTGGAAAATGACAGAAGAAGATTATTATTAGTGGGAGCTACATTTTATCTTCATCAAGTGAGTGCTACAGATAGACATGTTGGAAAGGTTCCTTATCGGACTTCTATTTTGAGAGGCTGACCATGGATTCAGAAACTCTTAAATGATACATCAAAAACTGACAGGAGTTATCAAAATCTTTGAATGAATAGGGCTAATTTTTTGAATTTATGTGAACTATTGAAAAATAAATATGGAACATCATGTAATAAAAATGTAAGAATTGAGGAGAAACTTGCTATATTTTTATATATTGTTGGGCAAAGTCAAAGTAGTAGAGTAGCTCAAGAAAGGTTCCAACAGTTTGGAAAAACTATTCATAATCATTTTCGTGAGATTTTGGATGCTTTGGTAAACATGTTGATTCATACTATCAAGTAAGAAAATGTGGAAGGGATTCATCCATATATATATAATAATTCAAAGTATCATCCACATTTTCAAGTTAGTTTTACTTTATTGTTAAGATTATATTTATATTATTTTTCTTTATTTAATTTTTTTTGTAGCATTGCATAGGTGCAATAGATGCAACACATTTTGAAGTTGTTTTATTACCTGACATTAGATATCCATTTTATAGAAGAAAAGGATACCTGACTCAAAATGTCATGGTAGCTTGCAATTTTAGTATGTGTTTCACGTATTGCGCGGCCAGTTGAGAGGGTTCGGTGCATGATAATCGCGATACAGTTCATGATAAACAAAAAATTCAAGATGTCCGATGGAGGTTTTTTTTTGAATTATAAAAACGAGTATTTTTTTCTTTATTATAAAAAAATCTTTTATTTTCTTAATTTTATTCTTTTCTAATTTTTTTTTTTTTGTTTATCATGTAGATCAATTTTATTTAGTGGATTTTGCATATCCAAATTAAAAGAATTTCTTGCTCCGTACAAAAATGAGAGGTATCATCTACAAGACTATTAAAATCAAGTCCCTCAAAGTCCAATAGAGTTATTCAATTATTGTCATTCTTCGTTGACAAGTATAATAGAGAGAACATTAGGAGGGTGGAAGAATAAATTTCAAATAATGAAAAGAACGCGTTGTGGGCATAATTGGGATACATAGGTGAAATTGGTCTCAGCAACAATTGCACTTCATAATTATATTCATTGTCAAAATTTGGATTATATATTTTTTGAGGAAGCTGTTGTCGAAAGGGATAATGGTATTAGCACATCAAGCACAAGCATAGGAAGTACTAGTACAAATTCGAAGCAAGGGGAGATGGATTGTGTTCGGGATGGAATGAATAGTGATATTTGGCAGAAAAAGGAATTTATATTGTTGCATTTTATATTAAAACAATATTTTCTATTATGTAGGATGACAAACAAGATTAGGGTGTTGATCTTTGACTTTTCATTTTATTAATATTTTCTGTATATTTTATTTTCTAAAATTTATTTATCATAAAATAATTAATTTTTTATTTTAATCATAAAATTAATATTATACATTGAGTTATGACTTAAAGAATTGAGGATATTATGACAAAACAAAATTAGTTTGTTGATATTTGAATTTTTATCTTATTTATATTTTTTGTATATTTTATTTTTACAATTTATTTATCATTAAACAATTTTTTTCATTTTAATTGTAAACTTTTAACATCTAGTAGTTTTTTATTTTAATTTGTTAATTTTGCAATTTCTTAATTTTAACATCTAACAGAAATAGGAATATCTTAAATGAGATACAAAAGTTTTGACTAATATGAATATTTTATAAGACTTGCAATCCTCCCAAAAAAACAAAAAGCTACAAAAAGTTTTGAACAATTTGAGCATATGAGCAACAAGAGCTTTCATATCTGACAACAATATACCATGAGTTTTGATCCAAAGGGCATTATTGTCAAATATGTTTATCTAAGGATTTAAGATTAATGTCACCCCAAACAATCTTATTAATAAGATGCTTACTTCTTATAAGATATCTTTTAAGATCTTACCATATAAGATCTTATAAGATTTTAGATTTAAGACAAGCGTATGACAAGTGCAGCATTAATCTCTTCGTCAGCGTACAACAAGCCACAATCACTAAGTGTTGGTAAGGTAGTGATAGGCATTATTTCTTTTAATTTCGTTAGCTTATTATGTTTTTTGATAATTTGATTAATTTTAAAAGTTGAAATACCAATTAATTAACTATTCTTAGCCAAAACGCAGATTCACAAAAATCCTGTAATGAAAGCGTAGCATTGGTGGCCATGGAAAAATTTGAAGCTTCATCGAGTCACCAAATACTTCTATCACGACATTTGTTACACAGGCCAGGCCACCTCATTCCTTTGACTAGGCACGGATTTGTCCAACGCTAAAAAGAATATGCCGACTGCTACTTCAAAGTTCCAACATAGAGATCGTACTTCTGTAAACTAATGACTTTAAGACCTTATCGTTATCAGATTATAATTGACTATCTTTTTTAGCTTTTCTTCTTGCATGGCTTAATGTTTTAGTAAAATTTTAACTTCTTTTACTTTTATTTTTTCCTTTATTAAATATTGATATTCTAACTTATTTTTATAATTTAATGTACAATGAGTTAGAAGAGGTGATATGAGCACAACATGGAATAAACATGCAAATATCTCATTTATTTCTTTTGAAAATAAAAAAATAGGACTGGTCCATTTTCTTATGTAAAAGAGTTATGATTGTGTCTACTAATCTATGAAAGGATAGCACTTTGAGACGTGATATTTTATGAAATATTTTGCTAATGAATTGTACTATGAAATTATTATATTGTACTTCAATTTTGACTTTATTATAAAATTTTGGTATTATATTTAAATGGCCATGTTGAATTTTATTAATTTTATTCCAAGAGGTCTTTTAATTTATCTCTTTTATTTTTTAAATATATTCATTCAATTAAGAATTAATGTTATAATTAACATAAAAAATCTAGTGACCATATTAGTGTCATAATAGCATAAATAAGTGTCACTAAAATTACAATTAAACTAAGAGGACATTAGTGTCACGATATCATGTTGTGATGGCATTAATCATCAATAATATTACAATTAATTAGTGACCATAGCATGAGTCACAAATAATGCAACTTCATAGTGATAAACCTTTATAAAAAAGATAAGCTAAATTGTGACTATTAGTGTCGTCACTATTTATTGATTATTTTAGTGACTAATACGTGGTCACAATTAAAATATATTATTATGACGACAATATTGGTCATTATTGGAAGGGAATACAAGTGACATAATTATTCGTCACTATAATATATAGTGACGAAATAAAAATTCATCACAAGAATAATTAATGACATGAATATAGTGTTAGACTTTAATTAGAACTAATACTAAAAATAAAAACACTGCAATAACAAATTAAATCAATTATATTCAAAGCGTGCCTTGATTTGAAGCCATTAAACTTTTCTTATAATAATCCTGCAAATCTTGTGATAAACTGTAGTAGCGTGTTGTGGTAGGCACGCTTAAATTAGGGGCTCCCTCTCCCTCTCCCTCTCCAACTTCTGTATGGTGGCTATCAAATGGGGCAAGCCAATCGTAACAGGTTATTTATTGACTACTAGTACTCTGGATATGAGAGAGAGCCTAACCTTAAAAACTTTATTGGGGCCTCCCTTCAAGGTGCCCTAAAACTTTAAGCAGGCTCTACACCTTGCATATTCCACCAAGAAAACAATACTATTCATGAGGCATACCTAGGCCCAACTAGAATGGATCACAACTAAATAATACTTTGGACTTTACTAGTCAACCTCAACCTGTTTTCAAAAACATAAAATATCTGAATCAGTGGTAGCCCATAATTTTAATAAAAGATTTTAATAGTCTCCCACTTGGGCAACACTGATTGTTTTATATTAGAAAAGTTACATTTTGCAAAAAAAGATTCTCAGGTTGAATGCAACTTTAGTGGCCACACAAAAAAAGTCTCAATAAAGAACTCGGTTTAACAAGGATATTCATGTCGAAGCATAGCAGTCGTTATACCATTTATTAGCATAAAACTTTTATGATCACAAACACTAATGCCTCATCAACATGGATTCCATGGTGTGATAAAGTGTAGTGTGGTATTTGGCACATGTGATCCAACTATAATGATATACAAGTCAATTTCCACAATCGGCCACTTTATGGTCATAAAGACCCTGTATGGGATGAGATCCCCTTCACGTTTCCAAAGAAACCTTTTAAACTTTAATGGGCACGAATCCTCTTAGGTGCTTCTAAACCGAAGCCACTTCATTAAAGAAGCCTTTAGCTGCACATGTTGAGATATGAAACTTTAGGCTTGTGTGAGCTTACACGAACTTTATCTGCATACTCGCAAATAGTGATCATTAACTGGATATAGTGGGAACAAAAGAAATAAAGTAAATCACTAAAAAATAACTACATATATATAATGTATTCCTTCAATTTATAATACCTCAATGAAGCATTTTCCAAGGTTCATAAGAAGTTTCCAAAGGTATATGGAAAATACCATATCCTGTATACTTTAATCTGAGCAAAAAACCTGCTTACACTTGCACAAATATGTGCCAAGTATAAAATGACACTTTATGTATTTTTATGGCAATAATTTTGTAAATCCATTCCTTTATTTGCCATCAATATTCAAGTCATACAAGCAAGTAGGAAACAACAATATCATTGAAATACAATCAATACCAAAATCACCAAATATAAAACTAGCAACCATATCCAACACTCTTGTTCAAGCAAATACTGCACCTACTAATCAAGTACATCAAATGATAAGTATCTGCATGCTTAATGAAACCCCTTTAGTTAGTGGCATAATAGCCCTTAAAGAACCACTCTAATCACACTCATAAACTTTAAAATTGTTGGATTTCCAGCTTACGTAGAACAGAAACTCTAGTGTGTGCTATATATGAACATCTCAAATGTAACAAAATCTCATAGACCAATTTCTTTCAAAACATAATAGTAATTTTATAAACTTTTGATCTTTATTTGCTTGACTTTAGGAGGCAATAAACTTCACACTAGTCTCTCAAATATTTAATTGAGATATATGCATCATTCTCATGCTGAAACTGCAATATATGTTCTGAGCATGAAACCTTATTGTCTTCTTAAACAACAAAAGCATGCTCACACATGATGGCATATAATCATATGAAAAACAATACTCTCATTGACCTTCCTGTTCACTTAATTCATTTTATATTTTATTTCTTGAAACTTGTATGTCAAAAGTAAAAATCTTCATATAATAACAATTGTAGCTATTTGTCTTTAGAGTGTTTAAAATTGAAATGATGCACAACTGTAATAGGTCATTAACCTATAATACTTTATCATGAAAAGGTTCCACAACAATACCTTCTTTACTAAATTAAAATAATATGACCACTCTATTCATTAACTATCAAATACGCAACAATTTATTTAAAATATGAATATATGAGATATGATTTAAGCCTTATCTTTCTTTCATATTCTTAAAGTGACCAATTAAATTTAAAACTCAAAATTGCTAATTTAAAGCTTAAAATAGCCTTACACTAGGATACTTCATATATACTCCAGAAATACATCCATATTTATATTCATTAGATTCACTACCCTTAACAAATAGTGTGTACATGAAGCCAATATACCTTTTCCATTCCACACAAGTGTCACTATAAAATCAAGGTTTGATTGTCTTTAAGGCAACACGTAAAAGTGATGATTTATCACTCCAGTACAATCATACATAGATGTATAAAATTCAAAATTGCAGAAGCAAGAAATCATAATTGTATCCAAACTACCTTATTCGCAAATGACGTGGAATAATCACAACCTTGAATTACAACTCAAACTTTATTATTAGATACAAAATAATGCATATGTCATGAAATATGCTACTTGAATTGCCAATTAAGAAAAACATCCCACCTTTGGAGATCAATAAATCACAAAAACACCTCCAAAGTATACACGTCATTAATATATTAGAGTCTCACACAAGTGAATAATAAAACCGATTTCATAGAAACCTAACACCTTTAGGCATGAAGATTAATTATGACATAATAATTTTGATATCCTTGCCATTCATTAGTGTTTCTGCAAAAGTTAAGCTCACAATTACCTTCTTCGGAAAAATAATTGTGAACTACAACTTTAAGAGATAAACTATTCTAGAATCCTTATTAGACAAATTTACGAACCAAGACAGATAACTTGCTTCGGCAAAATTATCCAACATGATCCAGAAAATAGTCTAACTGAAATAAAAGATGTCCTAGAATCCTTATTGAGTCTTCTAAACCTTAATTGATAAATTACGAAGACATCAAGTAGGACAACTTAAAACCTCATATCAAAATATGTTTATTTTATACATGGAGTGCCTCCAATTGAACTAGACGAGTATCATATATGCATTAATTTAACTTGACAAAAGTTACCTCAAATATTTAGCTTTAATATGAAGGAGTATAGTCCAATTAAATTTCACTTAACCACTGTAAAAGTTAAACTTCTACAACATTTGCAGGCAATTAGAACAACATAATGATATTAATATATTAAACTTCAAGCAATAATTTTAAGTGATAATAAACTCAAAAATAGCAAGCTTACGAAAAACTGTTTTGTTATCTTTTAAATTATTCTATCATGACTTGAAAGGTCATATAAATTAATTTCTAATCTTGAAAAAAAAAATTGCTTCACTTTAGTGTAAATAAATGATCATTGAAATCCACATAAAATACAGATTAAATAAATTTAATAAACTTTATATTTTTTATAGGGAAAAACTCCATAACTGCATAAATAGAATTAGATAATATCTTAATACATGCTGTAGAGAAAGTGAAAAAACACTTTCAACATGAATAGAATATAGCTTGATTTTATATATTTTATAATCTCAATTTCCTTAATAATTTGGAGGAATCCAGACAGATTATAAATAAAAATTAATTGAAACTTCAAATTAGTGCCAAAAAAAGGATAAAAATAATTGTTACTAGCAAGATTTGAACAAATTGATCATTCAAGGAATGTTACTAATTGTAATATTAATATAACATTACATATTATAATGTAACTAATATCTATAATGAAGTAATAGCAACATCCTCATTAGAGTTCAAAGTACGTCACTGCATATTCCCCTCCGGGTAGAATATACAACATACGATATTAAGATCTAATTTGCACTTTTCTTTAATTTTATTAATGTCAACAAACCATCAGGACCTTTCATAAGACTTCAACTTCTTGTACATGTATGTTATGTGTGAACCCCAAAATTATATAATAACTTTAATGGTTTTGCTTGCGTAGTAAATTTTTAGCCTTTAATTGGAAGGCTTACAAAAAGTAATTAAATATGAGAGCCTACACTGATGTGATCATTAGGGTCTATGTGGTGCTTAATTCTCACCAAATTATCTGCAGGCCACAATCACATACAACATGATTCTTAAATGTTAGATGAAATACGATTCTCACTCGTGATAAGTTTTGTAGCATAAACTTGAGAATTAAGCATAAAAAGTCAACCACAAAAACAAATGCTTGTCATCATAATTCTTGATGAATTAAATAATATATAAATAATATGCTTGAGATCAAAATCATGTACACTAACTAATCGAGATTAAATAAAATTCACAGCCATGAAAACAAAGCAGCAAACCCATAAAATTGCAATCAATTCAAGGTATCTTTATGCATCTAACTTAATTAGATTTTAAACCATAACTCATAATTATAAAAAGCATGAAATTTCACCGGAAGAAAATCTTTGAAATTTGAAATTGACTAGTTAAAAGTAAAACAAAATTTCTTTATATAAGTTTTTAATATGGTATTAGCAGCTCTTAAACACAAAACAAGTGGAGGAGTTTATCTTCAATGCTCAAGCACTTTTTGCAAGACTAATTGTTGCCATCATAAGAATTTTCATTCTTTTATCCCATACAAAACTTTGCAATATTTTAATTTTTTTTTGAAGCGAAAGATCAACTAGCTTTCAAATTATGAAGACTCACGTGCAGCCTTGAATTTTGATTGACTTAATAAAACGGTAATGACATATTAGATTGTTGAAAACATTTTAATCAACGTTGGCAAATCTTCCTATCTTACAAAACCAACAACATGACTATCAAGCAATCATGGTCTTCATGCACGTTTATACAACAGCATGCACAGCTTGTGTTACGGTTGTGATCATAACTTATTTTCACAAGTTCTTGAAAGTTTTGAAGTCGTATAGATTTATTATGCAATAACATAAAACATCCGGAAAATAAATATCCTTTTCCGATATTGGAGCCACGATAACCCAAAAAAAAAAAAATCACATATGAGGTTTTTGTAATATCAAAAACAACTCATTTTTTTTGCAAGTTTTTATTCTAATATTAGTGGCTCTGATATCACTTGTTATACTTTAATTAGAACTACTACTAGAAATAAAAATACTGCAATAGCAAATTAAATTAATAATATTCAAAGTGTACCTTGATTTGAAGCTATTAAAACTTTTCTCACTATAATCCTGCGAATCTTGCCATAAAACTGTAACAGCATATTGGGGTAGGTATGCCTAAACTAAGGGTTCCTTCTTCCTCTCCAACTTCTGTATGATGACTATCAAATGGGGCAAGCCAACCCTAATAGCCTATTTATAAACTACTAGTACTCTGAATGGAAGAGAGGTCTTGGCCTTAAAAACTTTATTGGGCGTTAAAACTTTAAGCAGGCTCTACACCTTGTATATCACACTACTAAAACAATAATATTTATGTTCATGAGACAGACGTAAACCCAACTACAACATATCACAATTAAATAATACTTTGGGTTTTACTAGTCAATTTTAATCTGTTTTTCAAAAATATAAAATATCTCAATAATCAATGATAGCCCATAATTTTAATAAAAAATTCTAACATATAGGTGATGACAGGTGATGACCGTCACTAAAAATTTTAGTGACGAATTTCTAGCTTTTACTGAAAATTTTGCAGGTCACAAAAATATCTAATATCTTGTAGTAATCATTGAATTTCGACGAAGAGGGACACTAGTTGCACATATCGGCTATAGGGTTTACAACTCCACCGTCACCTTTCCACTGATCCCGCCTCTTGGCTATCCACAGCGACGACCAGACTTGTCTACGTTGGGCCCTGATTGGAGAAGTGTTCTACAAAGAGAACTAGCTGCTGCACCGGGCAACGTAGAACAAAATCTTGGAAATCAGAATAATGATTATCAAGAACCACTAGACCATGCACATGACGGCCAAGATAATGATGCCGCTGCCGAGATTGCAGAAGCACCTGCTGACATCGTCGATGAAGATGAAGATGAAGATGAAGATAACAAGCCCATGCAACTCTACTTCGAGGACTTGAGAATTCGAGTCCCCTTTGTTACGGCCAACTTCACTACCGTCCCACTCATGATAGTGGGAGATGTTATTGACTTCCACTGCATATCCAGATTGAGACATTCAGGCGGTCATGATTCCACATTTTGGACTGAGATTCTCAAGAATTTCCTGCATTAATTTTGAATTCTTTTGTTTAATTTCTGTGAGATATTCGTGTTGGATTTAGTGGGTTCACCCATAAGGGGTGTTCACTTATCTAAATGGTATTTTTGTTTATGGTAATTATTATTTAGTCCTAATTATATTAGATTAAGGTACATTGAGGAGGTGCTAATAAGTATAAATAATGGCTTATTAACAATACAATGACTAAGTTGTCTATCGTATTCCCTATATCATATACGAAATTATTCTATCGTATTCCCTATATATTATATACGAGAACTTTAAGAAAAAGCCTGCAAGAATTTTGCAATAGCAAAGAAGGGATTTAAAATGTGGGGACAAGGAGATTCTTCCAATATATCGTGAGAATTTTCACCATTTTAGCCACGGTTCGTTTAGAATTATATCTTGCTTCCACATTCAAGAGAAACCAGTAAGTCTCCTAACCTTTATATTCAATTACATATAAAATTATATTTTTCTTCAATTCATTTTGATGATATTCTCAAGAATTTCTTGTACTAATTTTGATTTTTAATTAATTTTTATGATACATCCGTTTTGATGATATTCTCATGAATTTCTTGCATTAATTTTGTATTTTGGATTAATTTTGATGATACATTGATTTAGATGACATTATCATGAATTTCTTGTATTATAAGTTATTTTTTTTAGCTTAAAATTATTACATTTTAATCGATTCAAATATAAGGGCAAGATGTATCTCTTATCCATGTGTTTCTATTAAGGCACATAAAACTTAACTTCTCATATTTCAATTCTCATCAATATTCTAGTACTATAAATAATATTGCGCGCTCAAATTTTTGAAATGATTATTTCAATTAGAAAATTAAATGCTTTTTATCCCCTGTGTTCGGCAAAATTCACATAAGATCCTCCACTTCTGCGATTTTAGAATTGCGAATTGACTCTTGCAAGTGTAAAATGACAAGGGAAATTAATATACGTAGAATACTTTTATTTTTTCTAATAACAATTGGCATGCCGTGTTTTCAGTAATTCTTCACGTAACTCAAGTTTTGAAATGCCCGTAATTCGTTGATATATACAAGGTTATCAGCAATTATGGATATTGCAAAACGTCGAGAATGTCAAATCGGCCCGCTTGCGAAAACATGGGTGGTTCGGGCCGTTTAGAAAGCTCGTCGAAAGATCGATTGAGGTGGACGATAGAGCTGCATGAACTTTTGAGAAGGTCGTTAATCAATGTGGAGGGTCCAAAGAGTGAGCATACATGAGACCAGTTGAACACCCAAGGGCGATTTTTCTTTCTCCTTTTTTTTTTGGGGTGGGGGTGGGGGACAAATAGCGGAAAATTTTTTCTTTTAACCTTATTTTTTTAAATACTTTTAAAATTAATCTAGTTTTTAAGAGATTTGCAAAAATAGACTTTTCAAACTTTTGGAATTCGAATTTGAACTTCGAAAGCTCGAATTTAAACTTTAAAAATTCGATTATATTTTGTTAAAAAAAAATTACATTCACAATTTCGAACTTTTAAAGTTCGATTCAGGACTTTGAAAGTCAAGAATCAAACGTTGTAAGTTCGAATTGCTGGACACTTTCTTGCTCCTCTCACACACATAAACAGCTCCTTTTGACTTCCTCCTCTTCGTTTCTCATCTTCTTTACAATTATGTCGACATCAAGAAACACCCCCGGCGCGCCATCCCCACCCCATCCCATGCTTACCCCCCACGGTTCAAGAAAGATGAAAAAAAGATCATGAAATTTTCGACCTTGAAGAATCCCAGAAGCAAACTACGGGATAAGAATTCTGTTGCCTCATTTCATACCACACTCTTATGTGAAGTCATCACAGACTAGTATTTATACTCATTTATGTCTTTATTCTTGCATCTTTTTGTACATACATATATATAAGTATACATATACGCACATATATTGTATATATCTCTATATTAGTATTGAAATTCGAGTTGTGTGGATAGTTGTATTGATTATATAGAGAGATAGAGAGAGAGAGAGAAGTTCTTTAAGAAGGAGAAGATAGACCATGTCATTCACTGAGGTGAGCCCTTCGATTTGTACTAAGCACATAATTGACATTTGCCATTGTTTTGTTTTCTGTAACACTGTAACAAAAGTTTCAGCAATTCGAACTTACAAATTGGATTCCTGACTTTCAAAGTCCGGAATCGAATTTCAAACGTTCGAAATTGTAAATGTGATATTTTTTTTTCAACGGAATATAATCAAATTTTTAAAGTTCAAATTCGAGCTTTTGAAGTTCGAATTCGAATTTTTAAAGTTCGAAAAATCTATTTTTATAAATCTCTTAAAATTGGATTAATTTTAAAAGCATTTAAAAAAATAAGGTTAAAGAAAAAATTTTCCGACAAATAGCATCCAAACTTCTTGTCGTTTTTAGCGTTTGGTACCTCCTTTTAGTTTTAGTATAGATACGCATTCTATTATCTTTTTTAAAACACCACTGCGCCTAGTCTTTCGTCGCTTTTTTTTTTTTTTTGGCATTTTGCAAACGTGACGGAAATGTGATATGAATGCATTTATTTTCATAAAACCAAGGGATATGTTGTAAGAGCTTGTTTGGATTAGCTTTTTTCAAAAACGTTTTTTTTCAAAACTTTGAAAAAATTTTTTTTTTGAGAAGTTAAAAATTCTGGCTTCTGCAAAAAATAATATTTGAACTTTTTTCAGAGTTTTAGTTTTTTTTGAAGCCAAATCAAATAGTTATTACAAATTTAATGTAGCTTTTTTAGGGGAAAAAATATATTTTTTTTAAAAAAAGCCAATCCGAACAGACCCTAAGTAATTTCCATGTGTTTTGCCATAAGTTGTTAATATAACAATATAAATACACCAATATTCTCTCTATAAGCTTAAACTTTTATATGAGATTGTAATTCTAATATGGTATCAGAGCCTAGAAATCAAACAATCTCAAGTTCAAAACTCATCTCCACCATTTAAAGAAAATTAAAATTGTCCCGTGTAAGGCCTTAAGATCAAACTCCTTCTGTACGTAAGGAGGTGTGTTAATCGGGGTAAATTGCATTGTCAATACGAGAAATTAGATGCATTGCGGACACTTATAGTACGACAAATTGAAAAGTGTCAGCAAAAACAATTTTGTCAGCAAAAACAATTTTTTCTCTAGTTCTTTCCCGACAGTCTTGTGAACCATTGGCATAAATTTTTTCTTTAGACGATTGCGCTTAAAGGGTCAATATTGTTAGTGGGTCAGAATTTTGGACTAGATTTTGAAACGTTGGACTAGATTTTGAGTTCCTCTTCCGCACATTTGTATAGAACTACCTCTGTTGCCATAAAAGAAAATATAAATTGTCAACCCTTAATCTTAAGTGTCGTCTATGATAGTCATTTCTACCTTTTCGCCGATGCTTAATCTCAACTATCATATGGGAAAATTTTGCCGAGGTTTAATTCTATTAGTTAGCAAAAGATCATCTAAGTTTTTGTTCTTATTATTATATATGTAAAATAATTTTCCTTATATATATATATATATATATATATATATATATATACACACACATACATGAATGTCGCATAGTGGTCAATGTAATATATTTTACTGCAAATTACATCAAGAATAAATATGAATCGTTGGAGTATGATAAGCCATTGATAAATGATAAATAAATTAAGAGAATTTAATGACAGTTAAATTTTCCTAGATAGCTACGTGCTCAAAGGTTTTTCTTTGACCATGTAACGCAATTTTGGATGGGTGTGACTCATGGTTTAGTTCCTCACCAAAAAAAGAGAAGAAAATAAAACTAAGAAAAGTCTTTTTATAAATCTAAAGAGAAAGGAGAATAAGAGAAGAGAGGAGAGATTTAATTGATATTGATGTGTGTAGAATACAACGTACACGACCCTGTTTATGGAATACAATGAATTGTTTTTCAAGAACTTTCCTTTACAACCACACAAAGATTTTCTCTTCTTAGGCTTGGATTTGGGAAATAGCCCAATACTACTATATGGATCATGAATATCCATATCATTGACGCACTCTTCCTTGGATATTCATTCATTAAAAATATGCCTCGTTAAAACCTCACTAAGAAAAAACCCAGTAGGACAAAAATCATAGTAAAGGAAAAAAAGTACAATATTTTTGTTATACACTTTATACTACCTCATAAAAACCTTGCCAGGATAATCTAGTGGAACAAAACTTAGGCTAAAGGAAAAAGAGTAAAATGCATATTTAGTTCCCCCTCATGTCAACATATCAAGAAAAATCTTTGACTATATATGTCAATCTTATAGTTTTTCAAATATTATTACAAATGATATTACTTCAAATGAACTTGCTAAGTTCTTATTCAAGAAAATTGATTAGCCTTTATTTTGTATTTCTCGGGAAGTTGATTGGGAATGGTGTCTTAAAGTCAGTCGTCTATTGTAGACTTGGTACTGATTTATGTATGAATCATCTTATATTTGGCCTTACGTCATATCGTACATCTTCTCCTTGATTAATAGATCATGGTGTAGTCCTTAGGATGACCTAGTAGGGTTATGTGAATGAGGAATAACCCAGCCATCCTTAAACCTAGTTCATAACTAAATGATGAGTCGACACGAGGGCGTTGGTTCTATTGAGCATAAGTTATAATGCGTCACATGAGTTGGTTATCCTCATGACCAACAGGTGTGGAGACATCAGTCCATTATAAGGTGTGACGAAATGCTCACTGAACATGACTCTATTACGAGCGCCTTCCGATATGTACTCTACTATTAGAGGATCGTTGGTAGTGCACATGGATGTCATATTCCCTTAGACTTGAGATGGCCATAGAGACTTGCAGATTACTCCCCATGCCTTGGTACTAGACTAACCAAATTTCTATACTAGGTATGGGCAAGTGCAGCGAAATTAATGTGTAGGTCAAGATGGGATTGACCGCTCCACGTATTAGGAGAATGATATTCTACTTAGTGATCATGTTTCTACCAAGTTCAAGCACTTACATGTGCACGGGACCTTGTAGTCTAGGGCTTGAGTATGGGGATCATCTTCCTTAGGGAGGCAACCTAAGTATGGTTCTTATATACAAGTGTGTCCTATAATTAGCTATGCAAGATTCTTCCTATTATTTTTGGGATTTTTTGGTTGATTGGAGCTTTAAAGAACTAAACTAGATGAAAAGCAAACCTAATTAAAGTAGAATGGAAAGATAAACAAGCTATGGAAATGGGAAGACAACTAAATATGGAAAAACTTAAGTGTGATTACTCCTTTTGAATAGGTTTAGATCCCTATCCTTGTTTTAGCTATTTGATGGTTAGGAAACTCTACTTATGGGCTTAGTTCATTAGCCTTATTACCTCTATCAATTGGTTCAACCCTATCCCTAGTTAGGCGCAATTAGAAACACAGGCTTGTCCTGACTAGCTAGAGCTTTTGGGTCTAGTTACTACATCTTTAAGGTTCGACTAATTTCCTAATTGGGAGACTGACCTATTAGCTTTGTTTCAAACTAGAGATTAGGTCACCTAAGTCAAACAAGTGATAGTGGGTACTCTTTTAGCATTGTTTCAAGCTAGAGGTGATTAACTAAAATGCTAAGCCATTAAGAACTCAATTAATCAACCCAATTGTAGTTACAAGTAGGGCTTATTTCATTCGCATGGATCGAGGCTAAGAAAAGGCCATTACTATTAACATCTAAGCACAAATTAATGCATGCAAGTCATTGGGGTAATTCATCAAACACATCGACATGTTCAATTCAAAGCCATGGAAGTGTAAGAACATAGCATGTTATTCAACCTTCAACATATCAAGAGAAGTGTTAAAATCATTAACCCATTACAAAAGTATCAATCAACCCTAATTTAAAGCTAACTAACATAGTATAAACAAGAGTAAAGAGAAGTATGAAAAGCTCCTTCATATTGTTTTGCTCTTTACAAATAGTGCTCAAAAGCCCTCCAAATCCTTGTTTAATCCATAATCCAAGATTGTTTCTAAGCATTTAAGGATGTGGGAATGATTGTGTAAGGTGGGTGTATAATGGGAATAGGGTTTGGTAAAGTGGGTGTTAAGAAATGAATGAAAACTCCTAAAAAATGAGCATAGCTGGCAGATTTTATAAGCTTTGTTGTAGAGGCTGGTTCACCCCCTGGTCGACCAGTTCTTGCCATACGGCAGCCTGTTCCTAGCTCAACTCTTTCCGCTACATGGTCCAATCTACCATTTTGGAGAAGTATATACAACTAGTTCACTCATTTTTCCACAGCCACGCACGGTTTGCTTCAAAAGTTTAGTGGTTCATTTTTTCTAGCTTCTTTTGTCACTTTTCTTCACTCGAAACTCTTTTGCCAAGTCCATATCACCTTTCGTGCACCTAGATCAAGCTTCAAACTCATTTTGGCAGACATCTAAAGTACAAAATAATGTATTAATGAGACACTTATGCATGTATGAACTTGCTATATACAATTATCACTAGTTGTGCATAAATAAAACACCAATGCATTCCAAAACCTTGAAACACCTCAAGAAATGTATGCAAATGCTATGCATGAGCACACACAAAACACACATATCAACACCTTAGACCTTTTCCTTAGTGGTCCCTAAGCAAGACCAATCTTAAGTTTATCTTCCTATTGCTCAATTGGTTGCCATTTGCATTGACTTGCTATCTTTTTAATTCTAAGGAGTATGAAAGGCCATTCCTATTGTGTAAGGGGTCTCTAAGTCTCTTTTGGATCCTCCACTCAAGCATGATAGGGTCGGACACCTTTTTGGAACAGATCAAGCAAGTTGAAACCACCACAACACTTAGGATTTCAATCATACCCACCCCAGATGTTAATACTTTGCGCCCATATCATCTAACTTGGCCTTCCAATATACATTTAGCCCAATGACATGATGAAAAGAAAAATGCAAAAAAACAAATGCTTTGTATTTTGATGTAAAGAGCCTTATTCGTATTTTGATGTAAAGAGCCTTATTCACAATGCAATGAAATAACAAAAGAAAACTTGTGTTAAATTGACATTGTGTAAGAGCCTTATTCACAATGCAATGAAATAACTAAAGAAAACTTGTGTCAAATTGACATTGTGTCACTTGACACTTATTCAACATACTTCACTTTTTCTTTCCTTCTTTTTCTTGCCTTTTGGCTTTTTCTCCTTTTTATTTTTTGCAAAATTTCCACTTTTTCACTTTTTTTCCATTCTTTTTCCCATACATAACATAAATGAAAAAGGGCTAAGGCACACCAAAAAATAAATCAAGAAAGGGGCACTCATATCAACAACTCTAAACACAATTGTTCTACCTAGGTTGTAGGGCAACTACAAGGTGCATTCTTAATGGTGTTTACTCCCAAAGTTTTCTCAAGGATTTTCTTCAAAGTCTTGGTTCTCCTTGCACTTCGTCACTCCCTACAATACAATGTTATTATCTCCATTCAATTAGGTCGAGCTAACACTCCAATCAACATAGAGATAAGTGACTCTACAATGCACAAAAATCGACAAAATTTAACCATTTTCAAGAAAATAGTGCCAATCTACCCCTAATGAATGTAAAAACAAGACTAAGCTCTCACACCTCAAAAGTTAAACTTAGCTTGTCTACAAGCAAATAGAATAAACCACACAAACAAGCAAGCGTGAAGCACATAATAGTGGCGGGGAAAGGGTAGATAGCAAGGACAGAAGAATGAATGGATAGATACAGCCTTCGTGAGTGGAATGCTAGCTGTAAAGGGGGTTGAATAGAGCTTGAAAAGCTTTAATTACAAACTTTGAGAAAATCATTCATTGAGTAGATAGCGGAAACTTATTTAAAAAATCTAGTAGTGCAACAAGAATAAAATTAAATGACACAGCAATTTATAATGGTTCGGCCATCAAACCTACATCCACTCCCTAAGTATCCCAATCGAGAATTTCAACAACTTCACTAGCAACCTCCAGCTTTTCAAAAGTTGGCTAAGCTTAAAAACCAACACTATAACCTTGATTTCAACCCGAAATCAAGAAACCCACTTGCAATTGTTTTTAGAAATTCAAACCCAAAAGGCTAATCTACCCAAACCCCAACTTTTGCAAGATAAAATTATTGTAAAATGTAAAGCACAAGTTGATTTGATAGTCAATACAAGACCTATACATGACTTGACAAAAATGAAGCTTTCCTTTTGTTGTTCTCTCTTTTTCTTTTTGCTTTTTCAAACTTTTATACTCTTTATTCTTGGGTTCTTGTTAAAGACTAAAGATAAGTGATATATATATATATATATATATATATGTATGTGTGTGTGTATGTGTGTGTGTGTGTATGTCACATTTAAAAAATAGCTATTAAATACAAAGGTTAAGTATGAAAATTGAAGTTTTTGACCATTATGGAAAAATTGGGGTTAAAAATTGAACATCCAACGGATAATTTCAAGAGAAAAAATCTGAGGTCTAAAGCTTCTGGGTGGACTTTCCTTTGTATTGGTACATCACAAGGCGCTCTCGAAAAACTTCGGGTGAGGTAGATCATGCGTGGCACCCTGACACAAGTAAAATATGGATACTTTGAAAACTTACTATTAGTTAAGGTAAAAACACTCATCCGGTACCTCGGCAAAGTAAGCCTAGCAGTACTCAGATTTTTTTTATAAGAAAATCATGATCTATCACCTCAAAGATAAGTTTAAAAATATTTTTAGCACAAAAACATTTTGAAAGACACGAAATCATATTGGAATCAAACTTGGGCATATAATATCTCAATTTTTTAAACTAAAGAGACAGCGAGAGAGAATTAGAAGACAAAGAGCAAGGCATCTTGACAGCAACAAATCTTTGACTATTCCCCTTATGTCTTTTATCTCCTTTCTTATTTCACCATACCACTTGATATATGCAATCTTCACTACTCATGGTGGTAGATGACCTTCTCTAAGGCAAAGGATTACCATAATTGCTCAGGAACTCAAACAATTCATTAGAGACAATAAAAGCATACTTGAGTTCATAACTCATAAAATGCCATCACATTCATTCATCACATCATCATCAGTCTCGTTTTCATCATTAAGACATAGTTATCATTAAAGCCATAATGTCAACGAACTCCCTCTTTTTGATGATGACGAACATATACGTGATTAAATAAAGAATGTGGCATAATCAAGCAATTAGATCTCCCCTTGAGATCATGCTATGTTCCATGTTATGGAAAGCTATCAAAGTTCCCCCTAAATACATGTATAAATTACTTCGTATATCATCGAGTCACATATTTTGAAGTGCACACATGCATACACATACATACATATATATATATATCATATTTTCAAGAACAAACATATAACTCCCCCTTTGACATCATCAAATCACAAGATAAGCATAGGAAGTGCCAAAAGATCAAAGCAACATTATCTTTAGCAATTAGTCAAACATTTGAAGCCATAATACTTAAGAGCATCATCTAAAAATAGTAGATAATATCCAAAATACTAAATGCTAAAGTAGTTATGCACGATGCTAGAAGCTAGAAAAGGAAATTGTTCTGCATGCGAGAAAATGTAAAACATTGTCTTTGAGAAGGAGAAAATGAGGAAATTTCAACCATTTATGGGACAAGGAGTGTGATATGGAATAAGTCCACCTAGTTTTTTACTATTGATTCTATCATGATTTGCCTCTCATTAAAGTTGATTCACCTCTCTTTGGTAGTTTGTATATCATCTTCTTCTCCATGATGACTTAAGTAAGTTAGGCGTCCTTTGGCTTCCAGAGGCTCCACTTTTATGAGCATATTAGGATCCAAAATCTCCCATAAAACTTCTTGTGGCAACTTCTCCTTGGGCATCTTCTCTTGCCATCCCTTGTTGTTCAACATTTCTTATCTTTTCCTTCTTCCTTTGTTGCTTCCTCATTCAGTATGATCCTTAGAACCTAGTTTCCACACACCTTTTTGGTTATACAAGCTTGTTCAAATGGTGGAAGTCTCCTAAAATCTTCTTCTCGAATGAAGTTTCCTTAGTATTTATAGTATTTCAATTTCCACACGACATTCAATCCAAATTTGATATAGCTTGATTGAGAAATTCTGACTCTTTCTCCAATTACATCAAATTTCTCAAAAATATTTGTCAAAGCCATCCAATAAGGTAATGCAATACCTTTCATGCGCACATGATGCATATGACTCAAAATGATAGCAGGCAAATCTATTTTCTTACCAATGTGCATTTGATACGTTACCATAGCCCCTTATGCGCCAATAGTATCATCTGTGTAGCTCCTAGGTGTAATGGTGTGTTCACAAAAATTGAAGAAAACTGTCTTTTGCATAGGTAACTAACGGGCTTTGGGAAATTCTTTATAAATTGGCTCACCAACAATTCATCCACACAAAAAACCAAAAAATCTATAGCATTTCCATTACACCTTTTATACACGCAAGTTTTATCAGTAATTTTATCAAAATCATAAGATTTAATTTCTTGATCAAATTTGATGTTCCACGCCCTAAATGCCTGCTTTAATTCATCAATGGACTTCTTTAGCTTACAAACCATATATTCTTGGCCTTTAGCAATGTATCTATCTGGTTATGTCATGTAAATGATCTCGTCAAGCTCTCCCTTAAAAATAGTTGTCTTGACGTCCATTTGCCATATCTCGTAGTCATAATGATATGTGATGGCAAGGAGTATCCTAATGGATTTAAGCATGGCTACCCATAAGAAAGTTTTCTCATAATTGATCTCTTCTTTTTGAGTATAACCTTTTACCACCAACCTTGCTTTAAAGCTTTCAACTTTTCCATTAACTCCTTTTTTTCCTCTCGTAGACCCATTTAGGTTTTACCCCTTTAGGTGCAACTACAAGATCCTAAACTTCGTTAGAATACATAGATTATAACTCTGAATCCATTGCCTCATGCCATTTATTAGCATCTACGTCGAAAACTACTTCATCGTAGCTTATGGGATCCACTACCTAATCCTGTGAAGAAGTTAGAAAAGAATCTCTTTAGTATCTATCAGGTCGCCTGGATATCCTCCCACTATGAAGAGGCTTCGAAGTATTAGGTGCAAAATGCTGTTCACTTTCATATATAGTTACCACAAGTATTACTGGAGATTCTTGTGAAATCTCTTCTAGAACAACTTTAGAATTTGGTGTTTTCTGGATCATGTTATGATTTTTCAAGTATCTAGCATTGGTGCTTATAAACACCTTCTGTTCCTTAGAATTATAGAAGATCCTATGTCTGGTTCCTTTAAGATATCCAATAAAATAGGACAACTCAGATCTTAGTTCTAACTTTGAAGTATTGCCATTTAGTACATAAGCTGGACAACCCTAAATGTGGAGGTGATTTAAATTAGGCTTACACTCGATCCATGTTTCTTGTAGGTCCTAGGTACTAATTTAGATCATACCAAATTCAAGATGTATACGGCTGTCTCAAGGGCGTCTTCCCGAAAAGATGATGTAATAATGCATGACTCATCATTGACCTAACTATATCTAATCAAGTACAATTTCTTCACTCTGCTACACCATTTTATTGGGGAGTCCTTAGTGCAGTCAGGTGAGCCACAATCCCGTCTTGGGTAAGATACTTCCTAAACTCACCTGAGAGGCATTTGCTATCTCGATCGAATTTAAGGACTCTGATATGTTTAACTAATATCTGCTGCACTTTAGCCTTGAATTCCTTGAGGTTCTTAAAAGATTCAGACTTCTGTCACATTAAATATATATATGTCCCTACCTAGAGTAATTATCAATAAAATTAATGAAATACTCATAACTTCCTTACACTGGTTTGCTCATAGGACCATACACATAAGTATAAACCAATTCCAATACTTCTCTGGCCCTTTCTTCTATTGAAGAAAATGATAGTTTGTTCATCTTCCTTTTGAGGCAAGATTCTCACGAAGGTAAATCTTTGAGATCTAATGAGCTAAGATGCCCATTCTCTACTAATCTCCAAATTCGCTTTAGACTAATATGTCCTAAGCATAGGTGCCAAAGATAAGTATCATTGGTGGAAGAAACCTTCCTTTTTTGGGAATTAGTTTGTTCTATATTATGCAATGAGTTTGTATTACGTTTCATATAAAACAAGTTACCATGCATGCCACCAGAACAAAAAATATTTCCATATCTACTGATGATCGTGTTCGAGTTTTACACCTACAAGTGTATGGATCATTTGCGGTATAATGGATTCGAGTGTGGGCATCGTCTTCATAGGGAGGCTACCTTAATTTGGTTTCTATGTGCTCGAGTGCCTAAAACTAGCTACGTGCACGTGTATGCTTTCTTTAAGATGGAAGGGAGCTGAGAAAAAGAAAAATAAACCTAAACTATGGAGGAACTTAAGGGTGCCAAGCTAAGAAAGGAAACCTAACAAAGAAGAAGGGCAAATTAGGTCTATCTATGGCTCAGGACTTTTATTGCTGTTGTGTTGATTGGGGGTCTAGAAACCAATACTAGTGGTTCAACCCGTTAGCTGGGTTTAAAGCTAAGGGCCAATCCCTCCTAGCCTATGCAATTCATGCTTCGAACTTATCCTCTTGGTTGGGTTTAAAGCCAAAGACCAGCACTTAAACATTACATGACATTAAGACTCGAGTAACCAAAACTAATGTGAGTAAGGAATACTCTAGTCTAGGTTAATTTAGTCGCTTGGCTAGGTTTAAAGCCAAGTACTAACACCTAAACTCAACTAAGCAAAGCATCTATCCTACTGGCTAGGTTTAAAGGCAAAGCCATGTATTCAACATAATTATGTCACCCATATAAGTAGATAAAAGCATTTGAAGCACAAATAACATATGCAAGTTCACTTGGGCATTTTAACAAACACATGGACATGCTTGATTTTCAATACATAGACATATTGAATTATGCCATAGATTTATGTAAACAAACATGTATTAAGAGCCAAAGATATACAAAAATCCTTTATCCAAAGCCCTAATATAAAATACAACATCAATCAACCCTCGATCTAACTCAATTTCAAAGCATATTTACAAGAATAAGACAAGGAATAAGGAACTCCCCTTTAAAACCTTGCTCAAATCCAAATCAACACCCTTTAATCTCTTGTTAAAAGCTCTAATCCTAGCTTGGTAAGGGGTTTAGATGGTGGTTTTGGGAGTTTATTGAAGTGGGAAAACAGTTAAGGTTAATGGGATTTGAAGAAAATTAGGTTCCTCTCTTCAAAATGAGTTAAAAACCCTTAAATATAGACTTTTTGCTGCAAAAGTCGGTCACCGGGTCGGTTTTCCAGCCAAATTTAAGTGAGTCCAGCCAAAATTATTGAGCACTCTGATCTAGGTAGGAAGTAGGGCCGGTCGACTGACCTAGGCAGGGGTGTAATCGGTTTTTAGTAGTTTTGCTCATAACTTGCTCATTTTGGCTCTGATTCGCGCATGGTTTTTTCTATTGCCTCATATCACTTTCTGGAACCTCCAAAGCCCTTTCTTCTTCATCTTTTCATGCCCTTGAACATCTTCAAACTTTGTTCATGCTCTCTACATCTTCAACCAAGCTCAATTTCTTCTTTCAAAACACAGATGCCCGCCCGTGCTTAGTTGCATCATTCTTCGTCCGAGAGCTTCCAAATGGGCTTTTCTTAATTTCTTCTCCTCAAAATCAACCCTAAATTGGCTCCTTGATTAAAGCATCATCATTTTAAGCTCAAGTCCTTCTCCCAAAATGTGCCTAAAACACGAAATAAGGCACTTAGTGTAGCATTTATGCGTGTTAATACTTATATACACAAATATAATTAGAAGTGCACAAATACAGCCCTAAATGCACTCAATTATGCTCAAAACACCCTAGTAAGTGTATGAAAACAACATATACAAATATATACAAATCACACACATCAACACCCCCAAACCTTTCCCTTGTTTGTCCCCAAGCAAGCCTAAACCAAGTTTATCCTTATGCACTTCAATGAGTTGTCGGTTGTATTGACTTGCTATCTTTTCACCTTTAAGGGAGTATAAAGGGTCATTCTTTTTGTGTAAGGGTTTCTTAGCCTTTTTTGGATCCTCCCCTTAATCACAAGGTTTCATATCTCTTTCGGAAGTTACCAAGTAGCTAGAACCACCACAAATTAAGGATTCTATTCACACATCCTCGATGTTGATACTTTGTGCCTTATCAATTAATATGGCCTCCCAATATGCACCTAGCCCTAAAGATAGAAGGAGAAAGAAGATACAGCACAACGGCTCCCAAACGATGTAAAAGCCTTATTCACAACATAATGAAATAACAAAAGAGATACTTGTGTCAAATTGACATTGTGTCACTTGCAATTTTTCAACATACTTCACCTTTTTCATCTTTTTGTTGCCTTTTGGCTTTTTCTCATTTTTCAATTTTTGCTCTTTTTTAAGTACTTTTCTCTTTTTTTTTGCATTTTTTTTCTCAATACATAACATAAAAAAAAGAAAAGAAACAGAAAAGCTTAAGGCACACTAAAAAAACCAATTAAGGAAGAGGCACTCATATTAACAACCCTTTAGAAATAGTTTTTTTCTAACCAAGTTGTGGGGGTAACTATAAGGTGCATTTTTAGAGGTGCTTACTCCTCACAGTTTTCAAAAGAATTCTCTTCAAATTCTAGGTCATATCTCACACTCCATTCACTCCCCACAATACACCCTCATCTTCTTTAATCAATTAAGTCAATAGTAAAGACCTACTCTCCAACCAACATGGAGATAAATCAACTCAAAATATCCAAAAAAATTGAAAAATTTGAACACATTTTAAGCAAAAAAACAAGGCATGCAATGCAAATTTACCGCATAAGCCATATAAACATGGAAGAACAACCATACCTTCAAACTTAAACTTTGCTTGTCCTCAAGCAAATAGCACTAAGCATATGACAAGCAAGCAAATGAAACACATACAGGGAATGTGGAAGGGATAGATAGGGACAAGTGAAAGCTGGACAGATACAACCTTGTTTCTATGTAGCTCGTGAATGCCAAAGATAATCCAATGATCCACTTCTCTACTCCTTAGTAGAAAGCACTAATGCTAAAAAAAACGAAGAGATTAGTAGTCAAGTCCACATTGACATTTCAAAAAGATAAACAAGGATGTTTGCAAGGGGTATAGGATTGCTGCAAAAATGATGGAAATGAGTAAGAACAATGAAGCAAGAATCTATCCTACTAAGAATAAAGCAAATGAAAGAAAGCCTAAACTATCAAAAGGTAAAACAAACAAAAGCAATCTAATCCACTATATAAAAGGTAAGAATAAGTCAAAGAAAACTAATCTACTGCATACAAAAGCAAAGACAAGTAAAATACAAGAAGAACAAGAAAAATATAGATAAGCCTAGGGCGCCACCTAGTAGCACTGGATTTAACGCCCCCAGCTGGGTGCTAATGTTAGAGTAACACGTGTTTAAAGTTGTGTGGAACAAATTGTTGGATAATCATTAAAGTATAGAAGGTAGGGGGAAAAAAGGTTATGCACTAAGGGTTGGGGCAATGAATGCACGATGTACCTTTTTTCTAGATCCCAGCCCAAAATATCAAATGAATATGCATGGGCAAGTATGGAAAGCATGCTTAAATGTAAAAAATCATGTCTCGCTTGCTCTTTAATTAGCCAACCTATGGCCTTTTTCTTATAATCAAGGGCTAGGAACACACCGTCCCCATGAGTCAAGGATAGGCCTAATGCATGCAATGTGGGTGGAATATTTCCTAGCCCTAGGTGAAAGTGTTCAATGCAAAAAGGCATGAACGTAAGCTCTAAAGAGGGAGACTCAATAGAATAGGAAAGGGGAGTAGGAATGACATTCAGAGAAGAAGGGTCAAAGATAAGGGGATTTGTAGTGCTACACTCTTCTTCTCCACAAGATATAACTTTATCAAGCCTGAGTCCCTCTAACTCCTCAATGGGGTGGACTCGATCTTAATGGGCTCACTCACACTAAGGGAAGATTCATGTTCATCAAGTAAATGCTTAATCTCATCAATCAATTGCCTAGTGTAGAGGGTAGAAACAGGTATCAATAATTATTCATCAAACACACCCAAAGACCTATATATTGCAATTTCAAGCTCATTAATTTCTTCATTAAGTATCCTTAACTCCAAGAGACTTATCATATAAAAACTCCAAAATTGATGTTTTATTCTTCCCAATAGATGGCTCTAGATCCAAACAAGCTACTAGCTCATTGAATATTTCCATAAATTCATCGTTAGTGGTCATCATTTCCTCGTCAAGCTCTTCACATAGGGTAGGCATAAATGGAGGGGACAAAGCGAAAATGGATTCTTGAACATGTATGCATGAATGCTTATGGGAAGAATGTGTGCTAAACTCCCTAAATACCGACTCGGAATGCAATTGAGTATTATTGACATAAGACTCAACCTTTATGTGTATGCGAAGTGTGGGACAAGAGGAAAAGATAGGCTCATGTGACTTAATGGGCTGCAATGAAAGCATGGGAGGATAGGGTACCACTTCCTCTAAAACATGGCCAAAGGAGTCATCAAGAACCAAATTACCACCATACTCACTCTTGTCCTTACTACAAGACGTGATCTCTCCATCTACCTCTCTTTTTAATTTCCTTTCTAGCACATCATCATGTTCATTACTATGTCCCTCATCTCTAAGTCTCTCTCCTATCTTTTCAACCCATTCTAAAGATATCTCAAGACCTTCAACCATAGATTGCTCACTCTCAATCTCTTTCTTCGAGCACTCACCTAGATAGTCAACTTGTTGCATCATGCTATCTAGTCTCTTTTGATTAGATTGAAAGATAGATAGGAGATTGGCAATCCTTTCATCTTGTGAAAGAAACCTAAAAGAAGAGTGTTCAACCAAGTAGAAATGGTAATCACATTGAAAATCATTTTGTGTATAACCATAAAAAAAACTTGGGAGAGGAATAAGTGGGAAAAAAAAGTGTCAGAGGTGGACAATCGAAGCTAAAGGGTGAATGGAATAAAGAGTCATCTTGACCCCATGGTGAAAATGCATGATGTTGCTCCCAAGAATCATGATGATAAGATGTTGATGCATGCATAGGCATATGATTGCTAAGGGTGTCCTTGGGTATTGCATGCAATCAGCGATAAGTGTGGAAAGTAGGACAAGAATTGGAATCATGATCATGGCTTTCATATAGATTACAATGATAATAATATGCATCCCTATAGTCATGATTTCTAAATAAAGGTGCATGAGATGATACATTACTATAGGGGTCATAATTAGCACTAGCCTTAGATTGGGGATTTTCATAAGGATAAAAGATGGTTGGATGCTCAAAGCTTCCACACAAGCGACATGCCTTTGGAACACTTTTCGATGGTGGAGAAAAGGATACTAGTGACCACCAAGAAGCATTAGGATCAGTCATATTCAATGAATCACGAGTAACACCTCTTCACTCATTTTTTTTTAATTTACAAATTCGTCAATTATTTTGGGTTTTTCATGATTGTTCAATTTTTTTGGTAGTTTTTGAATAATGGAAAGCAAGTAAGATAGTGCACACACAAATAACTAATTACCAACACAAAAGCACACAAAGAACCAATATCGTGCCTCCCTGGCAACGATGCCAAAAAAATTGATCGTGTCCGAGTTTTACACCCACAAGCGTACAGATCGTTCGTGGTATAAAGGATTCGAGTATGGGTATCACTTCCATAGGGAGGCTACCTTAGTTTAGTCTCTATGTGCTTGGGTGGCTAAAACTAGCTACGTGCTCATGTGCGCTTTAGTACGGAAGGGAGCTTAGAAAAATGAAAATAAATGTAAACTATGGAGGAACTTAAGGGTGCCAAGCTAAGGAAGGAAACCTAACAAAGAAGAAGGGGACCTAAGCGATTGTATTGCAACTAGACTTGGGCTATGACGACGAATTAGGCCTATCTATGGCTCAGGACTTCTACTACAATTGTGTTGATCAGGGGTCTCTAAACCAATACTAATTGTTCAACCTGTTAGTTAGGTTTACAGCTAAGGGCCAATCCCTCTTAGCCTATTTAATCCATGCTTAGAACTTATCCTTTTGGCTGGGTTTAAAGCCAAGGACTAGCATCGAAACACTATGTGACATTAAGGCTCAATTAACCAATACTAATGTGAGGGAGGGATACTCTAGTCTAGGTTAACTTATCTACTTGGCTAGGTTTAAAGCCAAAAACTGGCACTAAACTTGATGAAGCAAAACATTTAACCCAATGGCTGGGTTTAAAGCCAAAGCCAACTCTACTAAGCAAAGCCATGTATTAAGCACAATCACGTCACCCATATGAGTAGATAAAAGTATTTGAAGCACAAATAATGCATGCAAGTTCACTTAGACATTTTAACAAACACATAGACATGCTTGATTTTCAAAGCCCTAATCTAAAATACAACATCAATCAACCCTAGATCTAACTCAATTTTAAAGCATATTTACAAGAATAAGACAAGGAATAAGCAACTCCCCTTTAAACCCTTGCTCAAATCCCAATCAAAACCCTTCGATCTCTTGTTAGAAGCTTTAATACTAGCTTGGTATGGGGTTTAGATAGTGGTTTTAGGTGTTTATTAAAGTGGGAAAAGGGTTAGGGTTAATGGGATTCAAAGAAAATTAGGTTATTCTTTGCAAAATGAGTCAAAATCCCTAAATATAGCCTTTTCGCTACAAAAATGGGTCACCGGGTCAGTCTCCCGGCTTAGATTTAAGTGAGTCCAGCCAAAATTTTCAAGCTTTCAGATCTAGGTCAGAAGTAGCACTGATCAGCTAACCCTAGGCAGGGGTGCAACTGGCGTTCAAGAGTTTTGCTCATAACTTGTTCATTTTGGCTCCGATTCACGCATAATTTTTTTCTATTGCCTCGTATCGCTTTTGGGAGCCTCCAAGGCTATTTTTTTCTTCATCTTTTCATGCCCATAAAGATCTCTGAACTTTTTTCATGCTCTCTACATCTTCAACCAAGCTCAATTTCTTCTTCCGAAACACAGATGCCCGTTCGTGCTCTGTTGGATCGTTCTTCGTCCGAGAGCTTCCAAATGGGCTTTTCTTCACTTCTTCTCCTCAAAATCAACCCTACCTTGGATATATGATTAAAGCATCAATATTTTAGCTCAATTCCTTCTCCCAAAATGCAACTAAAACATGAAATAAGGCACTTAGTGTAGCATTTATGCGTGTTAACACTTATATGTACAGATATAACTAGAAGTGCACAAATGCAACCCTAAATGCACTCAATTATGCTCAAAACACTCTAGCAAGTGTATTAAAACAATATATACAAATGTTTTCAAATCACACACATCAATTGATATTAACACTAGAATGGAAATTAATGCAAAAACCATCTAATATTAATTACGAAACAGAAATAATGTCTTTATGTACATCAGGAACATAATAAAAATTGTTCAAAAATAACTTCCTATTGCATGGAAAATTGAAGCACATTCCTCTCACTACAATAGCCCACTTTTGCTTTATTACCCATTCTCAGAGCAGATTCGTCTTTAGTTAGTTCCTTCATTTCCTAGAACCAATGCAAAGAATTGCAAATATGTTAGTGGCTCTAAAGTCTACAATCCAAGAATCAGCAGAATCAAACACTAAACAGGTTTCAATATAGAACAAAAGAAGTGTACCTATCTGGCCTCGCGCTAGGTGCTTTGGGCAATCCCTTTTCCAATGCCCTTTTTAGCCACACTTAAAAGCATTTGGCCTTGGGCTTTTCACCTATTAACTATTTGGGTTGTTCACCGTTTCTCTTTTTTGCCCTCGACTACGTTTTTGCTTCCCTTGTCCTTCGAACTTTCTCTCTTTCATGTTAAGCCTAGAAGTGGATGCTTGAACTATGTTTAGGTGGCCCTTATTTTTCATTATGGCTTATGTAGCTAGGAGCTCTTTCATCAATTCTATCATATCCATGTTCATCTTACCCATATTATAATTAAGCTTGAACTAGGTGTAAGACGGTGGTAGATTCTCCAAAATCAAGTCACCTTCTATTGTTCATCTATGTTTGCTCCTAAGATCTCGATAATATTAAACTAATCCATCATTTTGAGCATATGCTCCCTGACAGATGCTTTTTCTACCATCCTCTAATTCATAATTTCACTAAGAGCACCTTGTCTCGTGGACTTACTCTTATCAGCAAACATATGAGACAAAGAGGTCATGATTTCTTTTGAAGTTTCCATGTGGTGATGCTTGCTCTGCAAAAGCTGACATAGAAGCCATCATATAGCACTTGGCCATACTATTGGCCTTCTACTATTTTGCCTTAGCATTTTTTTTTGGGCATCAAAAGAGTTTGACAGGACAAGGAGTTGTTAGGACATACTTGTACTCTTTTGCAGCCAAGTTTTGTTCCCAATCTATAAAATTTAGTTTAGTGAGCTTATGCTCTTTGAGAATTATAGCTAGTAGACTAAACAAAGATATTTTTCTAAATATACAACAATAATCATAATTATTTTACGAGTATGGAATTGATGCATGTATGAAATGTATGCTATCTTTAGAAATAAAACATACAAATACTTTTACATCATTTGCCTTTGAGTAGATTAACCCTTAAACTACTTGATATAACAGTGTCTTAACGCCCTCATAAGAACTCTACCAATGGGATGGCCGAACTTATGAGCATTAAGTTAAACACCACCGCTTATTTGAATTGACAATTATCTGGATACGATCCAATTGAATAATTCAATCACTATTTTGTTTGGCTTCTTAAATCTAGTAGCGATCTCTATCGATAGGATAGCTGAACCTACTGTTTAAGTTGAGTGTATACCTATTTCTTATGTTCATTCCCCATAACATTCTTGATTTAAGCCCTCCAATGGGATAGTGACTTTAATCAATGTTGCATGAGGCCATCTTTAGTAAAAAACTCCACCGATAAGATGGTCAAACTTACTAACACCCTTTTGAACAAATATTTTAAATTCACCTTTTGTCACCATTTGATGGGGAAGTTAATGACATTTACCATTAGCATGAACAGAATATAGAAAGCCGTGAGGCATTTCTAATCCCTTCTCCCACTTAATATTTAACTTAAGGGCTTTCTCTATTTTTGGCTTTTTTGCATTGTTTTAGATCGAAACATGCTCTGAATTTGCAAAATATTTTACTTTTTGCGAATCCTCCTTGTGTTACTAAAATAATGCAATACCATAATAGATTATTTACTTAAATCTGGGTGCATAGACCCTTAGGTTGTCATATTGAAAATCTTAAGTTAAGTTCTTCATTTTTGTCATTAGATTCCATGGCATCTTTAGACATAATTGCTTATGATGTCGCTATTTGAGCACAAGCCTAAATAGCCCGCAAGTGCACGGGACGTGTGTAGTGCAGTGTGTGCAAGTGCGGGGTCGAATCCACAGGGAGGCTACCTTAGTTTAGTCTCTATGTGCTCGGGTGCCTTAAACTAGCTACGTGCGTGTGTTTACTTACTTTAGGATAGAAGGGAGCTCGGAAAAAGGAAAATAAAAACTAATCTATGGAGGAACTTAAGGGAACCAAACTAAGGAAGGAAACACTAATAAAGAAGAAGGGGACCTAGGGCGATTGCATTGCAACAAGACTTGGGCTATGATAACAGATGATGTCTATCTAAGGCTCGGGACTTCTATTGTCGTTGTGTTGATCGGGGGCTCTCTTAACCAATACTAGTAGTTCAACCCGTTAGCTGGATTTAAAGCTAAGGGCCAATCCCTCCTAGCCTACGCAATTTGTGCTTAGAACTTATCCTCTTGGCTGGATTTAAAGCCAAGGACTAGCACCTAAACACTACGTGACATTAAGGCTCAATTAACCAACACTAACGTGGGTGAGGAATACTCTAGTCTAGGTTAACTTATCCGCTTGGCTGGATTTAAAGCCAAGGACTAGCACCTAAACTCGACTAAGCATAGCATGTAACCTATTAGCTGGATTTAAAGCTAAAGCCTACTTTACTAAGCAAAGCCTTGAGATTAAGCACAATCACATCACCCATATAAGTAGATAAGAGCATTTGAAGCACAAATAACACATGCATATTCACTTAGGCATTTTAACAAACACATAGACATGTTTGATTTCCAATACATAGACATATTGAATCATGCCATAAATTTATGTAAATAAACATGTATTAAGAGTCAAAGATCTACACAAATCCATTATTCAAAGCCCTAATCTAATACACAACAACAATCAACCCTAAATCTAGCCTAATCTGGCAACATATTTACAAGAAATAGAGAAAGAACAAGAAGAACTTCCCTAAATTCTTGCTTCCCAATCCATACAAATCCTTCAAATCTTTGTTTAATGCTTCAATCCTAGCTTGGTGTAGGGTTTAGATGATGGTTTAGGGTGTTTTGTGTAGTGGGTCGAGGTTAGGGTTTATTAAGATTTAAGAATAAAAGTTCCTCCTCTCGAAATTGGGCTGAAACGAGCTTTTATAGATTTCTTCCGCGCACAGCCGGTCGACCGGCTCCTCTTTCTTGCTTGACCGGCTTCAATCTTGATGCTCTCTGGACTGGGAGCTCGACCGGCTTCAAATCTTTTGTTCTCTGGAGCGGCCGGTCGACCTAGACGGTCGATCGGCTCTTCTTCTAAGTCGATCGGCTGGATCAGAAAGCTCTCTTCTTTATTTCTTTTCTTCCGGTCTTCATCTGTTAGCTCATTTCTGCCTCGCATAAGCTTAAACCCTTCCAAAACACTCCTTAAACATGGAATATAACACTGAGTATAGTATTTATGCACCTAAATACATTAAGTACGAATATTAACAAATATGCATAAACTTTATACTAAGCGCACTCAATTATACTCTAAACACCCTTAAATATGCATGCAAAAACTAGATGCAAACATGCACAAATGACACACATCAGCTTACAATTATCTTATATAATCTAATCTCATTTAAATGAACTTAACTATCTTTGAGAATCAACACATAGGATTGGCCAATTTTTATAAACCCTAATAAGTAGACATATTTCCAGGTGGCAATAATTTTTATGCTTATGCAAATATGTTAAAACATATATCAATGCATTATAAACGTCCATCAAAATACAACTTCCTGCAATCTTTAATGCAAAAGCACAAAACAGTAATCTTTGTCGCAATTTTTGCTGAAGTCGGTCAACTGCCAAGGAGGAGCCGGTTGATCGATTCTGATTGCTCCAAAAATTTTTACTTTGTGGAAGTGCTGGTCGACTAAGTCGGATGCCCTATTAGTTGATCAGTTAGGTCCAGCCAGTCGACCGACTCTTGCACCACCTTAGTTTCAACCCTTTCTACTTCTGTAGGTCGACTAAGCCGATCGACCAACAAGCTCGACCGGTTGAGATAGATTTGCTCTTGTATGCTATTTTTCCTTGCTTTCCTTCTTGGCCTTTAAAGATCACAATAGTATTACACTTTGCTATTGCAAATACAAGCTTACTATGATAAAAGAAGCATTATAAGAATATCAAAAAAATCCTATGCTTCTTTAAACATGAAGCTACAAGCAACAACCATAGAGATCTATACATGTGATGTTTAGTGTTTTTCTGTGTGTTTACAATGTTATTTGTTTATGTTTAAGAGGTGTTTTGAGCCTTAGAAGATGCATCAGTATAATGCACATACTAGACTTAGGTTTAAGCATAAGCAAATGCACATAGTTGAGTTTAAAGACAATGTTACACTAATGCATGCTTATTTCTCTTCTTTGGTGTAGTTAGGTAAAAAATTTGGGTTTTGAATAGATGGAGAATTGATATTGGAGTCAAGCTTGAGATGTTCGGGGTGTAGGAGAAGCTTAAGAGAAGTGTTTGGAGACAACCGGGCAAAGAAAAGAGCAACCAGAGCAAAACCGATGCAACACATAAAAATCGATCGATCCCCTTCTAGAGCCAGTCAACAAGCCAAGGCCACCTGCCAAAATAGAAAGCTACCTTCTTTGGGACGGTTGATGTCAAGGCTTGGCTGGTCGACTGGCCAAGGTCCCTGGCTAGACATGTATGCTGTACTATTTAAGCCATTTTCTAGCCCATTTTTAGCAGATTTTAAACCCATTTTTCCTCCCATTCACACACTCACCTCTCACACACAAAACCCTACTATCATCTACCTTTAACACACACACACTCACACACTTTTCACCTACATTCAAGCTTATTTGGAGGATTTTAAACACTTGGATTGAAGTCTACTCAAAGATTTTGTACAAGAATTGCTAGGATGGAAGAGGAGCTTTCTATTCTCTCTTTCATCCTATTTTACATTATGCTTGAGTAGATTTGTTTTGGGTGATTATACTTGTGTAATGGGTTGATTATATACTCTTATATTATGGGATTTGATGGCTTAATATATGTACATATGCTATGTTTTTCTCCTTTCAATAGCTATTGTTCAATACATGTTTAGGTGTGGATTTTGTGAAGTGAGTAATGCTTATATTCATATCTATATGTATGTTTACATGCCTCGTAGTGAATATGACCTCAATATTGCATACATGTTAGCTCCAAAGTGCTTTTAATGGTGTAATCCGAGCATGACAATGTTTGGTATTCAAATAGGTTCCTTTAATCGTGAACACCTTGGCCTAGAACATGTATGAATGCGCTAATAGGTCAAATCCCTTGTCTAGGCTCTTAGCACAAGATGTCTCCTTTGAATTTGATAATAAGTCTGTTAAAGCTTTTAACAGGCTTAAAGCCTTATTGTCTATATCCCCGATCATCTAGTCACCTAACTACAGTGTCCCGTTTGAGGTTATGTGTGATGCATATAATTATGTGATAGGAGCTGCTTTAGGTCAACAGCGAGATAAGTTGCCCCATGTAGTGCATTATGCTAGTAGGACTCTTAATGAAGCCTAAAAGAACTATACCACCACAGAAAAAGAGCTTCTAGCAGTTATCTTCTCCCTCGACAAGTTTAGTTCATACATCCTAAGGTCCAAAGTGATTGTCTACACTGATCATGCAACATTGAGGTATTTGTTGTCTAAGAAAGAGTCTAAGGCCTGCTTGATTAGGTGGTTGCTCCTTCTTCAAGAGTTTGACATTGAAATCTAGGACAAAAAGTGTAGCAGATAACCTTTCCTGTCTTTTTAGTGAATCTTCTAGTGATCCATCCCCTTTTCGTGACTTTCCCGTTGAGTAATTGTTTGCCATCTCTTATCACATACCACGGTTTGCTCACATTGTAAGTTATCTTACCACTAGGCATTTTCTCTATCATTAGGAGAAGAGAGAGAAAGAGATAGGTTCCTAGTACAAGTAAGACATTTCTTTTAGGAGGATCCCTATCTTTTTAAAGTGTGTGTGGATCAAGTGATTCGCCGATGTATGCCTAAGGATGAGTTTGAGAACATGTTGAGTATATGTCACGATGAGGGGTGTGGAGGTCATTTTAGTGGAAAGAAGACAGCCGTGAAGGTCTTGCAATGTGGATTGTTTTGGCCCACTCTTTCTAGGGATGCCTAAGAGTATTGCAAAGAATGTCTTAGATGTCAACAATCTCGGTCTATCTCTAGGAGAAACATGATGCCTTTGTCCTCTATTCTTTCATATGAGTTATTTGATGTTTTGGGGTATAGATTTCGTGGGTCCATTTCCATCTTTCTTTGGGTACAATACATTTAGTAGCTGTTGATTATGTGTCCAAATGGGTGGAGGCTGTTCCCACATGCACTAATGACTATAGGATAGTGGCCAAGTTCATTAAAGAAAACATTTCTCTAGAATTGGAGTCTTTAGGGTCTTGATTAGTAATTGGGGTTTCACTGTAGGACTTTAGAGTCCTTATTGAGAAGATATTCAGTCACCTATACGGTAGCTACTCCTTACCACCCGTAAATTAGTAGACAAGTAGAGGTGTCTAATAGAGAGATCAAGCACATTTTAGAGAAAACAGTTAGGCCCGATAGAAGGGATTGGTCTATTAGGTTGAATGATGCTTTAGAGGCCTACTGCACGACCTTTAAGACTCCCTTTTGTATGTCTCTGTATAGATTGGTTTATGAGAAAGATTATCACTTGCCGGTAGAACTTGAGCATAGGGCTTATTGGGCCATCAAGGCCTTAAACTTCGATTTTGCAAAAGCAGTGAGAAAAGGAAGCTAGATCTAGCAGAGGTCGAAAAGCTCAGATTTGAGACGTATGAGATGCCACGCTTTATAAGGATAGGATGAAAAGATTGCATGAGAAATACATTCTTAAGAAATCATTCTCTACCTTCAATAAAGTTAGGTTGTTTAACTCATGTTTGAAGCTTTTTCCAGGTATGCTTAAGTTAAGGCAGGATGGTCCATATAAGTTGCTTGTTGCTTACCCTTCTGGAGCAATCAAGATCAAGGATTTGAAAAATAGCCGAGAGATGATAGTGAACAGGTAACGCCTGAAGCATGCATATGATTTGAGTATGGCTCATGTGGAGGTTTTAATGGTATAGGACCCTATCTCTGGAGATTGAAGAAAATAAGATGATTGCCTGGCTAACGGTGTGGTGGTTAGTGCTACTAGGAGGCAACCTAGGGTCAATTTTACAATTTTGCACTTGTTTCATTTTCTTTTCTTTTGTTTTCTTTCTTTGTCTTTCACCCACACCAAAGTGTTGAATGCTGATCCTTTGTCCCATAAGATACACTGTTACTTATTACTATACATGCTAATCTAAGCTTGCATAGGAAATACTACTAACCTTATTTTATTTATAAGTATTGATGGTTTATGAGTCACAAGGTTACTAATTTAGTGATATATCATTGGCATAGAGAGCTTTGAAGACTATGCAAGGTTATATCTATCCTTTCTCCATTTCTTCCCTGTGTTTCTACCCTATCCCTACCACCCTCACTTGCTTTGTAATGCCAATTTTCTTGTTCATGTGCTTTGCTCTATTTACTTGTGGACAAGCAAAGTTTAGGCTTGGGGGTGTCAAGGTTTGGTCTTATTATTTGGTTGAAAATCGTGAATGCATGTAGAGTTGTTTATTTCTTCGTTGATCATTGTTTTGGCTATTGTGATTTACTTTATTGATTAATGGATATGAGTAACATTGTGGGGAAGTGAATAGAGTGGATTCAAAACTAAGTCTTGGAAGGGATGCCCTTGAAAGTTGTGGGGAGTGAGGAACTTTAAGAATGTCTCTTATAGCCACCCTATAGCTTGGTAGGAAAAAGTAAAGAAAAAGGGTTACTGATGTGAGTGCTCCTTTCTTGATTGGTTCTTTTTGGTATGCCTTAGCCTTTCTTTTTCTTTTCTTTTTGAAATACAATGCAAAGTATGAAAATCCAAAAAAATTGAAACTGGCAAAACAGTGCAAAAAGATCAAGACGATGAAAAATTGTAAAAAAAAAATTGGAAAATAGAAAAAAGCCAAAAGCACCAAAAAGTTTTTTGAATAAGTGCATAAGTGACACAATTTTAACTTAGCACAAGTTATCCTCTTTGTATATACATAAATAAGGCCTTTATAAGCCATTGCATTTATATATTCTCTCATCTTGTCAATGAGGCTTTGTGTATGTTGGGGAGGCTAAGATTAGTAGGGAGCACAAAATATCAACCTCCCATGTGTGTGAGTTAGAATCCTAGGCTTGTGGTGGTTTGGCTACTTCGGAAGTTCTGGTGAGGTTTAAGGCCCTTTGTGAGTAGAGAGAGAATCCAAAGAGACTTAGGGGTCTCTTGACAATAGGAATGCCCCCTTTATGCTTCTTGGACTAACCTTGATAGCGAGTCAATCTTTGAGGTAACCCTTTGCATCGGCTTTAGAAATAAACTTAAGATTATGCTTGCTTGGGGACAAGCAAGGAGAAGGTGTGGGGGTGTTGATGTGTTGTTGTGTTTTTGTGTGTGTTTGCGAAGTTATTTGTCTATGTTTAAGAGGTGTGTTGAGCCTTAAAAGATGCATTATTATAAAGTTAGGCTCAAGCGTAAGCAAATGCACATAGTTGAGTTTAAAGACAAATGACACACTAATGCATGCTTATTTCTCGTATTTGGTGATGTTAGGTCAAAATATTAGGACTTGAATAGATAGAGAATTGATATTGGAGTCAAGCTCGAGATGTTCAGGACGCAGAAGAAGCTTAAAAGAAATGTTTAAAGGCAACCGAGCGAATAAAAGAGCAACTAGAGCAAAAGGGATGCAATACGTGAAAATCGACCGAGCTTCTAACTTGACCGTCGACCCCCTTCCAGAGCCGGTCAACTAGCCAAAATAGAAAGCAACCTTCTTTGGGCCAGTCAACTGGCCAAGGCCCCCAACTCATATTTTTAGCAAATTTTGAACCCTTTTTCCTTCCCATTCACACACTCACTTCACACACACAAAACCCTACTCTCACCCACCTCTAACACACACACTCATATGCTTTTCACTTAGATTCAAGCTTATTTGGAAGATTTTAAACACTTGGACTGAAGTTTACTCAAAGATTTTGTGCAAGAATTGCTAGGATGGAAATGGAGCTTTCTATTCTTTCTTTCATCCTATTTTATATTATGCTTGAGTAGAATTGTTTAGGGTGATTACACTTGTGTAATGGGTTGATTATACACTTTTATATTATGGGATTTGATGGCTTAATAGATATACGTATGTTATGTTTTTCTTGTTTCAATGTCTATTGTTCAATATATGTCTAGGTGTTTGATAATAAGCCTATAAGAGTTACATATGTATAAATTGAAACCTATTTGCTAATAAACACCTCTAATCCATTCTATAATCATGTCTAGGTGTTTATGTGTGGATTTTGTGAAGTGGGTAATGCTTACATTCATGTCTATATGTATGTTTGCATGCCTCGTAGTGAATATGACCTCAACATTGCATACGTGTTAGTTCCAAAGTGCTTTTAATGGTGTAATTTGAGCATAATGATGTTTGATAGTCGAATAGGTTCCTTTATTCGTGAGCACCTTGTCTGGAACACATATGAATGCGTTAAAAGGTCAAATCCTGCTATAGTGACCTTCAAATGATAGGGCATAATTTAAAGCTAGTCTAGATTGAGTCTCCTTTGACTTTAAATCCAGCCAATAGGTTTTCGAGTAGATTTACTCGACTCTAGGGAAACTAGGTCTTGGATTTAAATCCAACCAATAGTTTAGTATTAAGGTAGGTTCATTCTGAGTTACTTACAAAGCTAGTTAGTCATTCTTAAGACCTTAGGTCATAAGGACCACGCTATAGCTCTAAGAGGCGCCGCGTAACTTCAAACCCATACTGAGTCCTAGGGAGAAATTAGGACACTAGTTAAGCAACTTAATTAAAGAGCAATCGATAATTGAGCCATTCCATGTAGTCCTATTGCATTTGATTCTAGGATCACCCATTAGCATGTAAACGTCACTCTAATCCCTTCCATTTGTTAGTTTTCTCTAGATAGTTTGTCTCTCTACTTTCCATTTCCATAGTGTAGTTCGATATTTTTTAGTTAGAGCTCCCAACTATCCAAAAGCACCAAAAAAATGGTTAGTTTAAGTTTTCCTTTATGCAATTTCTAAGACACATGTACACATAGAATCCATCCCGTAACATAGCCTCTCCGAGTTTGACACCCATTCTCGTACATACTACGTTACACCGACCCGTGTGCTTGCGGGTCTTTAGAGCTTGCAATCGAAAGGCTAATCAAGTTCTTGGCATTATTGCCAGGAAGGCATGGTGGTTTGCATTTGTTGCTTGTGTGTTTTGGTAGTTGCTTTGTTTATCTTCCTTGCTTTTTCCTTATAGTTAGTTTAGTTTTTGCTTATCTTGCTTCTTATTTATATTATCTTACTTTGGTACTTGCTTATCTATCTTTGTTTTTGTTTTGTTTTTAGCTTCGAGTTTGTTTTCCATACTTGGCTTGATTAGCCTATTTGGTTGTTCTTGTTCTTGTTTTTAGTAGTCTATCTAGGATTATGGCTTATTTGCTTTAGTCTTAGGATTGTTGAAGTCTTCAAGGGTTAAAGTGGCTGGAGTTTGGATAGTTTGTGCATGCTTGGTAGGAGATCCCTTGGAAATCCTCTCATTCCCCTTAATCCCGGACCTGATAGGATTGTAAGGCATTTTAGGAATTTAGGAGATATTCTTGAGGAGATGGCAGATTTCAATTATCCTCCAGTTTCCCTGATGAATCCTATTCCACCTCATGATCATCATGGGCAGCAAGCTCATGAACATTTCAGATAAGAAACCTTTAGACTAGATCTGCCCATTAATGAGAAGCCCACTCTTTGGCGATTCTTCTTCCCCAAAGCATTTAAGCCTAATTTGGCCATTCAAATTCTAGGTTTAGGGGAGATGAATTTCAAGATTAAGCTTAATATGTCGGCTATGCTTC
Source organism: Cordia subcordata (assembly GCA_028554755.1). Taxonomy (NCBI): domain Eukaryota; kingdom Viridiplantae; phylum Streptophyta; class Magnoliopsida; order Boraginales; family Cordiaceae; genus Cordia; species Cordia subcordata. The sequence goes on along the minus strand of JAPTOF010000021.1, from coordinate 11,178,690 downwards.
CTTCCTTCTATGGGAGAAGCAATGAGAGTCCTCTAGAGCATATTATCGATTTTATTGAGATGAGTTCCGCCCTCCGTGTCCCCACTGTCTTCCAAGAGGTCATATGTCTAATATTGTTTCTTTCTCTCTTCAGGACAAGGCTAAGTCTTGGTTTCATTCCTTACCTAATGGTTGCATCACTTCATGGGCCAAGCTTCAATCTAAGTTCGTTTAGAAATTCTACCCAATGGTCAAGATGGCCGACCTTAGGACCACCATCATGACTTTCTTCTAGCATGATCTAGAATCTTTTTATGAGGCTTGGGAGAGGTTTAAAGACCTTCTTAGACAGTGTTCGCACCATGGGTATGGTAGTCATAACTTACTACGGTATCTCTTTTGAGGTTTAAATGAAAAAAATAAGATGATAGTCAATGCCGCTTCCATTGGTGGCTTCTATACCTTGAGACCAACTGAGGCATAGGAGAAAATGGAGTTGATAGCCAAAAAGTCTTTTCAAAACTTTTCATGGATAGGTCTAGTTGGAGAGGTACTAAGAAAGGTGTTAGCGAGGTTGAAGTTTCTTTAGATTTACCTGCTAAGGTAGAGGCCTTAACAAATAAGTTAGATCAATTCATTTCTTTGTCTCTTTCTTATTATGGTCATGTTAGCTTCAAAGTGCATTTAATGGTGTAATCTAAGCATGACAATGTTTGGTAGTCAAATAGGTTCTTTATTCTCGAACACATTTCCCTAGAACATGTATGAATGCACTAATTGGTCAAATTCTACAATAGAGACCTTAGAATGACATGGCGTAATTTAAGGCTAGTCTAGATTGAGTCTCCTTTGACTTTAAATCTCTCCAATAGGTTTTCGAGTAGATTTAGTTGACTCTAGCGACACTAAGTCTTGGGTTTAAATCTAGCCAATGGTTTAGGTACTAGGGTAGATTCATTCTGAGTCATCTAGGAAGCTAGTTAGTCACTCTTAAGGCCCTAGGTCATAAGGACCATGTCGTAGCTCTTAGAGGTGTTGTCTAGCGACTGATCTACACCAAGTCCTAGGGAGAAATTAGGACACTAATTAAGCAACCTAATTAAAGAGTAATCGATAATTAAGCCATTCCATGTAATCCCATAGCATTTGAGTTTAGGATCACCCATTAGCAAGTAAACATCACCATAATCCCTTCCATTTGTTAGTTCTCTCTAGATAGTTTGTCCCTCTACTTTCTATTTCCATATGTAGTTCTATTTTTTTTTTTTGGTAGAGCTCCTGACCATCCAAAAACACCCAAAAGAAATGGTTAGTTTAGGTATTCTTTTACGCACTCTTTAGGACACACACACAGAATCCATCCCATAATAGAGCTTTCCTAAGGCTCGACACCTATTCGCTTACACATTACACTGCACCGATCTATGTGCTTGCGAGTCTTTAGAGCTTGCACCCAAAAGATGCATCAACATGAAATCACCTGTGGCCAAGCTTGGTTGACCGTACATGTAACTCTATCATTCATACATATAAATCATGAAAGGGATTTTATATCACTTGCACGTACAAGCATAAAACCATAAGTATATGCAACACAAGATTTCCTAATCTTACGACTCGCAAGATGACTAACATACTTATGCAAATAAAATGTTCTTGCATAGTTTAAGCATATTGAGTGTGAGCTTAAGCTCTGATACCCATTGTAAGGTTAATAATATTACATGCGGTCAATTTTAGTTCATATTTTCAAAACTTTTACTGTGAAAACATGCTAGGAAAATAAAAACAACCACATAACACACATATGAACATGCTTAAGAACATGTAGAAGAAAACTAGTATTGCAAAATATGTAAAGATAACCTCTTGAAGCATGGGGCCTTTGGGGAATCTATAGCCATCACAAACTTTATTTCCCGCTCACAAACAAGGCCACCGAAAAATTTTACTATAAGGGTGTCGGAAGAGGCAACTCCCCAGTCTTTTTCCTCATGATAAAAAAAACTTATCTTGAGAGAATATCCTCTTGTCTGGGAAGAAGCAATATTATATGCTCTTGAAAAACAAGAGCAAAAAATCACACAATGAGTGTGTACTATATGTGTAGTATTTTCTTGCCAAAGAAGAAGAAATCAACTACAAACAAGATGGAGTAAATAGCATGAGGTCTTGCCTATTTATAAGGAAAACCTTGGCATCGCAAGTTGCTAATCTTTCCATGTAGGAGAAAAAATTTCGCATGTAGTAATTCCTTATGCAACTTGTCCACTTATCTTGGAAGATTATGCAACTTATCCACTTGTCTTGGAAGATTATGCAACTTGTCCATTTGTCTTAGAAGACTTAGGCCAAGCCCACCATTCAAGCCTAACACGTAGTCCACAATCCATGTTGAGCCCCAAGCCCAATAGGAAACTAACCTAGCCCAATTAGGTTATTTTGGACTTTAAAGAATGCCAAACCAAATTTTAAGCTTTGGTCCAATAAGGCTACTATCACAATATGAAATTTTCTCTTTCAAGATCACATTCTCAAAGTCATTTCAAATAGGGAAGGGACCAAAAAGACACAATTAACTTGGCTTTTAAAATAATAAAAAATGTTCTTGCCAGATCTAGGCGACATAATAATTATTTTTAACTTTAATCTATTCTACCAAAAGATCAAATTTTCACTCCAAGAATAACTGCTATTAACCCAAAAGCTTATCAAAAAAGAATATCAACTTTGTTTTTGACCTACTAAATAACTGACCATAACGTTTCTTTATGTATACCCACAACTGACGCCGGTCCTTTGGCCTGTTTACTATCACCTCCTTAGCTACAGCTTTTTTCGTCGGGTCTCTTGTCCTATTACCAACCATTCTCAGTCATGGAATCTGTTGACCTCGAGAGTGACCCTCAAGCCATATGACCGATACACCCATAAAGGTAGTATCACTAGATTTAGATTCGGATGATAAATTTGGACAATTCCAACGGGGGCACATAGATTCAATATTGCATATGCATGTTCCAATTAATTAAAACTTCACACTCAATGCAAAAGGTTGTTGATCCTAATAAAGTAAGATCTCACCCACAGTGAATCAAAGTACCAAACCCTAACTTCCTTAGTTCATCCACGTATGCTTAAGATTAAGAGCAATGATCATTTAGTAGCAACAAGTATCTTGTTTTCTTTTCTTCATAACACGTCTTTAGAAAGCATACTCACAATGGTCTTGTCAAATACATGACATACGTATGTTCGAGACAAATCCAGAAAATGCTCTAATGACCTAGGTAGATCACCCTAAAAAAGGAGACTTGCTCAATATAAACTTATCCTAGTAGAGTCCCAACACTACCATTTGGTTATAGACTTAATTTATGATGTGACTAAATCTAGACTTGGACCTATAATATGTTTAGCCTTACTACGTACCTAAGTAATTAGTTTAAATCAAGGGATCTTTATACATACATCAATAGAATATACTAGAGATACTCTGTAACAAACTCATAAGGTCATTAAACAAAATGATTGTACCTTGTTTAACACCCAAAATGTTATATACAAGTGAGCTTTAGGTCATACTGTAGGATCGATAATATTATATGTAATTTATCCTAGTCCATATTTTTAAAAAATGCTACCAAAAAAACATGCTAGGAGAAGAAAATAACCACATAACACACATAAGAACATGCTTAAAAACATATAGAACATAAGTAGTATTTGCAAAATATGTAAAGCAATCTCTTGAAGCGCGTGGCCTTTGATGAAGCTATAACTATCATGAGCTTTGTTCCTGCTCACGAACAAGGCCACCAAAATTTTACTACAAGAGTACCACAATAGGCAACTCCCTAGTCTTCTTCCCTATGATTGAAGAGACTTATCTTGAAAGAATAACCTCTTGTGTGGGAAGAAGCAAAGTAATATGCTCTTGAAAAACAAGAGCAAAAATCACACAGTAAGTGTGTACTATGTGTTGTAGTATTTTCTTGCCAAAGAGGAAGAAATCAACTACAAAGTGTGGGGCATAAATGGTGCAAGGTCTTGCCTATTTCTAGGGAGAACCTTGGCACCAAAGTTGCTTATCTTTCCATGTGGGAGAATATTTCCATGTAGTAATTTCTTTATACAACTTGTCCACTTGTCTTGGAAGACTTGTGTCAGTTGTCTATCTTGGAAGACTTGTTTAAGTTGTCCACTTGTCTTGGAAGATTTGTGCAAGTTGTCTACTTATCTTGGAAGATTGGGCCAAGCCTACAATCCAAGCCCAACACATAGTCCATAATCCATGTGGAAGCCTAAGCCCAATGAGAAACCATCCAAGCCCAATTAGGTTATCTTGGACTCTAAAGAAAGCCTAAACCCAATTCCAAGCTTCGGCCCAATAAGACTACTACCACAATATGGAATTTTCTCTTTGAAGATTACTCTCTCAGAGTCATTTCAACTAGGAAAGGGACCAAGAAGACATAATTAACCTTGGCTTCCAAAAATAATCAAAAATGTCCTTACTTGATCTAGGCGACATAATAATTATTTTTAACTTTGATCTGTTCCACCATAAGATCAAAGTTAAACTCCAAGAATAATTGCTAGTACCTAAAAGTTTATCACAAAAGAATGGGAGCTTTGTTTTTGACCTACTAAATAATCAACCATAATACCCCTCTATATATATGCACAATTAAGGCTGGTTCTTTGGCTTGTGTACTATCACTTCCTTAGCCACATCTTTCTTTTTTTCTTTGGGTTTCTTGTCCTATTGCCAACCATCTTTAGTCATGGAATCTCTTGATCTAGGGAGCGACCCTCAAGTTTTATGACTGATAAAGGTAGTATCACTAGATCTAGATTTAGATGATAAATTTGGACAATCCCAAAAGCGGCATATAGATTCCATATTGCATATGTATGTTCCAATTAGTTAAAACTTAGCACTCAATACACAAGGCTATTGATCCTAATAAAGTAAGATCTCACCTATAGTGAATCAAAGTAATAAACCCTAACTTCATTAGTTTGTCCACATATGCTCAAGATTAAGAGCGATGATCATTTAGTAGTAGTGAGTATCTTGTTTTCTTTCTTTGATAGTACATCTCTAGAAAACATACTCACAATGATCCTATCTAACACATGACATACACATCATTGAGACAAATCTAGAAAGTCCTCTAGTGACCTAGGTAGATCACCCTCAATGAGGAGACTTGCTCACTATAACCTTATCCTAGTAGAGTGGACAACACTACTATTTGGTTACGGACTCAATTTTTGATATGACTAAACCTAGACTTAGACCTACTATGCATCCTACCTCACTGCGCACCCAAGTCATTAGTTTAAGTTAAGGGACCTTTATGCATACATCAATAAAACATACCAAAGATAACAAAATAATTATACATTTTTTGACATCCAAAATATCATATACAAGTGAGCTTTAAGGTATACTAATCCTAACAATCTCACACTTGCACTAACGATCACTTCTTCATAACTTAATACCCACAGACTCCAAATATGTGGTAAACATTTTCTCTAGAACAGTCTTTGTAAATGGGTCCACCAAGTTTTCTACTGAAGCTATTTTTTAAACTATTACATCTCCTCTCTGAATAAACTCACGGATCAAATGATATTTCCGTTCAATGTGTTTACCCTTTTTGTGATTCCTAGGCTCTTTGAACTATGAAATAACATCATTGTCGTCACAATACAACGTTATCAGTCTATGAACTACTGGCACAATCTCTAGGTCTAAAAGGAACTTTCTTAGCCATATTGCCTCTTTTGCAGCCTCAGATGATGCCACATACTTGGCCTCCATGGTAGAGTTAGTAATACAATTTGGCTTCACATTTCTCCATGAAATAGCTCCTCTTGACAGAATGAAAACATATCCTGAAGTAGGCTTCCAAGAATCTTTGTCGGGCTACAAATCGGAGTCTGTATAGGCTAATCGTGTTAGATCATCCGCATGGTATTCCAGCACATAATCCTTAGTTGCTAGCAGGAACTTGAATATACGCTTAACCGTGACCCAATGTGCTGGTCGAGGGTTTAACTGATATCTACTAACTATGCCAACAGCAAAGCAGATATTTGGTCTAGTACATAACATGGCATACATGAGGCTTCCAATCGCCGAAGCATAAGGAACTCCCTTCATGCTCTCTATCTCCTCATGTGTTTTAGGACAATGATCCCGAGATAGATAAACTCCATGTCTATAAGGTAATAAGGCCTTCTTAGAGTTTCGAATGTTAAACCTGACCAATATCCTCTCAATAAATGAAGCTTGAGATAGGGCTAGCCTTCTATTCTTACGTTCTTGCATAAGTTTATTGCCTAGAACGTAACTAGCTTCTCCTAAATCCTTTATTTGAAATTGAGTAGAAAGCTAAACCTTAATAGATGATAACATCCCCACATCATTTCCAATTAGTAGGATATCATCCACATACAAAACCAAAAAAGCTACAGCATTTCCACTATGTCTCTTATACACGCAAGGTTCATCAATATTTTGATCAAAACCGTAAGATTTAATTACCTGATCAAATTTGATGTTCTATCCTCTAGATGCCTACTTTAATCCATAAATGGACTTCTTTAGCTTACAAACCATATGTTCCTGGTGTTTAACAACATATCCATTTGGTTATGTCATGTAAATGGTCTTGTTAAGCTCCCCATTAAGAAAAGCTATCTTAATGTCTGTCTGCCATATCTCATAGTCATAGTGACATACAATGACAAGAAGTATCCTGATGGATTTAAGCATGGATATTGATAAAAAAGTTTCCTCATAAATGATCCCTTATTTCTGAGTATAACCTTTAGCCACCAACCTTGCTTTAAAGATTTCAACTTTTCCATCAACTACTCCTTTTCTCTTAGACCCATTTGCACCCTATAGGTTTTACAGCTTCAGGTGCAATAACAAGATCCTAGACTTTGTTAAAATACATAGATTCTGACTCTAAATCCATTGCCTTATGCCATTGGTCGGCATCTATATCAGAAACTACTTCATCATAACTTATGGGATCCACCACCTGATCCTCTAAGAAAGTCTGAAAGGAATCTCTATAACATCTATTAGGAGGTCTGGATATCCTTCCAGTACAATAAGGCTCTAATATATTACATGTAATATACTGCTTTTTCATTCGCAGTTACAATAGGTGTTAGTAGAGATAATTGTGAAATCTCTTCTAGAACAACTTTAGAATCTGGTGTTTTCTGGATCATTTTATCACTATCTAAGTATCTATCATAGGTGCTTATGATGTGTTGTGCTTTTGTGTGTTTTTATGTTGTTATTTGCCTATGATTAAGAGGTATTAAGTGTTCATACCGATGCATTAGTGTAGTGCGTTTGATAAGAATAGGCTTAAGCGTAAATAATTGTACATATTGAGTTTAAGAGACAAATTGCTACACTAATTTCTTTTTTTTAATGATTTAGGTGAACTTTGGGTTAAGATTGAGATTGGACGTTGATGGGTGATGAAGTTGGGAGATGCATGCGTCAAACAAAGAAGACTGGAGGCCGAAAAGACAAAGAATGGAGGAAGAAAGTCAGCCAGACGACCTAGAAGAAAGAGTCAGTCACTGACTAGGTCGACCAGCCATTCTAGAGAGATACCCAAAATAGCCGGATGACCACCCCTCCAGAGCTGGTCGATCGGCTAGGTCAGCCGGCCGGTCCAGAGAGCATCACTAAAAAGCCGATTGAATTAAGAGGGGTAGGTAGACCGACAGTGCGTAATTGCTGATATAAAAAACCCAATTTTTAGACTTAAATAAATAGGAGAATTTTGAAGGAGGATTTTTCAAAGACCTAACACATACCCATTACACATACATAAAAAGCCCTAATCTCATCACCTCTCACACATACTCTCTCACACATTTATCACCTTAAAGCAAGTGGATTCAGAGGGTTTTAGACATTTGGATTCAAGTTTGCTCAATAGCTTTGCACAAGATTAGCTAGGATGAAAGGGAAGCTTTATAATCTTTTTTTTCATTCTATCTCTTATTATGTTTGAGAAGACTTGTGTAGAGTGATTTATCTTATGTAATGAGTTAACTATATACTCTTATGACATAGGATTTGATGGCTGAATATATATACGTGTTTTGATTTTCTTGGCCAAATGATTATTTTCTCATTTATGTCTAAGTGTTTGATGAAATGCCTAAGTGAGTAGCATGTGTATAAATTGAAGTCTATTTTTACTAAACACATCTAGTTCATGTTATTTTCATGTCTACATGTTTATATCTGGATGCTATAAAGTGGGTAATGCTTATATTCATGTCTATATGTATATTTGAATGCCTAGCAGTGAATGTGACTTCAATAACGCATACATGTTGGTTGTTAATCACTTTTAATGGTGTAATCTGAGCATGACGATGCTTGGTTGTTGAATAAATCCCATTATTCACGACCACCTTGGCGAAGAACATGTATGAATGCGCTAGCAAGTTAAATCCCACTGTAGTGACCTTAGAATGATGACAAGTAATTTAGGGCTAGCCTAGGCCGAGTCTCCTTTGGCTTTAAATCCAGCCAATAGGTTTTAGGATAGGTTTAGTTGACCTTAGTGACAACGCCATAGCTCTAGGAGATGCCGCCTAGGGACAGACCCGTGCCGAGTCCTAGGGGAAAATCAAGATACTAATTCAGCAACCTAGTTAAAAGCTATTACTAAAGTAAGCCATCATCCTTTAATCCCATGACATCTGAGTATAGAATCACCCATTCATATGTTGAAGTCACTCTAACACCTTTGCATTTGTTAGTTTCTTCTAGATTAGCTTGTGTCTCACTTTCCATTCCTATAATTTAGTTAAATTTTCTTTAACTAGAGCTCCCGATCATCCAAAAACACCAAAAAAATAGTTAGTTTAGGTTTCTTTTAGGCACACTCTAGAACACGCACATAGAATCCATCCCACAACATAGCCTCTTTGTGGAATCGACCCCGCACTTGCGTACACATTATTACACTGATCCGTGCACTTGCAAGTCTTTAGAGCTTGCACTCAAAAGACACACCAAGTTCTTGGTGCTGTTGTCGGGAAGGCAGAGTGGTTTGCATTCTTTGTTTTTGTGTTTTGGTAGTTGCTTTTCTTGTTTTCTTACTTTTCCTTTCCAGTTTGTTTAGTTCTTGGCTATCTTGTTTACTATTTATATTATTTTGCTTTAGTTCTTGCTTATCTATTTCAGCTTTTACTTTTGTTTTTAGTAGACTTTTTAGGATTGTGGTTGATGTATTTGCTTTGTGTGTTTATCTATTGCATGTATATACTTGTTTTGAGGTGTTTTCAGCTTCATTTAATGTATTAGTATAGCATTTAGGTCATAATTGTGCATATTAAGGTTTACATATTCATAGTTGAAATTAAGACTTGAATGCTACACTAATGCGCATTTATTGCTTGTTTTAGGTGTGATTTGGAAAGATAATTGGAGCTTAATTGAGGGTGCTTGAAGTGTGGGACAAAGCAAAGGGTGTTACGGACATAAAGAAATGAAGAAAAGTACATTTGGAAGTTGCCGGGCAAAGGAAGAAGCAACCAAGGCGAAACCGAGCGCAACGTGAGCCAAATTTGGAGCTTGCAACCTAAAAAGGACATGGAAAAATTTTGGACATGTTTTAGGGTGCAAAAGATGATTTGAGAGATCCCCCATGATGATATGAAGCCATAGAAAAAAACGATGCGCGAATCGGAGCTAAAACAAGCAAGATATGATCATTTTACTATCAAGATCAGTTAGCATCTGTCTAGGCCGGACGACCAAGCCGGTCGACTGTCTAGGCCGACCGGCCAGATCAGAATCTGGGCCAATTTTGGCCGGACAACTTAGCCCCAAAGCCGGTCGACCGGCTAGGCCCCCGATTGGACGCGTTAATAGCTCTTTTTAAGCCACTTTTCAGCCCTTTTTGAAGTAGAACAACACCCAAATCAAATACCCATTTTCCCTAAACCAAAAATCCACTTAAAACCCACCTCACACACTAAATATCACATCAATTCCATCCATAAACAAGCTTGGATTTGAAGATCAACCAACGATTTGAAGGGTTTTGGAGCAAGATTTGAAAAGGGCAAGCAAGGATAATGAGGGAGCTCTATATTCTTCTCTTTATTCTTATCTATAATATGTTAGATTAGCTCTAGATTATGAAGGATTGCTACTTTTGTAATGGATTAAGGATTTTAACACTTGTTTTGAGATATTGATGGTTGTATATACATTTTTTGTTTTTATATTCTTATGGCTTGAAATTGAACATGTCAAGGCGTTTGATGAAATGCCTATATGAGTTTGCATGTGTAATTTGTGCTTAGATGCTAATAGTAGTGGCCTCACCATAGCCTTAATCCATGCTAATGGCATGAGCCCTACTTGCAACTATATTTGTGTTGATTAATTGTGTTCTTAATGCCTTTAATATAGTAGGTAATCACCTCTAGCATGAAACATGGCTAAAAGGGTGCCACTATCACTTGCTTGACCTTGGGGACTTAAATCTCTAGTTTGAAACATAACTAAAAGGTTACACTCCCTATTAGGACATTAATCAACACCCATGGGACTTAGAACTAGACCCAAAAGCCATAGCTAGCTAGGACAAACCTATACTTCTAATTAGGCCCGGTTAGGGATAGGATTGCACCGATAGTTAGATGTGGTAAGTCTAGTAATCTATGCCCACAATTAGAGTAATCAAACCATCAATAACCTAAAAACAAAGTTAAGAACCTAAATCCATTCCGAAGGAGCAATCATCCCTATGTTCTCCCAAACTATGTAAATCCTCACTTCCATGGCTTGTTTATTCCACCATTCCCATTAGTGAAGTTTATTTTCCTTTAGTTTAGGTTTAAATTAGAGCTCCAATCAATCCAAAAACCCAAAAAAGTGTAGATAAGACCACACGTAGCTAGTGTAAGACTCACTTTTACATTAGAACCGTACTTAAATAGCCTCCTCGTGGACACGACCCCATACTCACACACATTATACTACCACGACCCATGTGCTTGTGGGTAACACTCTTAAAGGTTTACGATCAAGTTTTTGGCGCCGTTGCCAGGAAGGCACAGTTGTTAGTTTCTTTGTTTTTGTGTGTTTTTCATTAGTTATGTATTTTATATACATTTCTTGTTTGCCTATCGTGTACATATCTATTTTCATTGTTTGTTGCTTTTACTTATTTTGATATTACTAGTTTAGATTACTTCTTGTGTTTGGGTTTTCCTTTTGTGTTTTTCTTAGGACTTGGGTGTTTGTGGTAGGTAGTTGTTTGTTGAATTAAAGTTTCAGGGGTTGAAGTGTGGAAGGAGAATTAGGTTGTTTTGCATTTTTGAATAAATGGCTAATCTTAATCCCGATCCTCCTCCTAGAGCCAAGACCTTAAGGCAATATCTTGAGCTCGACACTTATCAACCTTGCATGCCTATTCAACTACCGACCCTAGGAGATGCGACCTTTAAGATTAGGCCTGAGACCTTGCAAACGTTCCATCATTCTATGGCCATAATAATGAGAATCCCTATACGTATATAGGTGCATTTCTTGAGATATGCTCTACCATTTATTTTAGGGATGTCTCCTCTATGAACGTTAGGCTTAGGTTGTTTCCTTTCTCTTTAAAAGATAAAGCAAGGCAATGGCTCAAGTCCTTACCCTATAAGTCTATCACTAGCTGGGATGAGCTTCAAGTTAAGTTCCTTCATAGATTTTTCCCAATAGCTAGGACAGCCAATCTTAGGATAGAGATCATGAGATTTGTACAACAAGAATTAGAGCCCCTTCACGAGACTTGAGAGAGATTCAATGACCTTTGTTGCTAATGCCCACATCATGGGTATGATTTACATGAATTGCTCCAATTTTTCTACTTAGGCTTGACTTCACCTTTTAGGCTAATGGTCAATGCTTCGAGTGGTGGAGGGTTCTTAGATTTGACACCCGAGGAGGCTTGGTCTAAACTAGAGGTTATGGTAAAGGACTCGTTCCAGAATGCTAATTTTGAGAGAGTAAGAAAAGGAACTAGGAATACCACTATTAGTAGTACGTTCGGGGTTGACTCAACTTATGATTTAGCTACTGAAGTAAGAGCTCTCACTAGGAAGTTTGACCAATTTATGTCTTTAGGTACTACATCCACTCATAGGTCTACTCCTAGTGCATCTATTCCTCATTCTCCTAGTCTTGTTGAGGTATGTGTTTTGTGCTCTGAGTCTAACCATACCACCATAGCATGCCCACTCGCCCCATAGTTCTCTGAGTTTATATAAGAACGCGTTCTTGCTAATCAAGGTTGCTTATCCACTTAGACTAAGGTGGCGTGATCATTCCAAGATAGTGCAGTCTCACAACAACAAAAATTCTTCTTACTCATTCCAGAATAATCCTAGTCCATCACCTCCTAGTCTTCCAGGGTTTTATCAAGCAATTTCTGAGCCTAGGTATCCTAGTTTGTCACACTAGTTATTCCAATCCATTCCCATCCGTTCTGCTCCACTTGTCCAGCCTATAGTTAACCGTAGGATAGACTTGCTCATTGAGATGATGCAGGCTCAGTAACAGATGATAGAGTCCCAAAAGAAGATGTTTCAGAGTGCGATTGAGGAGTTAAAGAGCCAAGTAGGACATCTTGCTGAACAAGTTTGCCATAGAGACCCAAGGAAGCTACATGCTTATCCTGAGCTGAGTCTTAGAGATCTATGCAGCACTTCAGGCCCTTCTCCAAACGCTTATACATATGCTAAGGCCGTTACAACCTTGAGGAGTGGTAGGGTTATTGATAATCAGGTATGAGAGTCTGTAAGTAGAGCTAGGCCTGAAACAACATGTGTTGCTAGAGAGACTAGTGTGCCTAACGAGAAGACTAGAGAGTCTGAAGAGAAAGAGAGAAATCACGTTGAGGTAAGTGTTAATCCACCATGTAGAGAAGGGAAACAAGTTGTTGAACCTCATGATGTTGCTCCTAAAGTTCTTTTTCCCTTAGCATTGAAGAGATCCAACAAAGTTGAGGATGATAAAGAATTGAGGATTTTAGAGCCTCCTAAGGATATCAATGTCACTCTACCTTTAGTTAAGGCCATTAAGAAGATACCGACTTATGCCAAACTCTTTAAAGATTTATGCATTAGGAAGAGACAGGCCACCCACCTACCTAAGAAGGTAAAACTTACGGAGAGGGTAAGTGGTATTTGCACCACGGGCGTTCCTCCTAAGCTTAGCGATCCAAGAGCTTTTGCCATCTCTTGGATCTTCAAATCCAAGCTTGTTTGGTCCTTGCGGTTGATTTAAGAAATAGGATTATTTCTTGTTTGTTTAGAATTTCTTTCTTAGTGATTTGTTATCTCACTTCGGTACTTTCTAGTTGAAATATTCAAAAAGAATTCAAGTTGCATTATCAGCTCTGGAGCACAAAAATTTATAGGATTTTAATTTGAGCTTAGCCTCCCTGTGGAAAAAAATGACCCCGAACTTGCGCATTGCACTACGTACGATCCTTGCACTTGTGGGTATTTCTAGGGTTTATACCTTGGAATACGATCAAGTCTTTGGCACTATTGCTGGGGAGGTGCTTTGGTTAAAAATCGTTAATTAATTGTGCTTTTTGAGTACGTTTGAACTCTTTTATTTATTCATTTATTTTTTACTTTTTTATTGTTTTGTTCATATTAGTGTTTCTTTTTTCCCTTTTTATTAGTAGATTAGGTTATTGTTCATTGCTTCCCTCGGGGTTAGAATCTTTTTGAATTGTTAGAGGTTATATTTTGAACTCTTTAGGAGGTGTATACAGGGTAAGAGATCTCTTAGATTGCCAATCGTTCCCGTTAATCTCGAGCAGCAAATAATCAACTATCGAGTTAGGAATTTAGAAGAAGAGATGGCTGGAAACAATAATAATCTTCCACCTCTCAATCCTCTAGTTGACAATAACAACCTTTCACCTCAAAATTTTCAAGCAGGGAACAACAATCCCTCTTCGCAAGTTCAAGGTCAAGCTGCTGGGCTTGCTCTACCTAAAGAACCTACCCTTAGGCAGTCTTTCCTTCCTAACTCTTTTGAACCTATCTTAACCATTAACTTACCGGGTGGAAGAAGCCACCTTCGAAATCAAGCAAGGTACTTTAGCCATGCTCCCTTCCTTTTATGGAAGAAATAATGAAAGTCCGTTAGAGCATGTAACCAATTTTGCAAAAATTTGCTCTACTTTCAATTTCCAAAACGTGACTCAAGAGCACATTCAGCTCAAGCTATTCCCTTTCTCACTCAAGGATAAAGCCAAACAGTGGCTCTATTCCTTGCTGTATGGATCCATCACCTCTTAGGACCAACTTCAATCGCGATTTTATAAGCGGTTTTGCCGTATGGCCGAAATTGCTGATTTAAGAGTGTCTATCATGACTTTTGCTCAAAACAAGTTAGAATCTTTCTATGAAGCATGGGAAAGGTTCAACAAATTCCTGTGACAGTGCCCTCATCATGGGTTTGGCATCTATGACTTATTTCAATACTTTTTTTGGGGGTTGACTGAGTCTCAACGCATGATAGTGAACGCTATGTTTGGGGGTGTTTTCTATAACTTGAGACTGAGTAATGCCTGGGAAAGGCTTAAGACCATAACTGAGGATTCTTTCCAAAATATTGCAATAGATTGGTCCACCAAAGGGAATCATAGGAGAGAAGTTCATGAGATATGTACGTCTTCTGATCTTTTGGCTAAAGTTGAGGCTTTAACCTATAAGTTGGATCAATTCATCTCTTTAAGTCTAGCATCCTCATAGAGCCACAAGGCTGCTCATTTAAGGTCTTCATCTATAGAGTCTATGAAAATGTGTGCACTTTATTCTGATCCTTCACATGCGACACTATCTTGTCATCTTGCTCTTTAATTTCCCAAATTCATACAGGAGCAAGTTTGTGCTACATAGGGGTTTACGCGTGAGTATAACCCTTATTCTAACATTTATAATCTGGGGTGGAGGGATAATCCAAAGTTTTCCTGGCATCAATAAGAGTCTTACCAACCCTATGTCCCATTCTAGCAGCGATCACGTACTGGTTAGTCAAATCCTCTGAGTTATCATGTTAACCCTTCAGGTTTCCAAGTGCTTCAGCGAATCAACCTTATGCTGCCTAATCTACAATATCTTTATCTGTTCCTATAGCATCCACCCTGCCTGTTAACTACTTTGGTAATGACGATCGCTTTGATATGCTGTTGCAATTGATCCAGAACCAGCAGCAGGCATTGGCATATAATTAGTAACACATGGCTAAGATAGATGCATAGTTGGGTCAAATTACTAGCCAGTTAAGCACTAAAGATCTTGGAAAGCTTCCATCCCAACCTGAGGTTAATCCTAGAGCATAGTTCTATTCCTCCGCTAACCCTAATTACCACCAGGCCCAAGCCAATGCTGTTACAACTTTGAGAAATGGCCCGGTACTTGATAATAACATGGGAGTTAAATATGTAACCCCAATGCCTTTGGATCCTTTAGTTTCTAAATAGACTAGTTCTAGAGAGAAGAAAAACTCTACTGATGAATGTATTGAGAGTAGTTCTTGTTGGGACGAAAAACAGACCATTGGCACTGTCAAACCCATGTATAGAGCCCCATATCCTTAAGCATTGAAGAGACCGAAAGCTACTGAGGATTCTAAGGTCTTCAAAATTTTGGAGCACTTGAAAGATCTGAAAGTCAATCTTCCTTTGTTAGACTCTATTCTTTCTCCTACTTACTTCAAAATTTTAAAGATCTCTACAGGCATAAGCGTAGCACTTTTAGCATGCCTAAAAAATTGAAGCTAACTGAGAAAGTCAGTAGCATTTGTATCTTTGGCCTTTCACCCAAGCTAAGTGACCTGGGCGCCTTCACCATACTGTGTCGTATTCGAGAAACCATCATCGATCATGCTATTCTTGACTTACGTTATAGTGTTAATCTGATCCCTTTTGCTATCTATCAACAACTAAACTTAGGTTCTGTTTCTCCTCCTCATGTTACCTTGTAGCTAGCTGATCGATCTGAGCTTCGACTGAGGGGCATTTGTGAAGATGTGATGGTACAGGTTGGAGAGTTTGTTTATCGTATTGACTTCATTGTGTTAGATATAGACTCCGACTGTGACACTAGGCTTGCTACCCCTATTTTTTTAGGGCGTCCTTTCCTTGCTACTGCTGATATAGTCATCCACTACCAGCCTGGGATGTTAGACCTCAAATTCGACAATTTGACGTCTACAATGAAAGTAGCTGAGGTAGGAAATAAGTTGAAGGTGAGTAGGGAAGAGAAAGAATATTTGATGATTGACTCAGTGGATGTATGTGTAGGGGATCATATTATAGAAACAATGGTTGACAATGGTAAATTGAAGGAGCTTGAAGCTATGTTAGATAGTTTTGACTTAGGAGCATTTGTGAAAGAATTTGAGGCTTATCCTTTTTATTTAGTTAAGTCCATACCTGTGTAGTTGTTTGAAGTAGAGACTAAACCCTAACATATGTGAAGTAGTGAAAAAAGAGGTCATTAAGTTATTGGATGCTGGAATGATTTACCCAATCTCTGATAGTGAATGGGTTAGTCTCGTACAGGTAGTTCTGAAGAAGACTGGGTTACAGTTGTAGAGAATGAAAAGGGTGAGCAGATTTCTACTCGTACTCCTTCGAGTTGGAGAGTTTTTATTGATTATAGAAAGCTTAACTCAAAGATAAGAAAGGATCATTTCCCGTTACCTTTCCTAGACTAGATTTTGGATAAGGTAGTCGGCCATGGCTATTATTGTTCTCTGGATGGGTATTCTGGGTACAACCAAATCCTTGTGCATCTTTAGGATCAAGAAAAGACCACATTCACATGCCCCTATGGTACCTTTGCCTATAGGAGAATGGCTTTTGGTCTTTGTAATGCTTCGGTCGCATTTCAAAGATGCATGATGGCCATCTTTAGCGATATGATTGGGAAATATCTAGAGATCTTTACGGATGATTTCTCAGTTTTTGGAGCAAGTTTTGATGAATGTCTGAAGCACCTCTCACTAGTTTTGGATCGATGTGTAAAGAAGAATTTAGTGCTTAGTTGGGAGAAATCTCATTTTGTGGTTAAGAGAGGTATAGTTTTGGGTCACGTTGTTTCTGCTGAAGGCATTTGGGCAGACCCCGCTAAGGTTGAGCTTATAGAAAAACTACCAGTTCCCAAGCATGTCAAAGACATTAGATCTTTTCTTGGACACGCAGGTTCCTATAGACGCTTCATTAAGGATTTTAGCCATGTAGCCCATCCTCTGTATAGGCTTCTTGCACAAGACATTTCCTTTGTCTTTGATGATTAATGCAACAAAGCCTTTAAGAGCTTGAAATCCTTGTTATCGCCTTATCTAATTATTCAGCCTCCCGATTATAGTCTACCATTTGAGGTCATGTGTGATGCTTTAGATTTTGCTGTAGGTGCGGTGTTAGGGCAGAGGAAGGGAAAGTTGCCCTATGTAATTTACTACGCCAGCAAGACTCTGGATGATGCCCAGAGAAATTACACTACTACTGAGAAGGAGTTGTTAGCTGTAGTGTTTACTTTGGACAAAATTCGTCCTTACATCCTTGGTTCTTAAGTCATAGTTTATTTTGATTATGCAGCTTTACGCTATCTTCTTTCGAAGCATGACTCGAAACCCCGTCTAATTCATTGGATGATGCTTCCTCAAGAGTTCGATGTGGAAATACAAGATAAAAAGGGTAAAAAGAACTCTGTAGCTGACCATCTTTCCTAATTAGTTTATCACTCTTCTAATGACCCCATTCCTTTTTGTGACTCTTTTCCAAATGAGTAATTATTTGCTCTTTCTCATATCACACTGTGCATTGCGCACATTGTGAATTTCCTTGTTACTGGTCAATTCCCTTTCTACTGGGAGAAGAGAGAAAAGGATAGGTTTCGTGCTCAGGCCCGACATTTTTTTTAGGAAGACCCCTATCTCTTTAAGATTTGTGGTGACTAGGTAATTCGGTGATGTATTCCTAAGAATGAGTTTGAGGATGTTCTTAACATGTGTCATGATAAGGGGTGTGAGGGGCACTTTAGTGGGAAGAAAACAGCTTATAAAGTCCTTCAGAGTGGCTTCTTTTGGCTAACTCTTTTTTGAGATGCTCAAAACTTCTATAGGAGGTGTATTAGATGTCAACCGTTCAGGTCGATTTTGAGAAAAGATATGATGCCCCTATCCCCGATTTTAGTTTGCGAATTATTTGACATCTGGGGCATAGATTTCATGGGCCCTTTTCCACCATTCTTTGGCTATTTATACATTTTAGTGGCTGTAGACTATGTGTCAAAATGGGTTGAGACAATCCCCACACGCACGAATGACCATAGAGTTGTGGTCAAGTTTGTTAGGGAGAATATTTTCTCTAGGCTTTGGGTCCCTTGTGTCTTGATTAGTGATGAAGGTCAGCATTTCCGTCACAGGACACTTGAGGCACTACTTAGGAAGCATTCAGTTGAGCATAAGATAACCACACCAAATCATCCACAAACTAGTGGGCACGTGGAAGTCTCAAATAGGGAGATAAAGTCCACTCTAGAGAAGACTGCTTGACCTAATCGTAGGGATTGGTCATATAGATTGAATAATGCATTTTAGGTCTGTCACATAGTATTTAGGACTTATATTGGCATGTCTCCATATAGATTAATGTATGGTAAGGCATGCCATTTACCTGGTGAGTTGGAGCATAAAGCTTATTGGGCTACCAAAGCCCTAAATTTTGATTTGTCTAAGGCAGGTGAGAGGTGAAAGCTTGATTTAGCAGAGTTAAAAGAACTCAGGTTTGAGGCATATGAAAATGCCAAACTCTACAAACATAGGATGAAGAGAATGCATGATAGGCACATCCTTAGGAAAACTTTCTCTCCTACTAACAGGGTTTGGTTGTTTAATTCTAGAATTAAGTTTTCTCCAGGTAAACTTAAGACTCGGTAGGAAGGTCCATATGAAGTCATTGAAGCATACCAATTCGAGGTAGTAAAGATTAGGGATATGAAAGATGGCCGTGAAGTAACTGTGAATGGCCAATGACTGAAGCATGCATTTGAGCCAGGATCATCGATGACTAATGTGGAATCTATAAAGCTTCAAGACCCTGTTTATGAAGAGTGATTGTGATGATCGCTTGGCTGACGGCATTGTGGGTAGCGCTACCAAGAGGCAACCTTGGGTTAAATTGATATTTTCATTCTTTGTGGTCTTATATTTTTCTTTATTTGTCTTTGCTTTTCGAAGCTTGAGTGCATGTTCCTCGTCATGTGTGTTTGTTATTTATACACCTAGTTATCATTCAACAATGCCAATGCTTGGTTGAGTTACTAATCTTGTGTCTTGTGAGTGTTGGTAATCTGTAGATTGGTGGCTAGATGACTATCTTTGGCATTGAAGGACTTCAAGAGTAAATAAGGGAGTATCTTTTCCTATCCCCAATAATTGCTTATGTTTCTCCCTTTCCTGCTTCATTTATTTGCTTCATATTTGTTTGATGGTTTTTTATTCAATTTGCTTGAGGACAAGCAAAATGCAGGTTTGGAGACATGGGAGTCCTATTATGCCACATAAGTGTAGGGGGTATAAGTTTTGTGCATTGTAGGCATGCTTAGAACTGTTTATCTCCGTTATGTTCCATATGTTGGCTCCTACGATTGGTTTGTTTTGAATGGTGACAAAGGGCTTGTGGTGTGGGGTATGAATAGGAAAAAAAAGAAGGAGGATTTAATTCTTGAAGGGGACAACCTTTTGAGAATCTATTGGGAAATGAATTCCATAAGACTTTCCATTGCCATCACTCCTTTTTTGGTTGGAAAATGTGAAAAATTAAAGGTTTTTAATGTGAGTGTCCGATCCTTCAATGGCTTTTGTATGCATCTTACTATTTTGTTAGCCTTTTTTGTTTTGAATTTGTCTATTGTATTAATTCTTTTGTATGAAAAAAAGAAAAAAAATGATGAATTCAAAGTAAAAAAAGAAAAAAAGAAAAAAAGAAAAGAGAAGAAGAGAAAATAATAAAAAATATAAAACAGAAAAAGGGAAGTATGTTGGTCAAACGTCAAAGGGACACAAAGTCGACTTGGCAAGTGTTTAGTTTCAATGTCTTGTCATTTAGAATGGTTGGTGAAACCCAAGTTTAGAAAGCCTGAGGGGGGTTTCTTCCCCTAGTACCCTAAGCCTTAGATGGTTGGAATGTGCTGACTCGAAAGCTTGTTACATGGTGGCCCTTACCATTGAAAATGGCAGCATGTTACCTTTTTAGTGTTTGTAAATAAGGCTCTTTACGCACAATATGAGCCGTTGTGATGTGCTTTTCTTTGTTGTCTTCTTTTTGGGCTAAAATATTGAAGTTGACAAGACATGGAATATCAATATCCTGAGTGTGTGAGTTAGAATCCTAAGGGCTGTGGTGACTTAAATGAGCTTGGAAATGTTTAGGAGATACGAGTACCTTTTGATTGAAAGGAAGAACTGGCAAGAACTTAAGAATCCTTGGCACGACAAGATTGACCCCTTCTACACCTTTGAGGCAAAAGGAAGGCAACCCAATGCAGTTGGCAACCCTTGTGAACAATTTGGAGATGGACTGTAAAAAACTTTCTTGAGGACAAGCAAGGAGAAGGTTTAGGAGTGTTGATGTACCTTGATTTGCTTGGGTATATTGATGCCATTAGCTTGCATTTTAGGTGGAATCTAAAGCTTTACAAGTACAACTACATGGTATTTTGTGCATTAAAGTTAACATGCTTACTCGATAAGGTTTGCATGCTCTAGTGTTCATTTGAGTCATTTTGAATGTGTAAAGAGTGTTTTAATGTATTCTAAGTGCCTTTGAATGATGAGCGAGTCTCGGGATTGAGTTTGAGCAAAATTTAGGTGTATACGCATGTCTTAGGTTTCAATTTCATGTTTAGAAGGTTAATTGTATGCATACTGGTGCGTGATTGGTTAATTGATGGACAAGTGCGCATTACTTATGTGAAATCTTTAAGACTCTTTCTTATTTTCTTCTTGTTTTTATTCTAGCATTTCATTAGTTAGATTATGTTATAGCATTAGATTAGATTTTAGATATAACTTTCTTTAGTAGGTTAAGTAATTATTTAGGATAATATAGGTTACTAGTAACGTATAATAGTTTAATAGCATATTTTATATATTAATCATTAGTATATCAACTTAGTATAGTTTATTAGTTTATATGAGTATAATAGTACAATAATAATATAGTACTAGTAATTCAATATAGGCATTGTATTAATATTAGTTTATCATATTTGCAGTATATTAGATTTTATTACTTATTTTGCATGCATTATATTTGCGCATCATCAGGAAAATAGCAGCAACTAATTCCTTCAGTCTTCGCAATCACGTGCACACCACAATTAAGCCATGCACGCACAGCTCATTTCCTTTTCAGCCTTAATTCAAATGCAAGCTCTTATCTTATCTCTACTTTTATTTTCGAATTCAAAAAGGAGTAGCAACTTCTGGACTAATTTTTAGCAACAAAAAGGGTTCAAATTCAAAGAAAAAGAAGAAAAAAGGGCTGGACTCCTGGAGATAGGGGCCGTTGAGATTTTTTAGCACATTGTTGGTGCCTAAAGAAGAGAAAGCTCGACCAGAATTAGCTCAAAAACTGCTGCACTTGTGTATTCAATTAGGCAAGCTCGTCCAAAAAAATAGTTTCTCTATTCCTCTCTCGTATATTCTCTAAAACACTTAGGAATAATGAAGAAGAAATCTACTAGAAGCGGCCAATGTCGTTTTCCCTGTGACAGGAATGACATAAAAAAAATCCAGCAGCTTGCTCTTTCGTGTTTCGGGCTGGTCAGAGGCATTGCAGGTGAAGGGATCATCCCTTGATGCACGTTCTTGGCTATTCTCACTATTATAGGGACAAACACGAAACTGTGTTTGATTGGCGCTCCGTTGACTACGAATGTGAGTTGAAGACAGCAACCAGCGACAATGTTTTTCAGACTGCTTCTAGCTGGTCAGGGACGAGAATGATTGTTCGTAGCCTGCAGAAGAAACTTGCATGAAGCTGTGTTTGATTGGCTCTCCGTCAACGACGTTCATGTATTACAGGTGGCAGATTCATGCCGAAGTTGTTTCGCATGGCTGAAGGGGAAATATTTCATTCAGGTTTGCATTTCCTCGCATTGATGTTTGCTTAATTTCATACGGGTGAATCATGCTTGATTTGTAGCATAATTTAAGCACTTTTCTATTAAGGCTTTGAATGATATTTGCTTAATATTCTTGCACAAAAATGATTTGAAGTAGGTATGTTTGTTAAATGTTTGATCTATCTTCTATTAAAAGCAAAAGCTCATAGAATGCATGATTTGACTCCTTGCTTATGATTGCTTTGATTAATTTATGAATTTGAAGGTGTGAAAATATATTAGGAGCAAATGCATGCGAGAAGATTGAACAATGGTTTGAAATCTTGTGTTTGAACTATGATATTAACCTTTAATTTTAAACCTAGTTAAAAAAGTAATTAGCATAGTCTAACTGAGCTGAGGAAGGTGGTTCTTAGCTTCAAATCCAGCTAATGAATTAACCACTAAGTTAGACTGGCATTAATCCTCCACAGGAATCTAAAAAGGAAACAAGAATCCCGATTAACCATTAAGACCACACTATGCTTTAGGCGGGCCATCTAAGGATAGTTTTGGACTGAGGTTACTAGGGTAATTTGTTGATTACTTGATTCCAAGTTTGAAAGAACTAACATGTCTATTACACTCTAGTTCAAGCTTTAATAGAACGTGTGAGATTCGGCTATAGTCAAGTATGTGTCACCCTATTTTTTTCATTAATTGTTTAGTCCTTCCGGTTCATTTGAGAAATAGTATTATTTCTTGTTTGTTTAGAATTTCCTTTTTAGTGATTTGTTATCACATTTAGGTAATTTCTAGTTTAAATCTTCAAAAAGAATTCAAGTTGCATTACCGACTCTGGAGCACATTAATTTATAAGGTCTTAATCTGAGTTTAGCATCCCTAAGGAAAAAAACAACCCTATACTTGCACATTGCACTACGTACAATCCGTGCACTTGCGTGCATTTCTGGGGTTTATACCTTGGAATACGATCAGTAGGATTCTACCGTAGATTTATTAAGGATTTTAGCCACATTACACATCCTTTGTCTAGGCTCCTAGCACAAGATGTCCTTTTTGACTTTGATGATGAGTACGCTAGGGCTTTCAATAGGTTTAAATCCTTATTGTCTACATCTCCAATTATCCAGGCACTTAACTATAGTTTCCCATTTGAGGTATGTGTGATGCATCTGATTATGCGATATGAGCTGTTTTAGGTCAAAGAAAGGATAAGCTACCCCATGTTATGGACTATGCTAGTAACCCTCTCGATGAACCCCAAAAGAACTATACCACCATAGAAAAAGAGCTTCTAGTAGTAGTCTTCTCCCTTGCCAAGTTTGGGTCTTATATCCTAGGGTCCAAAGTGATTGTTTATACCGATCATGCGGCATTGAATAATTTGTTGTCTAAGAAAGAGTCTAAGCCCCGCTTGATTAGGTGGTTGCTCATCCTTCAAGAGTTTGACATCGAAGTTTGGAATAAGAAGGGTAGAGAAAACTTAGTTGCAAATCATCTTTCCTGCCTTGTTAGTGAGTTTTCTAGTGATCTTTCCCTTTTTCATGATTCATTCCCAATGAGCAATTGTTTGTCATCTCTCATCACATACCTTGGTTTGCTCTTATTGTCAATTATCTTACCACAAGGCAGTTTCTTTCCCATAGGGAGAAGAGAGAAAGAGATAGGTTCCTAGCACAAGTTAGGTATTTCTTTTGGGAGGATCCTTATGTTTGCAAAATGTGTGGGATCAAACGATTTGGCGGTGTGTGCCTGAGGATGAGTTTGAGGGCGTGTTAAGTATGTGTCACGATAAGGGGCATGAAGGTCATTTTAGTGGAAGGAAGACCGTCGTGAAGGTCCTACAATGTGGACTATTTTGGCCCATTCTCTTTAGGGATGCCCAAGAATATTGCAAAAAGTGTTTTAGATGTCAGCAATTTGGGTCTATATCTAAGAAAAACATGATGCCTTTATCCCCTATTCTTCCATATGAATTGTTTGATGTTTCGGGTATAGATTTCATGGGTCTATTTCCACCTTCTTTTAGGTACCAATACATTTTAATGGCCATTGATTACGTGTCGAAATGGGTTGAGGCTATTTCCACTCGTACTAATGACCATAGGGTAGTGGTTAAATTCATTAAGAAGAACATTTTCTCTTGATTTAGAGTACCTAGAGTCTTGATCAATGATAAGGGTTTGCATTTTCGCCATAGGACTTTAGAAGCCTTGTTAAAGAGATATTCAGTCACCCATAAGGTTGCTACTCCTTATCACTAGCAAACTAGTGGACAAGTATAGCTGTCCAATTGGGAGATTAAGCACATCTTAGAGAAAACGATTAGGCCTGGTAGGAGAGATTTGTCTATTAGGCTAGATGATACTTTGTGGGCTTACAGCACCACCCATTAGTATGTCTCTGTATAGATTGGTTTACGGGAAAGCTTGTCACTTAACAGTTGAACTTGAGCATAAAGCTTATTGGGCTATCAAGTCCTTAAATTTGATTTGGTAAGAGCAGGTGAGAAAAAAAAGCTAGAGCTAAAGGAGTTGAAAGAGCTTAGATTTGAGGCGTATGAGAATGCCAAGCTTTATAAGGATAGAATGAAGAGAATTCATGATAAACACATTATTAAGAAATCATTCCCTCCTTCCAATAATGTTTGGTTATTTAACTCATGATTGAAATTCTTTCTAGGTAAGCTCAAGACAAGATGGGATGGTCCGCATTAAGCATTGGTTGCTTGCCCTTCCGGAGCGGTTAAGATCAAAGACTTAAAGAATGGCTGAGAGTTAACAGTGAATGGGCAACGCCTGAAGCATGCATATAACCTGGGCATGGCTCTTATGGAGTTTTTAATGCTTCAGGATCCCATCTATGAAAGATGAAGATGAGTTGGTGATTGCCTAGCTGTCAGTATAGTGGTTAGCGCTATTAGGAGGCAACGTAGGTTCAATTTTGCAATTTTGCATTTATTTCACTTTCTTTCCTTTTTGTTTTGCTTTCTTTTTCTTTCAACCACATCAAAATGTTTAATCCCGATCCTTTGTCCCATAAGATCACCAATACTCATTATTGCACATGCTGATGCAAGCATACATAAGCAATCTTCTAATCTGGTTTTCTTTGTGAGTGTTTGTGAATTGTAAGTCACAGGATTAGTAGTATGATGATTTATCATTGGCATGCAAAGCTTTGAAGAAAATGCAAGGTTGTGTCTATCTTTTCTTCACTTGTTCCCCAAGTTTTTACCCCATCCCTAACACCCTTACTTGCTTGTAATGCCAATTTGCTTGTTTGCTTGTTTATGTGTTTTGCTCTATTTGAGGACAAACAAAATTAAGGTTTGGGGGTATGGGATTTGGTTTTCTTGTTATATATCTTGCTTAAGGTAGATTGCATTATGTGCTTAAAAATGGTGAAAATTTTTCAACTTTGAAGCATGTAGAGTCATTTATTTCTTTGTTGATCATTGTGTTGGCTATTGTGATTGACTTTATTGATTAGTGAATATGAGATACATTGTAAGGAAATGAATAGAGTGGTTTGAAAGCTAAGTCTTGGAGGGGATGCCCTTCAAAGTTATGGGGAGTGAGGACCTTTAAGAATGACCCTTGTAGCCATCCTATGGCTTGGTAGGAAAGAGTGCTGGAAAAGGGTTGTTGAAGTGAGTGCCCTTTCCTTGATTGGTTTGTTGTGATGTGCCAAAAGCCTTTCTTTTTCTTTTCTTTTTGTGTGAATATAGTGCAAAGCATGAAAAGTCAACAAAAAATTGAAAAAGGCAAAAAGGTGAATATATATATATATGTGTGTGTGTGTGTGAAAAAGAGAAAAAGCCAAGGGCACCAAAAAGTTTTGTGAATAAGTGCATAAGTGACACAATGTCAACGTAGCACATGCTGTCATCTTAGGATATATGTGAATAAGGCTTTTTATAAGCCATTGTGTTTGTATATTCTCTCTTCTTGTCTTTGAGGCTTTGTGCATGTTTAGGAGGCCATGATAGTTGAGGGGGTGCGAAATATCAACATCCTGAGTACATGAGTTAGAATCCTAGGCATGTGGTGGCTTGGCTACATGGGAAATTTCCACAAGGAACAAGACCCCTTATGAGTAAAAGGAAGATCCAAAGAGGCTTAGGGATCTCTCCACAACAAGAATGCCCCCTTTATGCTTCTTAAACTAACCTTGATAGAGAGTCAATCCTTTAGGTAATCCTTTGAATCGGCTTTAGAAATAAACTTAAGATAGGGCTTGCTTGGGGACAAGCAAGGAGAAGGTTCGGGGGTGTTGATGTGTTATGCTTTTGTGCGTATTTGCATTGTTATTTGCCCATGATTAAGAGGTGTTAAGTGTTCATACAGATGCATTAGTGTTGTGCTTTTAATAAGAATAGGCTTAAGCGTAGATAATTGTATATATTGAGTTTAAGAGACAAATTGCTACACTAATTGCTTGTTTTTTATGATTTAGGTGAACTTTGGGTTAAGATCGAGATTAGACGTTGGTCGGTGATGAAGTTGGGAGATGCACGAGTCAAAGAGAGAAGACCAGAGGCCGTAAAGACAAGGAATAGAGGAAGAAAGTCAGCCACGTGACGTAGGAGAAAGAACCAGTCGACTGGCTAGGTCGACCGGCCACTCCAAAGAGATGGCCAAAATAGCTAGATGACCACCCCACCAGAGCAGATTGATCGGCTAGGTTGACCAGTAGTGCGCAGTTGCTGATATAAAAAACCCAATTTTCAGATTTAGGAAAAGAAGGAGAATTTTGAAGGAGGAATTTTCAGAGACCTAACACACACCCATTACACACACAAAAGAAACCCTAATCTCACCACCTCTCACACAGTCTCTCACACATTTATCACCTTGAAGCAAGTGGATTTAGAGTGTTTCAGACATTTGGATTCAAGTTTGCTCAAGATCTTTGTACAAGATTAGCTAGGATGAAAGGGAAGCTTCATAATCTCTCTTTCATTCTATCTCTTATTATGTTTGAGTAGACTTATGTAAGGTGATTTAACTTATGTAATGGGTTAACTATATACCTTTATGATATGGGATTTGATGGCTAAATATATATATGTTTTTATTTTCTTATTCAAATGATTATTTTCTCATTCATGTCTAAGTGTTTGATAAAATGCCTAAATAAGTAGCATGTGTATAAGTTGAAATCTATTTGTTACTAAACACGTCTAATCCATGTTATAATCATGTCTATTTGTTTATATATGGATGCTATGAAGTGGGTAATGTTTATATTCATGTCTATATGTATATTCGCATGCCTAGTAGTGAATATGACTTCAATAACGCATGCATGTTGGTTGTTAATCGCTTCTGATGGTGTAATCTAAGCATGACAATGTTTGGTAGTTGAATAAATCCCATTATTCACGAACACCTTGGTCAAGAACATCTATGAATGCGCTAGCACATCAAATCCCACTGTAGTGACCTTAGAATGACGGCAAGTAATTTAGGGCTAGCCTTGGCCGAGTCTCCTTTGGATTTAAATCCAACCAATAAGTTTTAGGGTAGGTTTAGTCGACCTTAGTGACACTCGATCTTGGTTTAAATCTAGCCAATGGTTTATGTACTAGGGTAGGTTCATTCTAAGTCACCTAGGAAGCTAATTGGTCACTCTTAAGGCCCTAGGTCATATGGACCACGCCTTAGCTCTAGGAGGCGCTGCCTGGGGACGGACCTGCACCGAGTCCTTGGAGAAAATTAAGATACTAATTTAGCAACCTAGTTCGTATAACATCTGAGTATAGAATCACCCATTCATAAGTTGAAGTCACCCTAACATCTTTGCATTTGTTAGTTACCTCTAGATTAGCTTGTTCTCCACTTTCCATTCCCATAGTTTAGTTAAATTTTCTTTAGCTAGAGCTCCTGATCATCCAAAAACACCAAAAAAAATAGTTAGTTTAGGTTTCTTTTTATGCACACCCTAGAACACATACACTTTACTACACCAATTCGTGCGCTTACGGGTCTTTAGAGCTTGTACTTGAAAGACACCAGCTTATAAACACATTTTGCTCCTTAGGACTATTAGAGATCCCACCTCTTTTCCCTTAGGATATCCTATAAAATAGCACAACTTGGATCTTGGTTCCAACTTTGAAACATTACTATTAAGTACATAAGCTGGACAACCCCAAATGTAGAGATGATTTAAACTAGGCTTACGTTCGGTTCACATTTCTTGTGGTGTCCTAGGTACTGATTTAGATGGTACCAAGTTCAAGATATATGCTAATGTCTCAAGGGCATACCCCCAAAAAGATAAAGGTAATGATGCATGACTCACCATTGACCTAACCATATCTTATAGAGTACGATTTCTTCTCTCTGCTACACCATTTTGCTAGGGAGTCCCTGGTACAGTCAACTGAGACACAATCCCTTCTTGTGTAAGGTACTCCCTAAACTCACCCGAGAGGTATTCACCACCTCGATTAGACCAAAGGCTTTGATATGTTTATATAATTTCTACTCCGCCTTAGCCTTGAACTCTTTGAATTTCTCAAAGGATTCAGACTTGGTATATATCCATACCTAGACTAATCATCAATAAAAGTAATGAAGTACTCATAACCTCCTTATGCTGGTTTGCTTATAGGATTACACACATCAGTGTGAATCAATTTCAATACTTCTTTGACCCTTTATCCTTTAGAAGAAAATGACCGTTTGGTCATCTTCCCTTTGAGGCAAGATTCACACGTAGGTAAATCTTCGAGATCTAATGAGGTAAGATGCCAATCCTCAACTAGTCTCCTAATTCACTTTAGACTAATGTGTCCTAAGCGTAAGTGCCAAAGATAAGTGTCATTGGTCAAAGAAACCTTCCTTTTTCAGGAATTAGTTCGTTCTATATTAAGCAGTGAATTTTTAATAGGTTTGATGTAGAACATGTAATCATGCATGCTGTCAGAACATATAATATTTCCATCTCTACTAATATCAACACTAGAATGGAAATTAATACAAAAATCATCTAATATTAATTGCAAAATAGAGATAAGGTTTTTATGTACATCCAGAACGTAATAAATATTGTTCAAAAATAATTTCCTATTACATGGAAAATTTAAGCACATTTCTTCTACTGTAGTAGTCCATACTTTTGCTCCATTACCCATCCTCAGAGCAAATTCCCCTTTAGCTAGTTCCTTCATTTCCTAAAACCAATGCAAGGGATTGCAAATATGGTTAGTGGCTCTAGAGTCTACAATCCAAGAGTCAGTAGAATCAACCACTAAACAGGTTTCAATTTAGAACAAAAAAGGTGCACCTATCTAGCCTAATACCAGGTACTTCCGGTAATCCCTTTCCAATGCCCTTTTTGGCCACACTTAAAGCATTTGCCCTTGGGCTTTTCACCTACTAACTATTTACGCTGTTCGCCATTTCTCTTCCTTTTCCCTTGACCACATTTTTGCCTCTTCTTTCCTTTGAACTTCCCCCTTTTGAGTTAGATCTAAAAGTGAATGATTGAATTATGCTTACGTGGCCCTTACTTTTCATTATGACTTCTGTAGCTAAGAGCTCTTTCATTAATTCTATCATATCTATGTTCATCTTGCCCATATTATAATTAAGCTTGAACTGGGTGTAAGATGGTGGTAGAGTCTCTAAACCACGTCTACCTTTGACTGTCCATCTATGTTTGCCCCTAGGATCTTGATAGTATTGAAGTAATCCATTATTTTGAGCATATGCTCCTTGATAGATGCTTCTTCTACCATCCATTAATTCATAATTTCTCTAAGAGCATCTTGCCTTGCGGGCCTGCTCTTATCAGCAA
This sequence comes from Cordia subcordata, assembly GCA_028554755.1. Taxonomy (NCBI): domain Eukaryota; kingdom Viridiplantae; phylum Streptophyta; class Magnoliopsida; order Boraginales; family Cordiaceae; genus Cordia; species Cordia subcordata. The sequence continues at coordinate 11,148,672 of JAPTOF010000021.1, read as the reverse complement.
ACATATGAAACAATGAGGTCATGATTTCTTTTCCAATTTCCATATGATGATGCTTGCTCTACAAAATATCTGACATAAAGGCCATCATATAGCACTTGGCCATACTATTGGCCTTCAGTCATTTTGCGTCATCTTTCTATGCTTTCGAAGAATGTACCCTTACAACAGGACATGGAGTTATTATGACATACTTGTACTCTTCTATGGTAAGTGCTAAGTCCAAGTTTCGCTCCCAGTCCACAAAATTCGGTTTAGTGAGCTTGTGTTTTTTGAGAGTTATAGTTAGTAGACTAAACGAAGACATTTTTGGATATAAAACAATAAAACCATAATTATTTTATAGTATGGAATTAATGCATATATAATATATATGCTATCTTTGAAGGTAAAACATACAAGTACTTTTACATCATTTGCCTTTAAGTAGATTAGCCCTTTAACTACTCAATGTATCAGTGTCTCAACATCCTCACAAGAACTCCACCAATGGGATGGCCAAACTTATGAATGTTAAGTTAAGCGCCACCACTTATTTGAGTTGACAATTATCTGGATATGATCCAATTGAATAATTCAATCACTGTTTCATTTGGCTTCGTAAATCTGGTAGTGAACTCTATCGATAGGATAGCTTAACCTACCATTTAAGTTGAGTGTATACCCATTCCTTATGTTTATTCCTTGTAACTTTCTTGATTTAAGCCCTCTAATGGAGTAGTGACTTTAATCAATGTTGCGTGAGGCGATCTTTAGTGAAGAACTCCACTGATAGGATGGCCGAACTCACTAACACCCTTTTGAATAAAAATTTTAAATTCACTTTGCTAGATCTTGATAAAGTGTCACTCTCGAATGGGGAAGTTAATGACATTTACCATTAGTGTGAATCGGATATGGAAAGCCATGGGGTATTTCTAGTCCCCTCTCCCACTCAATATTTTAATATATGGGTTTTCTCTATTTTGGTATTCTTGATTTTTGTTTTAGATCTAAACATGCTTTGGATTTGCTAAACACTTTGGTTTTTGTGAATCCCCTTTGTATTACTAAAACATTGCAATACCATAATAGATTATTTACCAAAATATGGGTGTATAGACCCTTAGGTTGTCATATTATAAATCTCAAGTTAAATTTTTCATTTTTTTAAAGAGATTGCATGACATCTTTGGACATAATTGCTTACAAATATCTTGTCTAAGCCAATCTCATTTAAATGAAGTTAACTACATTTGAGAATTAACACATAAGATTGGCCAATTTTTAAAACCTAATAAGTGGACATATTTCTAGGTGGTAATCATGTTTATGTTTATGCAAATATATTAAAACATGTATCAATGCATTATAAACATCCATCAAAATGTATTAGAATCTCTCTTTGATTACTCCTTGCAATCTTTAATCTAAAAGCACAAAATAGCAATCGTTATTGCAATTTCTGCTTGAGCCAGTTGACTGCAAAAGATGAGCCAGTCGACCGGCAAGCTCGACCAGCTGAGACAAATTTGCTCTTGTATGCTATTTTTCCTTACTTCTCTCCTTGGTCTTTAAAGATTACAACAATAATGCACTTTGTTATTGCTAATACAAGCTTACAATCATAAAAAAAAACATCACAAGGATATTAAAACATCCTGTGCTTCTTTTAAGTGAAGCTACAAGCAATAAGCATCCACATCTAAACATGAAATTGCCTATGGCCAAGATTTGTTGACTGTACACAAAACTCTATCATACATATATATGAACCATCAAGGGAATTTTATATCACTTGCACATACAAGCATAAAACCACAAGTACATGCAACACAAGATTTCCTAATCTTGCCACTCACAAGATGACTAACATATTTGTGGAAATACAATATTCTTGCATAGTCTAAGCATGTTGTGTGTGAGCCTAAGCTCAGATGCCAATTGTAGGATCGATAATATTATATGTGGTCTATCCTAGTCTATATTTTTAAAAATACTACAAAGAAAACATACTAGGAAAATAAAAAAACCACATAACACGTATAAGAATATGCTTAAAAACATATAGAACATAACTAGTATTTGCAAAAAATGTAAATCTAGCGTCTTGAAGCGTGTGGCCTCTGATGAAGGTATAACTGTCACAAGTTTTGCTCCCGATCACGAACAAGGCCACCAAAATTTTACTATAAGGGTATCGCGATAGGCAACTCCCTAGTCTTTTTCCCTACAATTGAAGAGACTTATCTTGAGAGAATAGCCTCTTGGGTGGGAAGAAGCAAAGTAATATGCTCTTGAAAAACTAGAGCAAAAATCACACAATAAGTGTGTACTATGTGTTGTAGTATTTTCTTGCCAAGGAGGAAGAAATCAAATGCAAAGTGGGTTGCATAAATGGTGTAAGGTGTTGCCTATTTATAAGGAGAACCTTGGCACCCAAAGTTGCTGATATTTCTATGTGGGAGAAAATTTCCATGTGTCTATTTGTCTTGAATGACTTGTGCAAGTTGTCCGCTTGTCCTAGAATATTTGTGCAAATTTTCCACTTGTCCTCAAAGATTGGGTCAAGCCTACAATCCAAGCCCAATAAATAGTCCATAATCCATGTGAAGGCCCAAATCCAATAAGAAACCATGCAAGCCCAAACCGAATTCCAAGCTTTGGCCTAGTAAGGCTACTACCACAATATGAAATTTGCTCTTTCAAAATTACTCTCTCAAAGTCATTTCAACTAGAGAAAGGACCAAGAAGGTGTAATTAACCTTGGCTCCCAAAAATAATCGAAAATGTCCTTGCCCAATCTAGGCAACATAATAATTATTTTTAACTTCGATCTATTCCATCATAAGATCAAAGTTGCACTCCAAGAATAATTGCTATTACCCAAAAGCTTACCACATAAGAATGTGAACTTTGCCCTTGACCTACTAAATAACTGACTATAGTGCCTCTCTATGTATACTCATAGTTAAGGCCAGTCGTTTGGCTTGTGTACTATCACCTCCTTAGCCACATCTTTTTTTTTTCGTTGGGTCTTTTGTCCTATTACCAATCAACCTTGGTCATGGAATCTCTTGATCTAGGAAGCGACCTTTAAGCCATATGATTGATACACCCATAAAGGTAGTATCACTAGATCTAGATTCGGCTGATAAATTTGGATAATCCCAAAGGGGTCACATAGATTGCATATTGCATATGCATGTTCCAATTAATTAGAACTTAACACCTAATGCACAAGGCTATTGATCCTAATGAAGTAAGATCTCAACCACAGTGAATCTGTACCAAACCCTTACTTTATTAGTTTATCCACATATGCTCAAGATTAAGAGCGATGATCATTTAGTGCAGTGAGTATCTTGTTTTCTTTCTCTAATAGTACGTCTCTAGAAAACATACTCACAACAGTCCTTTCCAATACGTGACACACCTGCTATCGAGACAAATCTGAAAAGTCCTCCAGTGACCTAGGCAGATCACCCTCAACAAGAAGACTTGCTTAATATAACCTTATCTTGATAGAGTGCCCAACACTACCATTTTGTTACGGACTCAATTTATGACATGACTAAATCTAGACTTGGACCTACTATGCGTCCATACTCACTGCACATCTGAGTCATCAGTTTAAGTTAAGGACCTTTATACATACATCAATAAAACATACCAAAGATAATATGTAAGAAACTCATAATGCCATTTAACAAAATGATTATACATTATTTAATATCCAAAATGTCATAAACAAGTGAGCTTTAGAGTATAGTAATCCTAACAATACTAATCCTAACATCCTCGTAGATTTGACCCAGTACTCGAACACACTGTGCCATATGCAACTCGTTCGCGGATAGGCTATTTAGGGCTTGTGCACAAAATAACGATCAAGGTCTTAGTGCCGTTGCCGAGAAGGCAAAAGTTGTTTGGTTTCTTTGTTCTTGTGTGTCTTAGCTTGTTACTTGTTGTTTTATATTTTCTTTTCATGTTCTCTTTATTTTGAATAATAAAAAAAATTTAAAAAAATTGTTAAGCATTATGAAGAGGTTTACTTGTATCAGTTAATCATGAATGATCCTATGCATCAAGGTGGTCACTTGTATCCTTTTCCCTACCACCTGAACATATTCCCAATGCTTGTTGCTTGTGTGGAAGTCATTGGCATAGAACCATTTGTTTTCCCTATGACAATCCCCAATCTAGGGTTAGTAATAACTATGACCCCTATAGTCATGTATCATCTCATATATCTTCATTTAGAAATCAAGACTATTGGGATGCATATTCTTGTTATTATAATCATTGTGGAAGCCATGCTAATTTTTCTAATGCTTGTCCTGCCTTCCACTATCATTCCTGATTGCATATAATGCATAATGCCCCTTGCAATCATATGCCAATACATGTATCCTTATCTTATCATCATGATTTTAGGGAGCAATATCATGCATTTTCATATCGGGCTCAAGATGACTTTTCATTTGGTCCACCTCCTTGCATTAAGAATCCACCATTCATATCATCTTTTCCCACCCACCTTTCCTTTGAGTGCTATAATGGTTATGCTTATAGTAACCCCAATCAAGATATTTACCATTTTCACTCGGTTAGACCCTCTTTCATTATGTTTATACTCTCACAGCAATTAGATCAAATACTTGAGCAATCCCAATCTATCCTCCGATCTAATTAAGAGGAACTGGAGAGTTTGAAGTGAGACACCAAATCTCTAGGTGAGCACTAGAAGAGATGAGAGTATGCAACTCATTAGCAAGCATTTTTTAGATACCTTTAAACCAAGTTGAGGGGACAAAGATGAGACCTAATAATGAGGTAATTAGGGGTGAAAAAGATGATGCATTAAAGAGACAATTAGAAAGAAAGATTGATAGAAAGATAACATCATGTAGTGAGGATGAGGATGAGCTTGATGATAGTTATGGTTCTTGAAAAATCTTATGGATATGTTTTAGAGAAAGTAATACCCTATTCTCTTAAGTTTTCAACATCCTCTACTAAGTCATATGAACCCATTCTTTCTTCTCATCCTATACTTTACACATATTTAGAGCTTGAATCTTATGAGCATACACTTATTTGTATTTCGAGTACTCATTAAGGGAGTCCAGGGTACACACCTCCCTTGAGCATTCATGCATCCATGACTCGAAATTCTCTGAGTCCCTATTATCCCCTCCATGTGTGCTTACTTCGTATGAAAAGCATGATGGTGAGGTAACACCCACTAGTGATGAGTGTATGGATGAATGTGAAGAGATTTTAGCAAGTAAAGGTTTAGAGTCATCCGTTGGGGATACCAAGACATCAATTTTGGAGGTTTTAGATGACAAGTCTCTTGGAATTAAGGATCATTGTGTTGACGCAATTAGAAACTCTAAGAAGACATCTAAGAAAGGAATTGATATGTTTGGAACAATGATCTATGGCCTTTTTGGATGTTTGATGATTCCTTATTGGAGAAAGAACCCATTAGGATCGAATCTACCCCTCATGAGGAGTTAAAGCGACCTAGGCTTGATCATGATCTATCTTGTGAAGAAAAGGAGTGTAGTACATCCATTTCCCTTATCATCGCTCCTTCTTCTCCAAATGTCATTCCTCCTGCCCTTTCTCATTTCGTTAAGCCTCCTTCTTTAGAGCTCACGTTTGGCCTTCATGCATAAAACATTTTCATCTAGGGTTAGATAGCACTTCTCCTATGTAGTATGTATTAGACCTATCATTGAAGCATGCGGAGGGCGTGTTCCTACCCCTTGATTATGAGAAGAAGGCCATTGGTGGCTAGTTAGGGAGCATAAAGGGCATGATCTTTCACATTTATGCATGACACCTTCCACACTTGTGCACACATTTTCATTTGATGTTTTGGGGTGGCATCCAGAAAAGAGACGCATCATGCATTTATTGCCCCCACCAATTGTTGCATGACATTTTTCTTTCTACTGTTTATGCTTGGTGGAATATCTGGCAATTTATGCCTCCCAATTTTAAACATGTTTTGCTCTAACATTGGCACCCAACTAGAGGCGTTAAATCTAGTGCTACTAGGAGGCACCCTAGACATATGTGTACCTATTGACTAAATGTTCATTATTAATTTTGATGATGAAAATTTTGATCATGTTTTGACCAAATATGCATTATTGATTTTAACTAAATATGATCATTTTATTAAAAGCATCTTGTGATTGTCAAATGTGCATTGTAAAGATAGATGCTTGGAAAATAGAAGAAAATGAGCCATAAAGTACATAAAAGATTATCTACCAAAGAGCTCAAAGCTTGAAGAAAAAGTTGATGAGAAGTCATAAGGCAGAGAAGAGGCATCATAAGGGATATCGGATGTGTTGCTTCTTTGTGATTTGTCATCACAAGTAATAGCTCAAGCTTCTCACTTTTATCATGCAAACATTTTAAAATTTCATGGAAATTATCTTTCATAAAAAGCAAAACTTGTTTGAATGCATGCATAGCATAAAATTCTTCAAAAATGTGTTTTGAAATAGTTCTAAGCTTTGAAAAATTGTTTACAAGTTGTTTGAAGTTGATTTGATGTTATAAAAACTTGTAAAAATTAATTTAAAATTATTTTAGGCTTGTTTGGCTATGCTTCAGCATTCTAGAGTGGCTGGACTCCCTAATGTAGGATCGATATTATTAAGTGTGGTGTATCCTAGTCCATATTTTCAAAAATTCTATCAAGAAAACATGCTAGGAAATAGAAATAACCACATAACACACACAAGAACATGCTTAAGAACATATAGAATATAACTAGTAATTGCAAAAATATATAAAGCTAACCTCTTGAAGCGTGGGGCCTTTGATGAAGCTAAAACTATCACGAGCTTTATTCCCGTTCACGAACAAGGCCACCAAAAATTTACTATAAGGGTGTCGCAATAAACAACTCTCTAGTCTTCTTCCCTATGATTAAAGAGACTTATCTTGAGAGAATAGCCTCTTGTGTGGGAAGAAGCAAAGTAATATGCTCTCGAAAAACTAGAGCAAAAATCACACAATAAGTGTGTACTATGTGTTATAGTATTCTCTAGCCAAAATGGAAGTGATGAACTACAAAATTTTGGATACATGAAATAGTTTAAGGTCTTGCCTATTTATAGAAAACGTTTGACACCTAAACCTTATAAACTTTCCATGTGGGAAACTTTTTCCTAGTAGTAAAAGTTTGCCACATGTCATGGAAGATTGGGCCAAGCCCACAATCCAAGCCCAACACATAGTCCATAACCCAGGTGGAGGCCCAAGCCCAATAGGAAACCATCCAAGCCCAATTAGGTTATCTTGGACTCTAAAGAAAGCCCAAAACCAATTCCAAGCTTTGGCCCAATAAGGCTACTGCCACATTATGGAATTTGCTCTTTCAAGATTACTCCTTCAAAGTCATTTCAACTAGGGAAGGGACCAAGAAAACACAATTAACCTTGGCTTCCAAAAATAATTAAAAACGTCCTTACCCGATTTAGGTAACATAATAATTATTTTTAACTCTGATCTATTCCACCATAAGATCAAAGTTGCACTCCAAGAATAATTGCTATTATCCAGAAGCTTATCACAAAGAATGTGAACTTTGTCTTTGACTTACTAAATAACTGACCATAATGCCTCTCTATGTATACCCACAGCTAAGACTGGTTCTTTGGTCTGTGTACTATCACCTCCTTAGCCGCATCTTTTTTTTCGTTGGGTTTTTTGTCCTATTGCCAACCATCCTTGGTCATGGAATCTCTTGATCTCGGAAGTGACCCTCAAGCCATATAAAAAAAAAACACCTATAAAGGTAGTATCACTAGATCTAAATTCAGATGATAAATTTGGACAATCCCAAGGGGGCACATGGATTCCATTTTGCATATGCATGTTCCAATTAATTAGAACTTATTACTCAATGCACAAGGCTGTTGATCCTCATAAAGTAAGATCTCACCCACAATGAATCAAAGTACCAAACCCAAATTTTAGTTCATCCACATATGCTCAAGATTAATAGCAATGATCATTTAGTAGCAATGAGTATCTTGTTTTCTTTCTTTGATAGTACGTCTCTAGAAAACATACTCATAATGGTCCTATCCAATACGTGACACGCATACTATCAAGACAAATCCGAAAAATCCTCCAATGACCTAGGTAGATCACCCTCAACGAGGAGACTTGCTCAATATAACCTTATCCCAGTAGAGTGCCCAACACTACAATTCAGTTATGGACTCAATTTATGACGTGACTAAATCTAGACTTGGACCTACTGTGTGTCCAGCCTCACTGCGCACTCAAGTCATTAGTTCAAGTCAAGAGGCCTTTACACATGCATCAATAAAACATAACAGAGATAATATGTAAGAAACTCATAATGCCATATAATAAATTTGATTATACATTGTTTGGCATCCAAAATGTCATGTACAAGTGAGCTTTATAACATACTAATCCTAACACCTAAGCCAGTCGACCTATTGACTAGGGGGATCACCCAGCCAAGTAAGAATTGCAGGGGTTAAGCCGAACCCCCTAGCTGGTCGGTCGGCTAAGGCGTCCGGCCTAGTTAATAAAGCAAAGGGGCAAGCCAGTCGACCAGACAAGCTTTGCATTAAATGCACTAGCTATTTTATTATCGTTTAGCCCCAATTTTCACTCTCCTCTAATCAAACAAAGCCCTAATACCAAAATTTTCTTAAATACACATTCAAACACATTCAAAAAACAAGAATCCAAGTTTGCAAAATCTCATATCTTCATTTATTGCTGAAATCTCTGAGCTATACTTGTGAAATATTTGAGCTTTAAAGAGATTTGTTTGCTATATCTAGAAGAACTACCATATCTTACATCCATTCTATTATCTTGTTGATTGCATACACACTCAAATAGCTTGAAAATCTTGTGACAACATTTGCTAAGCTTTCAAAGAGTGTGGGGAAATCCTAAAGAGGGAATCTCTTGGGTTCTTTGAGAGCTGGTCTCAAAGAGTTGTAAAACTTGGTTTATGCTTCACCAAGAGTTGAAGAAGATTCTAGTTGAGTTGTTAAAGTCATAAGGGGAACATCCTTGGGTGGTGACATAGGTACAGCCAAACCACCTAAAATTGTTTGTCCTCGTACTTTCTTACTCTTCGTTTACATTACTTGCTTGCATTGATATCTTTGTGCTTGTATATTACCTAAGAGACATTTTGTGATTTCTAAGGTGAATTTTAAATACGAAAATAATAAGATATCTTAATTCACCTCCCTCTTAAGATATTTGCACCAACAATTGGTATCAAAGCTAGGCTTGTACCTATAGTTGAACAACTAGTAGAATTACATTTAGCAAAAATGGAGGGAATTTCTATTAAGCAAGCACCCCTTTTTGATGGAACTAACTATGCCTTTTGGAAGATGAGAATGAAATTTTTTATACTATCACATGACTATAAGGCTTGGAAGATTATAAAAAATGGACCTACTTTACGTATTAAGTTAGAAAGGGATATGATAGTGCATAAACCCGAGAGTGAATGGAATGATGAAGACATTAAATTATTTGAGTTAAATCAAAAGGCCCTACATTACTTCTTTAATGCAAAGAATGCCACCGAATTTGCTAGAGTAATGGGTAGCTCCTTGGCTAAAGAATAATGGGATCAATTAAAAGTAACTTATAAGGGCACTAGCCAAGTTAAGGATTCTAGAGTTGCTATGCTTGTTCATAAATATGAATTATTCAAAATGCTTCTTAACGAGAATGTTGAGCAAATGTTTTCTAGATTTACTGAAATTACTAATGGCTTGAAAGCACTTGGAAAGGACTACACAAATGCAGAAAAAGTGAGAAAGATGCTAAGAAGCCTTCCATCATCATGGCAACCAAAGGTGTCGGCCATGAAGGAGGCTAAAGATCTCAACACATTAGAGCTAAATGAGCTTACTGGGTCACTTATGACTCTTGAGCTTCAGATAAAGGACCATGAAAAAGAAGATAAAAGGATGAAGAAGTCCATAGCACTTGTTGCATCAAAATACACATCAAGTGAAGATGAAGATAAAGAAGAGGAACCGGAAGATGAGGAGATTGCATTACTTGCCCGGAACTTCAACAAATTCAAGAAGTTTAGAAAAATGGAGACAGAAGCTTTCTCAAGTAACAATAACAATTGGAAGAGAATAAGAAGAGAAGCCAAGGAGTTCAAGAAATCAAAGGAAATAAGAAACGATGGACTCAAGTGCTTCAATTGTAATGAACTGGGACACATCAAAGCAAATTGCCTAAAGTTGACAAATAAGAAAGAAGGCAAAGCACTCAAGACAACATGGGACACCTTTGAGAGTGAGAAAGACATAGAGGAACAACATGAGGTTGCAAATTTTTGCCTCATGGCCAATGCGGATGAGGTACAATCTTCTTACCTATTTATTATTCATCTTGTAAGGAGGAGAAAGAGGAATATACTTTTGAGGAATTAAAAGAGGCATTTGCAAAATTACATGAAGACTTCTCATTGGTTTTAGCAAAATATAAACAAATACATAGAAAACTAAAACTTGAATATGATGAAAAGAAATTTTGGAAAAGAAAAATGCTTCTCCCACTGAGAAAATTGAAATTTTGGAAAAAGAAAATAACTCATATACCAGAATTTTTTAAAATTTGAAAAAGAAGTCAAATAATTGAAAAAGAAGAATGAGGATCTAAGTGGCATTGTTCAAAAATTTACAAATGGCAAGGAGAACTTTGAAAAACTCCTTGGATCCCAAAAAATGGTGTTTGACAAAAGTTGAATTGGCTATAGACCAAACATTAATCAAAAGTATTTCAAAACCTATATTGTTAAAGCTTCAACTTTTACCTCCACCTCCTTCACCTCATCAAGGTCAAACATCTCTTGTGCCTATTGTGAAAAGAAAGGGCATGTGTCAACACATTGTTACTATAAACATCTTTGAGATAGAGGATCACATGTCACCTATTGGCAAAGTCTAAAATGGGTGGTTAAAGCCAAAAATTGATACTAACATCAAAGACCCAAGGTGTTGGGGACCCAAAATAAAGAATTGCATTTGAATTGCATGTGTATAGGTATGCCATGAGAGCAAAACTAGCAAAATAAAGAAGATCTTGGATAGTGATTGTTCCAAATATATGACGGTGAACCTATCACTTTTCTATAAATTGAAGAGAACCAAAAATAGAGATGTTACCTTTGGGGACAATAGTGAGGGAAAAATAATTGGAAAAGGAAGCCTTAGTAATGAAAATTCTCTTGTTATTCATAATGTCTTACTCGTAGAGGGTCTTAAATTCAATTTACTTAGTATAAGCCAATTATGTGATAACGGTCATAAAGTAGTATTTCAATCTTCTAGTTGAATTGTAAATGAATGTGGAAATGATAATGTGTTATTTGTTGCTAGAAGAAATGAAAATGTCTATACTATTAAAATTGATCAACTTGTGTGCCAACATGTTAAAAGCTCATCAGCTATGCATGATAATGCTTGGTTATGGCATAGAAGATTAGGGCACGCTAGCATGAGTTTATTAGAAAATTTGCCAAAACATGATCTTGTTAGAGACTTGTCAAAACTAAAATTGGAAAAAGATAATGTTTGTGATGCATGTCAACGAGGAAAACAACACAAGACTTCTTTCAAATCCATTAACAAGGTTTCAAAAAATAGAGCTTTACAATTGTTACATATGGACTTATTTGAACCAATGATGTGGCAAGCCTAGGAGGTTCTACATATACCTTTGTTGTTATGAATGACTACACTAGGTTTACATGCGTCATGTTTACTTGCACACAAAAACGATGCCTTCAATGAATTTGCAAGATTGTGTAAAAAAGTGCAAAATGAGAAAGGCTATTTTATAACTTGCATTCCTAGTGATAATGGCACGGAATATATGAACACTACTTTTATGCATTTTTGTGATGAGCATGGCATAGAACAGAAATTTTTGGCCCTCTGGACTCCTTAACAAAATAGGTAATAGAGAGGACAAATCGTACACTACAAGTAATGGCAAGAACCATGTTAAAAGAACACAACTTACCAACATATTTTTAGAGTAAACTGTAAACCCTGCATGCATGGCATGCAAAAACCCCTAAAATTTTATACTTCAAAGTGTCTGATTGCAAATATTTTATCTTGAACACTAAAGATCATTTGAGAAAATTTGATGCTAAATCAGATGAAGGCATATTTTTAGGATGTTCCACTAAGAGAAAAGCTTATAGAGTCTTTAATAAAAAAAACTCTTGTTGTGGAAGAAACAATACATGTTACATTTGATGAGACTAACCCATTTGAGCCGAGAAAGGAAGTTGACGATGTACGTATCTTTTGGAAAAGACTACCTTTGAAGATCTACTTCCAAAAGACAAAGAAATTCCAATAAAACAAGAAGATACACATCAAGAAGAGAAGTCTCAAGCCAAGAAGGATAACGGACAATGCTAAAACGAAAGCAACACGAAGATAAAAGAGACTCATGAAGTTTTACCAAAGAGTTGAAAATTCGTGTAGAATCACCCTCAAGATCCTTAGTGATCCATCTCAAGGCATAAAAACTAGGCGTAATATCAATGCTTTTTGTAAACATTTTGCATTCATTTCTCATACAGAACCTAAAAATGTTAAAGAGCCTTTACTTGATGAAAATTGGATAATAACCATATATGAAAAATTAAATCAATTTGCTAGAAATAAAGTTTGGAAATTAGTTAAAAGACCTAGAGACAGACCGATGATTGGAACTAAATGGGTATTTAGAAACAAACTAGATGAAGCCGGTACAGTAACTTGGAACAAGGCTAAACTTGTAGCTCAAGGGTATAATCAAGAAGAAGGTATTGACTATGATGAGACCTATGCCCCCGTAGCTAGACTTGAATCCATTCGCATGTTAGTCGCATTTGCATGTTATATAGATTTTAAACTCTATCAAATAGATGTCAAGAGTGCTTTCTAAATGGTTTTATTGAAGAGGAGGTATATGTTGAACAACCTCCTGACTTTGAAGATCCTTGTTTTCCAAACCATGTTTTCAAATTAGAAAAGGCCTTATAGGGATTAAAGCAAGCTCCTAGAGCTCGGTATGAAAAACTTAGTGGATTTTTTTATAGAAAATAATTTTGAAAGAGGAAAACTCGACTCCACTCTATTCATTAAAAGTAAGGAAATGATATTTTACTTGTAAAAATTTATGTAGAAGATATAATTTTTTGTGCCACTAATGTTTCCGTGTGTGGGAGTTTTTCAAAGTGTATGCGTAAAGAGTTCGAAATGAGCATGATCAGAGAATTGGCATTCTTTCTCAGACTCCAAATCAAGCAAACAAAGGGGAGCATCTTCATCAATCAAGCCAAATGCACTAAGGAGATTATCAAAATGTTTGGGCTTGAACATGCAAAAGAGATTGGGACTCTCATAAGCCCTTCAACAAAATTGGATAAAGATGAGAAAGGTAAATTGGTAGATGAGCAAAAATATAGAGGTATGATTGGTAGTTTACTATATTTAACTGCTTCTAGACCAGATATCATGTTTACAGTGTGCTTATATGCTAAATTTCAGTCCACTCCTAAGGAATCATACCTAGTTGCTATTAAAAGAATATAAGATATCTTAAAGAAACATGCAATCCAGTAATTTGGTATACAAAAGAAACTTCTTTTGATTTGTTTGGTTTTTCTGATGCTGATTATACTAGATGTAAGATAGATCATAAGAGCACTAGTGGCATTTGTCAACTTCTAGGACATTCTTTAGTGTCTTGGTCATGTAGAAAATAAAATAGTGTTGCAATCTCTACTACAAAAGTTGAATATATTGCTGCAAGTAGTTGTATAGCACAAATCTTATGGATGAAATAAAATTTACTTGATTATGGCTTGCATTATGATCATGTTCCCATTTATTGTGATAATACTAGTGCCATAAATCTTACAAAGAACCCCATTCAATATTCTAGAACTAAGCATATTGAGATTAAGCACTATTTCATTAGAGATCATATGCAAAATGGTGATATTATACTTGAATTTGTTGATACTTTGCATCAAGTTGCTGATAATTTTACTAAACCATTGAATGAGGATCAATTTTGTAAGATGTGAAGGGAAATTGGTATGATAAAAAGTAGTTCAATTGCATCTATGTGTGTTTATATGGCTTGGGAAAAATGTGCATCTCTGCATATTTTGACCAAGTCAGTCGATGCCTAGATTAAGGATAAATTTTTTTTGCACTCTAATCTAGCCTTTGCAATCAGCCAATCGACCGGGTAAATATGGCAAAGAGTTAAATTGGGGGTAACCTTAAAATTTCACAACTTTCTCCAAATTCTTTAATCCTAACTCTAATTTTCTCTTAAACCCACCTCAAAATTCTTAATTCTATACCAATTCTCTTTAAATTTTCTTCCAAAAATCACAAACCCAAATCACAAAAACACTTATTACCGATTTATCTTTCAAAATTTCATTCAAAATCATGGTGAATCCAAGGGATAGAGATCAAAGACGTGGGAAAGGGAAAAGCGCAAGAACAAGTTCAGCACCTCCATTCATATCAAAGATTCAAGAGAAGCAAACAATTTTATGCGGTAAATTCCTTCTGGACTCAAATTTTGTTGGTACTGAAGTTCTTCCATTGTGTCAAGATTGGTACACGTTCTTGCATTTACATTGTGATGTTCTAGATAGGACGGTCATGGAGTTCTATGAAAATCTTGAAGTACACCGTAGAATAGGATGGCCATTGAGTTTTATGAAAATCTTGAAGTATATCATAGAAGTCCTAAACTTGAACTAAAATAAAAAATTTGCGAGAAAAGCTTCATACTAAGTGATAATTAATTGCATGAAATTTTCAATTTGCCTATCGAAGGAAAAGGCCAGTATAATAGTCAAGGTTGGCAGGAAGGGATAAAAGCGGCCAGTATACTAGGGAAGATTATTACTTATATGTGGAAAGATGTTAAGCCTAGGTACTCGAATTTGATTATTCTATAATTAAAAGATGCTGAAGTTAACAAACAAATTACCTTTAAAGTTATAAGTGAAGTACTTCTTCCTATGAATATTAATGATGGAAAATTCCATGTTATGGATGCACACATCTACTATAGCCTTAAGCATGAAGTTAGATTGCCTTACATTTTCTTATCCTACAACACATGCTACACGTTAGTAGAAAAGGTGATAGAAAAACAAGAACTCTAGGATATGGCATAGCCCTTATGCACATCTTTGCTTACTTCTAAATCTCCTCTAATGCACCAGTTAGAAAATTTGTATAGAACTTTGATATGCAATACATGAACTACATGGGGATTTATTGATATAAAGGCAAACCAATAAATAAAGAAATTTACAAGAACTTACCAAAAGAGGTCAAAGAGGCAATTAAGCTAAGAACTAGGAATGGGCTACTTTTATGAACCTTATTTATAGGCCTGAGGCATAACACATAGATGAAGTTCAAGAGGCTTTAGACGCAGCTTTAGCAAAGAAGCAAGCAAGAAGGTGGAGTTAACATTGATATACCTAGAATAATTCCTATAGTTGTAAGTATATTAGAAGATGAAGATATGGCCCCTAAAGATATTACCCTTAGGAGAGTGATGAGGGAATCTCAAGCACAAGGACATGTTGAAGAATAGAGATAAGTTAAGATGCAGAAAGGTACAAGCTCTAGCTCTATGGCTTAACAAGAAGATCCATCAACCATGGTGCAAACTCTCACCCAGTTGCAAGCCTTAAATACTAGAATGGGGAAGATTAAAACTGCGATGAGTGGATAAACTGATCAATGGACTGAGCTTACAAAATGAAGAGAGCACATTGATACAAAAATTACAAGAATGTACTCTGACATGAAAGAGTATTTTAAGGATCCTCGTGACCATGCACCTTGAGTCCACCATGTCATTTTTCATAAACATTACCATTTGGATGTCTTCTTTTCATTACTGTTTTAAACAATGCTAGTTTCACTTTGCCACTAAAGTTCGTTCATTTAGTTCTTTTGTGGATTATGCTAGTTAGCTTAAAAATCTATGGTTTTTATGGATTATGCACTTTAGCCCTTTTATTGGTTTTATGACTTTTATGTTCTTTTCTTTAGCTTTTGTGCCTTTTCATTTTGATTATTTAGCTATTTTTTCATTTGGATTATTTAGTTATTGTGCTTATTTTCATTATCTTATCCCCGTATTATTGATTTTGATGATGCTAAAGGGGGAGAAGAAGAGTTAATGAGTAACTTGTTTCATAAAGTTTGCAAGTTTTCTTGGCTTGGTGAATTTTAATAAAATTTGTTTGCCACTGTTTGGCTTGTTATGGTTGGTTGACAATTGATGAGAATATTATGAATGAAAAATTATGTATGCTTATAAGCTCATTGTTTAAATGCACAAGTTAAAGTTGAAAGGCAAAATATCTCCCACAGCATGCTTTTAGTTGAAAATCACACTTATATTGAGGGGGAGTAAAGTTTTTTTTAAGATCTCAAACTTGCTAGTAATAATTTTGTATCATCAAAAAGGGAGAGATTGTTGAATAAATATTCATTATTAATTTTGATGATGGAAAATTATATCATGTTTTGACCAAATATGCATTGTTGCTTTTAACTAAATGTGACCATTTTACTAAAAGTATCTTGTGAGTGTCAAATATGCATGGTAAAAATAGATGCTTGGAAGATAGAAGAAAATAAGCCATGAAGTACATAAAAGATTATCCACCAAAGAGCTCAAAGCTTGAAGAAGAAGTTGACGAGAAGTCATAAGGCAAAGAATAGGTGTCATTAATGGTACCAGATGTATTGCTCCTTTGTGATTTGCCTTAGAATCATAAGTTATAGCTCAAGCTTCTTACTTTCATGATACAAACAATTTAAAATTTTAGGAACATTATTTTTTTATAAAATGCAAAACTTGTTTAAATGTATACATAGCATAAAATTTTTCAAACACGTGTTTTGAAATGGTTCTAAACTTTGAAAAAATTTTCACAAAGTGTTTAGGGTTGATTTGCTTGTTAAAATTGATTTAAAATTATTTTAGGCATGTTTGGCTTTGCTTCAACTTTCTAGAGTGGCCAGACTTCCAAAGCAAATCGACTGACTGACCGGGGGGTCCTCCGGCCAAGTCAAAATTATAGGGGTTAAGCTGGATCCCCTAGCTAGCCGATCGGCTAAGGCTGAGCAGTAATAGAGCGGCTAGTTCATTTAATGCATTTAGCCGATCTCTACATTAAATGCACTAGCTGCTTTATTACCATTCAACCCTAATTTTCACTCTCCTCTCACCTACTAAAGCCCTAACACCAAAATCTTCTTAATTACTCATTCAAACACATTCAAAAACAAGAATCCAAGCTTGCAAAATCTCACATCATCATTTATTGTTGAAATCTCTAAGTTATACTTGTGAAATCTTTGAGCTTTCAAGAGCTTCATTTGCTATATGTATTTGTGAGAAGAACTACCATATCTTACATCCATTTTACTATATTCTTGATTGTATACACACTTAAATAGCTTGAAAATCTTGTGAGAACATTTGCTAAGCTTTCAAAGAGTGTATGGAAATCCTAAAGAGGGAATCTCTTGGGTTCTTTGAGTGGTGGTCTCAAAGAGTTGTAAAACTTGGTTTTTACTCCACCAAGATTTGAAGAAGCATTCTAATGGAGTTGTTGAAGTCCTAAGAGAAGCATCCTTTGGCGATGGACATAGGCATGGCCGAACCACCTAAAAATCATTTGTCCTCATACTTTCTTACTCTTCATTTACATTACTTGCTTGCATTGATATCTTTATGTTTTACATATTTCCAAAGAGACATTGTATGATTTATTTGGAGAATTCTAAATACAAAAATAATAAGATATCTTAATTCATCTCCCTCTTTTAAGATATTTACACCTACAATAACTTTATTGTTTTCCTTGTTTTCTAACTTATTTTCATTTTTTCTTGTTTTTACTTATTATACTTGTTTTCTTGTTTACTTTCCTTGATTTCTATTTTTCTTTTCTTTTGTTTCTTTTTCACCCTTCCAAGTGTTGAACCTCTTTATCATTTCCCATTTTTATATACCTTGTTTATCATTTGATGATGCCAATGCGAGCTTGCTTGGCAATGCTACCAATCATGTGCTATAAGTGTTTGTAGTTTTCAAAAAACATGGTTAATAGATAAATAATAAATTGTTGGCATCAGAGAGCTTCAAAAGAACACAAGGTTATATCTGTCCTTTCTCCACTTGTTTCCTGTTTATATGCTCCATCTCCACCACCCTTACTTGTTTTGTGATGCTTATTTGCTTGTTGAGTAATATTGTTCTATTTGCTTAAGCACAAGTAAAGTTTAGGTTTGGGGGTATGGGAGTTTGGTTTTATTCTTTTATGCTTTTTATAGGGTAGATGTGCATTATGTGCTTAAAATGGTAAATTTTTTTTATTTTTTTGCATTAGTTTACATCTCTTGGCTGATTCAAGTGTTGGCTTTTGTGATTCATTTAATTGATTGGTGGAGATAGGGTTGTATTGTGAGGAGTGAACGGAGTGGAGAGAGATTCAAGACTTAGAAGAGACACCTTTGAAAGTTGTAGGGAGTGAGTGCCTCTAAGAATGCACCATATAGCTATCCCATGGCTTGGTTTAAAGAAGAGTTTGAAAAAAGGGTTTTGATATGAATGCCCTTTCCTTGATTAGTTCTTTTTCATGTGCCTTAGCCTTTCTTTTTCTTTTCTTTTTGCTTATGTTGTGTGTATTAATGAAAAATCCAAAAAAATGGAAAAAGAAAAAAAAGCTTAGAAAAGCCAAAAGAAACGCAAAAAAGCCAAAAGGCAATAAAAATATTAAAAAGTGAATTCATAGAATAAGTGCTTAAGTGACACAATGTCAACTTAGAATGAGTTATCATTTCGTTCGTTTGATGTTTCGTGAATAAGGCTCTTTCGTCATTTATGAGCCATTGTGTTTGTACATTCTTCTTTCTTCTTGTATCTTTAAGGCTATGTGTATGTTGGGGAGGCCATATTAGTTGAGGGGGCATGAAGTATCAACATCCCACGTGTGTGCATTAGAATCCTAGGCTTATGGAGGTTAAGGCTACTAGGGAAATTCCTAGAGGTAGGAGACCCCTTATGAGGAAAGGAAGGATCTAAAAAGGCTTAGAGATACCTCTACGGAGGGAATGACCCCTTCATTCTCTTTAAATGCACCCTAATAGAAAATCAATCCTCTAGACAACCTTTTTACCAACTTTGAGGTAAACTTAGGTTTTGGGCTTGCTTGGGGAGAAGCAAGGAGAAGGTTTAAAGGTGTTGATGTGTTGGTCTTGTGTAAGTTTGTGCATTGCATGTATATACTTGTTTTGAGGTTTTTTTTACTTCATTTGGTGTATTAGTATAGCATTTAGGTCATACTTGTGCATATTGGGGTTTACATGTTCATAGTTGAAGTTAAGGTTTAAATGCTACACTAATATGCATTTATTGCTTGTTTTAGGTGAGACTTAGAGAGATGATTGGAACTTGATTAGTGGTAATTGGGGTGTGGATCAAAGCCAAAAGGTGTTTCAGATATAAAGGAATGAAGAAAAGTGCATTTGGAAGCGGCTGAACAAAGATCGAAGCACTCGAGAAGAAACCGGCTCGTGAAGAGCAAAATAGGGTCAAGATATAGGAGAGGCGGGTCAACCTCAACCTTAGGCTAGTTAACTGGCCTAAGCCCCCGGCCAAGTTAGAGAGCAAGCCCATTAAGCCATTTGACCTACCTCCAAGGCCAGTCTCCCAACCTTACGCGATTTCAGCTCTATTTAAGCATATTTTCAACCATTTTTTAGGGAAAACACCTATTATTTGCACACATCCACTTCCCAAAACCTTAAATCCACCTAAACCCACCTTACACACCTACTTCTAAACACATTTAGCACTAGGCATCAAGCCTGTAAAAGGATCAAACACAAGGATTGGGCATAGCTTATAGATTGTAAAGCAAAGATCTGGATAGAAAGGTACCTCTCTTTCGTCCTAAATCTAATTATGTATGATTAAAGCCATGTAGGGTGATTATTCTTATATTTATGGATTGATTATTACTGTTATGTAATGGGTACTTGATGGATTTATTATATATGCTTTATGTTTAGGGTTTCAAAGGCCCTTTTACATACATGTCTATGTGTTTATTGAAATGCCTCAATGATATAACATATGTATATTGAAGTCTATGTGCTTAATAGTAGGATAGGCTGATATATCCTCAAATTCCATGCCCTAGATGTGTATGATTTGTGTGTAATTATTAATTTCCATTATTTTGTTGACGATCAATGGTTCACAACTAATGGCTAGCCTAGGTCGAGTCTCCTTTACCTTTAAATCCAGCCAACGAGTTTCAGAGTAGGATAGTCAACCTCAAACAGACTGGATCTTGGCTTTAAATCCAGCCAACAATTTAGACACTAGGGTTAGATAGATTCGAGTCACCTACTACATTAATTAGCTAGCCTTAATGCCAAGGTCATAAGGACCACGTCGTAACTCTAGGTAGACATGCCTAGGGAAAGACTTGCATCAAGTCCTAGGGGTTTCCATTAGGAGGTTAATTAAAGTTCAAGATCAGAGCAAGCAAGTATATCTAATGTGCTGGTTTTGTGTGTGATTTTGCATTGTATTTCTATATCTATTTTGAAGTGTTTTGTGCTCTATAAGGTGTATTAGTGTAGCATTTATATCATACTTGAGCATATTAAGCTTTAGATGTCTATAGTTGAGCTTAAAGGCATAAATGCTACACTAAAGTACATTTATTTGTGTTTTAGGTAAGTTTGAGGAATGTCTTGAACTAAACAAAGATGGAGATGGCTTGGCCAATAATTGAAGAAGATTTTAAGGATGAAAAGTGGAATAAAAGCAAGATTGGAAGCTTCCGAACAAAGACCAAAGCAACCGGAAGCAAAATAGAGCTAAAACAGGGCCAAAAGAGAGCAAATAGGCGCTACATGAACACTGGCTTTAGAGTACTAGTGCATGGGTTCACTATTCCACCAAAAATAAAGAGCAAGCTTCTACTACCAAAATAGAGGCCCCTTGGCATGGATCTCCAATTAAGTGTTCCGGTAGTCGTAAAGATTGGCTATGTAAGACCCTTTTTGGAGATTTTATGAAACAATAGGTCATATTCTTTCACACCCATCTCCCAAAACCCTAATCCTCTCATATTTCACCTCTCACACACTCTTCCATAGACAAAAGCACTTTGGAATCAAGCCTCTAAGAGGATTCAACACAAGGATTTAGGCATAGCTCATGGATTGTAAAGCATGGATTTGGATAGAAGGGTATCTATCTTTTGTCCAAAACCTAAATATGTATGATTAGAGCTATGTAGGGTGATTATTCTTATATTTATGGATTGATTATTACTCTTATGTAATGGGTACTTGATGGATTTATTATATATACTTTATGCTTAGGATTTCAAAGGCCATTTTACATACATATCTATGTGTTTGTTAAAATGCTTCAATGATGTAGTATATGTATATTGAACACTGTTTTGCTATTAACTATTTCTAAATCATTATGCTAGCATGTCTATGTGTTTATATGGAGATTGCATGGAGTGGGTATGCTTATATACATGCCTATGTGTGTGTTTGCATGTCAAATAGCATAAATAGCTTCTATTGCATACATATTGGGTGCCATTGCTTAAATTGGTGTAATCTAAGCATGTCTATGTATTTAATAGCAGAATATTCCAGAGTATTCACAAATACCATGCCCTAGATGTGTTTTTGCTTTGCGGTTTAATATCAATTTCCTCTATTATGATGTGATTGATGGTGCATAACTAGAAACTAGCCTAGGTTAAGTCTCCTTCGGCTTTAAATCCAGCCAATAGGAGTCTGGATAGGTTTAGTTGACCTTAGTTCACTTAGGAAGGCTAGTTAGTCCACCCTAACGCCCTAGGTTAATAAGGACTATGCTGTATCTCTGAGTGTGGTGAAGCTTAGGAAACGGACTCGCACCGAGTCCTAGGGTCAGATTGGGGAACTAATTAGTGAACTAAGTGCTAGGTTTAGATTGGTCAAACACTCACCTTGAACCTTATTAGGTAGCCCTACTTCCTAAGTCATAAAGAGCACGTCATATTGCTAGGCATTGCCAACTAAGGACGAACCCGTACTGAGGCTTAGGGTACCAATTATGAGGCTTATTATAGGTCTAGATTAGAGCACTTTACGTAATCCATCAAGCAACCTTAACAAGAAGTTGTAATCACCTATAGGTAAGAAATAATCACCCTAGTGCCCATTTCCACGTGTTTGACTCCTTTAGATTGATTGATTCCCCCATCACGCGCACATTCCTTTTATTTTCTTGTTTTGGCTTAGATTTTCCTTTCCCAAGCTCCCCCTCAAACCAAAAACCCAAAAATATCATAGCTAGGAACCCAACACGTAACTTCTTAGGACACCTTATGCGTTAGGCCTCCCCGAGGATCAGACCCCGCACTTGCACACTGTACTACACCTGACTCATGCGATTGTGGGCTATTTAGGCTTGTGCCGCGAGATAGTGTGTTAAGTTCTTAGCATAGTTGCTGGGCAGGCAACATTTTTTTGTTTTCATTGTTTTTGTGTATCTTAGTTTGTTACGTGTTGTTTTATCTTTTCTTTTCATGTTTTCTTTATTTTGAATAATAAAAGAAAAAAAAATCTAAAAAATTTTTGTTAAGTAGTGTGAAGAGGAATACCTGTGCTTGGTTGAATATGAATGACCAAATGTTTCTTGGTGGTCCTTGGTATCCTCTTCCTTACCACCCGAACGTGTTCCCATTGCATGTCGCATTTGTTGAAGTCATATGTATCAAACTTTCTTTTGCCCCCATAACAATCCCCAGCCTAGGGCTAGTACCAACTATGACCCTCATAGTGTTGCATCATCTCATGCATCTTCGTTTAGTAATCACGACTATAGGGATGCGTATTCTTATTATTTCAATCTATGTGGAAGCCGTGCTCAAGATTCCAATACTTGCCCTACCATCCACCTTTATCCCAAATTGCATGCTGCGCCCTATGCCTTAGCAATCATATGTCCATGCATGCATCTTCATCCTATTATCATGATTCTAGGGAGCAACATCATGCATCTTCATATTGGGATCAAAATAACTCTTCATATTTTCCACCTTATTGCTTTGAAAGTCCATCTCTTGCATTGTCATTTCCTACCCAAGCTTTCTCTAAATTTTATAATGGTTGTGCTTATAGTGACCCTAATCAAGATATTTTTACTCAATTGAACCTTTTCTATTATGTCTTTATTCTTGGAGCAATTAGATCAAATGCTTAAGCAATCCTAATCTCTCCTCTAATCCAATCAAGATGAACTAAAGAGTTTGAAGCGAGACAGCAAATCTCTAGGTGAGCACTTGAAGAGAATGGCTGAGAATGTGCAACTCATGAGCAGGAATGTTGAAATACCTTTAGAACAAGTTGATGGGATAGAGATAAGACTTAACAATGAGATGACTAGAGGTTAAAAATATGACGTATTGGAAAGACAATTAGAAAGAGAGGTTGATGGAAAGATAACATCATATAGTGAGGATGAGGATGAGCTTGATGATAGCTTGGTTCTTGATGACTCTCATGGATATGTTTTAGAGAAAGTAGTACCCTATCTTCCTAAGCTTTCAACAGCTTCTATTGAGTCGCATAAGCCTATCCTTTCTTCTCATCCTACACATTCTGTACACTTGAAGCTTAAAACTTATGATCAACTAGCACTCATTTGCATTTTGAGTCCTTATTTAGGGAGTCTAGGGTACACACCGCCCTCGAGCATTCATGTATACATGACCCAAAATCCTTTGAGTCCCCGTTGTCCCCTCCAAATATGAATGCCCCGTATGAAAAACATGATGGTGAGATGACACCCACTAGTGATGAATGTATTATTGAATTTAAAGAGACTTTAGCTAGTGAAGGTTTAAAGTCATCCATTGAGGAAAACAATATATCAATTTTAGAGGTTTTAGATGATAAGTCTCTTGGAGTTAAGAATCATGATGTTGAAGAGAATAGCAACTCTAAGAAGACACATAAAAAGGAAATTGGTGTACTTAAAAGAATGATCTATGGGCCTCTTTGGATGTTTGATGATTCATTTATGGAAATAGAGCCCATAAGGATCGAATCTACCCCTCACGAGAAGTTAGAACGACTTAGGCTTGAACATGTTATATCTTGTAGAGAAAAAGAGTGTAGTATGGATTTGGATAGAAAGGTATCTCTTTTTTGTCCAAATCTAAGTATATAAGATTAGAGCTATGTAGGGTGATTATTCTTGTATTTATGGATTGATTATTACTCTTATGTAATAGGTAATTGATGGATTTATGTATATATGCTTTGTGCTTAGGGTTTTAAGGCCATTTTACATACATGTCTATGTGTTTGTTGAAATGTCTCAATGATGTAACATCTACATATTGAAATCTATTTTGATATTAATGATTTCTAAATCATTATGCTCACATGTCTATGTGTTTGTGTGGTGATTCATGAAGTAGGTATGCTTATGTATAGGTCTATGTATGTGTTTGCATATCAAATAGCATAAATAGCTTCTATTGCATACATGTCGAGTGCCATTGCTCAAATTGGTAAAATCTAAGCATGTCTATGTGTTTAGTAGTAGAATATTCTGGAGCATTCTAGAATACCATGCCCTAGATGTGTTTAATTTGCAATTTAATGTCAATTTCCGCTATTGTGATGCAATCGATAGTGCATAACTAGAAACTAGCCTAGGTTAAATCCCCATTGGCTTTAAATCTAGCCAATAGGAGCCCGAATAGGTTTAGTTGACCTTAGTTCACTTAGAAAGGCTAGTTAGTCCATCCTAACACCCTAGGTTCATAAAAACCATGCTGTAACTCTAAGTGAGGTGAAGCTAAAGGACGAACTCGCACAGAGTCCTAGGGTTAGATTGGGGAACGAATTAGTGAACTAAGTGCTAGGGTTAGATCGATCTACACTCACCTAAAACCTTATTAGCTAGCCCCAATTCCTAAGTCATAAAGACCACACCATACTGCTAGGCATCGCTACCTAGGGACGGATCTGCACTGAGGCTTAGGGTACCAAATAGGAGGCTAGTTATAAGTCTAGATTAGAGCACTTTGTATAATCCATCAAGCAACTCTAACAAAAAGTTATAATCACCCAAAAGCAAGACATAATAACCCTAGTCCCCATTTCCACGTGCTTGACTCCCTTAGCTTGATTGATTCCCCCGTCACACATACCTCCCCTTTTATTTTCTTGTTTTAGCTTAGATTTTCCTTTCCCAAGCTCTCCTCAAACCAAAAACCCAAAAGTATCATAGGTAGACCCAACTCGTACCTTCTTAGGACACACACAGCTTATGATACCTTACATGTTAGGCCTCCCTCTGGATTCGACCTCGAATTCACAAACATTGTACTACACGTAACCCATGCACTTACGGGCTATTTAAGCTTATGCTACAAGATAGCATATCAATATCCATCAAGTAACCTTAGAATAACATAGTAATCACTTATAGGCAAGTTGTAATCACCCTAGTCCCCATCTCCATACGTTAAAATCCCCTTAAATTGCTTGATTCCCCCATCACACATACTGCCTTTTATTTTTTACCCTTAATTTATGTTTATGTTTTCCGAACTCGATTTAATCCCAAAAACCCAAAAAGATTATAGTTAGGATCCTAAGATGAAGCTCTTGCTTAGGATACCACACACTTTAGGCCTTCCCGTGGATTTGAGCCTGTACTCGTACACACTGTGCTATACGCGACCCTTACACTTGTAGGCTATTTAAGGCTTGTACACAAAATAGTGATCACCTCTTTGTGGTTCAATACCTGTTCTAGCCCACACTACAGTTCATCGTCCGTGTGCTTGCAGGTCTTTAAGGCTTGCACCTCTAAAGAGACATCAAGTTCTTGGAATCGTTGCCTGGAAGGCACGGTTGGTTTATTTTCCTTACTTGTGTGTTTTAGTAGTCCTTTGTTTTATTTTATTTTATTTTGTGCTTTATCTTTTTAGTTTGTTTTCATAGTCTCTTATTTTGCTTTTTGTTTAGTTAGCAAATTTTTTTGTTCTTTACTTTATTTTCTTAGTATAGCTTGTTTGTTTCCTTTACCTATTTTTAGTTTGCTTTAGCTTTTTGTTTTTAGCAGACCCCATAGGATTGTGGTTTTGTTGCTACAGTTTTAAGAGATTTTGAAATTTCGAGGGTTGAAGTGCTCAGAGTTAGGATAGTATTGTATGCTTGGTAGGCAATCCTTTAGGAATCCCCTAATTCCTTTTAATTCCGAACCCAATAGGACTATACAACATTTTAGGAATTTAAATGAGCTTCTAGAAGAGACAGCCGACCCTATTATTCCTCCTATCCCTCCTATTGCCCCAATGAGTCCCGTTTCACCATATGATCATCATGAGCTCCTACAAGCCCAAGATCATATTAGGAAAGAGCCCCTTAAACTGGACCTAGCCATAGACAATGAGCCCATGCTTAAGTAATTCTTCCTCCCCAAAGCGTTCGAGCCTAGGTTGGTATCCAAATTTCATGCTTTGGGGAAGCGAATTTTGAGATTACACCTAGCATGTTGCTATGCTCCCTTTTTTTTATGGGAAGCGCAATGAGAGTCCTTTGGACCATATCAAGGACTTTGTAGAGATAAGTTCCACTATTTACTTCCCCAGTGTGTCTCAAGAAGCCATTCGCCTTAAGTTGTTCCTATTTTCCCTTAAGGATAAGGCTAGGTCATGGTATCATTCTTTACCTAGTGGTTGTATTACATCTTAAGGCGATCTTCAATCTAGGTTTTATCCAAAGCTCTTTCCCATATCTAAGACCATCGATCTTAAGGCTTCCATTATAACCTTCTTCCAACACGACTTAGAAAGCTTCCATGAGGCTTGGCAGAGGTCGAATGTGTTAGGATTAGCATGCCTTAAAGCTTACTTGTACATGACATTTTGGATGTTAAACAATGTATAATCATTTTTGTTAAATGGCATTATGAGTTTCTTACATATTATCTCTAATATGTTTTATTGATGCATGTGTAAAGGCCTTTTGACTTGAACTAACGACTTGGGTACACAGTGAGGCTGGACACACAGTAGGTCCAAGTCTAGATTTAGTCACATCACAAATTGAGTCCGTAACTGAATCGTAGTATTGGACACTCTTCCAGGATAAGGTTATATTGAGCAAGTTTCCTCTTTGAGGGTGATCTACCAAGGTCATTGGAGGACTTTTCGGATTTATCTCAATAGTACGTGTGTCACGTATTGGATAGGACCATTCTGAGTATGTTTTCTAGAGATTTACTATCAAAGAAAGAAAACAAGATACTCACTGCTATTAAATGATCATTGCTCTTAATCTTGAGCATATGTGGATGAATTAATGAAGTTAGGATTTGGTACTTTGATTCACTGTGGGTGAGATCTTACTTTATTAGGATCAACAGCCTTGTGCATTGAGTGATAAGTCCTAGTTAATTGGAACATGCATATGTAATATGGAATCTAGGTGCCTCCTTTGGGATTGTCCGAATTTATCATCTAAATCTAGATCTAGTGATACTACCTCTATAGGTGCATCAGTCATATGGCTTGAGGGTCGCTCCCGAGATCAAGAGATTTCATAACCAAGGATGGTTGGCAATAAGACAAAAAGCCCAATGGAAAAGATGTAGCTAAAGAGGTGATAGTACGAAGGCCAAAGGATCAGTTTTAGCTACAGGTATACATAGAGGGGCATTATGGACAGTTATTTACTAGGTCAAAGACAAAGTTCACATTCTTTTGTGATAAGCTTCTGGGTAATAGCAATTATTCTTGGAGTGCAACTTTGATCTTATGGTGGAAAAGATCGGAGTTAAAAATAATTATTATGTCGCCTATAGTTGAAATGACCTTGAGAGAGTAATCTTGAAAGAGCAAATTTTATATTGTGGTAGTAGTCTTATTGGGCCAAAGCTTGGAATTGGGTTTGGGCTTTCTTTAGAGTCCAAGATAACCAAATTGGGTTAGGATGGTTTCCTATTGGGCTTGGGCCTCCACATGGATTATGGACTATATGTTGAGCTTCGATGGTGGGCTTGGCCCACGTCTTCCAAGACAAGTGGACAACTTGCAAAAGACTGCAAAAACAAGTAGACAACTTGCAAAAGTCTTTCAAGACAAGTGGACTAGTCGCATAAAGGAAATTATTACTTGGAAATTTTCTCCCACATGGAAAGATTAGTGACTTTGGGTGCCAAGGTCCTCTCTACAAATAGACAAGATCCTACACCTTTTATGTAATCCACTTTGTAGTTGATTTCTTCCTCTTTGGCAAGAAAATACTATAACACATAGTACACACTTATTGTGTGATTTTTTGCTCTAGTTTTTAAGAGCATATTACTTTGCTTCTTCCCACACAAGAGGCTATTCTATCAAGATAAGTCTCTCCAATCATAGGGAAGAAGACTAGAGAGTTACCTATTGTGACACCCTTATAGTAAATTTTTTTTGGTCTTCTTCGTGCATAAAAACAAAGCTAGTGATGGTTAAGCTTCATCAATGGCCCCACGCTTCAAAAGGTTTGCTTTACATATTTTTGGAATACTAGTCATGTTCTATATGTTCTTAAGCATGTTCTTGTGTGTGTTATGTGGATATATTGTTTTCCTAGCATGTTTTCTTAGTTAAATTTTTGAAAATATAGACTAAGATACACCATACTTAATAATATTGATCATACAATTGGTATCAAAGCAAGGTTCACACATAACATGCTTAGACTATGCAAGAATATTGTATTTGCATAAATATGTTAATCATCTTGTGAGTGGCAAGATTAGGAAATCTTGTGTTGCATATACTTGTATGTGCAAGTAATACAAAAATCCCCTTGATGGTTTGTATGTATGCATGATAGAGTTTCATGTACGGTTAACAAAGCTTGGCCATAGGAGATTTCATGTATAAATATTTATGGTTATGCTTTTAGTTTTATTTAAAAGAAGCATAGGATGTTTTGATATCCTTGTAATGTTTCTTTATGATGCTTGTATTAGCAATAGCAATCTGTATTATTGTAATCTTTAAAGACCAAGGAGAAAAACAAGAAAACAGCAAGTAAGGAATACTCTGTTCGGTGAGCTCAGTCGACTGGCTGGACCTAACCAATCGACCGGTGAGGTGTCCGGCTAGGTCGGCCGACCACTCCAGAGAGCAAAAATTCCTAAAGCAATTGGAGCCTGTTGACCGGCTCTTATTGACGGTTGACCGGCTGAGGCAGAAAAAGCTACTAAGTGTGCTATTTTTGTTAAAGATCACAAGAAGCCATCAAAGAGGGATTTTTAACGTATTTTGATGGATGTTTATAATGCATTGATATATGTTGTAACATATTTCCATTAGCATGATTGCCACCTAGAAATATGTCTACTCATTAGGGTTTATAAAAATCAATCAAACCTATGAGTTGATTTTCAAAGATAGTTAAGTTTATGAGAATGGCTTAGTACAAGATAATTGTAAGCAGTTATGTCTAGAGATGCAATGCAATCTCATGACAACATTAAAAAAAAACTTAACTTGAGATTTACAAATATATATCACCCTAATGGACTATGCATCCAGATTTAGGTAAGTAATCTATTATGGGATTGCAATGTTTTAGTAACACAAAGGGATTCACAAAAACTAAAGGGTTTCGCAACTCCAAAGCACGTTTAAATCTAAAAAAAAAGCAAGAACACCAAAAATAGAGAAAACCCTTATGTTAAAATATTAAGTGGGAGAGGGGACTGGAAATACCCCATGACTTTCCATATCCGATTCATGTTAATGGTAAATGTCATTAACTTCTCCATCGGAAGGTCACACTTTATCTAGATTTAACAAGGTGAAACTAAAATGTTTATTCTAAAGGGTGTTAGTAAGTTCGGCCATCCCATCGGTGGAGTTCTTCACTAAAGAGCGCCTCGCAACATTGATTAAAGTCACTACCCCATCGGAGGGCTTAAATCAAGAATGTTACATGGAATATACTTTAGGAACAAGTATACACTCAATTTAAATGGTAGGTTTGGCTATCTTATCGATAGAGTCCGCTACCGAATTTGAGAAGTCAAATAAAACAGTGATTGAATTGTTCAATTAGATCATATCCAGATAATTGTTAATTCAAATAAGCGATGCTGCTTAACTTAACATTCATAAGTTCGGCCATCCCATTGTTGGAGTTCTAGTGAGGATGTTGAGACACTGTTACATCAAGTAATTTAAGGGCTGATATACTCAAAGGCAAATGATGTAAAAAGTACTTGTATGTTTTATTTCCAAAGATGGCATACATATTATGCATGCATCAATTCTATACTCATAAATTATTTATGATTATATTGTTGTATCTAGAAAAATGTCTTTGTTCAGTCCACTAACTACAATTATCAAAGAGCACAAGCTCACTGGACCAAATTTTGTGGACATGGAATGAAACTTAGACATAGTACTCACCACAGAGGAGTAAAAGTATGTCCTAACAACTATTTGTCTTGTTGTGAAGGCTAACTCTTCTGAAGCCCAGAAAGATGCTAAGGCAAAATGGCAAAAAGCCAATAGTATGGCCAAGTGCTATATGATGGCTTCTATGTTAGATATTTTGCAAAGCAAGCATTATCATATGGAAACTGCAAAAGAAATCATGACCTCACTGTCTCGTATGTTTGCTGATAAGAGCAGGCCCACAAAGCAAGGTGCTCTCAGAGAAATTATGAATCAAAAGATGGCAGAAAGAGCATCTGTCAGGGAGCATATGCTCAAAATAATGGATTACTTCAATACTGCCGAGATCCTAGAAGCAAACATAGATAAACAATCAAAGGTAGACATGATTTTGGAGACTCTACCGTCATCCTATACCCAGGTCAAGCTTAATTATAATATGAGCAAGATAAACATGGATATGATGAAATTAATGAAAGAGCTTCTAGCTGTAGAAGCCATAATGAAAAATAAAGGCCACATACATATAGTTCAAGCATCCACTTCTGGACTTAACCCAAAAGGGAGAAAGTTCAAAGGAAAGGGGAAGCAAAAATATGGTCAAGGGAAAAAGAAGAAAAATGGTGCACAGCCTAGGCAGTTAACAGGTGAAAAGCCCAAGGGCAAATGCTTTAAACATGGCCTAAAAGGACACTGGAAAAAGGATTGCCCAAAGTACTTGGCACGAGGCCAGATAGGTATACCTCTTTTGTTCTACATTGAAACCTGCTTAGTGGTTGATTATACTAATTCTTGGACTGTAGACTCTAGAGCCACTAACCATATTTGCAATTCTTTGCATTGGTTTCAGGAAATGAAGGAACTAGCTAAAGAGGAGTTTACATTGAGGTTGGATAATGAAGCAAAAGTATGGGCTGTTGCAGCAGGAGAAATGTGCTTAAATTTTCCATGTAATAGGAAGTTATTTTTTAACAATGTTTATTATGTTCTAGATGTACGTAAAAACCTTATTTCTATTTCATAATTAATATTAAATGGTTTTTGCATTAATTTCCATTCTGGTGTTGATATCAATAGAGATGGAAATATTATTTATTTCAGTAGCGTGCATGATAACTCGTTCTATATAAAACCTATTACAAACTCATTGCATAATATAGAACAAACTAATTCCCGAAAAAGAAAGGTTTCTTCGACCAATGATACTTATCTTTGGCACCTACGCTTAGGACATATTAGTTTAAAGTGAATTCGGAGATTAGTCGAGGATGGGCATCTTAGCTCATTAGATCTCAAAGATCTACCTCCGTGTGAATCTTATCTCAAAGGGAAGATAACTAAATGGTCATTTTTTTCTAAAGGGCCAAAGAAGTATTGGAATTGATTCATACTGATGTGTGTGGTCCTATGAGCGAACCAGCATGAGGAGGTTATGATTATTTCACTACTTTTTCTGATGATTACTCTAGGTATGGATATGTATATTTGACGTGACACAAGTCTAAATCCTTTGAGAAATTCAAAGAGTTCAAAGCTGAGGCAGAGCAGAAATTAGATAAACATATCAAAGTCCTTTAGTCTGATCGAGGTGGTGAATACCTCTCGGGTGAGTTCAGAGACTATTTTACACAAGAAGGGATAGTGTCTCAGTTGACTACACCAGGGACTCCTCAGCAAAATGGTGTAGCAAAGAGAAGAAATCATACCCTACTAGATATGGTTAGGTCCATGCAGCACTACCTTTATCTTTTTGGGGGTATCCCCTTGAAATAGCAACATACATCTTGAACTTGGTACCATATAAATTAGTACCTAGGACACCTCAAGAAATGTAGACTGGGCGTAAGCCTAGTTTAAATCATCTCCACATCTACGGCTATCCAGCTTATGTACTTAATAATAATGCTTCAAAATTGGAACCAAGATCTGAGTTATGCTATTTCATTGGATATCCTAAGGGAACCAAAGGTGGGATCTTTTACAATCCTAAGGAGCAAAAGGTGTTTACAAGTACCCATGCTAGATACTTAGAGAATGATGAAATGGTCCAGAAAACACCAAATTCTGAAGTTATTATAGATGGGATTTCATAAGAATCTCCAATAACACCTGTGGTAACTATGAATGAAAAGGAACAGCATATTACACGTAATATATCGGAGCCTCGTTGTAGTGGGAGAATATCTAGGCCTCCTAATAGATATTATGGAGAGTCCTTTCAGACTTCTTCAGACAATCAAGTGGTGGATCCCAGAAGTTATAATAAAGCAATTTCTGACATAGATGCAAGCCAATGGCATAAGGCAATGGATCCAGAGTTAGAATCTATGTATTCTAACAAAGTTTGGGATCTTGTAGTTGCACCTGAATGAGTAAAACCTATAAGATACAAATGGGTGTGCAAGAGGAAAAAAGGAGTTGATGGAAAAGTTGAAACCTTTAAAGCAAGGTTGGCGGCAAAAGGTTATACTAAGAAAGAAGGGATCGATTATGAGAACTTTTTCACCAGTAGCCATGCTTAAATCCATCAGGATACTTCTTGCCATCGCATGTCATTATGACTACGAGATATGGCAAATGGACATCAAGATAGCTTTTCTTAATGGAGAGCTTGACGAGACCATTTACATGACACAACCAGATGGATATGTTGCTAAAGGCCACGAACATATAGTTTATAAATTAAAAAAGCCTATTTACAGACTAAAGCAGCCATCTAGAGCATGGAACATTAAATTTGATCGAGCAATTAAATCTTATAGTTTTGATTAAAATATTGATGAACCTTGCATGTATAAGAGGCAAAAATGCTGTAGCATTTTTGGTTCTATTTGTGGATGATATCCTACTAATTGGAAATGATGTGGGGATGTTATCATCCATCAAGGTTTGGCTTTCTACTCAATTTCAAATGAAGGATTTAAGAGAAGCTAGCTATGTTCTAGGTATCAAGCTTTATGCGAGATCATAAGAAAAGAAGGCTAGCCCTATCTCAAGCTTCATTTATTGACAAGATATTATCCAGGTTTAACATACAAAGCTCTAAGAAGGCCTCATTACCTTCTAGACATAGAGTTTATCTATTTCGGGATCAATGTCCTAAAACTCCTGAGGAGATAGAAAGCATGATGCAAGTTCCTTAAGCTTCGGTAGTTGGAAGCGTTATGTATGCCATGTTATGTACTAGACTAGATATCTGCTTTACTGTTGGCATGGTTAGTAGATATCAGTCAAACCCTAGACCGGTACATTGGGTCGCAATTAAGCATACATTCAAGTTCTTACAAGGAACTAAGGATTATGTGCTAGAATATCGTGCAGATGATCTGATGCCATTAGCCTATATAGACTCGAATTTCTAGTCTAACAGAGATTTCAGGAAGTCTACTTCTAGATATGTTTTCACTCTGTTAGGAGGAGCTATTTCATGGAGAAATGTGCAAAATTGTATTGCTGACTCTACCATGGACGCCAAGTATATAGCAGTGTCTGAGGCTGCGAAAGAGGCAATATGGCTAGGAAAGTTCCTTTTAGACCTAGAGATTGTACAGGTAGCTTACAGACCGATAATGTTGTATTGCGACAACAACGGTGATGTATCACAGTGCAAAGAGCCCAGGAATCACAAAAAGGGAAAACACATTGAACGAAAATATCACTTGATCCATAAGTTTATCTAAGAGGAGATGTAGTAGTTGAAAAGATAGCTTCAGTGCAAAACCTGGCAAACCCATTTACCAGGACTCTTTTAGAGAAAGTGTGTGCCACACATTTAGAGTCTTTGAGT
The DNA here is from genome assembly GCA_028554755.1 of Cordia subcordata. NCBI lineage: Eukaryota > Viridiplantae > Streptophyta > Magnoliopsida > Boraginales > Cordiaceae > Cordia > Cordia subcordata. The sequence goes on along the minus strand of JAPTOF010000021.1, from coordinate 11,114,272 downwards.
ATTAAGTTGTGCTGAAGTGATCTTTAGTACAAGTGGGAGATTATTAGGATTAGTATCCCCTAAAGCTTACTTGTACATGACATTTTAGATGTTAAACAATGTATAATCATTTTTGTTAAATGGCATTATGAGTTTCTTACATATTATCTCTGATATGTTTTATTGATGTATGTGCAAAGGCCCTTTAACTTAAACTAATGACTTGGGTGCTCAGTAAGGCTAGACGCATAGTAAGTCCAAGTCTAGAGTTAGTCACGTCATAAATTGAGTCCCTAACCAAATCGAAGTATTGGGCACTCTACCAGCATAAGATTATATTAAGCAAGTCTCCCCTTTGAAGGTGATCTACCTGGGTCATTGGAGGACTTTTCGCATTTGTCTCAATAGTATGTGTGTCACGTATTGGATAGGACCATTGTGAGTATATTTTCTAGAGACGTATTATCAAAGAAAGAAAACATGATACTCACTACTACTAAATGATCATTACTCTTAATCTTGAGCATATGTGAATGAACTAATAAAGTTAGGGTTTGATACTTTGATTCACTATAGGTGAGATCTTACTTTATTAAGATCAACAACCTAGTGCATTGAGTGATAAGTTCTAATTAATTGGAACATGCATATGCAATAAGGAATCTATGTGCCCCCTTTGGGATTGTCCAAATTTTTCATCTGAATCTAGATCTAGTGATACTACCTTTATACATGTATCGATCATATGGCTTGAGGGTCGCTCCTGATATCAAGAGATTCCATGACCAAGGATGGTTGGCAATAAGACAGAAAGCCCAATGGAAAAGATGCAGCTAAAGAGGTGATAGTTCAAAGGCCAAAGGACCAGCTTTAGCTACGAGTATATATAGAGAGGAATTATGGTCAATTATTTAGCAGGTCAAAGATAAAGTTCACATTCTTTTGTGATAAGCTTTTGGGTAATAGCAATTACTCTTGAAGCGCAACTTTGATCTTATAGTGGAATAGATCAGAATTAAAAATAATTATTATGTCGCCTAGATCGGGCAAGGACATTTTTAATTATTTTTGGAAGCCAAGGTTAATTGTGTCTTCTTGATCCGTTTCCTAGTTGAAATGACTTTAAGAGAGTACTCTTGAAAGAGAAAATTCCATATTGTGGTAGTAGCGTTATTAGGCCAAAGTTTGGAATTGGGTTTGGGCTTTCTTTAGAATCAAAGATAACCTAATTAGGCTAGGATGGTTTCCTATTGGGCTTGGGCCTCCACATGGATTATAGACTATGTGTTGGGCTTAGATGGTGGGCTTGGCCCACGTCTTCCAAGACAAGTGGACAACTTGCAAAAGACTGCAAAAACAAGTGGACAACTTGCATAAGTCTTCCAAAACAAGTGGACAAGTTACATAAAGGAAATTACTACATGGAAATTTTCTCCCACATGGAAAGATTAGCAACTTTGGGTGTGAAGGTTCTCTCTATAAATAGACAAGATCCTACACCTTTTATGTAATCCACTTTGTAGTTGATTTCTTCCTCTTTGGCAAGAAAATACTACAACAAATAGTACACACTTATTGTGTCATTTTTTGCTCTAGTTTTCAAGAGCATATTACTTTGCTTCTTCCTACACAAGTGGCTATTCTCTCAAGAAAAGTCTCTTCAATCATAGAAAAGAAGACTAGGAAGTTGCCTATTGCGACACCCTAATAGTAAATTTTTGGTGGCCTTGTTCGTGAGTAAAAACAAAGCTCATGATGGTTATGGCTTCATCAACGGCCCTACATTTCGAGAGGCTAGCTTTACATATTTTGCAAATAGTTATGTTCTATATGTTCTTAAGCATGTTCTTGTGTGTGTTATGTGGATATATTGTTTTTGTAGCATGTTTTCTTAGTTAAATTTTTGAAAATATGGACTAGGATACACCACACTTAATAATATCGATCCTACAGAATGAACTCCTTACGCAATGTCCCCAGTACCGGTATAATGTTTATGACCTTCTTCAATATTTCTTTAGAGCACTAAATGTGCAAAATAGAATGATGGTAAACGCCGCATCTATTAGTGGACTTTATAATTTGAGACTGAGTGAAGTTTTGGATAAAATAGACTTGTTGGCCATGAAATCTTTTCAAAACACCGCTATGGATAGGTTTAGTTAGGGAAACCAATAGAAAAGATATTCATGAGGTAGGGATTTCTTACCACTTGTCCACCAAGGTTAGAGCGTTGATGCATAAGCTAAACTTTCACTTTGAGCCTCTCTTCACAAGGTCATAGGATTGGTCCAAACTGTTTGTCCTCCACCCCATCGATAGTTGAAGTACATGCACTGTGTTCTGAGTCTACTCATGAAACCGTAGCTTGCCGCTTAGCCCCGCAGTTTCCTGAGTTTATTCACAAGCGAGTCTATGCCACACAAGGGTACTCACAGGAGTACAACCCTTACTCAAACACATATAATATTGGTCGGAGGGATAACCCAAAGTTTTCATGATGTCAGGGTCATTTTGATTCTTTCTAGCCCCAAATCCTATTCTAGCAAAGACCTCAACTTGCTAGTCCTACAGGGTTTCATGTGCTCCTTAGCCTAGGCACTCACTGCTGCATCTAATAGCTAGTCCATTAGCACTAAAATGATAGAGAAAATGATGCAATTTATTTAGTACCAACAGTAAGCACTAGCTAGTCAACAGCAGACACTAGTTAGTCAGCGACAAGAATTAGTGGATAATAGGTTGAGTTATGGAACCAATAGAAAAGATATTCATGAGGTAGGGATTTCTTACCACTTGTCCACCAAGGTTAGAGCGTTGATGCATAAGCTAAACTTTCACTTTGAGCCTCTCTTCACAAGGTCATAGGATTGGTCCAGAATGTTTGTCCTCCACCCCATCGATAGTTGAAGTACGTGCACTGTGTTCTGAGTCTACTCACGAAACTGTAGCTTGCCGCTTAGCCCCGCAGTTTCCTGAGTTTATTCACAAGCGAGTCTATGCCACACAAGGGTACTCACAGGAGTACAACCCTTACTCAAACACATATAATATTGGTCGGAGGGATAACCCAAAGTTTTCATGACGTCAGGGTCATTTTGATTCTTTCTAGCCCCAAATCCTATTCTAGCAAAGACCTAAACTTGCTAGTCCTACAGGGTTTCATGTGCTCCTTATCCCAGGCACTCACTGCCGTATCTAATAACTAGTCCACTAGCACTAAAATGATAGAGAAAATGATGCAGTTTATTTAGTACCAACAGTAAGCACTGGCTAGTCAACAGCAGACACTAGTTAGTCAGCGATAGGAATTAGTGGATAATAGGTTTAGTTATGGAAACCAATAGAAAAGATATTCATGAGGTAGGGATTTCTTACCACTTGTCCACCAAGGTTAGAGCGTTGATGCATAAGCCAAACTTTCACTTTGAGCCTCTCTTCACAAGGTCATAGGATTGGTCCAGAATGTTTGTCCTCCACCCCATCGATAGTCGAAGTACGTGCACTGTGTTCTGAGTCTACTCACGAAACCGTAGCTTGCCGCTTAGCCCCGCAGTTTCCTGAGTTTATTCACAAGCGAGTCTATGCCACACAAGGGTACTCACAGGAGTACAACCCTTACTCAAACACACATAATATAGGTCAGAGGGATAACCCAAAGTTTTCATGACGTCAGGGTCATTTTGATTCTTTCTAGCCCCAAATCCTATTCTAGCAAAGACCTCAACTTGCTAGTCCTACAGGGTTTCATGTGCTCCTTAGCCCAGGCACTCACTACCCCATCTAATACCTAGTCCACTAGCACTAAAATGATAGAGAAAATGATGCAGTTTATTTAGTACCAACAGTAAGCACTTGCTAGTCAACAGCAGACACTAGTTAGTCAGCGACAGGAATTAGTGGATAATAGGTAAAAGCTGGCTAGTCATAAGCAGCAAATGGCAAAGATGGAACAACAATTAGCATAGTTTTCTAGCTATATGAGCACTAGAGATCCAGACAAATTGCCTTTATAACTAGAGGTGAACCATTGGGCCAGTCTTATTCCTCCTTCGGCCCCACTTATCCCCATCTAGCCCAGGCTCAGGCTATTATTACTCTTAGGAATGATAAGATAGTGGACAATAGGACAAGGATGCAGAGCCTACAGCTTGTGGTCTTTCTAAGTCTAAAGAGCCAATTCAACTTGCTGAAAGAGTAGAGCCCACTAATGACCTTGAAGAGAGTAATTCTCTCCCATATAGGGACCACTAACGACCTTGAAGAAAGTAATTCTCGCCCATATAGGGAACACAAGTAGCCCATTGATGATTCTCATGAGTTTAAAGATGTTGCTTCTAGAGTTCTATTCCCATTTGCCTTAGAGAGGCCATCACCTAGTGAGGATACTAGATTTTTTAAGGTCTTGAAGCATTTAAAAGATCTTAAGGTTAATCTTTCTTTAACTGATGCGGTTCTTTCCATTTCCTCCTACTCTAAGTTTTACAGGGATCTTTGCACAAGGAAGCGTAGCATGTCACAAATACCCAAGAAGGTGAAACTCACAGAGAAAGTGAGTAGTGTTTACACATCGCCTCATCCACCTAAGCTCAGTGATCCAGGAGCATTCCTTCCTTATTGCATCAAAGAGACCCAGATTAACCATGCTTTACTAAATATAGAGTCCAATATGAACCTCATTCCTAACACCGTCTATCTGCAGCTAGGCTTAGATAAGTTGTCTCTCCCATGCACGTTACACTCTAACTAGCTAATAGGTCCGAGCGTGGACCTATTTTTAGGATTAGTATGCCCTAACGCTCAATTGTATATGACAATTAGGATATAAAACAATGTATAATCATTTTGTTAAATGGCATTATGAGTTTCTTTCGTATTATCTTCGATATGTTTTGTTGATGTATGTATAAAGGCCCTTTGACTTGAACTAATGACTTGGGTGCGCAGTGAGGCTGGACGGATAATAGGTCTAAATCTAGATTTAGTCATGTCATAAATTGCGTCCATGACCGAATGGTAGTGTTGGACACTCTATCTGGATAAGGTTATATTGAGTAAGTCTCCTCGTTGAGGGTGATCTACCTAGGTTATTAGAGGACCTTCCAGATTTGTCTCGATAATATGTGTGTCACGTATTAGACAGGACCATTGTGAACATGTTTTCTAGTGACGTACTACCAAACAAAGAAAACAAGATACTCACTACTACTAGATAATCATTGCTCTTAATCTTGAGCATATGTGGATGAACTAATGAAGTTAGGGTTTGGTACTTTGATTTACTATGGGTGAGATCTTACTTTATTAGGATCAATAGTCTTGTGTGTTGAGTGCCAAGTTCTAATTAATTAGAACATGCATGTGCAATATGTAATCTATCTGCCCCTTTTTGGGATTGTCCAATATTATTCATCTGAATCTAGATCTAGTGATGCAACCTTTCTGGGTGTATCAGTCATATGACTTAAGGGTCACTCCCTGGATCAAGAGATTCCATGACCAAGGATGGTTGGTAATAAGACAAGAAACCCAACGAAAAAAAGATACGGCTAAGGAGGCGATAGTATACAAGCCAAAGAACCGGCCTTAAATGTGGGTATATAAAGAGGGCATTATGGTCAGTTATTTAATAGGTCAAAGGCAAAGTTCACATTCATTTGTAATAAGCTTTTGGGTAATAGCAATTGTTCTTAGAGTGTAACTTTGATCTTATGGTGGAATAGAATGGAGTTAAAATTAATTATTATGTTGCCTAGATTGGGCAAGGACATTTTTTTATTATTTTTAAAAGCCAAGGTTAATTGTGTCTTCTTGGTCCCTTCCCTAGTTGAAATGATTTTGAGAGAGTTATCTTAAAAGAGCAAATTCCATATTGTTGTAGTAGTCTTATAGGGCCAAAGCTTGGAATTGGGTGTAGGCCTTCTTTAGAGTCCAAGATAACCTAATTGGCTTGAACGGTTTCTTATTGGGCTATGGCCTCTACATGGATTATTGACTATGTGTTGAGCTTCAATTGTGGGCTTGGCCCAATCTTCGAAGAAAGTGGACAACTTGCATAGGTTTTCTAAGACAAGTAGACAGGTTCCATAAAGAAATTACTACATGGAAATTTTCTTCCATATGGAAAGATTAGCAACTTTGGGTGCCAAAGTTTTCCTATAAATAGGCAAGACCTTACACAATTTATACCAACCACTTTGTCATTGATTTCTTCCTCTTTGGCAAGAAAATACTACAACACATAGTACACACTTATTATGTGATTTTTGCTCTAGTTTTTCAAGAGCATATTACTTTGCTTCTTCCCGCACAAGAGGTTATTCTCTCAAGATAAGTCTCTTCAATCATAGGGAGGATGACTAGGGAGTTGCCTATTACAACACCTTTATAGTAAATTTTTTTGTGGCCTTGTTCGTGAGCAGGAACAAAGTTCATAATGATTATAGCTTCATCAAAGGCCTCACGCTTCAAGATGTTAGATTTATATATCATGCAAGTACTAGTTATGTTCTATATATTCTTTAGCATGTTCTTGTGTATTATGTGGTTATCATATTTTCCTAGCATGTTTTCTGAGCAGAATTTTTGAAAATATAGATTAGGATGGACCACATATAATAATATCGATCTTACACCTAGGGGTGTAGTAGAAGATGTCATGATTCAGGTTGGTGAATTTATGTACCCCATAGACTTTATAGCTCTTGATATGGATCAGGCACGACTCTAGGCACATTAAACCCATTCTTTTAGGTCGCCCCTTTCTTGCCACAACTAATGCGGTTATCCATTGCAAGTTGAGGTTACTAAAGATTATGTTTGGAAACTTGAGGTCCACCATGAAAGTAGCCGAGGCCATAAATAGAGCTAGTATAGTTGGAGACAATGATGAGGAAGATTTGCTTTATGATTCAAGTGATGGATCCATGTGTTGAGGACAATGTTAAGGAGACCATGATTGAGAACGATGAATTAAGAATACTTAAGGGCATCTTACCTAAACTTGATAAAAAGACCTTCATGCGGGGAAGCATGGCCTTTATTTCTAGGGATAATGATTTTAGGCTTGATGAGTCCTTTGAGGTAAATTCTTTCAGTCATAATGTGAAAGGCATGGCCCATTATGATTGCACATATAGGATTGATCTTGAAAGAGGAGATGAAAATAGAGGTTTTAAGGTGCATGTGATTGAATCTTGTATTGATAAATATGGTTGTGAGAAGATATCCCTTAGCAATGAATCTATTGAAGCATTTGATAGATATTAGCTAGAGTGGATATGGGGACACCTATTGAGGAGAGCATTATGCCTATCTTTGATTCTAGGCCTGATGATTCCATTAGAGTTGTAGATTCCAGTTTTGAACTAAATGACTAATCTAAGATGACTCTTAGGGAAGAGATTAAGGAATTTAAGATTAAGATATATGGGTCTTTGGGTATCTTTGATGAGTCTTTATTAAAACCTTCTTCTAAACTCTCTACTAAGGAATTACTTGATGAGGTGAACTATTTCTTGGATGAACACGAGCCGTCCCTCAATGACATTGAGCCTATGACCCTCATTTCTGATTCTTCCTCTTCCAGGCCCATTCTTTCTTGCTCTCGCATTGATTCCATCTCACCTGATCCCATTTCAATGAATGATTCTCCCTTATTTTTATCCATTGAGTCTTCTTCTACTAAGCATATTTTTACACCATTCTATTTTAAGCATGTTCATGTAGGATTTGTTCACACTTTCCTTATTCTTCATGCCTTAGATGCTTCATCAACCCCCAGGTACGGGATGTATGTAGCCCTTTGATATGCCTTTAAGGTGCAAAGGCTAAAAGACCTACAAACGTATGAATCAAGCAAAAGAGAGTGTACAAGTACGGGTGTCGAACCACAGGGAGGCTCAATGTGTGGAAGAAATTCTATGCTAGTGTGCTTTAGAAGAAGCATAAAAAGAAACCTAAGCTAACATGTTTTTGTAATTTTTGGATTACAAGGAGCTGAGGGAAAGATAAAAGGACTACACTATGAAAAAAGGAAAGGTAAAGTAAGAATTGAAGCTAGTCTAAGAGGGTTCTAAACCAACGGGAAGGTGTTAGGATGACCTTCAATTGTGAATTGGTTACTCTTTACCTTTGTGCTATGGGATTTGGGGCATTGGCTTATTAAATGGAGATCTAATGCTAAGTAACTAGCTAGTATCCTAATTACACCCTAGGACTCAGTACGGGTTTGTCCTTAAGTGTGCATTACTTAGAGCTACAGCGTGTCTTTATGTACCTATGGCCATAAGAGGGACTAGAAAGCTACCTAGGTGCCCTAGAATGATCAACCCTAGCCCTTAAACTACCGGTTACATTTAAAACCAAAACTTAGCATGAATACAACGAACCAAACCCTACCCGAACTCCTATTAGCTGGATTTAAAGCTAAAGGATCTCAAACTAAGCTAGTCTAGACTTAAGCTCTATCAATCTAGGGACACTAAGTGGATAATTGACTATTAAGCACAATCCTACATGTTCTAAGCCAAGGTGATGTGAATACATAGTTCTACTCATAATTAAGACATCGTCATGTTTGATTTGCACCATTAAAAACAATTGGGTATCAACATATAGAAAGATTGGAGCTAATACTTACAATAAAGCATGCTTACACTTATCTAGACATGAATATAGCAAACGCACTTCATGATATCCATAAATACACCCATAGACATGCATATTTAGTGGATTAGAGGCGTTTTATGACAAATACACTCTAATTCACATACATACTACTCATTCAAGCATTTAATCAAACATATAGGCATATTTAGATGAAAAGCTGTTCACATGAAGCACAAAGTACCTATATATATAAGCCAAAAGAATCCCATAACATATGCTATAAAATCAACCCATTACATAAGTTTAGTTACTCTAATCTATCTACTTAAGCATTAAATGAAATAGGATGAAAGAGTGTTGAGAGAACTCCCCTTTCCATCCTTGCTTGTTCTTGTACAAACTTAAGCAAATCCTTACTAAATGTTGTTGTAATCCTTCATAAAAGAGCTTAAAACTAAGTAGGGGTGTGTGTATTAAAGGGAGGTGAAGTAGGGTTTTGTGTGTGAGAAGTGGGTGAGTGAAGAAGAGGTGAAAAGGGATTCAAAATCTACTTCAAAAGGGCTGAAAAAAGGGCCTAAATAGTGCAGCTTTCGTGTCCAGCTACAGGACTTGGCCTATCGACTAGCCTAGCCCTAAGGTCAACTAACCTAAGGGCCTTAGCTACTGTTCTAGCTGGTCCCCTAGGCCAATCGACCGGCCCTAGGAGGGGGTCGACTAGCCAGGTCAGAACCCTAGCAGTTTTCCTCGCATTACATTCTTTTCGCCCTAGTTGCTCTTTTCTTCGCCTGATTGCTTCTAAAAGCTTCTTTTATGCTTCTCCCACATCCTAAACACCTTGAGCTTGACTCCAACATCAAATCACCATCAATTCAAATCTCAAGCTTTGGCCTAACTTCACCAAACACTGGAAATAAGAATGCATTAGTGTATTATTATCTTCAAACTCAAATATGTACAATTGTATGCACTTAAGCATATGTATAGCATACGTACTATACAAATGTATCTATTAAAGCTCAAAACATCTCTTAAACATAGACAAATAACATCACAAACATACAAAAACACAATACATCAACATCCCTAAAACTTCCTCTTGCTTGACCCTAAGCAACCCCAAACCTAAGTTTATTTCTAAAGATGATGTAAAAGGTTACCTAAGGGATTGACTCAATATCAATATTAGCCTAAGGAGCATGAAGGGGGCATTCCTATTGTGGAGAGACCTCCACGCCTCTTCAGATCCTCCTTCTACACGTAAAAGGCCTCGTACCTTATGAGAACTTCCCAAGTAGCCAAATCACCACAAGTCTAGGATTTTAACTCACGCACATAGGATGCTTCATGCCCCCTCAACTATTATGGCCTCCCCAATATGTACAAAGACTCAATATAAGAAGAGAGAGAACATACATACACAATGACTTATAAAAGCCTTATTCACATATCTACAAAGAGGAAAGCTTGTGCTAAGTTGACATTGTATCACTTATGCACTTATTTACAAAACCTTTTGGTACTTTTGGCTTTTTCTCTTTTTTTTCATTTTTTCAATTTTTCAACTTTTTTCTGTTTTTGCACCTTTTTGCCTTTTTCAAAAAATTCTTTGTTTTTTGGATTTTTCATTATTTGCATTGTATTTACACAAAAAAAAAAAGAAAAAGAAAGGCTTAAGCACATAAAAACCTAATCAAGGAAGGAGCACTCATATCAACAACCCTTTTTTCTTCATTCTTTCCTACCAAGCTATAGGGTGGATATAAGGGGCATTCCCACAATTATGATGAGGATCAGTGGTGCAAAACTTATGGCCAGCTTAGGTCGAGTCTGTCTTAGCTTTAAATCCAGCTAAAGGTTTAGATGCGAGTGTCAGACCAATCTAAGTCACCTAGAACCCTAACTAACTAGCCCTAATGCCTAGGTCATAAAGACTGCGCCGTAGCTCTGGGTAGACGTGCCTAGAGATAAACTCACATCGAGTCCTAGAGGTTCTATTATGAGGCTAATAGAGATCTAGACAAGAGCAACTCAAATAATCCATTAAACAACCTGATGTCGTCTCTCGAGTATAAGCTCTAAAGACCAGCAAGCACACGGATCGATGCAGTGTAGTGTATGCGAGAACGGATGTCGAAGAACAAGGAGGCTATGTTGTAGAATGGATTCTACCTATGTTTGTCCTAGAGAATGCCTAAAAGGAAACATAAACTAACTATTTTTGGTGTTTTCAGATGGTCAGGAGCTTTAACTAAAAAAAAATAAAGCTACAATATGGGAATGGAAAACGGGGAACATACCAGTTTAGAGGCAAACTAACAAGTGGAATGGATTAGGATGACTTCAGCTTATGTATGGGTGATTTTATACTCAAATGGTATGGAAAAATAATGATAGCTTACTATCGTGATTGCTCTTAACTAGTTTGCTAATTAGTGTCATAATTTCCCCCTAGGACTCGAAGTGAGTCCGTCCCTAGGCGGCGCCTTCTAAAGCTACGGTGTGGTCCTTATGACGTAAGGCCTCAAGAGTGGCCAATTAGCTTCCTAGGTGACTTACCCTAGTACCTAAACCATTTGATGGATTTATAGCCAAGACCTAGTGTTGCTAGGGTTGACTAAACCTATCCTAAAACTTATTGGCTGGATTTAAAGCCAAAAAAGACTCGACCTAGGCAAGCCCTAAATTACTTGCCATCATTCTAAAGTCACTACAGCAAGACTTAACTTTTTAGCACATTCATACATGTTCTGGGTCAACGTGTTCAAGATTAACGGGATCTATTCGACTATCAAACATCGTCATGTTTGGATTACATCATTAGAAATGATCAACAATCAACATGTATGAGTTATGGAAGTCATATTCGCTACTAGGCATGCATATATAATTATAGACATGAATATAAGCATTACTCACTTCATAGCATCCACATATAAACACATAGACATAATTATAGAATGGATTAGATATGTTTAGTAACAAATAGACTTCAATATAAATACATGCTATTCATCTAGGCATTTTATCAAACACTTAGACATGAATGAGAAAATAACCATTTGAACGAGAAAATCAAAACATGTATATATTAAGCAATTAAATCCCATATCATAAGAGTATATAGTTAACCTAGTACAAAAGTTAAATCACCCTAAACAAGTCTACTCAATCATAATAGAAAATAAAATGAAAGAGAGATTATGAATCTTCCCTTTTATCCTAGCTAGTCTTGTACAAATCCCTTGAGCAAACTCTAATCCAAATGTTTGAAACCCTCCAAATTGAGCTTGATTCAAGGTGAGAGATGTGTAAGAAAGTGTGTGTAGATGGGTAAGAATTAGGGTTAAGTGTGTGAGTTATAGGTGTGATGTGTATGTAATGGGTCTAAAGTCTATCTTCCTTTCTCTATACAATCAGGCCTTATTTACAGATTTTAGCGTACTACCGGTCGACCTAGCTAGTCGATCGGCTCTAGAAGGGTAGTCAATTGGCTTTTTTTTGGTAGCTCTCTAGAGTGGTCAGTGAACAGTGAAGAAGGAACTCGTCCAGTGATTTTTGGTTGCTTTTTGGAGTGGCCGGTCCATCTAGCGGGTCGATCAGCTCTTTTCCTAGGTCGTTCGGATAAGATTTTCTTTCTTCCTCCTTTGTCTTTTTAGCCTTCGATCTTCTCACCATGGCCCGTGCACCTTCCACCTTCAATGTTCATTCTCATTCAAGCTTCGTTTCAGCCCTATAGCTCACCTAAGGCACAAAATTAGGCATTTAGTATAGCATTTGACTTAGAAACTCAACTATATACATTTGCTTATGCTTAAGCCTAACTCTAGTATATGTAGTATACTAATGCATCTTTTAAAACTCAAAACACCTATTAAACATAACAAATTAACAATGCAAACACACATATAAACACAACACATCACAACCTAGCAAGACAGTAATCACCCATTTGCAAAACATAATCGCCCTAGTCCTTATTTCTACATGTTAGAGTCCTCTTAGATTGCTTGATTCCTCTGTCGCATGCATACACACACCTTTCTATTTTCCTTTTCCTTAGTTTAGGTTTATCTTTCCTAAACTTCTTTAAATTGAAAAAACCCAAAAGATCATAGTTTAGGGACTTGACACGTAGCTTAGGACACCATACATGTTTAGCCTTCCCGTGGATTCGACTACGCACTTGCACACTATACTATAGACGACTAATGTTTCTTTTGAGTGCAACCTCTAAAGACCAGTGATGTCGCTATTTGAGCACAAGCCTAAATAGCCCGCAAGTGCACGGGACGTGTGTAGTACAGTGTGTGCAAGTGCGGGGTCGAATCCACAGGGAGGCTACCTTAGTTTAGTCTCATGTGCTCGGGTGCCTTAAACTAGCTACGTGCGTGTGTTTACTTACTTTAGGATGGAAAGGAGCTCGGGAAAAGGAAAATAAAAACTAATCTATGGAGGAACTTAAAGGAGCCAAACTAAGGAAGGAAACACTAATAAAGAAGAAGGGGACCTAGGGCGATTGCATTGCAGCAAGACTTGGGCTATGATAACAGATGAGGCCTATCTAAGGCTCAGGACTTCTATTGCCATTGTGTTGATCGGGGGCTCTCTTTACCAATACTAGTGGTTCAACCCGTTAGCTGGATTTAAAGCTAAGGGCCAATCCCTCCTAGCCTACGCAATCCGTGCTTAGAACTTATCCTCTTGGCTAGATTTAAAGCCAAGGACTAGCACCTAAACACTACGTGACATTAAGGCTCAATTAACCAACACTAACGTGGGTGAGGAATACTCTAGTCTAGGTTAACTTATCCACTTGGCTGGATTTAAAGCCAAGGACTAGCACCTAAACTCGACTAAGCATAGCATGTAACCTATTAGCTGGATTTAAAGCTAAAGCCTACTCTACTAAGCAAAGCCACAAGATTAAGCACAATCACATCACCCATATAAGTAGATAAGAGCATTTGAAGCATAAATAACACATGCATATTCACTTAGGCATTTTAACAAACACATAGACATGTTTGATTTCCAATACATAGACATATTGAATCATGCCATAAATTTATGTAAATAAACATGTATTAAGAGCCAAAGATCTACACAAATCCATTATTCAAAGGCCAATCTAATATACAACAACAATCAACCCTAAATCTAGCCTAATCTAGCAACATATTTACAAGAAATAGAGAAAGAACAAGAAGAACTTCCCTAAATTCTTGCTTCCAAATCCGTACAAATCCTTCAAATCTTTGTTTAATGCTTCAATCCTAGCTTGGTGTGGGGTTTAGATGGTGGTTTAGGGCGTTTTGTGAAGTGGGTCAAGGTTAGGGTTTATTAAGATTTTAGAATAAAAGTTCCTCCCCTCGAAATTGGGCTGAAACGAGCTTTTATAGATTTCTTCCGTGCACAGCCGGTCGACCGGCTCTTCTTCTAAGTCGACTGGCTGGATCAGAAAGCTCTCTTCTTTATTTCTTTTCTTCCGGTCTTCATCCGTTAGCTCATTTCTTCCTCGCATAAGCTTAAACCCTTCCAAAACACTCCTAAAACATGGAATATAACACTTAGTATAGTATTTATGCACCTAAATACATTAAGTACAAATATTAACAAATATGCATAAACTTTATACTAAGCGCACTCAATTATACTCTAAACACCCTTAAATATGCATGCAAAAACTAGATGCAAACATGCACAAATGACACACATCAACCGGCAACCGCAAAAGATCGATGCAGTGTTGTGTGTGCGAGAACGGGTGTAGAACGGGTGTTGAACCACAAGGAGGCTATGTTGTGGGATAGATTCTCTATGTGTGTCCTAGAGAATGCCTAAAAAGAAACCCAAACTAACTATTTTTTTGTGTTTTTGGATGATCGGGAGCTCCAGCTAAAGAAGATTAAACTAAACAATGGGAAAGAATAGTGGGGAAACAAGCTAATCTAGAGGGAACTAACAAATGCAAAGGTGTTAAGGTGACTTCAACTTATGAATGGGTGATTCTATACTCAGATGATATGGGATTAAAGGATGATGGCTTGCTTTAGTAATTGCTCTTAACTAGGTTGCCAAATTAGTGTCCTAATTTCCCCTTGGGACTCGGTACGGGTCCATCCCTAAGCAGCGCCTCCTAGAGCTATGGCGTGGTCCTTATGACCTAGGGCCTTAAGAATGAGCAATTAACTTCCTAGGTGACTTAAAATGAACCTACCTTAGTACCTAAACCATTGGCTAGATTTAATGCCAAGACCTAATGTCACTAAGGTCGACAAAACCTTTCCTGAAACCTATTGGCTGGGTTTAAAGCCAAAAGAGACTCGGCCCAGGCTAGCCCTAAATTACTTGCCGTCATTCTAAGGTCACTACAACGGGATTTGATTTGCTGGCACATTTATACATGCTCTTGACCAAGATGTTTGTG
The DNA here is from genome assembly GCA_028554755.1 of Cordia subcordata. Classification (NCBI taxonomy): domain Eukaryota; kingdom Viridiplantae; phylum Streptophyta; class Magnoliopsida; order Boraginales; family Cordiaceae; genus Cordia; species Cordia subcordata. The sequence goes on along the minus strand of JAPTOF010000021.1, from coordinate 11,099,256 downwards.
AATAATGGGATCTATTCAACTACCAAATATCGTCATGTTCGAATTACACCATTAGAAGCGTTTAATAACCAACATGTATGTGTTATTGAAGTCATACTTACTACTAGGCATGCAAATCTACATAGAGACATGAATATAAGCATGATCCACTTCATAGCATCCACATGTAAACACATAGACATGATTATAGCATGGATTAGATGTGTTTAGTAACAAATAGACTTCAATTTATGCACATGCTACTCATCTAGGCATTTTATGAAACACTTAGGCATGAATGAGAAAATAACCATTTGAATAATAAAATCAAAACATGTAGATATTCAGCCATCAAATCCCATATCATAAGAGTATATAGCTAACCAATTACATAAGCTAAATCACCCTACACAAATTTACTCAATCATAATAAGAGATAGAAAGAAAGAGAATATGAAGCTTCCATTTCATCCTAGCTAATCTTGTACAAAGCTTTTGAGCAAACTTGAATCCAAATGTCTGAAAACCTCTAAATCCACTTGCTTCTAGGTGATAAAATGTGTGAAAGAGTGTGTGTGATATGGGTAAAGACTAGGGTTAAGTGTGTGAGATGTAGGTGTGAAGTGTGTGGCAGCTCTTAAAATCTTTCTCTCAAAAATTTTACTTTTAAGTTTGAAAATCGAGCTTTTTATATCAGCAACTGTGCACTATCAGTTGACCGACTAGGTCGACTGGCTTTGAAGGGGTAGGCGACCGGCTTTTATTCGTGGCTCTCTAGAGTGGCCGGTCGACTGAAGGAGGAACTTGACCGGCAATTTTTGATTGTTTTTTGGAGTGGCCAGTCGATCGGCTTTTCTTCTAGGTCATCCGACTGACTTTTCTTCCTTCATTCTATGTCTTTTTGGCTTCCGATCTTCTCTCCTAGACCCGTGCATCTTCTCTTTTCATCATCCATCATCGTCCAGGCTTAATCTATACCCAAAGTTTACCTAAATCGTTGAAAACAAGCAATTAGTGTAGCAATTGTCTCTTAAACTCAATATGTACAATTGTTTACGCTTAAGCCTATTCTTAACATAAGTACTACATTAATGCATCTTCATGAGCAGTTAACACCACTTAAATAACAACATAAACACACACAAGAACACGACACATCCACATCTCCAAACCTTCTCCTTGCTTGTCCCTAAGCAAGCCCAATCTCAAGTTTACTTCTAAAGCTGATGTAATGGATTGCCTAAAGGATTGACTCGCTATCAAAGTTAGTCTAAGAAGCATGAAGGGGGCATTCCTATTGTGAAGAGATCCCCAAGCCTCTTTAGATCTCCCATCTACTTATAAGAGGTCTCATCCCTCGTGGAAATTTCCTATGTAGTCAATCCACCACAAGCCTAGGATTCTAACTCACACACTCAGGATGTTGATATTTCATGCCCCCTAACATACCCTCCTCAATATGTACAAAGCCTCAAAGACAAGATGAGAGAATATACGAACGTAATGGCTTATAAAAAACTTATTCACATATCTACAAAGATGATAGCATGTGCAAATTTAACATTGTGTCACTTATGCACTTATTCACATAACTTTTTGGTGACATTGGCTTTTTCTCTTTTTTTCAATTTTTTTATCTTTTCTTTTTTTTGATATTTTTGCACATTTTTGCCTTTTTCAATTTTTTGGATTTTTCATGCTTAGCATTGCATTCACACAAAAAGAAAAGAAGAAGAAAGGCTTTGACATATCAAAAAGAACCAATGAAGGAAGCGGTATTCACATCAATACCCCTTTCTTTTAACACTCTTTCCTACTACGTTATGAGGTTGCTACAAAGGTCATGCTTAAAGGTCCTCACTCCTCATTACTTTCAAGGACATCTCCTCTAAGTCTTGGTTCTCTCTCTCCACTCCATTCACTTCCCCACAATGCTACATATATTCACTAATCAATTTAGTCAACCATAATAGCCAACACAATGAGTCAACCAAGAAATAAACAATTCTACATGCATTAAAATTTGAAAAAATTTTCACTATTTTTAAGCACATAATGCAATCTACCCTATACAAAGTATAAAATAATAAGACCAAACCCCTATACCCCCAAACCTAAACTTTGCTTGTCCTCAAGCAAATAGAGCAAAGTACAAAAACAAGCAAATTTGCATTACAAAGCATGTAAAGGTGGTGAGGATGGGGTAAAAACATGGGGAACAAGTGGAGAAAGGATACAGACAACCTTGCATTTTCGTCATTCATGCCAATGATAAATCACCATACTACTAACCCTGTAACTCATGATCCAAAAACACTCAAAGAAGACAAGGTTAATAGCATTGCCTATGGACGCTTGCATTGGCATGGGCAATAATGAGTAATGGTGTATCTTAATGGACAAAGGATTAGGATTTAACACTTTGGTATAGGTACAAGAAAGATAAAAGGAAGGAAAATAAAATAAGTGCAAAATCACAAAATTGAACCTAGGTTGCCTCCTAATTGTGCTAACCACCGTGCCGTCAACCGGGCAAACACCAACTCATCTTCAACCTCTATATATGGGATCTTGAAGCTTTAAAACTTCCACACGATCCATGCTCAAATCATATGCATGCTTCAGGCATTGCCTATTCACAGTCAACTCTTGGCTATCCTTCAAGTCCTTGATCTTGACCGCTCCGGAAGGCTAGGGAACAAACTCCTCATACGAACTAGTGTCGTCTTTCAAGTGCAAGCTCTAAAAGACCCACAAGCGTACAGATCGTGCAATATAGTGTAAACAAGTACGGGTGTCGAACCACAGGGAGGCGTGAATAATGTGGGTGAATTCTATGCTTGGTGTTCTAGAAAGTGCCGAAAAGAAAGATCTAAACTAGACATTTTTTTTTTGGGGTTTTGGATTATCGAGATCTCTAGGTAAAGGAAATAAAACTAAACTATGAATATGAAAAATGGGAGCACAAGTTGGTCAAGAGGGAACTAACACTTGAGAAGGGGTTAGGGTGACTTCGACTTATGAATGGGTAATTCTATACTCAAATGCTATGGGATTAAGGGATGATGGCTAACTATCATGAGTGCTCTTAACTAGGTTGCTAGTTAGTGTCCTAATTTCCCCCTAGGACTCGGTGCGGGTCCGTCCCTAGACGGCGCCTCCTAGAGCTACGGCATGGTCCTTATGACCTAGGAACTCAAGAGTGACTAACTAACTTCCTAGGTGGCTTAGAATGAACCTACCTCAGTACCTAAACCTTTGGCTGGATTTAAAGCCAAGACCTAGTGTTGCTAAGGTCGACTAAACCTATCCGGAAACCTGTTGGCTGGATTTAAAGCCAAAGAAGACTCAGCCTAGACTAGTCGTAAATTATACTTCGTCATTCTAAGGTCACTACAGCAGGATTTGACTTGCTAGTGCGTTCATACATGTTCAAGGCCAAGGTGCACATGAATAATGGAACCTATTCAACTACCAAACATCGTCATGTTCAGTTTACACCATTAGAAATAATTAATAACCAACACGTATGCGTTATTGAAGTTATGCTTGTTACTAGGCATGCAAATATACATATAGACATGAATAAAAGCATTACCCACTTCATAGCATCCACATATAAACACATAGACATGATTATAACATGGATTAGATGTGTTTAGTAACAAACAAACTTCAATTTATACACATGTTACTCATCTAGGCATTTTATCAAACACTTAGACATGAATGAGAAAATACCCATTTGAACAAGACAATTCGAAACATGTATATATATACAGCCATCATATCCCATATCATAAGAGTATATAGTTAACCCATTACATAAGTTAAATCACCCTACACAAGTCTACTCAATCATAATAGGAAATAGAATGAAAGAGAGATAATGAAGCTTCCCTTTCATTCTAGCTAATTTTGTACAAAGTTTTTGAGCAAACTTGATTCCAAAATGTTTGAACCTTCCAAATCAAGCTTGGTTCTTAGTGAGAAATGTGTGAAAAGTGTGTGTGAAGTGGGTGGGATCTAGGGTTAAGTCTGTGAGAATTTTAGGTGTCAAGTGTGTGTTAATCCACCAAAAAGTCCTCCTTTTTTCTGCAGAATCGGGCCCTATTTATATGTTCTTAGCATAACGGTCGACCGGCCTCTGGACCTTACTCGATCCCCTTTTTAATGATGTTCTCTGGAGTGGCCGGTCGACCTAGCCGATCGACCGGCTCTGGAAAGGTGGTCGTCCGGCTATTTTTGGCACCTCTCTGGAGTGACCGGCCGACCGGCTCTGGAAGGGTGGTCGTCCGGCTGACTTTCTTCCTCCATTCTTTGTCTTTTCGGCCTCTGGTCTTCTCTCTTAGACCCGTGCATTTCCCATCTTCATCACCTTTCATCGTCCAATCTCGATCTTAACCCAAAGTTCACTTAAAGCATTGAAAATAAGCAATTAGTGTAGCAATTTGTCTCTTAAACTCGATATGTACATTTGTTTACGCTTAAGCCTATTCTTATCAAAAGCACTACACTAATGCATCATTATGAGCACTCAACACCTCTAAATTATAGGTAAATGACAATGCAAACACACACAAAAACACAACACATCACAAACCATCCCATCTTGACTTGAGCTTACCTACAAAGAGCTTCAAACTTGAGTTAAACAACCAACTTTATTAGAGGGAGAGAATAATTTTTTAAAAATATGTTTATCATGAATTCTCTTCATCCTATCCTTATAAAGCTTAGCATTCTCATACGCCTCAAACCTAAGCTCCTTCAATTCCGCTAGGTCAAGCCTTCTCTTCTTACCCGCTCTTGCCAAATCAAAATTTAGGGCTTTGATTGCCCAATAAGCCCTATGCTCTGGTTCTACAGGCAAGTGACAAGCTTTCCCATAGACCAATTGATGCAGAGACATACTAATAGGATTTTAAAAGCAGTACGGTAGGACTACAAAGCATCATTTAGCCTAATAGACCAATCTCTCCTATCAGGCCTAACCGTTTTCTCTAAAATGTGCTTGATCTCCTTATTGGACACCTGTACTTGTCCACTAGTTTACGGGTGATAATAAGTAGCTACCTTGTGGGTGACCGAATATCTTCTCAACAAGACCTCTAAACCCTATGGTGAAAATGCAAACCCCTATCACTAATCAAGACCTAAGGACTCCAAATCTAGAGAAAAAGTTCTCCTTAATGAACTTAACCACTACCCTATGGTTATTAGTGCGTGTGGAAATAGCCTCAACCCATTTGGACACATAATCAACGGCCACTAAAATGTATTAGTACCCAAAGGAAGGTGGAAATGGACCCATGAAATCTATACCCCAAACATCACGTAGAAGAATAAGGGATAAAGATATCATGTTTCTCCTAGAGATAGACCCAGATTGTTGACATCTAAAGCACCTTTTGCAATATTCTTGGGCATCCCTAAAGAGAATGGGCCAAAATAATCCACATTGCAAGACGTTCGCGGTGGTCTTCTTCTTACTAAAATAACCTCCACACCCTTCATCATGACATATACTCACCACGCTCTCAATCTCATCCTCCGTCACACACTAGTGAATCATTTGATCTGCACATACTTTGAAAAGATAGGGATCCTCCCAAAAGAAATATCTAACTTGTGCTACCTATCTCTTTCTTCTCCCAATGGAAGAGAAATTGCACAGTGGCAAGATAGTTAACTATGTGAGCGAACCAAGGTGTGTGATGTGAAACGGCAAATAATTGCTCATCAGGAAATAAATCACAAAAAGGGGGATAGATCACTAGAAGACTCACTAACAAGACAGGAAAGATGATCCGTAACTAAATTTTCTCCACTCTTTTTATCAAGGATCTCAACATTGAATTCTTGAAAAAGGAGCAACCACCTAATCAAGCGAGGCTTAGATTCTTTCTTAGCTAACAAGTACCTCAATGCCACATGATCGATGTATACAATCACTTTAGACCCTAGGATGTACGACCTAAACTTGTCAAGGGAGAAGACCACTGCTAGAAGCTCTTTTTCTGTGGTAGAATAGTTCTTTTGAGCTTCATAAAGAGTCTTGCTAGCATAGTATACTACATAGGGCATCTTATCTTATCGTTGACCAAAAATAGCTCCTATTGCATAATTAGATGCGTCATAGATATCCTCCAATGTAAGACTGTAGTCAGGTGGTTGAATGATTGAGGACGTAGACAATAAGGATTTAAGCCTATTAAAAGCTCTAACACACTTATCATCAAACTCAAAAGAGACATCTTGTGCCAAGAGCCTAGACAAGGGGCACACCATATGGCTAAAATCCTTAATGAACCTGTAGTAGAATCTTACATGCCTCGAAAAGATCTAACATCCTTGACGCATTTAGGGGCAAGCAACTTTTCAATTAATTCTACCTTATCCGGGTCAACTTGAATTCTACTAGATAAGACAACACTACCCTTCGTTGCACCATGAAGTGGGATTTCTCCCAACTCAACACTAGGTTCTTCTCCATACATCAATCTAACACTAAAGAGAGATGACTCAGGCACTCATCAAAACTATCTCCAAAGACTGAGAAGTCATCCATGAAAATCTTTATATACTTCTATATCATGTCACTAAAAATGGCCATCATACATCTCTAAAATGTCGTTGGGGCATTACATAGACCAAAGGGCATCCTCCTATAGGCAAAAGTGCCATAGGGACAAGTAAAGGTGGTCTTCTCCTGGTCTTCGGGAAACACGAGGATTTGATTATAACCCGAATAGCCATCTAGAAAACAATAGTAGCTATGCCTGGCTACTCTGTCTAAGATTTGGTCTAGAAAAGCAATGGGAAATAATCCTTCCTAGTTTTGGAGTTGAGATTCCTATAATCAATATGAACTTTCCACCCCATGGGAGTACATGCAGGGATAAGCTCTCCTCTCTCATTATCAATAATCGTGACCTCGGACTTCTTAGTGACAACTTGGACCAGGCTAACCCACTCACTATCATAGATCGAATAAATGATTTTTGCATCTAAAAGCTTAATGATCTCTTTCTTAACTAATTCGCTCATGTGTGGGTTTAGCCTCTTTTGCATCTTGATATCGCTATTTGAGCACAAGCCTTAATAGCCCGCAAGTGCACGGGACGTGTGCAGTACAGTGTGTGCAAGTGCGGGGTCGAATCCACAGGGAGGCTACCTTAGTTTAGTTTCTGTGTACTGGGGTGCCTTAAACTAGCTACGTGCGTGTGTGTACTTACTTTGAGATGGAAGGGAACTCGGAAAAAAAAGAAAATAAACTAATCTATGGAGGAACTTAAGGGAGCCAAACTAAGGAAGGAGACACTAATAAAGAAGAAGGGGGACCTAGGGCGATTGCATTGCAACTAGACTTGGGCTATGAGAACGGATGAGGTCTATCTAAGGCTCGAGACTTCTATTGCCGTTGTGTTGATCGGGGGTTCTCCTAACCAATACTAGTGGTTTAACCCATTAGCTGGATTTAAAGCTAAGGGCCAATCCTCCTAGCCTCACGCAATTCGTGTGTAGTACTGATCCTCTTGGCTGGGTTTAAAGCCAAGGATTAGCTTCTTAACACTACGTGACATTAAGGCTCAATTAACCAACACTAACGTGGATGAGGGATACTGCCAAGGACTAGCACCTAAACTCGACTAAGCAAAGCATGTAACCTATTAGCTGGATTTAAAGCTAAAGCCTACTCTACTAAGCAAAGCCATGAGATTACGCACAATCACATCACCCAAATAAGTAGATAAGAGCATTTGAAGCACAAATAACACATGCATATTCACTTAGGCATTTTAACAAACACATAGACATGCTTGATTTCCAATACATAGACATATTGAATCATGCCATAAATTTATGTAAATAAATATGTATTGAGAGCCAAATATCTACACAAATCCATTATTCAATGCCCTAATCTAATATACAATAACAATCAACCCTAAATCTAGCCTAATCTAGCAACATATTTACAAGAAATAGAGAAAGAACAAGAAGAACTTCCCTAAATTCTTGCTTCCAAATCCGTACAAATCCTTCAATTCTTTGTTTGCTGCTTCAATCCTTGCTTGGTGTGGGGTTTAGATGGTGGTTTAGGGTGGTTTGTGTAGTGGGTCGAGGTTAGGGTTTGTTAGCGTTTAAGAAATAAAAGTTCCTCCCCTCAAAAGGGCTGAAAAGTGGCTTAAATAAAGCTTTCAACGCGTCCAGCCGGGGGCCCAACCGGTCGACCGGCTTTGGGCCTAAGTCGTCCGGCCAAAATTGGCCCAGGTTCTGATCTGGCCGGTCCACCTAGCCGGTCGACCGGCTTGGTCGTCCGGCCTATACAGAGGCTAACCGATCTTGATAGTAAAATGTTCATATCTTGCTCGTTTTAGCTCCGATTCGCGCACCGTTTTTTTTCTATGGCTTTGTATCGTCGTGGGGGATCTCCCAAGCCATATTTTGCACCCTAAAATGTATCCAAAATTTTTCCATGTCCTTTTTAGGTTGCAAGATCCGAATTTGGCTCACGTTGCGCTCAGTTTCGCCTCGGTCGCTCCTTCTTTCTTCCGGCCATTTCCAAAAGCACTTTTCTTCATTCCTTTGCATCCAAAACACCCTTGGCTTTGTTCCACACTTCAATCACCCTCAGTTAAGCTCCAATTATCTTCCCAAATCACACCTTAAACAAGCAAGAAACGTACATTAGTGTAGCATTTAAGTCCTAAGTTCAACTATGAACGTGTAGACCCTAATATGCATGAGTATGACCTAAATGTTAAACTAATACATCAAATGAAGCTCAAAACACCTCAAAACAAGTATATAATTGCAAAATATAAACACACAAAATAGACACATCAACACCCCCCAACCTTCCCCTTGCTTGTCCTCAAGCAAGCCTAAATGAAGTCTATCCTTATGCTTTTCAAAGAGTTGCCAATTGCATTGACTTGCTATCTTTTCGCATCCAAGGGTACAAGGGGTCATTCTTTTCATGTAAGGGCTTCCTAGTCTTTTCGGATCCCCTTTGATCACAAGGGTCTCACACCTCTTGGAAATGTGACCAAGTAGCTAGAACCACCACAAACTTAGGATTCGAACTCACGCACTCGGGATGTTGATACTTCGTGCTCTATCAACTAACATGGCCTCCCAATATGCACTTAGCCCCAAAGATACAAGAAAGAGAAGATACATCACAATGGCTCACATTGACGTAAGAGCCTTATTCACAACACATAAAAATAAACAGAAGAGATACTTGTGTCAAATTGACATTTTGTCACTTGACACTTATTCAACATACTTCACTTTTCAATCTTTTTGTTGCCTTTTGGCTTTTCTCTTTTTCTCATTTTTTTTTCAATGCATAAATAGAACAAAAAGAAAGGAAAAAGAAGAGGCTAAGGCAAACTAAAAGAACCAATCAAGGAATGGGCACTAATATCGACAACCCTTTAAACACTTTTTCCAACCAAGTTGTGGGGCAACTACAAGGTGCATTCTTAGAAATACTCACTCCCCACAGCTTTCAAAAAGGATTCTCTTCAAAGTCTAGGTTATACCCTACACTCCATTTACTCCCCACAGTACACCCTTATCTTCTCCAATCAATTAAGTCAATAACAAAAGCCAACTCTCCAACCAACGTGGAGATAAACTAACTCAAAATACGCAAAAAATTAAAAAATTTGAACACATTTTAAGCAAAAAAAATAAGATATGACAAGCTAATCTATCCCATATATGATATAAACAATAAATGAGCAACCACACCCCCAAACCTAAACTTTGCTTGTCCTCAAGCAAAAATCATAAGACCACACGACAAGCAATCAACATGAAACACATATGGGGAATACGGAGAGGGATAGATAAGGACAAGTAAAAGATGGATAGATACAACCTTGTTTCCATGTAGTCCGCAAATGCCGAAGACAATCCAATGATCTACTAGCCTCTGTCTTTTGTGGAAAGCACTAATGCTCAAAAAACAAAGAAGAGATTAGAAGATATGCTATGCAAGCTCACATTGACATTTGAAATAGTAAACAAGGATGTAAACACGGGGTAAAGGATTGATGCACAAATGAAGAAAAGGAGCAAGAACAAGTAAGGGAGTAAAAATCTAACCTACTAAGAATGGAAATAAACAAAAGAAATCCTAAAATATAAAAAAAATAAGATAAACAAAAACAATCTAATCTATTATGTATAAAAGCAAATAAATACAAGAAAAACAAGAAAAATATGAACAAGCCAAGGGTGCCTCCTAGTAGCGCTGGATTTAACGCCTCCAGCCGGGCGCCAATGTTAGAATAAAACATGTTTAAAATTGCGTGGCACAAATTGCCGGATAATCATCAAAGCACAGAACGTAGAAGGAAAAGGGTCATGCACTAAAGGTTGGGGCAATGAATGCATGATGCACCCCTTTTCAAGATCCCACCCTAAAATATCAAATGAATGCGCAAGTGTGGAATGAAGCATGCTTAAACGTGAAGAATCATGTCCAGCTTGCTCTTTAATTAGCCACCCCAATGCCTTCTTCTCATAATCGAGGGCTAGGAACACATTTTCCCCATAGGTCAAAGATAGGTCTAATGCATGCAATATGGGAAACGTGCTTTCTAACCCTAGATGAAAATGTTCCATGTATAAAGGCACAAACGTGAGCTCCAAAGGAAGACTCAATGGAATGGGAAATGGGGTTGGAGCGACATTTGGAGAAGAAGGAGCAACGATATAGGAAGTGGATGTACTGCACTCTTCTTCTCCACAAGATATAACATGATCAAGCCTAGGTCGTTCTAACTCCTCACGAAGGGTGGATTTGATCTTAATGGGCTCTATTTCCATCAATGAATCATCAAACATCCAAAGAGACCCATAGATCATTCTTCCAAGCACATCAATTCCTTTCTTATGTGTCTTCTTAGAGTTGCTATTCTCTTCAACATCGTGATTCTTAACTCCAAGAAATGAATCATCTAAAATCTCTGAAATTGATGTCTTGTTTTCCCCAATGTATGACTTTAAACCTTCACCAGCTACAGTCTTTTTAAATTCATCAGTACATTCATCACTAGTGGGTGTCATCTCGCCATCATGCTTTTCATAAAGGGTAGATACTAATGGAGGGGGCAATGCGGACTCAACGGATTCCTCATCATGTATGCATGAATGCTCAAGGGGAGAATGCGCGCTAAACTCCTAAATGCTGACTCGGAATGCAATTGAGTACTATCGACACAAGACTCAACCTCCATGTGTACAGAATGTGTGGGATGAGGAGAAAGAAAAAGCTCATGTGACTCCATGGGAGACGTTGAAAGCTTAGGAGGATAGGGTACCACTTCCTCTAAAACATAATCACAAGAGTCATCAAGAACCAAGTTATCATTAAGCTCATATTCATCCTCACTACAAGATGTTATCTCTCCATCAACCTCTCTTTCTAGTTGTCTCTCCCATACATCATCATTTCCACCACTAGTCACCTCATCGTTAGGTCTCATCTCTATCCCTTCAACTCGTTCTAAAGATATTTCATCATTCTCACTCATGAATTGCACACTCTCAACCAATCTCCCCAAGGACACACCAAAGATTTGGTGTCTCGCTTCAAACTCTCTAGTTCCTCTTGATTAGATTGGAGGAGAGATTGGGATTGCTCAAGCATTTGATCTAGTTGCTCCGAGAGTGTAGACATAACGAAAGAGGGTTCAACCGAGTGAAAAGGGTAGTCATTTTGAAAATCATTTTGCACATAACCATCAAAAAACTCGGGAGAGGAATGGGTGGAAAAAGAAAGTGTTGGAGGTGGGCAATTGAAACTAGAAGGTGAATGGAATAAAGAGTCATCTTGACCCCATTGTGAAAATGCATGATGTTGCTCCCTAGAATCATGATAGCTAGATGTAGATGCATGCATGGGCATATGATTGCTAGGGGCATAGGGCATTGCATGCAATTGGGAATGAAGGTGGAAGGTGGAACAAGCACTAGATAAATGAGCACGGCTTCCACAATGATTGCAATAACAAGAATATGTATCCATATAGTCATGATTACTAAATGAAGATGCATGAAGTGTTGCATGACTATAGGGGTCATTAGTAGCACTAGCCCTAGGTGGGGAATTCTCGTGGGGACAGAAAACGGTATGATGCATGAAACTTCCACACAAGCGGCATGCATAAGGGACACGTTCAGGTGGTTGGGAAGAGGATACAAGTGACCACCAAGAAGCATTAGGATCGGTCATATTCAATGAATCACAAGTAAAACCTCCTCACAAACAATTTTTTTTAATTAATTTTTTTAATTTTTTTAATTTTAATTTTCTTTTTAAGTTTTCGAAAAAATGGAAAACAAGTAAAAATAAGCCATACGCAAGCAACCAATTGCAAACACAAAAGCACACAAAGAACCAATACCGTGCCTCCCCGGCAACGGCGCCAAAAACTTGATATCGCTATTTGAGCACAAGCCTTAATAGCTCGCAAGTGCACGGGACGTGTGCAGTACAGTGTGTGCAAGTGCGGGGTCGAATCCACAGGGAGGCTACCTTAGTTTAGTTTCTGTGTACTGGGGTGCCTTAAACTAGCTACGTGCGTGTGTGTACTTACTTTGAGATGGAAGGGAACTCGGAAAAAAAAGAAAATAAACTAATCTATGGAGGAACTTAAGGGAGCCAAACTAAGGAAGGAGACACTAATAAAGAAGAAGGGGGACCTAGGGCGATTGCATTGCAACTAGACTTGGGCTATGAGAACGGATGAGGTCTATCTAAGGCTCGAGACTTCTATTGCCGTTGTGTTGATCGGGGGTTCTCCTAACCAATACTAGTGGTTTAACCCATTAGCTGGATTTAAAGCTAAGGGCCAATCCCTCCTAGCCTACGCAATTCGTGTGTAGAACTTATCCTCTTGGCTGGGTTTAAAGCCAAGGACTAGCATCTAAACACTACGTGACATTAAGGCTCAATTAACCAACACTAACGTGGATGAGGGATACTGCCAAGGACTAGCACCTAAACTCGACTAAGCAAAGCATGTAACCTATTAGCTGGATTTAAAGCTAAAGCCTACTCTACTAAGCAAAGCCATGAGATTACGCACAATCACATCACCCAAATAAGTAGATAAGAGCATTTGAAGCACAAATAACACATGCATATTCACTTAGGCATTTTAACAAACACATAGACATGCTTGATTTCCAATACATAGACATATTGAATCATGCCATAAATTTATGTAAATAAATATGTATTGAGAGCCAAATATCTACACAAATCCATTATTCAATGCCCTAATCTAATATACAATAACAATCAACCCTAAATCTAGCCTAATCTAGCAACATATTTACAAGAAATAGAGAAAGAACAAGAAGAACTTCCCTAAATTCTTGCTTCCAAATCCGTACAAATCCTTCAATTCTTTGTTTGCTGCTTCAATCCTTGCTTGGTGTGGGGTTTAGATGGTGGTTTAGGGTGGTTTGTGTAGTGGGTCGAGGTTAGGGTTTGTTAGCGTTTAAGAAATAAAAGTTCCTCCTCAAAAGGGCTGAAAAGTGGCTTAAATAAAGCTTTCAACGCGTCCAGCCGGGGCCCAACCGGTCGACCGGCTTTGGGCCTAAGTCGTCCGCCAAAATTGGCCTGTGTTCTGATCTGGCGGTCCACCTAGCCGGTCGACCGGCTTGGTCGTCCGGCCTATCTGAGGCTAACCGATCTTGATAGTAAAATGTTCATATCTTGCTCGTTTTAGCTCCGATTCGCGCACCGTTTTTTTTCTATGGCTTTGTATCGTCGTGGGGGATCTCCCAAGCCATATTTTGCACCCTAAAATGTATCCAAAATTTTTCCATGTCCTTTTTAGGTTGCAAGATCCGAATTTGGCTCACGTTGCGCTCAGTTTCGCCTCGGTCGCTCCTTCTTTCTTTCGCCATTTCCAAAAGCACTTTTCTTCATTCCTTTGCATCCAAAACACCCTTGGCTTTGTTCCACACTTCAATCACCCTCAGTTAAGCTCCAATTATCTTCCCAAATCACACCTTAAACAAGCAAGAAACGTACATTAGTGTAGCATTTAAGTCCTAAGTTCAACTATGAACGTGTAGACCCTAATATGCATGAGTATGACCTAAATGTTAAACTAATACATCAAATGAAGCTCAAAACACCTCAAAACAAGTATATAATTGCAAAATATAAACACACAAAATAGACACATCAACACCCCCCAACCTTCCCCTTGCTTGTCCTCAAGCAAGCCTAAATGAAGTCTATCCTTATGCTTTTCAAAGAGTTGCCAATTGCATTGACTTGCTATCTTTTCGCATCCAAGGGGTACAAGGGGTCATTCTTTTCATGTAAGGGCTTCCCTAGTCTTTTTCGGATCCCCCCTTTGATCACAAGGGGTCTCACACCTCTTGGAAATGTGACCAAGTAGCTAGAACCACCACAAACTTAGGATTCGAACTCACGCACTCGGGATGTTGATACTTCGTGCTCTATCAACTAACATGGCCTCCCAATATGCACTTAGCCCCAAAGATACAAGAAAGAGAAGATACATCACAATGGCTCACATTGACGTAAGAGCCTTATTCACAACACATAAAAATAAACAGAAGAGATACTTGTGTCAAATTGACATTTTGTCACTTGACACTTATTCAACATACTTCACTTTTCAATCTTTTGTTGCCTTTTGGCTTTTCTCTTTTCTCATTTTTTTCAATGCATAAATAGAACAAAAGAAAGGAAAAAGAAGAGGCTAAGGCAAACTAAAAGAACCAATCAAGGAATGGGCACTAATATCGACAACCCTTTAAACACTTTTTCCAACCAAGTTGTGGGGCAACTACAAGGTGCATTCTTAGAAATACTCACTCCCCACAGCTTTCAAAAGGATTCTCTTCAAAGTCTAGGTTATACCCTACACTCCATTTACTCCCCACAAGACACCCTTATCTTCTCCAATCAATTAAGTCAATAACAAAAGCCAACTCTCCAACCAACGTGGAGATAAACTAACTCAAAATACGCAAAAAATTAAAAAATTTGAACACATTTTAAGCAAAAAAAATAAGATATGACAAGCTAATCTATCCCATATATGATATAAACAATAAATGAGCAACCACACCCCCAAACCTAAACTTTGCTTGTCCTCAAGCAAAAATCATAAGACCACACGACAAGCAATCAACATGAAACACATATGGGGAATACGGAGAGGGATAGATAAGGACAAGTAAAAGATGGATAGATACAACCTTGTTTCCATGTAGTCCGCAAATGCCGAAGACAATCCAATGATCTACTAGCCTCTGTCTTTTGTGGAAAGCACTAATGCTCAAAAAACAAAGAAGAGATTAGAAGATATGCTATGCAAGCTCACATTGACATTTGAAATAGTAAACAAGGATGTAAACACGGGGTAAAGGATTGATGCACAAATGAAGAAAAGGAGCAAGAACAAGTAAGGGAGTAAAAATCTAACCTACTAAGAATGGAAATAAACAAAAGAAATCCTAAAATATAAAAAAAATAAGATAAACAAAAACAATCTAATCTATTATGTATAAAAGCAAATAAATACAAGAAAAACAAGAAAAATATGAACAAGCCAAGGGTGCCTCCTAGTAGCGCTGGATTTAACGCCTCCAGCCGGGCGCCAATGTTAGAATAAAACATGTTTAAAATTGCGTGGCACAAATTGCCGGATAATCATCAAAGCACAGAACGTAGAAGGAAAAGGGTCATGCACTAAAGGTTGGGGCAATGAGTGCATGATGCACCCTTTTTCAAGATCCCACCCTAAAATATCAAATGAATGCGCAAGTGTGGAATGAAGCATGCTTAAACGTGAAGAATCATGTCCAGCTTGCTCTTTAATTAGCCACCCCAATGCCTTCTTCTCATAATCGAGGGCTAGGAACACATTTTCCCCATAGGTCAAAGATAGGTCTAATGCATGCAATATGGGAAACGTGCTTTCTAACCCTAGATGAAAATGTTCCATGTATAAAGGCACAAACGTGAGCTCCAAAAAGGAAGACTCAATGGAATGGGAAATGGGGGTTGGAACGACATTTGGAGAAGAAGGAGCAACGATATAGGAAGTGGATGTACTGCACTCTTCTTCTCCACAAGATATAACATGATCAAGCCTAGGTCGTTCTAACTCCTCACGAAGGGTGGATTTGATCTTAATGGGCTCTATTTCCATCAATGAATCATCAAACATCCAAAGAGACCCATAGATCATTCTTCCAAGCACATCAATTCCTTTCTTATGTGTCTTCTTAGAGTTGCTATTCTCTTCAACATCGTGATTCTTAACTCCAAGAAATGAATCATCTAAAATCTCTGAAATTGATGTCTTGTTTTCCCCAATGTATGACTTTAAACCTTCACCAGCTACTGATCTTTTAAATTCATCAAGACATTCATCACTAGTGGGTGTCATCTCGCCATCATGCTTTTCATAAAGGGTAGATACTAATGGAGGGGGCAATGCGGACTCAACGGATTCCTCATCATGTATGCATGAATGCTCAAGGGGAGAATGCGCGCTAAACTCCCTAAATGCTGACTCGGAATGCAATTGAGTACTATCGACACAAGACTCAACCTCCATGTGTACAGAATGTGTGGGATGAGGAGAAAGAAAAAGCTCATGTGACTCCATGGGAGACGTTGAAAGCTTAGGAGGATAGGGTACCACTTCCTCTAAAACATAATCACAAGAGTCATCAAGAACCAAGTTATCATTAAGCTCATATTCATCCTCACTACAAGATGTTATCTCTCCATCAACCTCTCTTTCTAGTTGTCTCTCCCATACATCATCATTTCCACCACTAGTCACCTCATCGTTAGGTCTCATCTCTATCCCTTCAACTCGTTCTAAAGATATTTCATCATTCTCACTCATGAATTGCACACTCTCAACCAATCTCCCCAAGGACACACCAAAAGATTTGGTGTCTCGCTTCAAACTCTCTAGTTCCTCTTGATTAGATTGGAGGAGAGATTGGGATTGCTCAAGCATTTGATCTAGTTGCTCCGAGAGTGTAGACATAACGAAAGATGGTTCAACCGAGTGAAAAGGGTAGTCATTTTGAAAATCATTTTGCACATAACCATCAAAAACTCGGAGATGAATGGGTGGATAAAGAAAGTGTTGGAGGTGGGCAATTGAAACTAGAAGGTGAATGGAATAAAGAGTCATCTTGACCCCATTGTGAAAATGCATGATGTTGCTCCCTAGAATCATGATAGCTAGATGTAGATGCATGCATGGGCATATGATTGCTAGGGGCATAGGGCATTGCATGCAATTGGGAATGAAGGTGGAAGGTGGAACAAGCACTAGATAAATGAGCACGGCTTCCACAATGATTGCAATAACAAGAATATGTATCCATATAGTCATGATTACTAAATGAAGATGCATGAAGTGTTGCATGACTATAGGGGTCATTAGTAGCACTAGCCCTAGGTGGGGAATTCTCGTGGGGACAGAAAACGGTATGATGCATGAAACTTCCACACAAGCGGCATGCATAAGGGACACGTTCAGGTGGTTGGGAAGAGGATACAAGTGACCACCAAGAAGCATTAGGATCGGTCATATTCAATGAATCACAAGTAAAACCTCCTCACAAACAATTTTTTTTAATTAATTTTTTTAATTTTTTTAATTTTAATTTTCTTTTAAGTTTTGAAAAATGGAAAACAAGTAAAAATAAGCCATACGCAAGCAACCAATTGCAAACACAAAAGCACACAAAGAACCAATACCGTGCCTCCCAACGGCGCCAAAAACTTGATATCGCTATTTGAGCACAAGCCTTAATAGCTCGCAAGTGCACGGACGTGTGCGATGCAGTGTGTGCAAGTGCGGGTCGAATCCACAGGAGGCTACCTTAGTTTAGTTTACGTAATCGGGTGCCTTAAACTAGCTACGTGCGTGTGTGTACTTACTTTGAGATGGAAGGGAACTCGGAAAAAAAAGAAAATAAACTAATCTATGGAGGAACTTAAGGGAGCCAAACTAAGGAAGGAGACACTAATAAAGAAGAAGGGGGACCTAGGGCGATTGCATTGCAACTAGACTTGGGCTATGAGAACGGATGAGGTCTATCTAAGGCTCGAGACTTCTATTGCCGTTGTGTTGATCGGGGGTTCTCCTAACCAATACTAGTGGTTTAACCCATTAGCTGGATTTAAAGCTAAGGGCCAATTCCTCCTAGCCTACGCAATTCGTGTGTAGAACTTATCCTCTTGGCTGGGTTTAAAGCCAAGGACTAGCATCTAAACACTACGTGACATTAAGGCTCAATTAACCAACACTAACGTGGATGAGGGATACTGCCAAGGACTAGCACCTAAACTCGACTAAGCAAAGCATGTAACCTATTAGCTGGATTTAAAGCTAAAGCCTACTCTACTAAGCAAAGCCATGAGATTACGCACAATCACATCACCCAAATAAGTAGATAAGAGCATTTGAAGCACAAATAACACATGCATATTCACTTAGGCATTTTAACAAACACATAGACATGCTTGATTTCCAATACATAGACATATTGAATCATGCCATAAATTTATGTAAATAAATATGTATTGAGAGCCAAATATCTACACAAATCCATTATTCAATGCCCTAATCTAATATACAATAACAATCAACCCTAAATCTAGCCTAATCTAGCAACATATTTACAAGAAATAGAGAAAGAACAAGAAGAACTTCCCTAAATTCTTGCTTCCAAATCCGTACAAATCCTTCAATTCTTTGTTTGCTGCTTCAATCCTTGCTTGGTGTGGGGTTTAGATGGTGGTTTGTGTAGTGGGTCGAGGTTAGGGTTTATTAGGGTTTAAGAAATAAAAGTTCCTCCCCTCAAAAGGGCTGAAAAGTGGCTTAAATAAAGCTTTCAACGCGTCCAGCCGGGGGCCCAACCGGTCGACCGGCTTTGGGCCTAAGTCGTCCGGCCAAAATTGGCCCAGGTTCTGATCTGGCCGGTCCACCTAGCCGGTCGACCGGCTTGGTCGTCCGGCCTATACAGAGGCTAACCGATCTTGATAGTAAAATGTTCATATCTTGCTCGTTTTAGCTCCGATTCGCGCACCGCTTTTTCTATGGCTTTGTATCGTCGTGGGGATCTCCCAAGCCATATTTTGCACCCTAAAATGTATCCAAAATTTTTCCATGTCCTTTTAGGTTGCAAGATCCGAATTTGGCTCACGTTGCGCTCGGTTCGCCTCGGTCGCTCCTTCTTTCTTCCGCCATTTCCAAAAGCACTTTTCTTCATTCCTTTGCATCCAAAACACCCTTGGCTTTGTTCCACACTTCAATCACCCTCAGTTAAGCTCCAATTATCTTCCCAAATCACACCTTAAACAAGCAAGAAACGTACATTAGTGTAGCATTTAAGTCCTAAGTTCAACTATGAACGTGTAGACCCTAATATGCATGAGTATGACCTAAATGTTAAACTAATACATCAAATGAAGCTCAAAACACCTCAAAACAAGTATATAATTGCAAAATATAAACACACAAAATAGACACATCAACACCCCCCAACCTTCCCCTTGCTTGTCCTCAAGCAAGCCTAAATGAAGTCTATCCTTATGCTTTTCAAAGAGTTGCCAATTGCATTGACTTGCTATCTTTTCGCATCCAAGGGGTACAAGGGGTCATTCTTTTCATGTAAGGGCTTCCTAGTCTTTTTCGGATCCCCCCTTTGATCACAAGGGGTCTCACACCTCTTGGAAATGTGACCAAGTAGCTAGAACCACCACAAACTTAGGATTCGAACTCACGCACTCGGGATGTTGATACTTCGTGCTCTATCAACTAACATGGCCTCCCAATATGCACTTAGCCCCAAAGATACAAGAAAGAGAAGATACATCACAATGGCTCACATTGACGTAAGAGCCTTATTCACAACACATAAAAATAAACAGAAGAGATACTTGTGTCAAATTGACATTTTGTCACTTGACACTTATTCAACATACTTCACTTTTCAATCTTTTTGTTGCCTTTTGGCTTTTCTCTTTTTCTCATTTTTTTTTCAATGCATAAATAGAACAAAAAGAAAGGAAAAAGAAGAGGCTAAGGCAAACTAAAAGAACCAATCAAGGAATGGGCACTAATATCGACAACCCTTTAAACACTTTTTCCAACCAAGTTGTGGGGCAACTACAAGGTGCATTCTTAGAAATACTCACTCCCACACTTTCAAAAGGATTCTCTTCAAAGTCTAGGTTATACCCTACACTCCATTTACTCCCCACAAGACACCCTTATCTTCTCCAATCAATTAAGTCAATAACAAAAGCCAACTCTCCAACCAACGTGGAGATAAACTAACTCAAAATACGCAAAAAATTAAAAAATTTGAACACATTTTAAGCAAAAAAAAATAAGATATGACAAGCTAATCTATCCCATATATGATATAAACAATAAATGAGCAACCACACCCCCAAACCTAAACTTTGCTTGTCCTCAAGCAAAAATCATAAGACCACACGACAAGCAATCAACATGAAACACATATGGGGAATACGGAGAGGGATAGATAAGGACAAGTAAAAGATGGATAGATACAACCTTGTTTCCATGTAGTCCGCAAATGCCGAAGACAATCCAATGATCTACTAGCCTCTGTCTTTTGTGGAAAGCACTAATGCTCAAAAAACAAAGAAGAGATTAGAAGATATGCTATGCAAGCTCACATTGACATTTGAAATAGTAAACAAGGATGTAAACACGGGTAAAGGATTGATGCACAAATGAAGAAAAGGAGCAAGAACAAGTAAGGAGTAAAAATCTAACCTACTAAGAATGGAAATAAACAAAAGAAATCCTAAAATATAAAAAAAATAAGATAAACAAAAACAATCTAATCTATTATGTATAAAAGCAAATAAATACAAGAAAAACAAGAAAAATATGAACAAGCCAAGGGTGCCTCCTAGTAGCGCTGGATTTAACGCCTCCAGCCGGGCGCCAATGTTAGAGTAAAACATGTTTAAAATTGCGTGGCACAAATTGCCGGATAATCATCAAAGCACGTAACGTAGAAGGAAAAGGGTCATGCACTAAAGGTTGGGGCAATGAATGCATGATGCACCCTTTTCAAGATCCCACCCTAAAATATCAAATGAATGCGCAAGTGTGGAATGAAGCATGCTTAAACGTGAAGAATCATGTCCAGCTTGCTCTTTAATTAGCCACCCCAATGCCTTCTTCTCATAATCGAGGGCTAGGAACACATTTTCCCCATAGGTCAAAGATAGGTCTAATGCATGCAATATGGGAAACGTGCTTTCTAACCCTAGATGAAAATGTTCCATGTATAAAGGCACAAACGTGAGCTCCAAAAGGAAGACTCAATGGAATGGGAAATGGGGGTTGGAACGACATTTGGAGAAGAAGGAGCAACGATATAGGAAGTGGATGTACTGCACTCTTCTTCTCCACAAGATATAACATGATCAAGCCTAGGTCGTTCTAACTCCTCACGAAGGGTGGATTTGATCTTAATGGGCTCTATTTCCATCAATGAATCATCAAACATCCAAAGAGACCCATAGATCATTCTTCCAAGCACATCAATTCCTTTCTTATGTGTCTTCTTAGAGTTGCTATTCTCTTCAACATCGTGATTCTTAACTCCAAGAAATGAATCATCTAAAATCTCTGAAATTGATGTCTTGTTTTCCCCAATGTATGACTTTAAACCTTCACCAGCTACAGTCTTTTTAAATTCATCAGTACATTCATCACTAGTGGGTGTCATCTCGCCATCATGCTTTTCATAAAGGGTAGATACTAATGGAGGGGGCAATGCGGACTCAACGGATTCCTCATCATGTATGCATGAATGCTCAAGGGGAGAATGCGCGCTAAACTCCCTAAATGCTGACTCGGAATGCAATTGAGTACTATCGACACAAGACTCAACCTCCATGTGTACAGAATGTGTGGGATGAGGAGAAAGAAAAAGCTCATGTGACTCCATGGGAGACGTTGAAAGCTTAGGAGGATAGGGTACCACTTCCTCTAAAACATAATCACAAGAGTCATCAAGAACCAAGTTATCATTAAGCTCATATTCATCCTCACTACAAGATGTTATCTCTCCATCAACCTCTCTTTCTAGTTGTCTCTCCCATACATCATCATTTCCACCACTAGTCACCTCATCGTTAGGTCTCATCTCTATCCCTTCAACTCGTTCTAAAGATATTTCATCATTCTCACTCATGAATTGCACACTCTCAACCAATCTCCCCAAGGACACACCAAAAGATTTGGTGTCTCGCTTCAAACTCTCTAGTTCCTCTTGATTAGATTGGAGGAGAGATTGGGATTGCTCAAGCATTTGATCTAGTTGCTCCGAGAGTGTAGACATAACGAAAGAGGGTTCAACCGAGTGAAAAGGGTAGTCATTTTGAAAATCATTTTGCACATAACCATCAAAAAACTCGGGAGAGGAATGGGTGGAAAAGAAAGTGTTGGAGGTGGGCAATTGAAACTAGAAGGTGAATGGTATAAAGAGTCATCTTGACCCCATTGTGAAAATGCATGATGTTGCTCCTAGAATCATGATAGCTAGATGTAGATGCATGCATGGGCATATGATTGCTAGGGGCATAGGGCATTGCATGCAATTGGGAATGAAGGTGGAAGGTGGAACAAGCACTAGATAAATGAGCACGGCTTCCACAATGATTGCAATAACAAGAATATGTATCCATATAGTCATGATTACTAAATGAAGATGCATGAAGTGTTGCATGACTATAGGGGTCATTAGTAGCACTAGCCCTAGGTGGGGAATTCTCGTGGGGACAGAACGGTATGATGCATGAAACTTCCACACAAGCGGCATGCATAAGGGACACGTTCAGTGGTGGGGAAGAGGATACAAGTGACCACCAAGAAGCATTAGGATCGGTCATATTCAATGAATCACAAGTAAAACCTCCTCACAAACAATTTTTTTAATTAATTTTTTTAATTTTAATTTTCTTTTTAAGTTTTCGAAAAAATGGAAAACAAGTAAAAATAAGCCATACGCAAGCAACCAATTGCAAACACAAAAGCACACAAAGAACCAATACCGTGCCTCCCCGGCAACGGCGCCAAAAACTTGATATCGCTATTTGAGCACAAGCCTTAATAGCTCGCAAGTGCACGGGACGTGTGCAGTACAGTGTGTGCAAGTGCGGGGTCGAATCCACAGGGAGGCTACCTTAGTTTAGTTTCTGTGTACTGGGGTGCCTTAAACTAGCTACGTGCGTGTGTGTACTTACTTTGAGATGGAAGGAACTCGGAAAAAAGAAAATAAACTAATCTATGGAGGAACTTAAGGAGCCAAACTAAGGAAGGAGACACTAATAAAGAAGAAGGGGACCTAGGCGATTGCATTGCAACTAGACTTGGGCTATGAGAACGGATGAGGTCTATCTAAGGCTCGAGACTTCTATTGCCGTTGTGTTGATCGGGGGTTCTCCTAACCAATACTAGTGGTTTAACCCATTAGCTGGATTTAAAGCTAAGGGCCAATCCCTCCTAGCCTACGCAATTCGTGTGTAGAACTTATCCTCTTGGCTGGGTTTAAAGCCAAGGACTAGCATCTAAACACTACGTGACATTAAGGCTCAATTAACCAACACTAACGTGGATGAGGGATACTGCCAAGGACTAGCACCTAAACTCGACTAAGCAAAGCATGTAACCTATTAGCTGGATTTAAAGCTAAAGCCTACTCTACTAAGCAAAGCCATGAGATTACGCACAATCACATCACCCAAATAAGTAGATAAGAGCATTTGAAGCACAAATAACACATGCATATTCACTTAGGCATTTTAACAAACACATAGACATGCTTGATTTCCAATACATAGACATATTGAATCATGCCATAAATTTATGTAAATAAATATGTATTGAGAGCCAAATATCTACACAAATCCATTATTCAATGCCCTAATCTAATATACAATAACAATCAACCCTAAATCTAGCCTAATCTAGCAACATATTTACAAGAAATAGAGAAAGAACAAGAAGAACTTCCCTAAATTCTTGCTTCCAAATCCGTACAAATCCTTCAATTCTTTGTTTGCTGCTTCAATCCTTGCTTGGTGTGGGGTTTAGATGGTGGTTTAGGGTGGTTTGTGTAGTGGGTCGAGGTTAGGGTTTGTTAGCGTTTAAGAAATAAAAGTTCCTCCCCTCAAAAGGGCTGAAAAGTGGCTTAAATAAAGCTTTCAACGCGTCCCAGGGCCCAACCGGTCGACCGGCTTTGGGCCTAAGTCGTCCGGCCAAAATTGGCCCAGGTTCTGATCTGGCCGGTCCACCTAGCCGGTCGACCGGCTTGGTCGTCCGGCCTATACAGAGGCTAACCGATCTTGATAGTAAAATGTTCATATCTTGCTCGTTTTAGCTCCGATTCGCGCACCGCTTTTTCTATGGCTTTGTATCGTCGTGGGGGATCTCCCAAGCCATATTTTGCACCCTAAAATGTATCCAAAATTTTTCCATGTCCTTTTTAGGTTGCAAGATCCGAATTTGGCTCACGTTGCGCTCAGTTTCGCCTCGGTCGCTCCTTCTTTCTTCCGGCCATTTCCAAAAGCACTTTTCTTCATTCCTTTGCATCCAAAACACCCTTGGCTTTGTTCCACACTTCAATCACCCTCAGTTAAGCTCCAATTATCTTCCCAAATCACACCTTAAACAAGCAAGAAACGTACATTAGTGTAGCATTTAAGTCCTAAGTTCAACTATGAACGTGTAGACCCTAATATGCATGAGTATGACCTAAATGTTAAACTAATACATCAAATGAAGCTCAAAACACCTCAAAACAAGTATATAATTGCAAAATATAAACACACAAAATAGACACATCACATCTCCCTAAAAGGAACGGCTCCATCCTCAAGGTGAATATGATATATGCAAACCAAAGGGTCTATACCTTCAAATCATCAATTTTCCCCCTATAGCCTTTCTATGTTTCCTAGGAACCTTTAAGAGACGCTCCTCATGCTCACTAGAAACATCGAAAGCTATGATGACAGGAAGGGTCTCACTAGGGCCTAGGAATGCATACTTCAAATGATCGAGAAGGGGTTTGAGCTCTAAAGAAGGGCTAGGCTCAACTAAAGGGGACTCAACCTCAATATCATCAACGAGGACGTCACTAGAACCAAGATTAGAAAGATTAACCTCAAGTGACTTATCAATCAAAGGGCTCTCAATCAAGAAAGTAGAAGCTGCATATTTCTGCTCTAAGGTATCTAAATCAAAGCTAGACATTAATTCCTCAAATTTTCTCAAATATCCTCTATCAGTCATAGTTCTTTCTACAAAGTCGTCGATACAAGAATAAATCATATCAACCCTAAAGCACTCTTCTTTATCCTTTCCTCCTATACTAGCCCTATTCATCGCCTCAGCAACCTTTATGGTGGACCTCAAATTCCTAAATTTCATCTCTAATAACCCTGACCTGTAATGAATAATGGCATCTACGATGGCAAGAAAGGGGCAACCTAATAGAACGGGAGTGGAATGTCTAGAGTCATGTCACGAATACATATCAACACTCTAAAGTCAATAGGGTACACAAACTCACCTATCTGTACCATAACATCCTCTATCACAACTCTCGATCTACGCTCGAATCTATCTGCTAGCTGAAAAGTAACATATGTAGAGGACAACTCACCTAGACCTACCTGCTGATAGATGGAGTAGGGAATGATGAGATTAACATTAGATCCTAAATCTAACAAGGTATGATCAATCTAGGTTTCACAGATCCTACAAGGAATGGTGAAAGCTCCGGGGTCACTCATTTTAGCCGAAAGGCCTGAAGTGTAAATACTACTCACTTTCTCCGTAAGCCTCACTTCTTAGGAATGTTCGATGACTTATGCTTTCTTGGGCAAAGATCCATAAAGAACTTAGAATAGGAAGGAATGGAAAGGATCGCATCTATCAAAGGATGATTGACCTTAAGGTCCTTAATATGCTCTAAAACTTTGAAAAACCTAGAATCCTCACTAGGTTTAAGCCTCTTTAAGGCAGATGGGAAGGGAACTCTAAGTGCAACATCTCTAAACACATGGGAATTATCAATAGGCTTCTTTCCCTCTTGATAAGGGAGAGAAGTACTACTTTCTCCATGGTCTCTAGTAGACTCAACTCTCTCAACAGGATCCTCTCTAGAATCTTTCTCAATAGGACTACTATATGACTTTCTAGACCTGAAAGGACCACTAGGTGCAGGCACTGCAAAGTCAACTCCTACCCTATTATCCACTACCTACCGCTCCAAAGAGTGGTGACGGCCTTAGCCTGGGCCTAAGGGGGATAAGTGGTATCAGTGGAGGAACAGGCTGGACTCTAGGGTTTACCTCCAGTTAAGAAGGCAATTTCCCTAGGTCGCTAGCGCTCAACTAACTAGCAATTTGTCCTAACTGTGCCTCCAACCTAGCCATTTGCTGCCTATTTTCTGCCAATTTCTGCCGTTGGTTCTTAATGAACTACATTATCTTCATAATTTATTAACTAGGAGGTTGGCTACTAGAAGGAGTAGGTAAAGCCTGAGGTTGAGGAGCACTAGTGATACAGGGCCAATTAAGATATAGAAACCTAGGGGATATTGAGAATGGGGTTGCTACTGGGATAAAGCTTGGGCATATGAACTAGACTCATGTTGACCTTGTCTCTAAGAAAATTTTGGGTTGTCTTTCTAACCCAGATTGTATGTGTTCGAGTATGGATAATACTCACAAGAATAACCTTATATGGCACACACTTGCCCTTTCATGAATTCAGGAAATTGGGATGCTAAATGGCAAGTTACGGTCTCATGAGATGACTCGGAACACAATGCACAAACCTCAACAACTAAAAGGGTGGAGGAAAAACCTATGGGACTAGTCCTATGACTATGAGATGTAAGAGATAATGAAATGAATTAATCTAGTTTATTCGTCAAAGCTTCTACCTCAGCGGGTAAATCTAAAGAAATTCTAACCTCATTAACACTTTTCTGATTACCTCCCCAACTAGACCTTTCCATAGCAAAATTTTGAAAAGAATTTTCAGCCATCAACTCTATTTTCTCTCATGCCTCAATCAGTCTCAAAATATAGAAGCCACCACCAAGGCTGGCATTGACCAGCATCCTATTTTGTTCATTTAAGCCTTGAAAAAAATATTGCAATAGCTCATGATTGTCGTACCCGTGGTGTGGACATTGTCTAAGAAGGTCATTAAACCTCTCCCAAGCCTCATGAAAGGATCTTAGATCATGCTGGGAGAAAGTCATAATGACGGTCCTAAGGTAGGCCGTCTTGGCCGTGGGATAAAATTTTTGAAAAAACTTATATTGAAGCTCAGCCTATGTTGTAATGCAAACACTAAGCAAGGAATGCAACCAAGCCCTAGCTTTATCCTTAAGAGAGAAAGGAAACAATCTTAGACGTATGACCTCTTGGGAGACATTGGGCACATGGATAGTGGAACTCATCTCAATAAAATTAGTGATATGCTCTAAAAGATTCTCATTGCTTCTCCCATAGAAGGAAGGAAGCATGGCCAACATATTAGGCTTAATCTCGAAGTTCTTCTCCCCAAACCTGGAATTTGAATAGCTAAATTAGGCTTAAAGGCTTCGGGGAAAAAGAATTGCCTAAAAGTGGGTTCCTCATCTATAGATGGATCCGATCTATGGGCCTCTTGTGATCATGAGATGGAATAGGATTCATTGGGGGAATGAGAGGATTAGAAGAATGATTGGGATTGACCATCTCCTCAAAAAGATCTCCTAAAATCCTAAAATATCTTGCAATTCTATTGGGTTCAGGATTCAGAGGAACTAAGGGATTTTTAAGGGATCTCCCACCAAGCATGTACAAACCATCCTAACTCTAGCCACTTTAACCCCTGAAAACTTTAATATTCCTAAAACTATAGCAAATAAACTACAATCCTAGAAAGTCTACTAAAAGCAGAAACAAAGGCTGAAATAGATAAACAAGAACTAAAGCAAGATAATATAAACAGTAAACAAAATAAGTAAGAACTAAACCAACTATAAAGAAAAAGCAAGAAAACAAGAAAAGCAATTATCAAGAACACAAGCAAAGATTGCAAACCACCGTGCCTCCCCGACAACGATGTCAAGAACTTGGTGTGTCTTTTGAGTGCAAGCTCCAAAGACCCGCAAGCGTATGGATCAACGCAGTATTGTGTGTGCGAGAACGGGTGTCATACCACATAGGAGGCTATGTTGTGGGATGGATTCAATGTGTTTGTGTCCTAAAGAACGCCTAAAAAGAAACGTAAACTAAGTATCTTTTTATGTTTTTGGATGGTTGGGAGCTCTAACTAGAGAAGATTAAACTAAACTATAGGAATGGAAGGTGGGGAAACAAGCTAATCTAGAGGGAACTAGCAAATGCAAAGGTGTTAAGGTGACTTCAACTTATGAATGGGTGATTCTATACTCAAATGGTATGGGATTAAAGAATAATGGCTTAATTCAATAATTGCTCTTAACTAGGTTGCTAAGTTAGTGCCTTAATTTCCCCCTAAGACTCGGTATAGGCCCGTCCTTACGCAACGCCTCTTAGAGCTACGGCAGGGTCCTTATGACCTAAGGCTTTAAGAGTGACCAATTAACTTTCTAGGTGACTTAGAGTGAACCTACCCTAGTATTTAATCATTGGCTAGATTTAAAGCTAAGACCTTGTGTCGCTAAGGTCGACTAAACCTATCCTAAAACCTATCGGTTAGATTTAAAGCCAAAGGAGACTCGGCCTAGGCTAGCCTTAAATTACTTACTGTCATTCTAAGGTCGCTACAGCAGGATTTGACTTGCTTGCACATTCATGCATATTCTTAGCAAAGGTTTTTGTGAATAATGGGATCTATTCAACTGCCAAACATCTTCATGTTTGGATTACACTATTAGAAGCTATTAACAACCAACATGTATGTGTTATTGAAGTCATACTCATTATTAGGCATGCAAATATACATATAGACATGAATATAAGCATTACCCACTTCATAGCATCCATATATAAACACATAGACATGATTATAGCATGGATTAGATGTGTTTAGTAACAAATAGACTTCAATTTATGCACGTGCTATTCATCTAGGCATTTTTATCAAACACTTAGGCATGAATGAGAATAATAAAATCAAAACATGTATATATTCAGCCATCAAATCCCATATCATAAGAGTATATAGTTAACCCATTACATAAGCTAAATTACCTTACATAAGTCTGCTGAATCATAATAAGAGATAGAATGAAAGAGAGATTATGAAGCTTCCCTTTCATCCTTGCTAATCTTTTACAAAACCCTTAAGCAAACTTGAATCCAAATGTCTGAAAACCTTTAAATCCACTTGTTTCTAGATGATAAAATATGTGAGAGAGTGTGTGTGATGTGGGTAAAGACTAGGGTCAAGTTTGTGAGATGTAGGTGTGAAGTGTGTGATGGCTCTCAAAAGCTTTCTCTCAAAAATTTTTCTTTTAAGTCTGAAAATCGAGCTTTTTATATTATCAACTACGCACTACCGGTTGACCGACTCTAAAGAGGTCATCGACTAGCTTTTGTTGAGAGCTCTCTAGAGTGGCAGGTCAACCGAGAAGGAACTTGACCATTAAATTTTGGTTGCTTTTTGGAGTGGCCGGTCCACCGGCTTTTCTTCTAGGTCGTCCGACTGACTTTTCTTCCTCCATTCTTCGTCTTTTTGGCTTTCGATCTTCTTCCTTCGATCCGTGCATCTTTCATTTTCATCATCCATCATCGTCTAGGCTCAATCTTTACCCAAAGTTCACCAAAATCATTGAAAACAACAATTAGTGTAGCAATTGTCTCTTAAACTCAATATGTACAATTGTTTACACTTAAGCCTATTCTTAGCATAAGTACTACACTAATGCATCTTCATGAGCACTTAACACCTCTTAAACATGGGCAAATAACAACATAAATGCACACAAAAACACGACACATCAACGACCTGTTCATTTGTGGGCTATTTAGGGCTTGTGCACAAAATAGCGATCAGTCTTAAAAAGCTACATGTTGGGTCCCTAAACTACAATATCTTTTTGGGTTTTTTGAATTAAGGGGATCTTAGGAACTAAATCTAACCTAAGGGCAAGAAAATAAAAGGGGTATGTGTGTCACGAGGAAATCAAGCAATCTAAGGGAAGTCAAACATAAAAAATTGGGACTCGGGTGATTATTACTTCTCATTAAGGTTACTTGATAGATGTACTAGGTTGCTCTCAATCTAGGCTCCTAATTAACCTCCTAATGGAAACCTAGGACTCAGTGTGGGTATATCCCTGACACGTCTATCCAAAGCTATGGCGTGGTCTTTATGACCAAGGCATTAGCTAGTTAGAATTCTAGGTAACTAGATCGATCTAACCCTAGTGTTTAGTCCATTAACTAGTTTCCTAATATATCTCTAATCAAAGCATATAACAATAAAACCAAACTCTGAACACTTATCCTCATCAATTAACTCCCTAATGGATATGGTGGAAGAAGATATCAACAATGGCTCATCAATTTCACCCAAAGAGCCATAGATTAATCTTTCAAGCTCACCAATTTCTTTCTTAGGTGTCTTACATTTGCTATTCTCTTCAACATAATAATCCATAACTCCAAGAGACTTATCATTTAAAAACTCCGAAATTGATGTCTTGATCTCCAAATGAATGACTCTAAATCCACACTAGCTAAGGTCTCATCAAATTCATCCATACATTCATCACTAGCAGGCGCCATCTTACCATCACACTTTTCACAAAGGGTAGGCACATATGGAGATGACAAAAGGGACCCAAAGGATCGATCATCATTTATGCATAAATGCTTCAAGGAAGTATGTGCTCTAAACTCTGTGGATGTAAACTCAGAATGCAAATGAGTGCTATGAGCATGAGATTCAACCTCTATGTGTATGTAAAGTGTGGAAGAGAAGAAAATATAGGCTAATGTGACTTAATGGAAGGTGTTGAAAACTTAAGAGGATAAGGTACCATTTCCTCTAAAACATATCCATTATCATCATCAAGAACCATAGTATTATCAAGCTCATTCTTATTCTCACTATATTATGTAATCTCTTTATCAACCCTCTCTCTAATTTTCTCTCCAAAACATCATTGTATTTAGCACTAATTACCTCATCTCTAGGTCTCATCTCTATCCCTTTGACTCGGTCTAGAAGTATCTCAACATTTTTGCTTGTGAGTTGCATACTCTCAACCATTCTCTTCAAGCGCTAACCTAAAGATATGGTTTCTCACCCTAAGCTCTTTAGTTCCTCTTGATTAGATTGGAGAAGAGATTAGGGCTCAAGCATTTATTCTAATAGCTCCGAGGATGTAGACCTAATGGAAAAGGGTTCAACCGAGTGAGAATGGTATACATCTTGATTGGGGTCACTACAAGCACAACCATTATAGTACTTAAAGAAAGGGTAGAAAAGAAAAGATGGTGTGAAAGATAGGTTCTCAATGTAAAGAGGTAGACCAAATGAAGAGTCATCTTGACCCCAATGTGAAAATGCATGATGTTGCTCCCTAGACTCATGATAGTAAGATATGGATTCATGCAATGGCGCATGATTGCTAGGGGCATTCTTGGCCATGGCATGCGATCGGGGATAAGCATAAAAGGTGGGACAATAATTATGATTACTGCTTTTACAAAGTTTGCAATAAGAAGAATATGAATCCCTATAATCATGATTTTTAAATAAAGATGCATGAGATGATGCATGACTATAGGGATCATATCTAGCACTAACCTAAGATTTGGGATATGCACGGGGGTAACAAATGGTTCTATGCACACAACTTCCACACAAGCAACAAGCATTGGGATCAAATTTTAGTGGTAAGTAAGAGGATACTAGGGACCATCAAGAAGCATTAGGCTCATTCATATTCAATCAAGCCTAAGTAGTCCTCTTCTCAATTCTCAATATAGTTTTTTGAAATTTTTCTTTTATTATTCAACCAAAGAAAATATGAAAAGATAAAACAACATGTAACTAGCTAAGACACATAAAACAAAAAAAAAGCAACCATGACTTTCTGACAACGACGCCAAGAACTTAATGCGATATCAGTACACAAGCCTAAAATAGCCCATAAGCATATGGGTCAATTAGAGTGTAGTATGTGAGTGTGGGGCCAAATGTACAGGGAAGCCAAATATGTGTGGTGTCCTATGCTATATGTATCCTAAGAAGCTACATGTCTAAAACCTAAACTACGATATTTTTAGGGGCTTTTGGTTTAAAGAGAGCCCAAAAAAGTAAATCTAACCTAAAGACAAGAAAAGTAAGGATGTTTGTGTGTGTGACAGGGAAATCAAGCGATCTAAGAGAAATCTAACACTAGAAATGGGGACTAGGGTGACTACGACTTGCTAATGGATGTTTATTACGTTCTTGTTAGGATTGTTGGATGGATTATCTAGGTCGCTCTTGTCTAGACCCCTAACTAACCACCTTATTATCCTTTAGGCCTTAGTATGGGTCTGTCCCTTGGTAAATCTCCCAAGAGTCATGATGTGGTCTTAAGGGTTCTAGGTGACTTAAATTGACCTAACCCTAGAGTCTAAACCATTGATTGGGTCTGGCCAAAGCCTAGTCTATCTATGGTCAACTAAACCTAACCTAAAACCTATTAACTAGGTTTAAAGCCAAAAAAGACTCAATTTAGACTAGTCATTAATTAATCTCTATCAATCGTCAATCACATTAGTGGGTAAAATGTTTAAAGCACAAGCAAACACGTCTAGGGCATGACATTCGAGAATATATCGGCATATCCTACTAGTAAGCACATAGACATGCTTAGATTAAACTAATTTAAGCAATAGAACCTAACATATATGCAATAGAAGCTATTCTTGCTAATAGACATATGATGACACACAAAGACATGTATGAACACATAACCTGCTTCATGTAATCACCGCACAAACACATAGACATGTTTATACAATGATTAAAAGTGATTAATAGCAAAATTGGCATCAACATATATATGTAACTTCACTGAGGCATTTTATCAAATACATAGACATGTATGTAAAATAGCTAATAAAGCCCAAAGCACAAAGCATGTACATAAAAGCACAAAGCATGTACATAAATCCATCAAGTATCCATTATAACAAAGTAGCAATCAATCCATAATACAAGTGTAAATTGCCCTACATGCTCTAATTAAACATAGATTAACTTAGGATAAAAAAGAGAATAAGAATCTACCCTTTTATCCTTAGCCATCTCCTTACAATCCATGAGAAAAGAGCACCAAATCCTTGTGTTTAATACTCCTAGATGCTCGATTCCAAGTGTAGATGTGTGTGGAAGAGCACGAGTGAGGTGGGTAAGTTAGGGTTTACTGTGTGTGAAATGATTGTGAAGAGTGTGTTGAAATTGGGTCTCTCCTTTCCTTAATTTTGCTCAAAAAGTGCACTTAAATAGGGCTTTCTCACGCACAGCCAAGGACCTACCGATCAACCGGCCTCGGAGGAAGTTGACGGGCTAAAATGAACAATATTCTGATTATGTTGGAGGACCTAGCCAGTCGATCGGCCTCTGCAGTAGGTCAACTAGCCTTTTTAGCTTAGGCCCAATCTCTACTCCTCGCGTGCTCGGTTTTGCTTTATTGCTCTTTTCTTCGC
The DNA here is from genome assembly GCA_028554755.1 of Cordia subcordata. Classification (NCBI taxonomy): domain Eukaryota; kingdom Viridiplantae; phylum Streptophyta; class Magnoliopsida; order Boraginales; family Cordiaceae; genus Cordia; species Cordia subcordata. The sequence continues at coordinate 11,065,469 of JAPTOF010000021.1, read as the reverse complement.
CCGACCACTTTCAAATACACTTTTCTTAATTTCTTCACATCGAAAACACCCTTAGCTTTGCTCTTTCATCAAATCATCATTATTTTGAGCTTCAAGCTTTGGTCCAAATCTCGCCTAAAAACACAATAAGCACTTAGTGCAGTATTTTACCATGAGCTTAACTATTAACATTTAGCTTTGCATATGCACAAATATGATATAAATACTACATTAAGGCTGTCTAGTAAGCACATAGCACCTTAAAATAAGTATAGAAATATAATGCAAATACACACACATAACCACCACATTAGTGGCCAACACTTTTGCTATAGGGCACTTGAGGCTTTATTGAGAAGTAAACATGCTGGCTAAAAAGGGTAGCTCCATACAAATCAAATCTACTCCTAGAGTCAATTTCTTTGTTTTTCTGAGTTTAACTCTGTAGGTACTCAGGCACTTTCAGAGGTGGAAGGAGGATTCCTTTCCTTCCCTATAACCCCTCTTACCTTTAAGGTCTGACCTTACTCTATTCCTAATGCCAGGAATAGAAGTCGGTAAAGGGCAAGGATAAATCCTTTCCTCCCTGTGACCCCTCTATCCTATAAGGTTCTCTCTTATCCAATTCTTGGATAGAATTGAGGGAGGGAAGGAAATAATAGCATCCCTCACTCTATTCCCTATCGGGGATAGTGAGACAGAAGAGAGTTAAGAGTTTTATTAATCCTTTCCCTAGACCCAGAGGACTGAAAAGACTTCTAGGAGTTATACACACATTCATACAAGCAAGTGGCATTAGACTCTTGATTATATGAGCTATAGTACGCTTCAACCTGCTCGTGCTATGACCTCTCCTATGGGAATGTCGGCAAGACACATCTGTAAAAGGAGATCACTACATTCTCCCTACGGTGTGTTAGACACACCTCTAGGCCTGCCTTAATACTTCCCCATTTCCAGCCAACGCAAGAAATTTAGAGTATCTCACCGGCTACGTGCTACTCACATAATGATTTAGAAGTGATTAATAGAAAATAAGCTTCAATATAATATATGCTATCTTATTGAGGTATATTATCAAACACTTAGACATGTATGAAATAAGCCATTGAAACCCTAAGAATAAAGCATATATAAATCCATCAAGCACCAATTACAATATTGTAATAAATCAACTAGCAAATTAAGTGTTAATCACCCTAACATGCTTTGCTCATACATAGAATAAACTAGGACAAAAGGGAGATAAAGAGTCTTCCTTTTCATCCTTAGCTATCTCCTTGCAATCCATGAGCAAAGCCTTAAATCCTAGTGTTTAATCCACCAAAGAAGCTTGATTCTTAGTATAGATGTGTGTGGGCAAGTGTGTGTTAGGTGGTTAACTGTGGGAATAGGTTAGGGTTTGATGAATATGGAGGATGGGATGAAAGAGTCTAAATAAAAGGCCCAAAATGAGCTTTTAAAGTTGTTCTGCAAGCACTACCATAAGGGCCAACTAGTCAACTAGGAAAATGGGCTTAGGGTGACCAGTTGAACCTCTATTCTCTGCCTCTATCGGTCACCCAAACTAGTTGATCACCAAGGGCACCCAGGGTGATAGATAGCCACTGCTTCGTGCTCCAAGTTTTGCCGATTTCGCTCCTGTCTTTCCTATTTGCTTTGAGCCTTATCCGCATGCTTCCAAACTCATTTTCCTTGCTTATGTCATCCTCAAAACCTTTTGCAACCTTGGTCCATTCCATATACATCTTCAATCAAGCTCTAAGCATAGCTTCAATTCTCACCTAAAATGCACAAAATGAGCATTTAGTGTAGTATTTTATCTTTAAACTCAACTGGGAACAGTTATATCCTTATATGCACAATTGTGATATAAATATCATATGAGGCTATCTAATCAGCACAAAACACCTCTAATCATAACGATATGCATGAACAAACACACACCAAAACCAAGACATGTCAACACCCCTAAATATTCTCCTTGATTGTCCCCAAGCAAGACCAAAACTAAGTTTTCTTTAAGATGCTTAAGAGGGTTGCAAAAAACATTGACTTGCTATGTTGGTGAATCAAAGGAGTATGAAAGAGTCATTTCTTTTGCAAGAGAGAGATCCTCAAGCCTTTTTGGAATCTTCCTATACTCACAAGAGTTCTCGCACCTCATGGGAAATTCCCAAGTAGCTATAACCACCACAAACTCAGGATTCTAATGCATGCACACAGGATGTTTTTTCATGGCCCCGAACAAACATGGCCTCCCAATATATACAAAGCCTTAAAGATACAAGGCGAAAGAAGATACAATGACAATGGCTCACAAATGACCTAAGAGCCTTATTCACAATACAACGAAAGAAAGAAAAGAGAAACTTGTGCTAAGTTCACATTGTGTGACTTAACACTTTATTCAATGAACTTCACTTTTTCTACTTTTTGGTGCCTTTTGGTTTTTTCACACTTTTCACTTTCTCAATCTTTTTCACTTTTTTTTCACATTTTTGCTTTTTCCATTTTTAGCATTTTTCAATACATAACACAAACAAAAAGAAAAGAAAAAAAAAGGCCAATGCACATTAAAAAGAACCAATCAAGGAAGGGGCACTCACATCAACACTCCTTTAACAAACATTTTTTCCAACTAAGTTATGGGGTAGCTACAAGGTGCTTTCTTAGAAGTACTCACTCCCCACAACTTTCAAAAAGGCATCTCCTTAAAGTTCCAGTTACAATATAACCTTATTTTTTCCAATCAATTAAATCAATAACAAGAGCCACCACTCCACTGAACAAAGAGATAAATGACTCTTTATGCACAAAAACGAAAAAATGTCACCATTTTTTATGAAAATAATGCAAATCTACCCTAAAGAAAGCATAAAAAAAGATCACCAAACACCCACACCCCCAAGCCTAAACTTTGCTTATTCTCAAGCAAATAGAACAAGACTACTAAACAAGCAAGCAAACAATACAAAGCATGTGAGGGTGGTGGGGATGAGATAGATAAGAGGGGAACAAGTAGAAAAAGGATAGATACAACCTTGTGTTCTTTTAGAAGCTCTTCAATGCCAATGATTAATGAATCATCTACTAACCTTGTTTTTCAACTACCTCAAACACTCACAAAGCACAAGATTAGTAGCATTACCATGCAAGCTTGCATTGGCATCGACAAATAATAAATAAGGTGTATGCAAAGGGGAATAATAGAAATGGGGATCAACACTTTTAGGGCCTAAAAAGAAAAACAAATGAAAAGAGAACAAAAATCAAAGAATGAAAATACCAAAAAGTACAAACAAACAAAAGTCAAGGAAAACAAGGAAAACAAATAGAATATAAACATGCCTAGCGTGTCTCTTAATAGTGTTGGTTTTAAGGCCCACAGCCAGGTGCTAATATTAGAGCAAGACATGTTTAAAGTTGCGAGGCACATATTGTCAGATGATCATTAAAATATAGACAATAGAAAGAAAAGGGTCATGCAATATATGATGGGGCAATGAATGCCTAATGCACCATTTTTCTAAATCTCACTTTGAAATATGAAATGAGAATGTATGCTTGGATGTGGAAAAGATCATGCTTAAACGTGAGAGATCATGCCCTGCTTGCTTTCTAATTAACCATCCCATGACATTCTTTTCATAATATGAGGCTAAGAGCACACACTTCCCATAAGTCAATGATAAATCAAATGTAAGCAATGTGGACATAGAGGCCTTAATCCGAGGTGAAAAAGTTTTTTACAAGGCACAAACATGAGCTCTAAAGAGGAAGGCTCAACGAAATGGGAAAGGAAAGTAGAAACGACATTCGAAAGGGAGTATTGAAGAAGAATGACGTTGAACTACTATACTTTTCTTTTCCACAAGATATGACATGATCGACGTTGAAGTACTATACTTTTATTTTCCACAAGATATGACATGATCAAGCCGAGGTCTCTCTAACTCCTCACAAAGGGTGAACTCAAATGAAAAGTCATCTAGACCTCAATATGAAAGTGCACAATATTGCTCCCTATAATCATAATGATTAGATGTAGATGCATGCATGGGCACATGATTGCTAGAGGTATTCTTGGGCTTCACAAAAAAAAGGGACGAGGGTAGAAGGTAGGGCAAGAATCAAAATCATGGTCATGGCTTCCACAAAGATCACAATTATAAGAATATGACTTCCTCTAATCATGATTACTAAGTGAAGATGCATCAACAAATGCATGACAATAAGGATCATAACTTGCACTAGCCCAAGATTGAAGATTCCCATATGCAAGGGGACAACAACCGATATGATGCTCACAACTTCCACATAAGCAACAAGCATTAGGAGCATATTCAGGCGGTAGGGAAGAGGATACGAGTGACCACCAAGAAGTATTAGGATCATTCATGTTTAATCAATCACAAGTAAAACCTCTTCTCAATTCAAAATTTCCTTTTATTATGCAAACAAAGAAAATATGAAAAGATAAAACAACACACAACTAGCTAAGACACACAAAACAAAGATGCCAAACAACCATGCCTTCCTAGAAACGGCGCCAAGAACTTGATGCAATTTTCGAGCATAAGCCTAAAATAGCCCGCAAGCACACAGGTCATGTATGGTACAACATGGAAGTGCGAAGTCATATTCCTTAGAGAGGCTAAATATGTACGATCGTAAGTTATTTGCAACTTAGAAAGCTACATGTCGTGACCTAAACTACCAATATTTTTGGGTTTTTAGTTTGTAGGAACCTTGAGAAAAGTAAATCTAACCTAAAGATAGGAAAGTAAAGTGCATGTGTGGAAATAGGGGAATCAAGCTGTCTAAAGGGAGTTGAACACTAGAAAGAGGACTAGGGTGACTTCCATTTGTTTAGTCCATCACATTAGTGGGTTAAGCATGACAGCGCAAGTGCAAACACATTTAGGACATGGCATTTGTGAATACATTGACATATCAAACTACTAAACACATAGATATGTTTAGATTACACTAATTTAAGCAATATCACCTCACATATATGCAATTGCTAACTCTGTTAATTTTATAATAAAAACTCCTTTAATTTAATTCCATTATATCATTAATTGGTGGTAAATTGAGTTATTTTATTTAAGTTTTGATAAAATGCAGACTTGGAAGAAGAATGGATGAATTTGAAGCTAAAACGAAAAAATTAGAATGAGAAAAGAACCTGGAAATTTGTAGGACTAGGTCATGGGATCACAAAAAAATCATGACTTGAGTTCCGAAGCTCCCTTTGAAGTGATTCAAGATTTTGTGGAAGGTTTACATCGAAAGCCACAACTTTACAATTGAAAGTTTTCACTAATTTGCATAAGAAGATAGTCCTAATTGTGTTCAAATATTTATCGACTAAAAGACACAACTTCTTCTTAAGTGGTGGGACCCAATAAAGAAATTAAAAAAAAAGGAAGAAAGTCTTTTCTTTCTTGCTTGACACATAAGGCAAAAGCAATAGGAAAGGCCTTCAATTGGCCTTTGTTGGCCTATGACGGTGGAAGGTAAAAAAACCACCACCCCTTTCATTATATATATACACATATGCACTAGATCAAATAAGGGTGTGGAGGCACTACGCACAACTTCTCCAACTCATATTTTTTTAGTTTTCTATCGCTTTTAGTTTGTTAGGATAGATTTCAATAGAAAATTTGTGAGAGATTAAATCATGGCAACTTTTGGAAGAGATTTTGAAGAGAATTTCATAATATTATTTTCTCAAATACGATGATTTTTTTCCTTTATTTTTTTCTCCTTTTGTGCTTTAATTTCATCATGAACTAAATCCTCATTATTTGGGGTGGTAGCTAGCGATTATTCTTATTCATATTTCGAATTCTTTGATATTTATTTGATTATTCATATTTATGCTTTGTTGTTATCAAATTCTTGGTTAATTATTATCATGCTTGCAGGTAATTTTTGTTAGTCAAGAATTTATACCTTTCACCATGTAGGAATCTTGTAGATTCTTATGGGTATGAATATAGATCAATTAACATGGCTAGATTTAATTAATTGTTTCAAGATTGAGATAGGTTATGCCACTAGGATAGTCTATGGCTTTATGGTCTCAATTAATTCTCTAGGACTTGTTAGATTAGTTTAATTAGAGTTTAGTGACAGATAATTTATGTCATTGAGATAGATTATGCCTCAATAGTTTTAGTTAATTAATCTAGGTGCATTAAACATGTAGCTGTCCCTTGCACTTAATTAGAAATCCCGAAGTTGACAAACATGAATATGATAATATCACCCTAAATCGCGTCTCCTATAGAATTAAGTCTCATAATTTTCGTGGTTGATTCCTGTGATTTTCTTTTAGTTAGTTTATTTTTTCTTTTTAATTTAGTTTAATTTAAAAATTGTCTCTCGCATAGCCTTCAATTTAGTTACTTTTAGTTTTGAATTTTAGTTTAGAATTTATTTTTATTTCTTTCTAATTTCTGGCAACAATTCCAATTTCCTATGGTTCGACCCTCGAATTGCATTCGTGTGATAAAAAGGAAATTTTGTGATTTTGTCATTGACTAAATTTAACTGTTATTATCTAACCATACAACAATGTAGGCAAATTTTTGGCGCCGTTGCCAAGGAATTGGCATCTAGTTGTTAGAATTTTTTTAATTTTAGTTTTGTATTTTTTCTTTTTTCTTCTTTAATTTTTTGTTTTAACAAATTTAAAAAATATTTTAGTTTCTTTTCATTTTATTTTTTAGGAAACCGTTGTTTTTTTTTGTGTATTTTTAATTTTTGCATTTTTTCTTCTTTAGTTTTTTTTATTATTTTCTTAAAAAATTCAAAAAACTTTTTTGTGCTTTTCAATTTTTTTTAAAGAAATTAGTTGTTTATTTGATTTTTTTTAATTAATTTAGTTGTTTGTTGTTTGTTTCATTTGCTTTTATTTTTGTAGTTTATCTTATCTTGTTTATTTTCTTTTCTTGTTATTTTGTTCTATTTAGTAACCTGCAGAGCTCTAGTGGTCTTGTTCCTTATTGCATGCATAGGCGACATTCTAAATAGAGAATTACTCCCTTTTGATCTCAAAATTGCAAGAAACTTCACATAGAGAAAAACACAAGCTAGACAACCAAAAGTTGCACAATCTTTAAACATGGCTGATGATAATAACAATCAAGTAATCATTCCTCACTATGGTGTTAATGATGAAAATGTCCAAGATCCACCTAGGCAAGTCCCACCTTCTAGGTAAGAGCCAAACCTCGTGCATACACTCCACCTATGGCCATTGCATTACTTGACAAAGGGGAGGTTGACTTCAAGATTAAGCTACAGTTATTGCAGAGTCTCCTAACCTTTTGTGGTCTTAGCAATGAGAACCCATATCATCATAATAATGCATTTTTAGAACTTTATTCCACATTTAAAATTAGAGGCGTTAGTGATAAGGCGATTCAAATGAGAGTGTTTCTCTTTTCTCTTAAGGATAAAGCAAAGCACTAGTTGAACACCCTTCCCGTAGGTTCTATCACTTCTTGGGTAAGTCTTAAAAGAGAATCTCTAGATAAGCTTTATTCCATAGCAAAGACCACTCCTATGAGAAGGGAAATCACTAATTTTGTGTAGTTTGATAGTGAGTTATTCAATGAGAGTTGGGAGAGATTTTTAGAGATGTTCCGTAATTGTCCTCATCATCACATTGCCGATTGGCAATTAGCACAGTCTTTTTATTAGGGTTTTTCTAAGCATCATAAATAGATGATAGATACAGCTTGTGGGGGTATGTTTTTGTATAAGAGTCCTGAAGAGGCTTGGCAGCTATTTGGGCACCTTAGTGAAATTTCTCAACAGCGTGCAACCTCTTCACTTGTTGATATAGATGGGTTAGAAAGGGCTTGTGTGAGATTTCATCACAAAATGATCTTACTTTGATAATTGACATGATATCTAAAAGGATGGATCAATTGTTATCAATTAACAAAAAATTTGTGAAAGTAGTGGAGTCTAATGTTGTGGATAAATGTCCTTTATGTTATAGAAATTCTCATTCTATTCTTAATTGTCCATTGGATAGTCAATTTTCTAGTGTTGAAGAGGATGTGCAATTGAGGGATATCCACATAATATCCTCTACTCAAATACATATAATCTTGGATGGCACAACCACCTAAGTTTTCGTGGAAGCAACAGTGGCAAAATGATGTGCAACAATTCAAGGCTTCTCAAGCCAATTCTTCTTGTATGTCATAACCCCTTAGTTTTCAACTTGGACCAAGGTACGCACCTCCTACTCATCCTCTTACACACAGGTTAGTCAATATGGTTCTAACTTTCAAGACAAAGTTTTAAAGGCTCTATAGAAATTGGATGATCACAGTCAATTGTTGCACTCACACTCACAAGTTATAACTAAATTAGAGCAATAAATGAGTCAATTTGCTAACATTACACAGTTTATGACTAGGATTAGAGCAATAAATGAGTCAATTTGCTAACATTACACAGTCTATGACTAGGCTAAAACAACAAATCAGTCAACTTGCGAGTGCCTTAACGAGAAGCGAAAATAGGTTACCAACACAAACTGTAGAGAATCTTAAGAGACATGAACTAGCAAATGCAGTTATAGTGCTTAGGAATAGAAAGGAAGTGGATAATGGGGTGAATCTAGATGCAACATATAGGTATATAAGCATAAAGCACAAAGAGAAAACTGATGATGAATGTGTGGATAACTCGAGAGAATTAATTGATATTGCTATATCTTCACCTAAAACACAACATGCTCTAAGGCACCGTGTCCTCAATCCTTAGAAAGGGACAAAGAAAAGGAATCTAAGAAGAATGAAATTTTGAAGAATTCCAAGCATGTAAATGTTAATTTTCCTCTCCTAGAAGTGATTAAACAAATTCGTGCGTATGCTAAGTTCTTCAAAGATTTGTGCACTTAATACCATAGGATCCAAGCACATGTCCCTAAGAAAGTAAGGCTAGCTGAGGCGGCTCGTAGCATTCTCACTTCTCTATCTTCGCTTAAACGTAGAGATCTTAGGGCTTTCACTATTACATTCTTTCTAGGAGAGCATCACATTGATAGGGCATTTCTTGACTTGGGTGCTAGTCTTAATATTTTACCTTATGAGATCTATAAGTGACTAGATTTGAAGAGGATGAAGCCAACAGCCATTACACTTCAATTGGTAGATAGATCCATTAGGGTACTTAGAGAAATAGTGGAAAATGTGCTTATTGAGGCTGATAAATTCTTATTTCGTGTGGATTTTATTGTTTTGGAGACTGAGCCTGCAAATTTTAAATAGAGTTATACATCTATGACCTTAGGTTGACCACTCTAGGCCACAGCCAATGCAAAGATAGACAACATAAGTAGCCTAATGAAGGTGTCTTTTGGAAATATAAAGGCTAAAATTTTGGTTAATAGTTTGGGAATAGTTCAGAGAGAATAAAGACTCATGAGGATGATGAAACTCTTAAGGATAACTGTATCCCTGTGAAGAATGGTTCACGTAGTGGTTTGCATGTAAGAGGACATAATATTTTTGGGGATAGTTGTGTAGAAGTCTCTAAGGCTCCTGGCTAACAAGTTCTGGCTCTGTGTTGTCCGGCTAAAGACGTTAAACTTACCGCTTCCTAATAGGCAACCTAAGGTATTTGAGTTGACTATTTTATTTGTTTTGTAATGTTTATTTTATTTTATTCATGCTCTTTTTATTTTTATCATTTTTTTAGTCGACTTTAGTTCCTCTTAGAATTCGAAGCCTTTGTATGGGGATGTAAATAAGGTCGACTGGAAAAAAAATTGTAAAAATGAAAAAGAACTAAAAAAAATCCTTTGTTTTGTGTTAATAAAGCTCATTAATTATTCTTATCATTGTATTTTGTGTTTAACTGAAGATGCTTTCACTTGTAAGAAAGAAATGTGATTACATGATTGTTAAGTGAATGTAGAAAAGCTGTCATCTCAGGTTAGAGACCGTCTTTTTGGCATTACCCGTTAGGTTGTGTTGTTCTAACCCTTTCCTTTTGATGTTTAATGTTTCTTACAATGGAAACATTACAAGATTTGGGTTGGGGGTTGAGGATGAGAATGGACAACGTTGTGCTTCTACAAATACATGTCAATAAGGTAAAAAAAGGGGTAAATTTGAAAATTTTTTGCATATTTAAACTTGAATTGCACAGCTGACTCTGACTTGATTGTGAGACTTGCATGATTGGTGAGTGAATTTCTTTGGAGCAATTTTTTAGTCTTTGCTATAAATCCCTTATTACTTGCTTTAGTTGTGTCGTTTTCTAGAAGCGTCATAAAGATGATAAATGGGGAGAAGAAGGTGACTTCGTAAGCCTGCGTTAAACCTGGTAGGAAATTTGTTGAAGTGCTACTCTGTGCTGTAAAAATATGACAATATCATTTTCTTTTATGTGTTTTTGAGAGAGAGAGAGAAAGAGAGAGCCAAAAAGGGAAAAGCATAAAAGTGGAAAAAAGTCAAAAGGAAAAAATCTAAAAAAGTGTCAAAATGACACAATTGTTATTCATGTGTATTCTTGTATTCTAAAAAGTGAAAAGTGTGAAAAGCAAAAAAGCAGAAAAAAGTCGAAAGAAATGAAAAAATGAGAGGAAAAAGTTGTGGGATAACACTCTACTCTTCTGGTGTTTTGATGACATGAAACTAAATGACTTTGGGTCTACCAAAGTGATTGTTATTCGTGAGCACAAGCCTAACTACCCCACAAGTGCACAGGGTCATACATAGCATAGTGTGTGCGAGTGCGGGATTGAATCCGAAGGGAGGCCTAACATGAGTGGAGTTCTAAGCTAAGCCTGTCCTAAAGAGCTACGTGTCCGGATCTAACCTATAATGCTATTGGGTTTATGGATGGAATAGAGTGCGGAAAAAGTAAACCTAAGCTAAGGATAAGGAAATAAAGGCAATGTGTGTGTGAGATAGGGGAATCAAGCAGTCTAAGGGAGTCTAACATGTAGAAATAGGGACTATGGTGATTACATCTTGGAAATGGGTAATTACTATGTCTTTCTAGGGTTGTTTGATAGATTATACTAGGTGCTCTAATCTAGACCTCTAATTAACCTCCTAATTAGTACCCTAAGCCTCAGTGTTGGGTTTGTGCCTAGGTGCAATGCCTAGAAGTAAGGTGTGGTCTTTATGACTTAGGAATTAGGGCTAGCTAATAGGGTTATAGGTGACTTAGATCGATCTAACTCTAACACTTAGTTCACTAATTAGTTCCCTAATCTAACCCTAGGACTCAGTGCGAGTCCGTCCTTAAGCTATGCCCCACTTAGAGCTATGGCGTGGTCCTTATGAACCTAGGGTGTTAAGGTGGACTAACTAGTCTTCCTAAGTGAACTAAGGTCAACTAAACCTATCTAAACTCCTATTGGCTGGATTTAAAGCCAAAGGGGACTCGACCTAGGCTAGTTACTAGTTGTGCTCCATCGATCACATCACAGTAGCGGAAATTAACAATTATGCGCAAAGCATACACATCTAGGGCATGGCATTCGAGAATATTCCAGAGTATTCTACTACTAAGCATATAGACATACATAGATTACAACAATTTAAATAATAGGACCTGACATATAAGTAATAGAAGCTACTTATGCTATTAAGTGTGCTAAATAGAAGCTATTTATGCTATTAAGTATGCTAACACACACATAGACATGTATATAGTCATACCCACTTCATGTAATCACCACACAAAAACATAGACATGCTAGCAGAATGATTCAAAAATGTTGATAGCATAATAGACTTCAATACATATAAGCTACATCCTTGAGGCATTTCTACAGACACATAGACAAGTATGTAAATTTGCCATTGAAACCCTAAGCACAAGCATATATATATACATATATATATATATACATATATATATATATATATATACAAATCCATCAAGTTCTCATTAATAAAAAGTAGTAATCAATCCATAAGTACAAGAATAATCACTTTTCATGCTCTACTTATACATTTATTAACTTGAGATGTAAGGGAAATAAGGAATACACTTTTATATCCAAAGCTAATCCTTTACAATCCACAAGCATGAGCCCCAATTCTTGTCATTAATCCTCTTAAATCCTTGATACTAAGTTCTAAATGTGTTTAGAAGTAAGTGTTAAGGTGGTTGTAGGTGGATCTAGGGTTTAGGGAAATGGGTGTGTGTGTATGGGGTGAAAGATATGTAAAATGAGCTCAAAATGGGCTTAAATAGGCCATTCTATTGCAAAAGCCGGTCATCGAGTCAGTCTGCTGGCCCAAAATCAAGTGAGACCAACCAAAATAAGTTGCATTCTAGTTAGGGTTGGTCTCTTAGCCAGTCAGCCTGCCCTGGGCAATGGTATTTCTCATATCTTGCTCATTTTGGCTCTAATTCACTCACGATTGTTTCTATAGCCTTGTATCGCTTCCATGCACTTCCAAGGCCATTTTTCTTCATCTTTTCATCCCTATAAACATGTTTGTGCTTTGTCCATTCCCTCTATGGATGCAAGCTCTAAATTCCAGCTCCAATTGTGCTCGATGTTGCCTGGTTGTTTTGTTCTTCTTCCGAGAGCTTCCGAATGGCTTTATCTTTATTTCTCCTCTTCTAAAACACCCTTGTCTTTGCTCAATCATCAAATCATCATGCTTTTGGGCTTCGAGAATTGATCCAAATGTCACCTAAATCAAGCAATAACCTTACCATTACATTTATGTCCTACACTCAACTATAAACATGTAAACCCTAATATGCACAAGTATAACCTAAATACTATACTACTACACCTAATGAAGCAAAAGAAACACGTCAAAACAAGAATAAGAATGCAATATAGAAGCACACACAAAACCAACACATCATGATCTTTTATGGAGCCAATTTCCTATTCTTGTAAATTACATGATGTGCTTAAACTAGTTGAAAGAGATAGCGTGATTGAGGTTGAGTAATTGAGGGGTACATGCTTAGTAATTGTCACGTCGTATGCATGCTTGCTTGGGTGATTTTTGTCTTACTATTGATTCATTGTTGTTTGTATGGTTTTTCTCATTCCGCCTAACTGAATTTTTTCTTAAAATTTAGATTTTCCTTTGCTTGAGGACAAATAGAGAGTAGGTTTGGGATGTGATAACTTCATTAATTTTATAATAAAATCCCTTTAATTTAATTTCATTATATCATTAATTAGTGGTAAATTGAGTTATTTAATTTAATTTTTGGTGTAATGCAGATTTGGATCAGATAAATTTGAAGCTAAAATGAAAAAATCAGAATGAGAAAAAAAAGAATTAAAGCTGAAAATTTGCAAAACTAGGGCATAGGATCACAAAAAAATCCAAACTTGAGTTTGAGAGCTCCGTTTGAGGCGATTCAAGATTCTGTGAAAAGTTTTCATTGAGATCCATAACTTTCCAGTTGAAAGTTTTTGCTAATTTTGACAAGAAGATAGTTCGAATTGCATTCGAATATTTATGCACTAAAAGACAAAACTTCTTCTCAAGTGGTGGGACCCATGAAGAAATTAAAATATATATATATAGAAAGAAAGTCTTTTCTTTCTTGCTTGACACGTAAGGTAAAAGGAAGAGGAAAGGTCTTCAATTGGCCTTTGTTGGCCTATGATGGTGGAAGGAAAAAGACCACCACCCCTTTCATTCTATATATACACATATACATCAAATCATTTAGAGGTTTAAGGGCTACCACGCACAGCTTCTCCATCTCATTTTTTTGCTTTTTTAGCTCTTTTAGTTTGTTAGGATAGATTTTGATAGAAAATTTATGAGAGATTAAATCGTGGGCAGCTTTTGGAAGATATTTTAAAGAGAATTCCACAATATTATTTTCTCAAGAATAATATTAGTTTTTTTCCTTAATTCTTTCTCCTTTCATGCTTTAAATTTCAACATGAACTAAATCCCCATGATTTGGGTGGTACTTGGTGATTATTCTTATTCATGTTTTCAATTCTTTGGGATTTATTTGATTATTCGTATTTATGCTTCATTGTTATTAAATTCTTGGTTAATCATTATTATGTTTTTAGTTAATTTTTGTGAGTCAAGAATTTATATTTTTCACCATATAAAAATCTTGTAGATTCTTGTGGGTATGAAAATAGATCAATTAACAGGACCAGATTTAATTAATTGTTTCAAAATTGAGATAAGTTATGTCACTGAGATAGCCTATGCCTTTATAGTCTCAGTTAATTCTCTAGGACATATTAGATTAGTTTAATTAGAGTTCAGTGATAGATAATTTATGTCATTGAGATAGATTATGCCTAAATAGCTTTAGTTAATTAATCTAAATGCATTAAGTTTGTAGTCTAATCTCTTGCACTTAATTGGAAATCCCGTAGTTGACAAACATAAATGTGATCATTTCTTAGCTATCACCCTGAATCACATCTTCTATAGATTTAAGTCTCACAATTTTCGTGGTTGATTTATGTGATCTTTTTTCGTTATTTTCTTTTATTTTTAATTTAAAAATTATCCCTCGCATAATCTTCAATTTAGTTATTTTTTATTTTGAATTTTAGTTTAGAATTTATTTTTATTTCTTTCCAATTCCTTACAACAATCTCGATTTCCTGTGGGTCAACCCTCGAGTTGCATCCATGTGATAAAGAGGAAATTTTGTGATTTTGTCGTTCACTGAATTTAACTGTTATTATTTGGCCTTATAATGACGTGGTCAGCAATCGAAGCTAATCAAGCTATTAAGGCATGTGAACGCACACATAGGCATGTCTGAATGCATTATCGACTTCATGGATCCATTATATAGACACATAGATATACTTACATAATGTTTTAGAAGTGATTAGTAATAAATAAGGTTCAATATAATATATGCTATCTCATTGAGGCATATTATCAAACACTTATGTATGAAATAAGCCATAATGCATATATATAAATCCATCAAATACCCCTTATAAGATTGTAATAAATCAACCCATAAAACAAGTGTTAATCACCCAAAAATGCTATATTCATACATAAAATAAACTAGGACAAAAAGGAGATAAAGAGCCTTTCTTTTTATCCTTAGCCATCTCTTTATAATCAATGAGCAAAGCCCTAAATCCTAATGTTTGATCCACCAAAGAAGCTTGATTCCTGGTGTAGATGTATATGGGTGAGTGTGGGAATAGATTAGGGTTTAATGGGTATGGAGGATGGGGTTAAAGATTCTAACCAAAAGACGCCCGAAATGAGCTTTTAAAGTTGTTCCTGAGGCACTACCGGAAGGGCCAACGGGTCAACCGGCAAAATAGGCTTAGTGTGATCAGTTGAACCTTTTTTTTTTGCCTCTACCGGTGACCCTAATCGGTCGATCGACGAGGAACCCCAGGGTGACCAGCAACCATTGTTTTATGCTCCAAGTTTTGCCAATTACGCTCTGGTTTTCCTTGTTTGCTTCGAGCCTCATCCATGTGCTTCCAAACTCATTTTCCTTGCTCTTTTCATTCTCAAAACCTTTTGCAAGCTTGGTCTATTCCATCTACATCTTCAATCAAGCTCCAAGCATTACTCCAATTCTCATCTAAAATGCATAAAATGAGCAGTTAATGTAGTATTTTCTCTTTAAACTCAACTATGAACCCTTATATGCTTATATGCACAATTATGATGTAAATACCACACAAAGGCTATCTAATAAGCACAAAGTACCCCTAAATCATAAGGATATGCATGAACAAATACACGTCAAACCAAGACACATCAACTGCCAATTGGTGACTGTACATCATTTATTGTTTTCTGAGGCTCCAGATCAAATATGGCTTTGATTTTTTCTAAATTCGCCTCAATGCCCCTGCAAGGTCACCATAGAGCATAAGAATTTTCTGGCACTTACAGTGAAGGTAGATTTTTCTAGATTGAGCTTGATTTCAAACTTCCCCATTGTTTGAAAGGCTTTATCCAAATAGGACATTGGTCCTCAACTTTCAAGCATGTTTTCAAAGTAAACTTCTATGTAGCGTCTGATCTGACCTTTGAATGCCATGTTCACCATCCGTTACTCTGTCGCACCTACATTTTTTAGTAAGGCTGAGCATTCAGTTATAATTTTGAACCAAAATAACCGAAAACTTAATTTTTAAAATTTTAATAATTGAAACCCAACCGAATAAGATAAATAACTGAAATTTTGGAATCGATTTCTTCAGTTCAGTTCCGGTTAATAACCGAAATAATTGAATTGTAAAAAATTAAAAAAATACATTAAGAAACCTAATAATAGAATTTTGAAAGTAAACACAAGCTTTAAATTTAAAAATAGATACAAAAAGTAAAAAAGAAAACAAAAACTCACAAAAAGAAACAAAAACAGTAAGTCATGTGCCATTGTTCTTGTCTGCTTCAAGGCTTCAGAATTGATGGTTTCTTTTTTCAGTTTATCAGACTTATAGTTCTTCATTAAAATTCTTCTTTATTCAAACTTTATTCTTCCAGACTTGGATTTTATTCTTAAAAGTATTATTAATATTCTTTTTAGTGTTGTATGTATTATTAAATTGTAAGCTAGCCTATAATTAATCATAAAATAATAAAACTATATAGTTTCAATAACTCGGTTATTTCAGTTAATAACTAAAATTTTTAAACAACAACCAAAACCAAAACTGAACACCGAAATATTAAAATTTTACTAACCGAAACCAAACCGGATACCCGAATAACCGAATAGAATTGTTATTTTGGTTTGGTTTGGGTTTAGTTTTTGGTTAATAACTGAAATATGCTCACTCTTATTTTTAAGTCCAAAGGGCATTACCCTATAGTAGTAGAGTCCTTGATCAGTGATGAATGAGGTATATTCTTGATCAAAAGGTACCATTTTGATTTGGTTGTAGCCTGAAAAAGCATCCATGAAAGACAACATCTAGAAGCCCATAGTAGAATCCACTAGTTGGTCAATCACGGGAGCAAAAAGCTGTCCTTTGGACATGCTTTGTTCCTGTCAATGAAGTCTACAAATAGCCTCCACCTCCCTTTTGATTTTTTAACCAACAAGACATTAAAGACCCAAGTTGGGTATGTAATTTCTTTGATGTGACTTGCTTTTAGCAGTTTTTTCACTTTTTCATGGATAACCTTATTTTTTTTTACTCTGAATGTTTGGCGTTTTTGCCTTACAGGGCAACATTTGGGGTTGATATTTAAGCAGTGCACAATGACTTTTGGATCGATACCTGGCATGTCAGTCACGCTCTAAACAGAAATATTTTTATTTTTAAGGAAACATTCAACAATACCTTTTTTGAAGGTCGTTACTTATTTCTCACCCAATTTGTGCTTTATCCTCTACAGCTTCCAGCTCAATTGGTAGAAGGTCTTCCATAGGACTACTTCTTCTTGGAGCCTCTTTTTCTTCATAGACCTCTATCATCATTTTCTCGATCTTCTTTTCCCTATTCTTTGGTTTGAAGGAAGCTGCATAAAATGCCCATGCATTATGATAATTTCCTTGGATAGTGATCACCCTATCTCTTACCGAGAACTTCATCATCTGATGGTATGTTGAAACTATTAGCCCCAACTTGTTGAGAGTTACACGCTTGATTATCTCATTCAAGATCGTTGGACAATCAACTAGTACCAAATCCGCAGTGAGATCAACATATCTACTACCATCGCCGATGCTTAGAGGCAAACTCGTCATGCTGTCTGCCTACAGTTTGTTCCCAGCAAACCTTACTAGTTCGTTCTTCAAGGGTGTAAGTTTGTATTTATTGAGATTTAGCTTTTTGAATGCTTCGTAGTATAACACATCGACTGGATTACGTATATCTACTAGGATCTTTTCACTATATAGTTAGCCAAAATAACATTAATTATTAAAGGGTTATCGTGATTTATCAGTATCCTAATGAGGTCCCTATTAGTGAAGGTTGCTTCTTCTATTCTTTGCATTTTGTTTGTCGGGGCTTCTTACGGTGATTGGACATACATCTTCCTTCTGGCTATAGTTTCTCCTCTTGTCGCAAGTTCTCCCAATATTATGTGGACCAGTGCCCAACACCCTTTTGTCGTTTTTGGGCTGCGGGAACATCAGTCTGTCTTATTCTTTCACTGCTTGGTAACAAACTGAGTAAGCCTCCCTTTCCTTACCAAAGCTTTGATTTCATCCTTCAGGTTTTGACACTCCTAAATGAGGTAGTAGTTATCTTTGTACAAATGATAGTATTTATTTTTGTATCTTTTATTTGGATTGCTGCTCATCTTCTCTGGTCATTTGACCTCCCTCTTATTTTTCAATGCTGATAGGATCTCAGCTCGAGAGAAGTATGAAGGGGCATGTATGTTTCAAATATTCTCTTAAAGATTTTGGGGTTCTCCCTCTGTCATTTCACAACAATTCGCTCCAGAAAGTCCTCTTAACGTTTTTGTTTTTGCTTGCCTAGGGTATGTTCCATCTTGAATTCTCTTTCCTGTTCTTTTCTTTTAAAAGAATCACATTTTTTGCCAGGATATATTTTTCTGCCCTTTCCATTAGATCGATCAATGAGGCGTGCTTCTTCTTTGTCTGAATGCTAGAAAGCTTATAGTCCGGCACACCATGCATGAAAGCCTAAATTTGAGACTTTTAGAGTTGCTCCATTGAACCTTTTCATTAAATCTCGTAGGATTTTGTCTTTCCTCTATCACATTCTGATCACTGAGGCTGATGATTGGGAGCCATTTTTCCACTAGTGAACCTATTTATAAAACAAGTGAAAAGCTTATTTAACGAAGTAATAGGGTGTCTGGGTAGTTCATAATACCATTTGATGGCATGATGTGGAAAGCTTTACATTAGGCTAACTTATGGTGGTGAATGTTGAGAGTGAAGCACCTACCTTGAGGTGATTGGAGCAAAGGCGAATGATTCGTAGTAGTAGTAATAGTAATCATTATCATCATCATCATCATTATTATTATTAGTGGTAGTAGTGGTGGTGGTAGTAGTGTAGTAGTGTGATTATCATTAATATAAGATTCCAACAGTAGGAGGGTTTTTTGGCTTTGCTTTTTATAAGTTACTTATAGGCAACTTTTGATATATATAAGCAAATAACAAATAAACAACACTGTTTATAACCTATTAACATGTTTACTAAATGTATGCTTACAAGCCATAATATTTATTAAAATGAGTAAAAAAGACATCTTATTAATTAAGAGGTAACTTTTTTTTGTATTTTAAAGAATATAAATGAAATTTTGTCTGATCAACTCTTATCTCTCCATATATAAAAAGAATGAGTTTCTAAAAAGTACTATTCATATTTGGTCGTTTAGGTTTTTTAGTAATTTTGCACTTCATTTATTTACTTTTTCAGCTGGCCAATGTAGACAAAATGTGGATGTTGCTCTTCCATTCATTCTTTTTTTTCTCCTCTCTTAGAAGACCAAAGATGCACCCTTTATCAAAGCCATCCTCGATAGACAACCATGATGATGATGCGAGTGTGAAGAAGTAGCAAATCTCTTTCGCAGGTAAACTTGTTCTCCTTCTTGATCTCTTCAGATTCTTATTTTTGTTTCTAACTTATTTTGTTTTTCCCCTAATTTTTGATTTTAGGGTTTGTCAAGTTTTATACAATTAAAAGCTTGATATTTAAGCCTACCATTGGTTCCAAGTAATTTCTTAAGCAAAGAGAAAGATTAGCTGTGCAAAGTAATATTGCTGATAAATCAAGATTGGCCCTCGGCAGATGACAATGATGATGATGCAAGTGTGAAAAAGTACAAATCTCTTTAGCAGGTAAACTTGTTCTCCTTCTTGGTCCCTTTAGATTCTTATTTTTCTTTCTTACTTATTTTTGTTTTTCCCCTAATTTTTTATTTTAGGGTTTGTCAAGCTTTATATAATCAAAGGCTTGCTTTAGTGGCTTAAATTTTGATATTTAAGGCTACCGTTGCTTCCAAGTAATTTCTGAAGCAAACAGAAAGATTGGCCGTGGAAAAGTAATATTGCTGATAAATCAAGATTAGTGCAGAGTAGTATCTGTCACTTATTTTTCTTTCAATATTTGTTTGGGCACATGGCTTTTGTGTATATTCATTGTGGAGATGATGTCGTGGTAGTCTTCTTTCTATTTAGGATCTTTTAAGAAATATTTATGCTTTTGTTGTTTTGATATTTACTAATAGCCTTGCGGAAAACATGTAAAATGAAAACTTAAACTTATTAATCAACTTTGAAGCAGGGGAAAGATGGTTTTGGATCTATGCTATTAATTTACTACTAAATAAAAAGTGGCTTGCCATAAATATAGAGATTTTATTTGTTTAATAATCTTGATATTTGTACAAGACAAACCAAGAAATCATCTGGACACGAGATACGGCTTGAATTTTAAAGGTCAGCGACAAGGAAAGGTAATAGATTGCTGGTAAATTAATAGAATGAGATCATTTCTTTTTTAGCTCTTGGTGTATTGGATACATAATATATTTATTCGCTAAGTGTCCCTCTCTCTTGGGTAATTCCTTCATTTGTTTTGCATTGTTATCTAATTTGGATAATTAAGTTCGATAAAGCAAATATCTACACTGCTATTTTGTAATTAAATTTTAGTGGGTAAAAGATAGTCTAATTGTTTGGCTAGCCAAAACTTGCCTGAGATTTATAAGGTTTATCTATGGCTGAAATATTGAATAAAAGATGTTTTATTTAAGTTTTCCTAGATCGGCTCTACAAAAAGATGCAAAATATTATACACTTGAGAGTAAAGCAGGCCATTCCCACTTCTGATGGGAGAAATGGTAATGATCTTTCCATTCAATCAATACACATCTTTTGAGAAATAAGTTATTTAAGCATTTAGAATGATAGGTTCTGTTGTACTATGACACTATTATTCAATTTATTTCTCATATACTCTTTTTGAAAATTTTCTTGAACTTTCTAATTGTTTTAGCATTGAGTTTGCTTTTAAGCAATTTTCAGGAGAAAATTGACCTTTTCTTTAAATTTTGAACTCTTTTGGTATTCTTCTATTATTAGAATACAATATCTACTCCAGATAGTTTTCTAAGAAAAGAGAATTCCTCAATACTTACTTTATTCTGATATGGTATACACAGCTAGTGGTCTATAGCCTATTCTATAATTTAGACTTATTCAGATCACTTTTTATTTGCTTTCTTTTTCAGGGTCAATACTTTCTATTCGATGATGACATGCATTTCTTTGTCCATTTATTGACTTAGGAGTTATTGTTGTAGTTTGACTAGATTTATCGATGAAAAGATAACTGCTTGTTGTTAGAGTAAGAATTGAGTTGATGTGAGCTGACTTGATTTTGGTACTATTGTCTCGATATTCATGTACATAGTTATCAATTAAGGTGAATCAAATCCTTGAAGTTAGGCTGCATAACTTATTGATTGATGTAATAGATTATATGTGGTTAATACAGTCCATGTACAGCTGCATTGTATTTGGTTTGTATGTCAACTCAAGACATTTTGGGGTGCCCTGTGAAGTGGAATAATGGGAAATTTTAATTGTTTGCAACATTGTCTGATTTCCATATGGCAAAGTGAAATGCTCGTGATGTTGATGAATCATTAGATGAAAATCAGAAAAGATTGTTATCAAATCAAATAAGAAGGAAATGCTATGCTAATATGCCTGTTCATGAAAAGCAAGAATTTTTTAGGAAAAGAAATGAGAAGTGCAAAAGCAATCTTGCAAAGCAAGGCAATAGTAATAAGGAAAAACAAAAGCAACTAAATCATGGAATTATAATCAATGACACCATAGGTATTGCGGTACTCTTTTTGTTCACATCATATAATTGTAATTGACATAAAGCAAATAATTTTTGTTTTCAATTAGTATCAAGTTTTGTTTTCTTCTGTTGCAGAAACTATTGATGTTAATAACATACCTTTAACTAAAGGTAATTTCATATGAAAAGATATAGTATACTAAATTGTATTTATCATTGCTTTTATCTAAGACATAGTGTTTGTTTTTCCTTTGAAAGGTGGTGAAGATACAAATTCAAGTGATAACTGAAAGAAAACAATTAGTATATTCTCAATTTATGAGAATGGTAAAACTATACAAACATAGCATGTTATAAGTTGATAGAGACTTTCATAGTTGTTTAAGAGGTGTTCTACTATTATGGCAGGATCGACATCAGGATATAAGAATGAGGAAAAACTAGAAATGCCATAAGGTATTGATATTGCTATAGGTGTGCTTAGTCTATGTTTTATGCGGATTGAACGTATTATCTTTTTATTTTCTATGCATTATTAAATTATGTATTCTTAGTGAATTGCAAAGTCACAAGTGAAAGGGGCACACTTTGAGAGAAAATATAGCTACAGAGTATGGATTTTACCTGATTCTCCATCTTGTAAATATTGTAATGCCAAAAGATTTTTTTTTGAACCTGATAGTTTTTATTGCTCTCAAGGAGAAGTGTCACTTGTGATGAACGACATGCATGAAGAACTTAAATATCTATATGCCTCAACTAATGAAAAATGTGTTGAATTCAGAAAAGTGGTTAAAACTTGTAACAATGCATTTGCATGTACATCTTTTGGTGTTAAATATGATAAGGATTTATGTTGTCGAAACAAAGGGGTTTACACTTTTGGAGTTCAAGGACAAGGATATCATTATCTTAACCTATTCTATGA
The DNA here is from genome assembly GCA_028554755.1 of Cordia subcordata. Lineage (NCBI taxonomy): Eukaryota > Viridiplantae > Streptophyta > Magnoliopsida > Boraginales > Cordiaceae > Cordia > Cordia subcordata. The sequence goes on along the minus strand of JAPTOF010000021.1, from coordinate 11,042,796 downwards.
CAATGAGAATGTTATACGAAATTTGCAACTTTTTTTTCTTTGACACAAGATGAGGTTTGGCAACATTTAAGCTCTATAAGTAGGTTAAGACAGCATTGTTAGGAGAATTATTCGAATACTTGTTGATAACTCTTGCAATTCCCTTTTTCGTAGTTTAAGAGAAATTGAAAACTTAGGCTTATATGAAGTAAGAATCAAAGCTAATCCAAGTATGGATCAACGAGTCTATAATATGCCAAGTTCTTCATAGGTTGCTCCTATATGGAGTGGTGCTGACAGTTCAAGTAATTATAAAGGTCACGAAATCAAGGCTTATACTCAAAGTGGTTGTAGTCATAGAGCAGAGCATTATTTTGGTTGTTATGACCCTTTTCAATACCCTTTGTTATTTCCTAGAGGAGAAACAAGTTGGCACCAAGGTATAGAAAAAGTCTTGTCTGACAATAAGGAAAGAAAATGCAAGAAGAACGCACACCAACCGTTGAAAAATCCTAGAGCTGTTAATTCTGCTAAATAATTACTAGATGTTGAAACTAAAGGTTTCCTCTCCTTCAAATTATATACATTAGAATAAAAATCTGCATGCTCGATATGGAACTTTTCTATATTTATTATCAATAAATTACGTATTCTTTTCATTGATTCTACGTATTTTTTGTTTACATTGAATGAGTTAACTGATGCTTTATTGATCTTACCTTACTTTTTATACTTATTTGCTTTTTTTGTTTGTGTAGTTGCTCAGGCAAACAAAAGATCAAAGAGCACCATCTCATGTTGAGAATATTATTGTTACAAATTTCAAGTTAGACCAAACGACAACTCTTTTTTTATTCATGCAAGTAGGTTGAATCAATAATATATAGTTGATCAATATGTTAAGTTAGAAACAATGCAACTTGATTTTTCGTCAAAGCTAAGTCAAATTATAACCAAAATCGCACTAGGGCCTTAGATAGCATTACGGATGGACAATTAGAAGGGTCAAAAGTTGGTTGTAGTATAGTGTTGCCTGCAACTTTTATTGGTGGACCACGAGATATGAGAAAAAGATATATGGATGCTATGGCGTTGGTTCAACAATTTGGAAAACTTGATGTGTTCTTAACAACAACATGTAATCCTCGTTGGAAAGAAATTAAAGATAATTTAGAACCTTATGAAGAAGCACAAAACAAACCTGATTTACTTGTTTGTGTATTTAGGGCAAAGCTTGAGAAACTAATAGTGGATCTAATAAAAAGAAAATTAGTTGGTGATGCTGTTGCATACGTTTATATAGTTGAATTCCAAAAAAGAGGTTTGCCCCATGCACATTTTTTGTTGATAATGAAACCAAATTCTAAGATTTATGCACCTAAAGCTTATGATTCCATCATATGTGCAAAACTACCAAATTGTTACAAGGATCCAGACTTGTACAAGACAGTTGTTAAGCATAGATGCATGGACCTTGTGGAAATCTAAATCCAAATAATGTATGCATAAAAGATGGCCGTTGCAAGTACTCATATCTAAAAGCTCTTTGCGAAGAGACCAAAAGTGGGAAAAATTCATTCCTCATTTATAGGAGGAGAAATGATGGTAAAGTTGTAGAAGTGCGAAATCATTTTCTTACTAATTAGTGGATTGTGCCTTATAGCCCATATTTAGTGGCTAAATTTGATTGCCATATAAATGTTGAAATATGCTCCACTATAAAATTTGTGAAGTATATACACAAATATGTTTATAAAGGTCATGACAAGATAGTCTATAATATATCATCACACAATTCTTACAAGGATATCAATGAAATTCAAGATTCTCAAATAGCAAGGTGGGTGTCTGTACGTGAAGCATTGAGGAGAATATATAGATTTCGTCTTAATGAAATGCATCCTTCTGTTAGAAATTTGCAACTTCATATGCCACGTGAACTTGTGACTTATAGAGAAAATGATAACTTGGAAAATGTTGTTAGGAATCCAATGTTTTCAAGAACAATGCTTACTAAATTCCTTGCTATTAACAAGCGTGATCCTTATGCAAAAGAGCTTAATTGTTTGTATAGAGAATCCCCTGAACATTTTATTTGGAATCAAAAGGATAGAGTATGGACTTGCCTTGAAACAAGATGTAGTAATTGGCAAAGTTGTTGTAGCAAACCTTGTGGAAGGTGAATGATATTATTTGAGATTATTGTTATCACACATTAGGGGGCCAAAATCATTTGATGATTTAAAGATTATGAATGGCTGTGTGGCGAAGTCTTTTAAAGAATTTACACTGTTACGAGGAGTGCTAGAATCTAATAATTCCCTTGAAAAATGCCTGGAGGAAACCTCTTTATATCGAATGCCTTTTAGTTTACAAAGACTATTTGCTATCATTTTAGCATTTTATGCTCTTGATAATCCTAGGAAATTGTGGGAAAATTTTGAATCTTTGTTATCTGAAGATTTTGAGAATGACCCTTTCCTCTCAAGGTGTAGAAAAAAAAATAAAGTATTGGAAAATATAAGTGAGTTCCTTGAATGGATGGGAAGAAAGATAAATGATTATCACTTGGTTCCTTATCGAGTTGGTCTAGATTGAGTAGAACAAATAGCTAAAGAAATCAATGCCGAAAAGAATATTATAGTTCTTGACAATGATCTATTAGGAGTTTCGAAACTAAACAAAGATCAAAAGTACACGTTCGATATTATCATGGAGCAGATCTGTCTGGCTCAAGTAGAGTTTTTTTTTTTTTTGTTGATGGTCCTGGCGGTACTGGTAAGACGTTCTTGTATTGAACTCTTCTAGTTCATGTAAGATCTAGAGGCTATATCACTTTAGCTACAACTGCATCCGAAGTTGCAGCCTCTGCTTACCAGGAGGTCGAACTGCTGATTCCAGATTCAAAATTCCAATAAATATTGATGATGAAGGTGTTGTATGTCAGTTAGTAAACAAAGCAGCTTGGCAAAGTTATTACTAAACGTGAAACTCATTGTTTGGGATGAGGCTTCAATGGCAAAGTGACTGGAAATTGAATCTTTAGATAAAATGTTAAGAGATTTAAATGATTCTGGTTCAAATTTGGTGGTAAAGTTGTAGTATTTGGTGGTGATTTTCGACAAGTTTTGCCAGTTGTTCGAAAAGGGAAAAAGCAAGATTTTGTAAACGTCAATTTTATTAAATCAAATTTATGGAAAAATATCCATAGAATTACACTTACAGAAAACATGTGAGCGAATTTGACCCAGAGTTTGCTCAATATCTTCTTCGAGTTGGTAATGGTAATGAACCAACAAATTCCAAGGGTCATATTAAAATTCCATCATTCATGGCTATTCCATATACAGATGGGGAAGAATCTTTGAATTCTTTCGTTAATAATATATTTCCTGATTTGTCAATTTATTTGACTAATCCACACTCTGTGATGGAAAAAGCTATGCTAACACCTAAAAATGATTATGAGCATTTAATTAATGATGCATTGATAAGTAGATTTCTAGCAAATGCACGTGAGTATACAAGTTATTACAAAACAATAGACCCAAACCAAAAGATGCAATATGAAGATTATTTAAATAGTTTGGGTCTACCTAGTTTAACTCCTCATAAATTGATTCTTAAACCAAATTATCCAATTATTCTCCTTATGAATCTTAACCCTTGTGAGGACTTTGTAATGGTACTTGATTAATTTGTCAAAATTTGGAAGATGATGTTATATTTGTGGTCATTGCTGCTAGTCATTATCATGGAAAACAAGTATTTATTCCTAGAATTCCATTACAACCATCCAATGACAAGAACATTCCTATGGAATTTAAAATAACACAATTCCCTATACGATTATGTTTCTTAATGACCATAAATAAGGCTCAGGGATGAACATTAGAAATGGTTGGGGTATATTTGTCTAAACCAGTATTTTCACATGGGCAATTATATGTTGCACTTTCAAGGGCAAGAAAAGCATATTCTGTCAAGGTTTTAATAAGGCCACCATTTTTGGGAGAAATTCCAAATAACTATACAAAAAATGTTGTATACGAGGAAGTCCATAGACTTGCACAAGAAAGGAATTAATCTACGTAATTTCAAAATAAAAATATATGTCTATTATGTTTATCATGTTTCTTATTTTATTATATTTAAAACACCCTGTATTCTCTGCCATCATAGGATGATGATGTTAGATGAGAAACATTTGATTTTCACGCAGCCATCCTAATACATGATGGAATTAAAGACTAGGTATCATGATACTGCTCTTGGTATGCTTTACATAAAAAGAATTCACAAACTTTTGCATAAACCACAGCTAGATTGTACTGAATCATATAAGAAGAATGACATAGAAGTGCAATGTTAATTAATCAAAAATAGATATAGAAGTTACTAATATAGTAATGAGTGAACTTTAAAAGCTAGGTTCTCTTTGTGTGTCTATTTGTGTGTCTCTTTTATTTTGATGTGAGGTCTACTAAGTTTTTGAAAGCTTTTATGTTGATTTTAAGGCTTCTAATGTGTTGTATCAGGTTGATATAATACATCCTTCTACTTTTGGTTGGTTGCACATGTTTATGAATGTTCTCAAGTCTCGCTTTGGTTTTAAGCCTCAAGAGAGTAGCACAATCTTCACATTTGTTGGAAAGTTTTAAGTTTTTTACTTTATCTTGAAACCAATTAGACCAAAATTTTGCTTTCGCTAAAAGTTGAACTTCCCATTTACTTTTGTTTCTTTTTGAAAGGTGAGAAGTTTGGTTTGTTTATGAACACAATGCCTGTATACTAGGGTATTTTTAGCTTGAAGTTTGAATATTTGTTTAAATATGAAGATGGGTCTTTGCTATTGTAGGTTATACTATAGAAAAGTAGAAGAGGAGATGCAGTATCCTATGTTGTGTGGTAGACTAGTGAGCTTAAATGGAAAGCAAGTTCATCTCTCATATATCTTAGCCAGTTGGGTTTGATTTCACTCCTAGAAAGAGAATTGAGTAGAAGCTACTTGATTATAGCTAAGAAGCTAAACAATTTGGGGGTTTGTGATTTTAGCATTATTGTTATTGTCTGTGGTATTTTATTTTGGCTAGAGGCTTAAACGACACTTCATTATCGTAGTCACTTGTAGGTTATTCTTATAAGGAGCCATGTGAAGTGTCCCCTGATCGCCAATGCATATCCTACACGAGGTATGATGATGACAAGGAACTGTTCAGCTTATTTGTGAGGGAATTCAGTTTTGGTTCACTATGTAGCAAGCCTCAAGCAGATTGTGTCTTGAACATTGCTTCAGCTGTAGATAGGAAAGCACTGTTTTATGTCATAACTAATTACAACAGGAGGCCTTATAGCATGGTAAAGTTTTTCACTTTATTCAAGAGCTGCCCTTGGTTGTGTTATGGCCAAAGTTAATGAAACTAATCAGTTTCTAGTTCATATTAAGATTTGTTGTAGCATGAGTAGATCAAATGAGGAAAATGTACTGCAATATGAAGAATCTCAATGTAATGTCCACATAAACATAAAACATACAAGGATTCCCAATTTGTGAGGAATTTGTAATTATTTGATTAGTTTCAATCTTTCATCTTAATCATTGTTGTACTATACTTGATGACATTTTATTAAATTCCTCACTACAACATTGTGTACTCCTACTTTGAATCTCTTGCACCTTATAGTTAACCATTTATTATTCTCATTTTTTTAAAAAAAAGTAGGAGAAATGACATTATTTGTTTTGTAGGTTAATATCAACTTTCAGTGAGAGAAGCCATGAACTGAACTTAGACATCTTTATGGCATGTATGCATTTGCATAGGGTAAGGTAATTGATGCTTCTAGGAACGTAATATCAGTTTTCATATAAGATACTCATGAAGACCAAATGCTTTCTTCCTTTGTAGATTTGAAGAGTATTCTAGAGATATCTCAAAATGAAGAGGTCACTCAGGATCTTTACTTACTTTCTTCTTGTTCTTACGCTACCAATATGTTTCCAACATCGAAAGTTTGTTGCTTTTCTATTAGAGCAGTTCAAATCCATCGTGCTAACAACATGTGGAAAGGAGGCCTACAAAATATTTGGGCTACCGTCAAAGGTTGAATGGCTTGTCGACATTAACAAGGTACAACATCGCAAAGAATAATCTTAGGTGAAGAGCAGCTCTCTGCCTCTTCCTCTCCTCACCTTCATGTCCCCTACTTCCATTTCCTTACCCTAATGTCTCCCACTTCATGTTAGTTCAGTATGGCCAAGTTGTACAAACAAAGAAAAAATCAATTACTTGGGTATTAAATTTTCATCCAAGAAGAAAGGATTTCAACCCTTCCTTTTCTATCTTTTATTGCAAAATTAAGGGCAGAGCAACCAGAAGAAGAAAACCTTAAAGTCAAAGGTGAGTTACAGAGTGCAAGTTTTATTTTCTTGTCTATCTTCGATTTTGGGTTGGTTATAATTTCTCCTAAGAAGCAACTTTTAGTTTAAATCTTTTTTAATTTTTTAAGAAAATTTTTGGGTAGTTTTATGTTTGTATTGTTAGTTTTAATGATTACTGTGGTTTTAATAACATGATGCTCTTATTGAAGTTGCAATTTAATGTGATATGTAATTTTCTTCTTCTCTGTTTCTCATTTTTATGTGTGAATAAACAGGTTAATCTTTTTCCTTTTCAGTGTAATTATAATTTTTTTGGGGGCCTGTGAACAAGCAACTTGCTTGTTAAGGTAAAAGTGGTTATCCTGTGATTCATAGTCTTTGGTTGATTTTGTTCCAAAATAACATTGCTTATATTCATAAATTGTTCGGTAGGATTGATTCGATGTACTTTTGTGCTTTTTGGTTACTGGAGTTTATGTTTTGATATGAATTATTGATGATCTAGATGCCGAATAAGTTTGAACAGTTAATTGGTCAAAAATAAATGATGCTTGTGATAGTTTGGTATGACAAGCATTATTGTAAGGCTCAAGAATTTTGGAATGCTCAATTAAAATTCTTTCCTATTGTGTATCTTAGCATGGCATTATAGTTTCTTGTGGAATAAAATGCTTTATTTGTTGCAAGTATGTTCATTCATAACTACATCCTATGCATGTCACAGAGTCTGATCTTGGAGCTAGGGAGTGTAATATGTTTTGCTTTTTCCTAAAGTGTCTGCATAAATCAGATGGATGTCAAAGCTGCTAACTTGAGTGCGTTTTTTCTATCATGTTGTGGATTTATGGTTCTTTGTTTTCCGTGATTAATTTCTGATGACTCATTAAAAATCTCTTAAACTTATAGCCATGAACAGCAACAGCTCCAACATGGAAACTTGTAGCCATGAATAGCAGTAGCTCTAACATGGCACTAAGTTAGCAAAGAGTTCTCCATTTTTCTTGTCCAAATTCCAGTTCTTTAGTAGCTTCTGGCATAAATCCTTCGCCATAAAGTTTAAGATGATTGGTTGTAAAGTGGTTCTAACTTACAAGTCAAAGTAATCACTATCAAGAACTAATTTTTTTTTCATGAAATAGCCTGCCTAATAAGTCAACAGAATGCACAATCTTTAATACTTTGTCTACATCAAATAGGCATTAGGAGTCAACTAAAGATGTTAAGTTTGAGAATCAGAAAAGAGATTCTGGGGTGAGTTTATATTTTCATTTATTTGAAATAAAAAAGGCCTCAATCATCACAAATGCTAATGTAGTACTATCGTTTTTTCTTCTGCTAATTACATCTATTATTAATCCAAAGGTGCCAGACTAACTTGCTTGATTCTTGTAGCATTCATTAATTAGTGTATTGATGTATTTTTGTTCATTTGTCCTAACACTATGGTAGTGGAACAAACCAGTCTCTATGATTAAAAATAGAATAATTTTAATCTTCTGAAAGACAGTTTTCATTTTCCTTTTCCAAATATATACATATATTGTTGTAGATATTCATCTTGTTCTCAGCAATTGCCTCTTTATTACTTCAGGTCCTTGCTCTCAACTTTTTAAAAAAGTATGTGAAATATGTAACTTTCCTGTGAATTTTCTTTCTATGGAAATTACTATTTAATTTGACTAATGACTACTTGAGAATGAAATATAAAAAATTCATTTTTCAAAGAAGTGGTTTCCTTAAAGCTATGGCCTATGGTAATTGGACTTGTATGGGTTGCAGCTTGACATAATTCACTTTATTTTATCATTCTTTGGGGTCTTTTTCGTGATAAACTATGTCAATTTGTGAATTCTATTCTACAATGTGGATTAATAGCACATATCCTTTGGTTGAACAGCTATCCCTTTCTGATCAACATAAAGAAATAGAAATGGATAGAGATTTTATGGTGAAAGAATGGCTTTTAATGCTTAGTGGGTTGGGGAAGGATGGTCAAGGGTTAAGAACACATGTCTGTAACTATTTCTTTTTTAAATTATAAGGAAGATTATTTACTATTCTGTCTTTTCCGCTATTGTAGTTTGCTAAACTCTTCACTTATTATAAATGTTATAGCTTATAGCAATTTTCTTCTATTCCATATTCACAAGTAAAATATAATATTATGAACAAATAGAGCTCCTCTCTGGCTAATAAATTTTTTGAATAAGCATGTAATTACAAAACCTTAAGGAAATATAAGAATTAGATTCCATCTGAATATTTGTCATCAATGTTGAAAAATTTTTTTGGCAAAATATAAACTAAACAAAATGGACAGTATGGTCAAGAAAGTAATTCTTATAGTTTCAACTAAGTGGTCCTATGGAGGCAACATCATAAAGCTTGGTGCTCCACGAATCTGACCCAAAACGTCAATTCTCTACATTGTGACAATTTATCTACTCAATACAATGAGAATTTTAACAACCATACACTACATTCAACCCTGTACTTATCCATATCCTAAAAGCCACCAAGATAAAATCTTATTGATAAAATAAACAAATTTACCAACTATCCTTCTCCATACCCGCTTAAACATCTTTTTATCTTTCCCTTTTCTAGGGGTTTTGGGCAAAACACATTTTTCCCAAGAATTGCAAGTTCTATAACAAGAATATTTCCACATATGTAATATTATTAACCAAAGTAAACAGCATAGAAACAAAGGCATTTGCACACACAAAGAGAGATAGAAGGCATTTAATTACAAAATTTTTTATGTATTTAAATTAAAGCCCTAGAATCTATGCACTATAAATTTTAAAAAACAGTCTCAAATTACAGAAAGCTTATGGATTGTAGAAAAAATTTTCATAAATTTTCTCTCAAATAAACTTGAAATTCTTCTATAATGTATAAATATGAGTCAAATGAAAAGGGCCTCAAATAACAAGCTAATTATCCATAAAAGTGAAACGAATAGCAGCTGACAGTTATATCTAGAGCTATTCACAACAAGCAAAGTTGATCATGACTAATATGCTCAAATGGCCATACATTACAGTGGACAAGATATCTTCTTACTGAAAAGTTTCTCAAAGACTAAGCTGTGCATTGTCCATGAAGAGAGATTGAGAGAGAGAAATCAACTTCAGTAAAAGGAATTACAATAATGGTCACATACCTAGCTAATAACTGACATTTTTTACACCATCTGCCAACTTTTTTTTTTCTTTTTTCTCCTTAGTATATTGGCCTTGTAAAATAAAACACCAATACTGACAACTGGACCTTTGCTTTCAATCTCTCTACTTTATTATATGTTTTTTTTCTTCCTTTTGCTTTGCTTTGGATTCATAATTTGTTTTTTGTCTCAATACACTTTATACCATCACAATTTTGTTCATATGTATATTACTAACTTCTGAAATTTTCTTAGGCAATTTCCTTAATGGATCAACTAAACGAAAACCAGTATACATCTATTGCGGAAACAACTCCCCAAACACTAAAATGGACAGCAAAAGTTCAAGTGATTAGAAGGCCACATGCTCGAGATTCACGTCCTCAAACTCTACAATCATGCACAATCAGATATTAGACCATTATTGTGGCTAATGATGAGGTATATTCTAATAGTCAAATATCTTTTGTTTTTTAACACTGTACCCTTGATAACATTTCGATGTCTAAACTTTACACTTTAAAGGGCAAACTTATTTGATCTAGAGTTTTATAGTGCATTTATAAATCCTAACTAAATAGCATTGTTAGTGATTTTATGCTCACATTGAATATAAAAACTATTGCATCAAAAGTCACGACTATTAAGTAAAACTATTGCATCAAAAGTCACGACCATAAGAAGAAACACTTATATTAAGACTTCTAAGAATGCAATGTTAAAAATATTGAACATACTTCAGAAGATGAAATGTTTTACGCATTAGGAAACAAAAAAAAAAGAAAAAGAAAAAAATTCTTCCCTTACCTTAAGGTGTTAAATTCACTATGATTTTCCCCCTATTGAGTGTAATTATATGTGTTATTTTCAATCGATTCAGGGATTTAAAAATTATTTAGTATGTATTTTTGGAACAATAAGTATATAACTATATGAGATAATTAGAATCATTTTATGTAATCTAAAAAAATTGAAACATTTTTTTTATACAGGGAACTTGAATGCAATGTGTATTATTTGGTCGAGCAATTGAAGCATTTCAACCTATATTGCAACCACTTAAAACATATAAAATCTCAAATACAATGGTTCATAAGCTGCCTGACTACTATAGGATTGTACAATGGCAATGTCAATGGGTCACTCAAAGAGAGGCAAAGGTTGACAAAGTAAAAAATGAAAAGCTCATAGCATTGCCCAACAGCTTTGTCATAACACCTTTCTCTCAACTGCACGAATATATTGACTCACCAAATTAGCTAATAAGTATGCAAAACACCAACAATTTGATTTTATTTTTATTTCTTTATTTGGATGACTATGAAATATTAAAATTTTCAAATATTGCTTCGCAAATATCTTTGTTGTTGTGCTAAATAACTTTCCCTTAAAACTTGTCTACACAAAACAAAAAGATGAGACAATGCGCCAAGGAGTGAAGCAAGAACTTGTCCTCATTGATCAAGAGTAATGTCTCTTCAAATATATCATTCTTTTACTCAACCAATATAATCAAATTTCTATTGTCCACTAACTCACTTGATATATGGAATATTGATGTGTTGTGTTTTTGTGCATGTTATATTGTTAATTGCCTATGTTTGAGAGGTATTTTTAGCTTTAAAAGATGCATTAGTATAGCACATATACTAGAGCTAGGCTTAAGCGTAAACAAATGTATATAGTTGAGTTTCTAAGTCAAATACTATACTAAATGCTTGATTTTGTACCTTAGGTGAGCTATAAGGCTGAAACAGAACTTGAACGAGGATGGACGATGAAGATAGAAGAGGTACGACTCGTGTGATGAAGGCTGAGAGCAAGAAAGAGACAATAGAAGGCCAATTGGAGGAGCCGGTCAACCAGCTAGTTCAACTGGCCACTCCAAAGAAGAGCCCAAAAAATTGTCGGTCCAATTCCCCTAAAGAACCGGTGGACCGCAAGGTCGACTGACCAGTCTAGAGAGCCTCACTTTGGAAGCCGAACGAGTTAAGAAGAGAAGCCGGTCAACCGGTTAGGTCGATCGACTGTGCGCGGCAGATGCCATAAAAACTTGACTTTTCGGCTTTTAAAGGAGATTTTTTTAGAGGCCATTGCATGCACCCATTTCTCACTCACAAGACCCTATTCTCACCCATCTTTGATTCACACACTAACACATACACCCACTTGAAATTAAGTTGATTTTGGAGGATTCAAACATTACTTGGTGAAGATTTGCTTAAGTTTGTAAAGAAATCAGTAAGGATGAAAGGGAAGATTTCTATAACCTCTTTCATTCTTATTTGCTTCATGCTTGAGTAGATGATTTAAGGTACCTAACTTGTGTAATGGGTTGATGTATATACTTTTTGTTATGGGATTTTATTGGCTTATTTATATACATACTTTGCTTTTATTTTTTGGAAGCTTTATATCAATTCATGTCCATGTGTTTGATGTAATGCTTGAATGAGTTGTATGTATATAGAATGAGTTGTATTTGCTATAGAACACTTCTAATCCTCAGATTATACATGTCTATGTGTGTGATTATGGATATTATGAAGTGGGTTGATTCTACTCATGTCTATGTGAGTATAAAATATGCCTTATAGTGAATACTTGCTCAACCAATGCGACATGTTGATACTTGAATGCTTTTAATGGCGTAAATCAAACTCGCTAGTGTTTGCATCGTGGATAGGACCTTATATTCACAATGCCTTGCCTTAGAACATGTAGGACTGCACTCACTAAGTATTAATCCACTTTAGTGCTCCTAGAATGACGGTACATAAGTTAGGACTAGTCTAGGTCAAGTCCTTTTTAGCTTTAAATCCAGCTAATAGAAGTTCGAATAGGCTTAGTTGACCCTAGGACTCCTAGGTCTTAGCTTTAAATCTAGCTAGTGGTTTAGGAACTAGAGTAGGATTGTTTTAGGGCACTAGGTAGCTTTCTAGTCCCTCCTATGGCCTTAGGTACATAAGGACCACGTTGTAGCTCTAAATGTACATGCTTAGGGATGGACCCACACCAAGTCCTAAGGCTTAATTAGGACACTAGTTAGTTGCTTAGTATTAGAAGCTTTACGTAGAAAGCCAATCTCCAAATCCCATTGCATAGAGACACCAAATCGCCCATTCGCAAGTGTAGGTCACCCAATCACCTTTCCCTTGTTTCAATCCCCTAAGTTAGCTTAGTTCTTTCCTTCTTTTCCTTAGCTCCCAAAAATCTTAAAATACAAAAACATATTAGTTTAGGTATCCTTTTTAAGCTTCTTCTAAAGCACGCTAGCATAGAATTTCTTCCACAAATTCACGGCTCCCTGTGGTTCGATACCCGCACTCATACACACTATTCTACATGATCCATACGTTTGTAGGTCTTTTAGGACTTGCACTCAAAAGACATACCGAGTTCTTGGTGCTGTTGCTGAGAAGGCACAGTGGTTTGTATTCTTTGCTTGTGTTCTTGATAATTGCTTATCTTATTTTATTGCTTTGTCTTTATAGTTTGTTTAGTTTTTGCTTATCTTGTTTATTGTTTATATTATCTTGCTTAGTTCTCATTTATCTATTTCAGCTTTTGTTTTTGTTTTTAGTAGACTTTCTGGGATTGTGGTTTATTTGTTGTGGTTTAGGAATATTGAAGTTTTTAGGGGGTTGAAGTGGCTGAAGTTAGGATAGTTTGTGCATGCTTGGTAAGAGATTCGTTAGAAATCCCCTAGTTTCTCTTAAACCTGAACCCAATAGGATTGCAAGGCATTTTAGGAATTTAGGAGATCTTCTTGAGAAGATGGCTAATCCAAATCATCCTCCTAATCCTTCTATTCCCCCAATGAATCCCGTTCTACCTCATGATCACCTGGGCATCAAGCCCAAGATCATTTTAGACACAAGCACCATAGACCAGATCCATCTATAAATGAGAAATGCACTCTTAGGCAAGTCTTTCTCTCCGAAGCCTTTGTCTAATTTGGCTATTCAAATTCCGGGTTTGAGGAAGATGAAATTTGAGATTAGGCCTAATATATTGGCCATGTTTCCTTCCTTCTGCAGGAGAAGCAATGAGAGTCCTCTAGAGCATATCACTGATTTTGTTGAGAGGAGTTCCACTCTCCAAGAAGTCATACGTCTAAGATTTTTCCCTTTCTCTCTTAAGGATAAAGCTAGGGCTTGGTTACATTCCTTATCTAATGGTTGCATTACTACACGGGCTAAGCTTCAATCTATGTTCTTTCAAAAATTTTATCCCATGGCCAAGATGGCCGACCTTTGGACTGCCATAATGACTTTCTCCCAACATGACTTAGAATCCTTTCATGAGGCTTGGGAGAGGTTCAAGGACCTTCTTAAACAATGTCCACACCACATGTATGACAATCATGACTTATTGCAATAAATCTTTCGAGGCTTAAATGAACAAAATAGGATGATGGTCAATGCCGCCTCTGGCGATGGCTTCTATCTTTTGAGACCGACTGAGGCATGGGAGAAAATGGAGTTGATGGACGAAAATTCTTCTCAAAATCTTGCTATGGAAAGGTCTAGTCAAAGAGGTAATAGGAAAAGTGTTATTGAGGTTAGGATTTCTTTATGTTTACCAGTTAAAGTAGAGGCTTTAACGAATAAGTTAGATCAATTCATTTCATTGTCTCTTTTATCTCATGGTCATGAGACTTGTCCCATAGGTTCATCCTCTGCCTCTTTAGTTGTTAAGGTCTTGTGCATTGTGTTCCGAATCATCTCATGAGACTGTAGCTTGTCTTTTAGCATCCCAATTTCTAGAATTCATGAAAGAGCAAGAGTGTGCCACACAAGGTTATTCTTGTGGGTACAATCCATACTCGAACGTATACAATACAGGTTGGAGGGACAACCCAAAATTTTCTTGGAAACAAGGTCAACACGAGTCTAGTTCACATGCCCAAGCTCCACCCCAGCACCAACCCCATCCTTAATATCCCCCAAGTTTCTATGATCTTAATTAGCCCCGTCCACTAGTCTCCTTAACCTCAAGTTTTACCTGCTCCTTCTAATAGCCAGCCTATTAGCAATTATGTGATGAAGTTAATGCAGCTTATTTAGAATTGACAGTAGGCATTAGCTAATCAGCAGCAAGAGTTAACTAATAGTAGGTAAGAGATGGCTAGGTTTGTGACACAGTTAGGGTAGATTGTTATGTAGTTGAGCACTAAAGACCCCGAGAAATTATCTTCTCAATCGGAAGTGAACCCTAGAGTCCAGTCCTGTTCCTCTATCGATACCACTTATCCCCCTTAGGCTCAAGCTAAGGCTGTCACCACTCTTAGGAGTGGTAGGATAGTGGATAATAGGGTAGGAGTTGACTTTGTAGTACCTATAACTAGTAGTCCTTCTAAGTCTAGAGAGCCACATTATAGCCTTGTTGAGAGGAATTCTAAAGAGGGTTCTATTGAGAAAGTTGAGCCTATTAGAGACCATGGAGAGAGTAGTACTTCCCACCCCCGTCAGAAGGGAAAGGAGCCTATTGATGATTCCCATGTGTTTAAAGGTGTTGAACCTAGAGTTCCCTTTCCATCCACCTTAGAGAGACCTACACCTAGTAAGGATTCTAGGTTTTAGAGTATCTTAAGGACCTTAAGGTCAATCTTCCTTTGATAGATGCGATCCTTTCCATCCTCTCATATTCTAAGTTCTTTAAGGATCTTTGTACAAGGAAACGTTGGTCATCGAACATTCCTAAGAATGTGAGACTTACGAAGAAGGTGAATAGTATTTGTACTTTTGGCCTCCCGGTCAAAATGAGTGACCTCAGAGCTTTCATCATTCCTTGTAGGATTAGAGAAACCCAGATTGATCACGCTTTGTTAGATTTAGGGTCTGGTGTGAATCTTATTCCTTACTCTGTCTATTAGCAGCTAGGTCTAGGTGAGTTATTCCCTACACATGTTACTTTTCAGCTAACTGATAGGTCCAAGCATAAACCTAGGGGTGTGGTAGAAGACGTTATGGTCTAGATAGGTAAGTTCGTGTACCCTATTGACTTCATAGTGTTAGATACCTATTTTTCTAGGTCGTTCCTTTTTTGCCACTATAGATGCTATTATTCATTGTAGGTCGGGGTTATTAGAGATGAAATTTGGGTATTTGAGGTCCACTATAAAGGTTACCGAGGCAGTGAATAGGGTTAGTATAGGAGGAAAGGATGGAGAAGAGTGTTTTAGGGTTAATGTGATTACTTCTTGTGTCAAGGACTTCGTAGAGAGAACTATGACCGATAGAGAAGATTTGAGAAAATTTGAGGATTTGATATCTAGCTTTCATTTAGACATCTTAAAGCGAAAATGTGTAGCCTTTACCTCCACAGTTAAGAGTCACTTGAGGTTGTTCCTTCTAGTCTTGATTCTAGTGATGTCCCCATTGATGATGTTAAGGTTGAGTCCTTCTTTAGAGCTTAAACCTTTTCCCGACCATTTGAAGTATGCTTTCCCAGGCCTTAGTGAGACCCTTCCGGTTATCATAGCTTCTGATCTTTCTAATGAGCATGAGGAGCGTCTCTGAGAGGTTCTTAGGAGACATAGGAAGGCTATAGGGTGAAAAATTGATGATTTGAGAGGTATAGATCCTTTGGTTTGCATGCATCGTATTCACCTTGAGGATGGAGCCATTTCTTCTAAGGAGATGCAAAGAAAGCTAAACCCACACATGAGTGAAGTAGTTAAGAAAGAGATCATTAAGTTTTAAATGTAGGCATTATTTATTCGATCTCTGATAGTGAGTGGGTTATCCCGGTTCAAGTTATCCCTAAGAAGTTCGGAATCATGGTTGTTAAGATTGAGAGAGGAAAGCTTATCCCTGCACGTACTCCCAAGGGGTAGAGAGTTTGTATTGATTATAGGAAGCTCAACTCCAAAACTGGGAAGGATCATTTCCTATTGCCTTTTCTAGACCAGATCTTAGATAGAATAGCTGGGCATAGCTACTATTATTTTCTATATGGCTATTCGGGTTATAGTCAGATCCCTATATTTCTTGAGGACCAGGAGAAGACCAATATTACTTGTCCTATGGCACTTTTGCCTATAGGAGGATGCCCTTCAGTCTATGTGATGCCCTAATGATATTTCATGACCATGTTTTGTGACATGATAGAGAAGCATTTAGAGATTTTCATGGATGACTTCTCAGTCTTTGAAGATAGTTTTGATGAGTGCTTGTGTCATCTAATAGTTTTGATGAGTGCTTGTGTCATCTCTCTTTAGTCTTAGACCGATGTGTAGAGAAGAATCTAGTGTTGAGTTGGGAGAAATCCCACTTCAGGGTGCAACGAGGGATAGTGTTGGGTTATGTTGTCTCATCTTGTGGAATTCAAGTTGACCCGGCTAAGGTAGAATTAATTAAAAAGTTGCATGTCCCTAAATGTGTCAAGGATGTTAGATCTTTTCTAGGGCATGTAGGATTCTACTGTAGGGTCATTAAGGATTTTAGCCATATAGCATACCCCTTGTCTAGGCTCTTAGCACAAGATGTGTCTTTTAAATTTGATGATGAGTGCGTTAGATCTTTTGATAGCTTAAATCCTTATTATCTACATCCCCAATCATTCAGCCACCTGACTACAGTCTTCTATTTGAGGTTATGTGTGACGCATCTAATTATGCAATAGGAGCTATTTTAGGTCAACGGTGAGATAAGTTGCCTTATGTAGTGTACTATGCTAGCAAGACTCTTAATGAAGCTCAAAAGAACTATATTACCATGGGAAAAGAGCTTCTAACAGTAGTCTTCTCCTTTGACAAGTGTAAGTCGTACATCCTAGTGTCTAAGGTGATTGCATACACCGATCATGCGGCATTGAAATATTTGTCAGCTAAGAAAAAATCTAAGCCCCGTTTGATCAGGTGGTTGCTCCTTCTTCAAGAATTCAATGTTGAGATCCGGGATAAAAAAAGGTAGAGAAAATTCAGTTGCGGATCATCTTTCCCGTCCTGTTAGTGAGTCTTCAAGTGACCCATCCCCTTTCATGATTCATTTCCCAATGAGCAATTATTTGTTATCTCTCATCATACACCTTGGTTTGCTCACATAATTAACTATCTTGCCATAGGGTGTTTTTCCTCCCATTAGGAGAAGAGAGAAAGAGATATGTTCCTAGCACAAATTAGGCATTTCTTTTGGAAGGATCCCTATCTTTTTTAAGTGTCTGTAGATCAAATGATTCGTTGGTGTGTCCCCGAGAATGAGATTGAGAGTGTGTTGAGTATGTGTCACGATGAGGGATGTGGAGGTCATTTTAGTGGGAAAAAGATCCCCGTGAAGTCTTGCAATGTGGATTATTTTGGCCCACTCTCTTTAGGGATGCCCGAGAGTATTTCAAAAAGTGTTTTAGATGTCAACAATTCGGGTCTATCTCTAGAAAAAACATGATGCCTTTATCCCCTATTCTTCCATGTAAGTTATTTGATGTTTGGGATATAGATTTCATGGGTCTATTTCCACCTTCCTTTGGGTATCAATACATTTTAGTGGCCGTTTATTATGTGTCCAAATGTGTTGAAGCTATTCCCACATACACTAATGACCATAGGGTAGTGGTTTACTAAGGAGAACATTATCTCCAGATTTGGTGTCCTTAAGGTCTTGACTAGTGATGGGGGTTTGCATTTTCACCATAAGACTTTAGAGGCCTTGTTGAGAAGATATTCGGTCGCCCACAAGGTAGCTATTCCTTATCACCCGCAAACTAGTGGACAAGTAGAGGTGTCTAATATAGAGATCAAGCACATTTTGGAGAAAACGATTAGGCCAAGAGGAGAGATTGGTCTATTAGGCTAAATGCTGCTTTGTGGGCCTACTTTCGATTGGTTTATGGGAAAGCTTGTCACTTTCTAGTAGAACTAGAGCATAGGGCTTATTGGGCCATGAAGGCCTTAAATTTTGATTTGGCGAGAATGGGTGAGAAGAGAAAGCTTGACCTAGTGGAATTGGAAGAGTTTAGTTTTGAGGCATATGAGAAAGCTAAGTTTTATAAAGATAGGATGAAGAGAATTCATGATAAACATATTCTTAAGAAATCATTCTCTCCCTCTGATAAAGTTTGGTTATTTAACTTACATTTAAAGCTCTTTCCAGGTAAGCTCAAGTCAAGATGGGATGGTTTGTATAAAGTGTTGGTTGCCTACCCTTCCGGAGTAGTCAAGATCAAAGACTTGAAGGATGGCTGAGAGTTTGACAGTGAACAGGCAATGCCTAAAGCATGTATATGATCCGAGCATGGCTCGTGTGAAAGTCTTAATGCTTTAGGATCCCATATATGGAGTGAATAAGAATTGGTGTTCACCTGGCTGACGACATGGTGGTTAGCGCTACTAGAAGGCAACCTAGGTTCAATTTTTACCAAAGTGTTGAATCCCGATCCTTTGTCCATTAAGATACACCATTGTTCATTATTGCACATGCCAATGTAAGCAGGCATAGGCAATGGTACTAACCTTATCTTCTTTGAGTGTTTATGGATTATGATTCACAGGGTTAATAGTATGGTGATCTATCATTGGCACAGAGGACTTTGAAGAAAACATAAGGTTGTATATATCCTGTCTCCACTTGTTCCCCATGTTTTTACCCCATCCCCACGACCTTTACTTGTTTCATAATGCCAATTAGCTTGTTTTTGTGCTTTGTTTTACTTGTTTGAGGACAAGCAAAGTTTAGGTTTGGGGGTGTGGGATATTAGTCTTACTGATTTCATGTTTTTCTTAGGGTAGACTGCATTATTTGGTAAAAAAATAATGGTGAAAAATTTTTCAAATTTTAATGCATGTTGAGTTGATTATTTCTTGATTGATCATTGTGTTGGCTATTATGGTTAACTCAGGTGATTAGTAATATAAGTAGCATTATGGGGAAGTGAATAGAGTGGAGAAAGAATTCAGACTTGGAGGAGATGCCCTTAAGAATTATGGAGAGTGAGGACCTTTAAAAATAACCCTTGTAGCGATCCCAAAGCTTGGTAGCAAAGAGTGTTGAAAGAAAGGGTTGTTGATGTGAATGCCTCATCCTTGCTTAGTTCTTTTTGGATGTGCTAATGCCTTTCTTTTTCTTTTCTTTTTGTTTGAATACAATGCAAAACATAAAAAATTCAAAAAAAATTTGCAAAAGGCAAAAAGGTGCAAAATATCAAAAAGACAAAAAATAAGTGAAAAAGAAAAAAAGCCAAAGGCATAAAAGTTTTGTGAATAAATGCATAATTGACACAATATCAACTTAGCACAAGCTATCTTCTATGTAGATATGTGAATAAGGCTTTTTATAAGCCATTGTTTATGTATACTCTCTCTTCTTGTTTTTAAGGCTTTGTGCATATTAGGGAGGCCATGTTAGTTGAGAGGGCACAAAATATCAATATCCCGAATGTGTGCGTTAGAATCCTAGGCTTGTGGTGCATTGGCTACTTGGGAAATTCCCACTAGAAACGAAACCCCTTATGAGTAGAGGGAAGATCCAAAGAGGCTTGGGGATGTCTCCACAATAGGATTGCCCCCTTTATGCTTCTTAGAGTAACTTTGATGGTGAGTCAATCCTCTAGGCAATCCATTGCATCGGCTTTAGAAATAAACTTGAGATTGGGCTTGCTTGGGGACAAGTAAGGAGAAGGTTTGGGGGTGTTGATGTGTTGTGTTTTTGTGTGCGTTTATGTTGTTAATTGCCTACGTTTGAGAGGTATCTTGAGCTTTAAAAGATGCGTTAATATAGCACATATACTGGAGTTAGGCTTAAGCGTAAGCAAATATACATAGTTGAGTTTCTTAGTCAAATGCTATATTAAATGCTTGATTTTATGCCTTAGGTGAGCTATAAGGCTGAAACGGAGCTTGAACGAGGATGGACGATGAAGATAGAAGAGGTACGGGTTGGGTGATGAAGACCGAGAGTAAGAAAGAGACAATAGAAGGCCAATTGGAGGAATCGGTCGACCTAGAAAAATTGCCAGTCGACTTAGCCACTCCAGAGAGAAGCCTAAATATTGTCGGTCGAGTTCCCCTAAAGAGCCAGTCCACTAGCAAGGTCGACCGGTTGTGCGCGGCAGATGCTATAAAAACTCAACTTTTCAGCTTTTAAAGGAGATTTTTTAGAGACCAATACACACACCGATTTCTCGCTCACAAAACCCTATTCTCACCCACCTCTGATTCACACACTAACACACACATCCACCTAAAATTAAGTTGATTTTGGAGGATTCAAACATTACTTGTTGAAGATTTGCTCAAGTTTGTAAAGAAATCAGCAAGAATGAAAGCGAAGATATCTATAACCTCTTTCGTTCTTATTTACTTCATGCGTGAGTAGATGATTTAGGGTACCTAACTTGTGTAATGGATTGATGTTTATACTCTTTGTTATGGGATTTTATTGGCTTATTTATATACATACTTTGTTCTTATTTTTAGAAGCTTTATATCAATTCATGTCCATGTGTTTGATGTAATGCTTGAATGAGTTATATGTATATAGATTGAGTTGTATTTGCTATAGAACACTTCTAGTCCTCAGATTATGCATGTCTATGTGTGTGATTATGGATATTATGAAGTGGGTTAATTCTATTCATCTCTATATGAGTATAAAATATGCCTTATTGTGAATACTTGCTTAACCAATGCGACATGTTAATACTTGAATGCTTTCAATGGCGTAAATCAAATTCTCTAATGTTTGTATCGTGGATAGGATGTCGTATTCATAATGCCTTGTCTTAGAACATGTAAGACTGCACTCACTAGGTATTAATACACTTTAGTGCCCCTAGAATGACAGTACATAAGTTAGAACTCGTCTAGGTCAAGCCCCCTTTAGCTTTAAATCTAGCTAATAGGAGTCTGGATAGGCTTAGTCGACCCTAAGACTCCTAAGTCTTAGCTTTAAATCCAGCTGATAGTTTAGGAACTAGGGTAGGATTGTTTTAGGGCACCTAGGTAGCTTTTTAATCCCTCCTATGGCCTTGGGTACACAAGGACTACGCCATAGCTCTAAGTGTGCATGCTTAGGGACGAACCTGCACCAAGTCCTAGGGAGCAATTAGGACACTAGTTAGTTGTTTAGTATTAGAAGGTTTAGGTAGAAAGCCAATCCTCGAATCCCATAGCATAAAGGCACTAAATCAACCATTCGTAAGTGTAGGTCACTCAATCACCTTTCCGTTGTTTCAATCCCCTCAGTTAGCTTAGTTCTTTCCTTCTTTTCTTTAGTGCATTTATAGTGTAGTCTCTCATCTTTTTCTCTTAGCTCCCAAAAATCAAAAAAGTACAAAAATATGTGAGTTTAGATCTGCTTTTTAAGCTACTTCTAGAGCACACTAGCATAGAATTTCTTCCACAAATTCACGCCTCTCTGTGGTTCGATACCCGCACTCAAACACACTATTCTACACGATCCGTACGCTTGCGATTCTTTTAGGACTTGCACTCAAAAGACACACCAAATATATTTGGCAGGAAAAGGCCACTAAAATTCACACTATGGGATGATTTGTTGAGCATGAATGTTCTTAGATTTCAAATAGCTAGGAAGAATTCCAGTACTCATTGGGATGAGATTATCTATTAAGTCATATTTAGGTAAACTAACTACATGATGTTAAAACTTTATTTCTTTGAATTTTACAAAGTTGTGCCTTGTTAAAATCCTTTCTTTATTCTAAGACTTTTGTTTTCAACAAGAGCCATATCTTCTTTTATTGTCAATCCACAAAATATTGAATCAAAGACCTTGGAAGATTGGTATATTTTTATTTTCATTCTTTTTTTTACTCAATATTATTTGTATCTCTTTTTTATTTCTTCACATAATTGAATCAATATATTTAATAAGGTATCTCATAATCATCTTTTACTTGAGACTTTGCTGCATGAAAAGATTATCTAGATGATATCAACCGACTAGCAACCCCAGAAAAACAAAAGATACTTTCCATTGCTGAAGCTTCAGCCATAACTGAATTGGTAACATTGCTTCATTCTTTTTTGTGAATAACATATATTCATTGAATTGCTTCACATATAGTTTAACAAATGTAAAAATTTTCTTAAGACAATTAAATTATGCTCCTTAGCAAATCTTACTACTTTCTACTCAATTACAAGAAAGTTCTATTTCAACATCCTTCCCACTAGCTTGCACATTAAGTAGAGGAAAGAACTAAAACTACTTATCTTTTATGCACCTTCTAACGCATCTTTTTATAATCACTCAATGGGATAAATATATATGGCTCAAAGCTACACCATCTTTATCCAATAGATACCATAAATTTGTAGCAATTTGTTGTTCAGAATGCAACATATCAATACAAACCCAGGAGATAAATATGCGTTTTCTGTAAAATGAAAGTACACGCCACTCTAAGGTTTGAGTGATATATCCTATCTTGTATATTAGTTTGTTTAAAACAAAAAAAAAATAGTGTATTTGATAAATGAACTTTGTTTACTCTCTTTTTCCTTTTTTTCAAATAGGTGGCGCTTCGATCTTCTTCTAGTTGATAAAACTGGAGAATTAAAAGTCAATGTTTCTAGCCCAATGGCAAAGAAACTAATTGGTGAAAAAGCTTCTACGCTCTTTGAGATGGTCTCAAAGGTTAATGCAATAACAAAATTAATTTTATATCCAATTTACTTTTTTATTTTTTTAAAAAACATGTCATTGTGGAACATAGGGAAAGAACTTGAACTTCGATGGAATTCAACAAAGAATGATCGAGTAGAATCTTTAAACGCAGCTTAGACCGTATTCATTTCGGACTAAAAATGGTCTAGAGATAAGATTCTCAATCAACTCCTTTTGTGAAGCTAACGAAGATTGTTTGTCTTTGAGCTTTTCACATTGTCAACAAATTTCTAGAGCTTTGTTTCTGCATGCCTCTGACTCAATGAAAACCATTCCAATGGAATCAAAAGTTGAAGATATTTATAAAGAATCATCTTCTAAAAGAAAGGACCACACTCCTACTTCTCAGTCGAAGAAAAAGAGGTTAGAATGAAAATACTCTATAAATACCTCATGTTAGTATGTTGTATAACCTTTTGAGATATGGGTTGCTCACTTAATTCACCTTCAAGAGGGTTGTGTTTATTGGTTTTTGCATCGTGGATTGCTAACATATTCTACTCTTCAAATATCCACTACTAAGTGTTAATATACCAAATAGTTATGGGTTTGTAAATGTTTAGAAACTACTTCACATGAAACATCAAAAGTAGTTAAAATTATGAAACTCTTCATTTTGTTAACATGTAAAAGATGTAATACAAGGATGTATTTATAATTATGCAAATTACGATGTATAATTATTTTTTATTTGTATTTTTATTACATATAAATTTTAACCATTGATTTATAATTTATATAAATTTTTTATGATAACACTATTGGGCAATGCACTGCCCTTTACAACTAGTTACTTGCAAATATAAAAAAAAATTTGGGAGAAAGGTATATTTTCATAGCCAGTTATAAACCAATTATTCGGAAATAAATAAATTTTACTTTCCCAGTTATCAACACAATTGACCAGCCTAAACCCCATCAAACACAGAACGGTGCCTTTTCTTTTTTTTTCCCAATCAATTCCCTCGCAAGGTTTTGTTTTTCTAGCTATAAGCACAATTGACCAAAAAAAATAAAAAATAAAAAATAAAAAAAGGTTATACGCCCAATTTACCACCCTAATTACACCGTTAGACACAAAACCGTGCGTTTTCTTTTTTTCCAAATCAAGCAGACCCTCCTATTTCCTTGCAAGGTTTTACTTGAGGGTACTGCTAATTTAGAATTTAACTTTCGCCATCAGATCTGAACTAAAATTAGTTATCTATACATGGGGATAGTATTCACGCGGCTGTTCTCGTCGCTGTTTGGAAACAAGGAAGCTCGGATCCTTGTTCTCGGTCTCGACAATGCTGGAAAAACCACAATTCTCTGTATGATTTCCCTTCCTTTTCCCCATTATTATTTTACTATAATCTTAATTTTTTTTCCTTAAAAGTTTTTAGGATCTAGGTTTTTCATAATTTTTGTTGGTTTTGTTGTCTTCTACAGATCGGCTGCAGATGGGTGAAGTAGTTTCCACTATCCCAAGTTGGTACTCTATCTTTTCTACTATTCTATATATATACATGAATGTAAATGTAATCTATTTAAGGAAAAGAGAACGCAAGCATGGGAACTTTACCATTTTTGCGAAATCGAGGGCTTGTTGGACATAAAGTTAAAACATTTTGTTAGTGAAATGTGCTTTGTAATTAACATTGACCATTTTTCTGTCTATGTTTTTGTTTCTTCCAGCAATTGGGTTTAATGTGGAGACAGTACACTATAACAACATTAAGTTTCAAGTTTGGGATCTAGGTATTCTGCTATTCCTTTTATGATCTGTGAAATTTGTTTGTTTAGCAGAACATAAGTTGAACTGATTGTTGCTTTTTTCGCTTTGGTTAGAATGCTCAAATGTTTAGTCATTGGTACTACTTCTATGATTGGATTATACCTCATTTTCTGTACTTCTAGCAAGAAATTGCAATTGGCTTCTATCTATCTATATCTATCTATCCATCTATCTATATATATTATTAGCAAGAAACAGTTGCACCACTTGCTTGTTGCTATAGAACCGTTGTTCAGTGTTTTAAATCTAAATAAATATTTTGAGTGATACAGACTGTCATGTTTCAATTGAAAGTATGTTGTAGAAGGGATTTTGGTCAGGTTAATTTAATCGAGTGAATTTAGGTTCTGTATTACTTTCCGGAGTGGACCGAAGCTATTTGTAGGCAAAATTTGTACAATTTGTTCTAATTGATGAGTGTAACATCTAATAAACACCATTTCCTTCTAGTTATCATTAACTAGGAAAAATAAATTAAGATAACCAACTTTATTTTTCTTATGGATTTTCGGGGTGGTAATGGTTCAAATGGAAGCCAATTAGGATTCTAGACTATTACCAGGTGGGAAAATAAGAATCTCGGGGTCTCAGATTAACAAACAGATGGAAGTCCAAGAGTCTGCTATAGGCAGTTGAAAATCCCTTGAGCATTATTTATTGCATTTTGGGTTTTTTACACATTAGGGTTATTGGATAGTTAAACAACTTTTAATTTATCAAGTATACATTAATTTTAACAGAAGCAAGTAGAAGTAAAGCCCTGTGAAGCATCTTCCACTCACTTGTAAGCATATCAAGAACAATAGTCCTGTTAAAAGTTTGGGTTAGGGATTTAACAATTAGGAATTAGGATTTAGAGCAAAAAGTTCTGGTTCACTTGCAAATATTGTGGCTGGACTGAACCGAAAAAGCACCGTATACCTGACCATCCAAATCCATTTCCATTTGACCCCAACTAATCACAATACGGGCTACGCGGATCGAAGGGGTTGAGTTAAACCTGAAATTTTCTTTTTCTGTTTTTCGGCTTTCCGCACCCCTGCTTGCAACTCATCAAGATCTGAAATGCTGAAATCCTGGTGTAAGCTCCATTTTAAGTTTTTCCAAGAATGTTTTAATTGAAAACTGCAGACTATTCCAGTTATTTTTTTATCTGCTTCATATCACACTATTGTTTTTATTTGGCATAATAGGGTGTAATCCTAATGTTGTGCATTTCAAGAAACAGGATCGACCTTTTGACGCAATCTAGGCATTGATGTCGGAGTTATTGTCCGTGGAAGAAGGGATCTTTATTTGGGTTGCACAGGGTTGATTTGTGTGTGAAAATATGAGGAAGAATTTTTGATAGTGACAAAATAGTGTTTGGAAAACTCTCTTACAGGAAGCAGTGGAAGAAGGGCTCTTAATTCATATATAGGAAAAGGCCTCTTAATAGTTTAGAGGGTCTCTTTTGGTGTAAAAATGAGGAAGATTATTAGAAAGTGAGGACATTGGGATGGTAACATATGATTGAGGTTTGGGCTAAAAGAATGAGAAAAAGGTAGGAACTTATGGCCTGTTTGTTAAGATGGAATGGTTTGAAAAGGAATAGTCTTTTAAGGCAGAATGCCCATGGAATGCTTATGCTTTTTCTTGTATTTGGTTAAAACCATAAAAAATTTAGAATGGAATAACTATTTTATTTCATATGTTTGGTAAAATTATTTTAACAAGTTAAAATAAAATGAAAATCAATTCAATTAACCAAAATATACTTGTTTTTTGAGTAGGCATAAATTTAGGCTTATGCTTGACAATTATTTTTATACAATATTACCATAACCTAAAATGGTCCTTGCAGTCTTTTGATCAGCAATAAAATAAAGCATTACGTGTTGAATCAATTTTAATTTTATCACCATATTTTAATTTATTTAATTTTTTAACATAATTGAGAGAGAAAAGTTAACCATCTAATAAAGCTACACGTTTTCTGGGTAGAAAAGAGTTAAAAATGAAAGAGACGTGTATTTTTAATATTTAATTGTTTAATTTTTTAACTTTTTGATTTTTTAGTTTTAAATTTTTTAATATTTATTTATTTATTTATTTTTTATTTGTTTAATAATGATTGAGAATTTGTGAGAGAGTGTAGATGGAGGATAAATTATTCTTTTGGTTTTACTTTATTTTTTATAATTCTTACTTAACTAGGAATTCTTATTCCTTGAGTTTGACTAAGGAATGAGTTTTCAGCTTTTCCCTAAAAAGGTCATTCCAAGAGGATGGGCTTTCCAACTTCTATCAGCCCTACCAAACCCCTAAAAAAAAAAAAAAGGAAGAAAAAAACGAATTAGAAGTTGGAATGACCATTCCATTTCATGCCATTCCTGCATACCAAAAGTAACCTTAGGATTTTGAATTTAAGAATTTGGGCTAGGATTTCTGAGTTTAGTATTCGTGGTGTGTGAATTAAGGATTTGTCACTAGTTAGAATTTAGGGCTAGGATTTGTGATTGAAAAGGAAAAAGAAAAGGGATAGGTTGATCTTGTCAAGGGGTTTCAAAGCCTTAATATATTATAATTAAAATAGTGAGATTAATTATGAGGGAATCGTAACGGCAATGTTGATTGTTGAGATCGATTTTAGATGCTGATGAATAATCACCTGGAAAGTAAAATGGATGAGAGAGAAATGAGGAGAGGAAGAAAGTGTGTTTACCCTCACATGGTATAAGCAAAAACATGCACACAAAATATTGAAATCTTGTTTCCCAATGAATTGAAAGATTACATACTTCTATAGCTTGCTTCTTTTGAATGACCTGACTTAAAACTTTGAGAAACTTGGTAGAATTAGGGGCTCTACACTGCTATGGAAAACTTGGACTCTAAATATAACTTATTCTAGAGTACATGTACTAACCATTGCGCTTTTGAAAGTAATAAATTCTACTGCATTCAACATCATGAGGATCTAATTCTAGCATTAGGGCATATCATTAACCATCTCTTATTTGCGCTAATGCTACATGATATGGTATTAGGGCATCATATTATGATATCTCCATACCTATATTCTTAAGATGATAATCTATCTTTGTTTGTGTTATTCGCTTGGTAAGAGGGTCGGCATTATCTAATGAAGCTACTTTCTATAGCGCAATATCTTCATGGACTACTACCTACCTAATAATATTGAACTTGTACTATTCAGCTTGTGCTATAGCTTGATTGTTAACACAATACATAGGTATTAACAACTCAATGAAGGGACCAGTCTAAGCTTTTTCACGAACTTATTAATCCAAACTTCCCTTTTAGCATCATTTGCTACATTATACTTGACAAAGTTTGAATATCTCAGGAGCAAGGTTTGTTTGGCTCACCAAAGTTCAGCTTGGGGGGGCTTCTAGAGTATAGTAGTAATTAGCAATAGCTATGAAAACTGTATTAATAGTGTGCAGATGATGTATTAGTGGAGTGCTAAATGATAGCTCAACATAAGTTAGTTATGCTATTGTAACCAACTCTAAAGATCAAAGGACACAGTATAAATATCAAACATATGTACTCCACAGAATCAATCAATCTTCTTTCCAAATATGTTCTTTGTCTTACTTTAACAAGATAGACTATTATTTTTTGAGGGAACAGGTAGTATCAAAGTCCTTACAGCTATCCTACATTGCATCCAAGTAGCAAGTTATAAATTTTTCACAAGGCCTTAGCACAACAGCAGTTCTTCTCCCTAAAGAGCAAGCTTCCATCGGTGACCACGCCTAGCTCAGCTTGAGGGCGTTTGATGATGATCTACTTAGATTATAGAATGTTCACTATGGTAATAGAATTAGTTAGTTAGTTACTGACCTGGACTGCACTCGCAGGATCAGTATAAACACTGACATTTATGATATTTTTATTAACTCATTAATAAGCACTCCAAACCGCAGCTACTGTTGGAAGATGAAATAGTGTACTGCTGGAGTCATTGTTGTAAACAAGCATGATCTCAGATAATCATCTTGAACCATCCACTTATCATAGACTGGATTTGGAATGAGTCTGCCTTCTGCATCTTCAATTTCCATAGGACGACAAGGAAGTTTACCAAGTACATGATCAAGAAGCTTTGAAGCTTGAAGAACACCTTGAACTTGTGACCTCCATAACACAAAATTAGTGTTATCTAGTTTAAGATGAGCTAGATTACCTATATTTTGGATAAATCTTTGAAGACTTGGAAAGATTTCCTCAGTTCCTGCTGGATTAAGAGCAGCAGCCATGAGCAGAGTGGAACAGTCTTGCAAAGAGGAGATGGGCTGGGCTTTTGAGAGGAAGAAATGAATTGAAAATATGAACCGATAGATTGATGCGCCTAAAGGAGAACCACCTTCGATCAAAGTTTGAAGAGATTTGGAAGCTTCTAGATGAAGCTTTAATGGAGTTCTCCAATGGCAAAACCTAGCGGATGAGTTGAAGAAGAAGACTTATGAAGATAATCTTCTAAAAAAAAAAGGCCAGGAGTGTTTCCTAAGCTCTGATTACCATAAAGAAAACTGAAGAGAAGATATTTTTGTTGTTCATTTTCTGTCAATGAAGTAATACATGAGAAGAGTATTTATAGGCATTTCAGTAAGTAACATGTAATTGCCTTACTTGTACAACAAGAATATTCTCTTAGCTGTCAGCTCTCATAACTAACTAACAAGTATAATACATAATATATCTAATCTAGAAACTACTACTTATCAACAGATATTGTCTTCTATAGTGACGCATGGTTATTGCATTTAAGGTAGCTTATGCATGTAATATATACATATGCGTGATGTATATGGGATATTAGATATACATATAAGTTAGTGAATAATTACATAATCTTCTATTTGAGAAACAAAAAGGACGAAAAGACTCAAGTGTGGAAATTTAAATAAAATAAGAATTAACAACATACTTACTCCCTTCTTAGAGCTGGCTAGCAGTGTAGTTCAAGAAAGGACAAGATTTAATTTTGTTGCTTGGTGTGGACTTACTTGGACTTTGATAGTTGTGGGAGAGGGGGTCTAACAAAAATCCAAACCTAGGAAGAGGTATACATTTCTTTTCTCTTGGCCTCTTTTATGCTTGTTGCAATCTAACATCAAGAATGTGGGATTTTTATTCTTGCAATTTTACTCTTTTTCTGCCATAGACTTTTATGTTTGATTAAAATCCCACCCAATGAAAGTGCACTTAGCACCAAGTCCAGAACCTAACTACAACAAGATCAGGTATTCTATTTAGGTCAAAACTAATAAAGATTGCTCTAAAACCATGTCCTTGTAAATATGCAAATTTCCTATTCTTGTACTTTTGTTCCACATCAGGCATCTTCAACTCAACATTTAGTCACTCGTTGTAATAACTTTCAGATGAATATGTTGCCTGTAAGTTATCTTTCATTAGTTTTCTAGAGATTGACATTAGTAGCTTTCCAATGGTTGCTGTCATGCTAAGTTTTAGTTGTTTCATGCAGTCAATCAAAACGAAGTAAGAACTTATGTTGATTTTGTCTTTTATTTTCTAATGGTTCTTATTTTTGTTTCATGTTGTAGGTGGGCAGACCAGTATAAGGTGATTCTTTTGAACCTTTTCTTTCCACGTCTTGAAGCAAATTTTCTTATCATGTTTTGCGTTAAAATACCTTGCATACCTTGAACCAGTAAATCATATGCCATTTGATTATAAGCCAATTTGGTAGATATTGAATCTAATATTGAGAGAAAAATATCATTTCATTCATTGAACTTTTATGAGATAACTGCTTTGATATTTATAGGCAGTGTTTATAGGTTTAAAGTTAGTTACATTGCTGAGCTACCATTACTTAAAGTTAGTTACATTGTTGAACTGTAAAATAGTCTACTACTACTTTTACTTAACTAACATAACAGCATAACTAACTAATATAACAAGTTCAGTAACAACAATATTCAGCTGTAGTAGCTTATACTCTAACAGCCCCCCTCAAGCTGATTTTTGGTGAAGAACCAAAGAAAGCTTGCTCTTTAGATATTCAAATGTGAAACAGGTATTCCTTGCAACCTGTTCTAAAGAAGACAAATGAGAGAGAATCAGTTTCTTAGAGACAACTTGTTCCCTGATGTAGTGATAATCTAGCTCTATATGTTTAGTTCTAGTATGGAAAACAGGATTAGATGCTAAGGCTATATGTTTAGTTCTAGTATGGAAAACAAGATTAGATGCTAAAGCTAGAGCTGATAGGTTATCATAGGCCAGAGTTGGTACTATTGTAGAAATATGTAAGGCAGCCAATAAGTAGGATAACAAGGCTAATTCTGTTGCAGTGTGTGCCATGGATTTGTACTCTGCTTCTATAGAAGATCTAGCTATGGTAGATTGTTTCTTTGAGCACCAGGACACCAAATTTGATCTAAGAAACACATAATATCCTATGGTTGATTTCTTGTCAACTACATTACTGGCCGAATCACTATTTGAGAAAGCATGAAGAGTTAATGGTCTAGGAGTAAACAAGCCTTGAGAAAATGTGCCCTTGATGTACTTGAGAGTCCTCTTGAGAGATGCAAAATCAAAATTAGTAGGAGAATGCATTTTTTGACAAAGAGTGTTGACTACAAATTGAATATCAGGCCTGGTTATTGTCAAATATTGCAATCCACCAACTAGACTCCTGTATTGTTCTGGATGAGCATAAGGTAAACCTCCATCAATAGCCCCTTTAGTATATTTGGAATTAGTTGGAGCAGGGCCAGTTTTGCACTTCGTGATGCTTGCTTTCTGGAGTAAATCCCTTGCATATTTAGATTGATGCAAAAGAATGCTTGATTGGATTTCAGTAACTTCTATACCTAGAAAATAGGATAGAGTCCCCAAATATTTCATGGCAAACTCAGAGTGCATTGCAGAAATAAAATTGTCAATAGCCTTTGAATAGGATCCTATGACAATAATGTCATCCACATAGATAAGCAAAAGTAGAGCATGAGTAGGAGTTTTCTGAACAAACAAAGATGTGTCATCAGCTATTGTGGTGAATCCCTATTGAATAAGGAAGGTAGATAGCCTTGAATACCAGGCCCCAAAGACTTCTGTAATTTGCGCACATAATCAGGCCTTGTGGGATCTTTAAAACCTTGTGGTTGTTCCATGAAAACTTCTTTTAAGGTTCCATGCCAAAAAACCTCGGAAATATCTAATTGATGCAGTTTCCACCCAAAGTGAAGTGCAATACTTAGAACTGTTCTAATTGTAAGAGCCTTGACAACAGGACTAAAAGTCTTTGAGTAGTCAAGACCTGCTTCTTGAGAACTCTCTTGGCCGCTAGTCTGGCCTTGTATCCAGCTATAGAGCCATCTGCATTTTTCTTGACTCTGTAAACCCATTTGTAGCCTATAGGCTGTCTATCAGGGGGCAGGGTCCAAGTCTTTTGTAAGATTAAAGCATCATATTCTTCTTGTATTGCCCTTTGCCAACAGGGCAGTTTTGATGCCTCCTTGTAGGTGGCAGGCTCAGTGTCATCAGGCATTAGAGCAACAGAGTGCAATTGATAGAGTGGAGGTGGTAGAGATCCTATCTTGGACCTGGTTAACATAGGATGAATATTGGAAGGAAGAGTTTGTTCATGTGTTGAAGATGAAGATGAGGAGGATGTACTGGAGTGATTAGAAGAAGTATCATGTGTAGGAGTGGAGCTTGAAGAAGAAGAACTGATTATATCATTGGAGTTAAGACCTTCTGTGAAAGTAGTGGCATGAGAAGTGGACTGATTTGGAGATGAATCCTGTAGAGGATTGTGTAATTACTGACCCATGAGAGAAGTTGACTGATTGTTAGTGGTTGATGAGGTTCATGTAGGCAGTAATGGTGGACACTGTGGAACACCAACTATGTGTGCAGTATCATGAAAAACTGGTGAGAATTGAGTAATAGACAGAGGAGTGGATAGATGTGCTTTAAAGGGAAAAGTGTGTTCCACAAATTTGACATGTCTTGAGAGGAAAACCTTGTTGGTGTCCAAATCTAGGCATTTATAACCTTTTGTGGTACTGGAGTAGCCTAGGAAAACACAAGGTTTAGACCTTTTTGCTAGTTTGTGTGGAGAATAAGGTCTAAGCCAGGGGTAGCATAAGCAGCCAAATAAGAGAACTGTAATCAGGAAGCTCTGCATAGAGACATTCAAAAGGTGATTTATTTTGAAGTGTGGGAGTAGGGAATCTATTAATAAGATAGTTTGTTGTAGCAAGTGCTTCTAACTAGTATTTAGGAGGCAATTTACTATGATTAAGCAAGGCAAGTGTGGTTTCAATGAGATTGTAAGTGCGATCAGGTTGCCTTACAGTAGGATTAGGGCATGGCTGAAGGCCTTTAATGTGATTGATGAGCTTACAGGCCTTGAGGAATGATTGAAATTGAGTCTTCCAAAACATGTAATTTTGTGTGTCAAGCTTAATATTAGCATAGGATGGGAAATGTTGAAGTAATAGTTTGAGGCGAGAAGAGTGCTTGATCAAAAGGTAGAGCCATAGCTAGGGTTTTGTCGAACTGGAGAAGAGAAAATTTTTGATGAAAACTGATCCAAATCAAAAAATTCAAGCTACAACCAGACTTGCATAGCTAAGAGGAAGCTGTGGATGAAATTTGAGGACTGGGCAACAAGAATTGAAAAATTGAAGGTATTTTAATGGCAACAAAAACCCTAAGTGATGAGCTGAGAAGATGTAATTCCTTGAAGAAGATTGCTTGAGATAAAAGCTACAGAGATGAGCTCGCAAGTGATGAATTTAGTAGTGTAGTAGAAGAGAATCATCTGGAGATGAATCTGGCAGCCATTGATGAAAGGAGCTTGAAGCTCGAAAAAAGAAGTCAGGATCTTCAACGTGCTTTGGATGCCATATTGAATCTAATATTGGGAGAAAAATATCATTTCATTCATTGAACTTTATGAGATAACTGCATTGATATTTATAGGTAGTGGTTACAGGTTTAGAGTTAGTTACGTTGCTGAGTTGTCAAGTAATTTGCCACTAATTAAAGTAAGTTACATTGCTGAACTGTAAAATAGTCTACTACTAGTTTTACTTAACTAACATAGCAGCATAACTAACTAATACAACAGGTTCAGTAACAACAATATTCATCTGTAGTAACTTATACTCTAACAGTAGATACTCTTCCCCTTTTCATGAATTAAGCAATTCCACGAGCAGAGGTAGACGACCCATCTGCAAGTGTGACATGTGAAAACATGCCAGGTCTAAAATCAGAGAGTAAACGAACATTACCACAAATATGATTAGATGCACCGGAATCAAGAATCCAAGGACCAAGGTCAGGTACAGTACGAGCCATAAGAGCTGTGGATGGGCTAGCCTGGGCAAAAAAGGCGGTTGAAGCAGGATACATAGCTTGTTTAGATGCCTTATATTGTAGGAACTCGGAATATTCATCCCTTGTAACAGTCACCGAAGTAGGAACCGCAGAAGTAGAAGACTCAACAGAATTTGTTTGGACTGTGTTGGCAACCTGAGAAGGACAACCATGAAGAGTCCAACAACTCTCTCGAACATGACCAAGTTTATTACAGTAACTACAACGAGGACGCTAGCCATTTGAGCGATCTCCCCCTTGTCCAGAAGTACCACGACCTCTACCGCGACCCCCGCGATCAAAGTTATCATCACGGATCGATGTAGGAGCAACCAAGGCAGATTGATCATCTTGCGAACCAGAAATCAAGGAGTGAGAATGAGCACGCTGTACTCGAGCATAAGCATCATCTAGAGTTGGCAAAGTAGAGCTAGATAGCAATTGAGAACGTACAGCATCATATCGAGGATGAAGTCCGTGTAACCAGAAGATCAAGCACAAATTATCCCATTGTTGTGCTATCTCTGTAGGATCAGTACTGAGCAGAAAAATGTCACGGAATTCAATCATGGAATTGTAAAAACGGCTGTAATAATCTGTCAATTCCATATCTGCCTGGGCCCGCAACATATCAGACACAACATCGAATGCTTGAGTAACTTGATGAGAATATCGTACTTTAGCAGAATTCCAGATAGATTTGCAGGTTTGGCAATTCCGAAAGCATGTTTGAATGGAATCTTCCATGGATTGCCAGAGCAAACTTACCAACTGGGCATCGACACGACGCCAGGTACGAGAGTCGGCCGCAGATAAACCAGACGGGCAATCAGAAGATAGATGGTCTTCTAATCCTTGCCCAAGAAACCAAATGTTGACGGCCACAGACCATGACGAGTAATTTTTGCCATTCAATTTGATTGTAGTGACAGTAGGAGTATCAGAAAAGTAGGGGACAACAACTGATGAAGTAGCAGTAACTTAAATTCTTGAGGACTCGGCATGAGTCTTTGTTTTCTAAGTAGAAACAGATTCCATAATAACTAAGAAAAGAGATAAATGTGTAGCAACCTACACTATAACAATGTTACTCCCATAGGCTAAGCTAGTAACGAAGAGACCAAAAGAAAATTAATTCTATTTTTTTTTTTTTTTTTTAAGAACTTAACAGATCCGTTGATCATAAATAAGCATGATCGAGCAAAAAACTTGCGACACCAACCAGACAGCGGAGATGGGCAGACCAACGCGAGCATTCTGGTCTGAGATGGTGGCCGGCCGGAGCTCCGGTGGTGTCGCGTGGCGGCGGCATGGCGGGTCTTCCGGTGACGGAAAAGTGATGTCGAAGGTCGGCTGAGTACAATAAAGCTTCTGGTGGGTTCGGATTTGAGGAAGAAAGGCTAGATGATAGCTAATCGGAGATGACATCTAGGGTTAGGGTTTTGATATAATTTTTCTGGCGGAATTAAGACAGAGCAGCGGCTGGTGGTGGTGTTTTGTGGTGGGTTATATTATTTTAGGGTTAGGGTTGGCTCTAGATACCATGTTAATAAGGAAAGAGACATAAAGATAAAAGAATGGTTTAAAGGCTTTGTACCTTTTAGAGTACTAGTCTACTCTATTTATAATATTATGAAAAACAACAAATATGGTCTCTCTTCCGATGTGGGAGAGAGACTTATTATAACAATATACTACCTAACTCATACTTAACAATTACATTGGTTTGCCCTTTAATAATATTGACTTACAGAAAGCAAAAGAAAGAAGTTATTTTGAATATTTAATGTCCAGATATTGCAAATACCCCCTATGTTAAGGGCTCATTTGGATTGGCTTCAAAAGCCTTTTTTTTTTTTTAAAAAAAAAATGAACTTTTGACAAAGTGCTTTGTTAAGAAGTTTAAAATTTTGACTTCTGGAAAAAGTTAAAATTGAGCCTTTTTTTTTAATAATTTCAGCTTTTTTGACATTTAATTCAAATACTAATTGGGAAAAAGATATATATATTTTTTCCCCTTTAGGAAAAAAAGTACTTTATGAAAAAAAATCAATCGAAACATGCCCTAAACCAAGACATTTTGACTTTATATAAAGTTAGGATCAGAGAGGCTATTTCCTTCAAGGGATCCAACAAGTTACTTTTGGTTGCAGAGATCATTTTAAGAACAGGATGTTTGAAAGTTTAATGATTTATTTTAGTCAATGTGGCACTTTGAACACTTGTTAATTTTGAATACTTGTTGAATATGCTGAAAATTGTTAGCAATTTCCTCTTGACTTTAGACCTGAAATGTAAAATAGCATTCAATTATATGAGGAAGTTTTAGATCCTAAATTGTGTAAACAGGTCATCTGCTATAATTATATAAGCATTCTATAAGCTATTATTCTGCATTTATGAGATAAGAAGTGCTACAAGAGAAATAGAAACTAGCTCTGCTGACTTATGGTGAAGGAGACAAGACATTAGAATTGAAGAAAATGACTTAGTATATATTGTGTCTTGGCCTTATTTATAACATACAATTTTCTAATACAAAGTTCCTTATTTTTCCAATGTGAGAATATTATTAGAATGGAGAATTACCATGACACTATTACCATAACAGACAATTACCATAATACCGACAATTACCATAATACTACCAATACTGCTAGCACTCCCTCTCGAGCTGGAGTATAAATATCATATGTGCTCAGTTTGTTCCAAATGTACTCAACACATGGACCTCTTTAAGGATTTATTAAAGAGATCTGCTTGCTGATCATTTGAATTAACATGTGACGTAACAATCTCCTTAGCTAACACTTTACTTTTTATAAAGTGACAATTTACTTCAATGTGCCTGGTCCTCTCATGAAAGATGGGATTGGTTGCAATATGCATTGCTGCTTGGTTATCACATATTAACTTCATACACTGAGAGCAATCTACCTCAAGTTCCTTTAGCAAATGTTTCACTCAAATTAGCTCACACACCGCTAATGCTAATATTCTGATTCTGCACTTGAGCGGGCTACGTCCGGTTGCTTCTTACTTTTCTAAGAGATGAGATTTTTGCCAAGAAACACATAGTAGCCAAACGTGGACCGCTGGGCATCCTGCCGAATTTGCATAAGAATAGCCAACAATACTCGTACCTCCTCTCCTTTTATATAGCAGCATTTTTCCTGGAGCACTCTTAATGTATTGTAGGGTACAAATGATAGCATCCAATGACTTTTTTGTGGCGAATTCAAGAATTGATTGACCAGGCTCACTGCAAAGAAAATATCTGGGTGAGTAATAGGAAGATAATTGAGTTTGCCTACCAACCTTCTATGTATTCCTTGATCTTGTAATGGCTCTCCCTTATTTCGTACAAGATTGATATTTGGGTCCATTGGTGACTCACAAGATTTGCATCTGGGCATTCCTGTTTTTGTCAACATATCAAGTGCATATTTATGCTAAAATCTCCAAATACCTTGATTTGAATGGGCAACCTCAATGCCATGAAAGTAGTGCAATTGTCCCAAGTCTTTCGTCCGAAAGTGCTGAGCTAAACATGCCTTTAGGTCATATATACCTGTAAGATCATCGCCTGTTATGATAATATCGTCAACGTGAACAATTAATAATAAGTGTTTCTCAGCGGGAGTGTGTTGATAAAAGACCGAATGATCAACCCCACATCTTGACAATCTAAACTTGATGACAACCTCATTGGAATCGACCAAACCATGTTCGAGATGACTGTTTAAGACCATACAATGATTTCTTCAACCGACATACCTTGCTAGACTTTCCCTGAGCAACAAACCTCGGTGGTTGCTCCATGTATAGTTCTTCGTCAAGTGAACCATTAAGGAAAGCATTCTTAATATCAAGTTGATCAAGCTGCTAGTCAAACATAGCTGCAAGAGCACGAGTAATGCGAATTGAAGGCATCTTAGCAACAAGGGAAAAGGTATCATCATAATCAACGCTGTCAACCTTTGTATATTCTTTTGCAACAAGGCGAGTCTTCAAGCGATCCACAGTGCCATCGGGAGAGCACTTCACGATATAAATCCAGTGGCATACAACAGTGGTCTTTCCAGGAGATAGATCAACCAAATCCCATATATCGTTAATTTGTAAAGCCGACATCTCTTCCACCATCGTAGCATGCCAACCTAGATGATCAAGAGCCTTTGTTAAATTAGACGGGATAGACAAAGATGAAAGAGAAGCAACAAACGGCCGATACGAGGATGACAGAGAATGATAAGAAACAAAATTAGATATCGGATGTTTAGTAGGACAAGAGCAAAGACCTTTACGGAGTGCAATAGGAACCTCCAAGTTGGAGGGTGAAGGAGGCAAAGGATCTAGAGAGGGCGAAGCCGGCTGCACAGAAGCATCAACGGGTGGGTGATCATGTCGATAATAAGTCTTCAGGTCTGGACGATCCAAGCGTGACAGGGTAGGATCAGGAGATGGTGGTGCAGGTGAAGGCGGGACATTCAACGGTGCACTAAAGAGGGGCACAGGAAAGGGACGATCATCAACGACTAACGTAGAGGAATAGGTTCTAGAAGAGAAGAAGGGTTGAGACCCAAAAAACATAACACCAACACAGGAAGAGAACTTATTCAACTCAGGAGAGTAGGAATAATAGCCTTTTTGGTGACGAGCATATCCATGGAAAACACACTTAATGGCACGTGAACCTGGCTTATCAGTCTCAGGAGTCAAGATATTAACAAAACAGACACACCCAAACACCTTAGGTGGTAACAAATAAATAGACTGTTGGGGAAAAATAATAGAAAACGGTATTTGGTTTTGAAGAATAAAGGAAGGCGTGCGATTGATGAGATAACAGGCAGTGAGAATAGCAATAGCATCGTCCCAAAAACGAAAAAGGACATTCATATGAATAAGAATGGTGCGAGTAATCTCAATTAGGTGCCTGTTCTTATGCTCAGCAGCCCTATTTTGCTGAGGCGTGTAAGCGCAAAAAGATTGATGTATAATGCCATCATTTTGAAGAACAGAAGAAAAAGTCGCAAAAAAATACTCTTCGGCATTGCCACTTCGCAAAATATGAATAGATGCATTAAATTGATTTTTCACTTCAGCACGAAAGTGAGAAAACATGGAAAACAACTCAGAACAATCTTTCATTAAATATAACCGAGTAACACGAGAGAAGTCATCAATAAAACTAACAAAATAACGATATCCAAACTTGGAAACATGACGACTAGGTTCCCAAACATCAGAGTGAACTAAAACATAACGACTAAATTCCCAAATATCGGAATTAACCAACTCAAATAGGCATTGGCCTATTTATTGATGCGATTAACAAAAGATGTACGTTTATGTTTACCTAACTGACAAGACTAACAATTGATATCCTTAACATGACCCAAACTAGGAACCATATGCTTAAGATTTGAAAGATTGGGATGACCAAGATGGCTATGAATGACTTCAAGGGTGAAAATGGCTGTGAAAGCTGTAGAAGAATCATTATCAAGGTACTAAAGGCCACAAGACTCGTGCCCTATGCCAATTTGCTTGCGCGTTCTCTGATCTTGAATAATCACAGAATTAGATATAAAGGTGACAAAACAATTAAACGATTCAGTTAATTGATTAATAGACATCGAATTGCAAGGGAAATCAAGAAGGTATAATGGAAGAAAGGGAGATAGAGGATGTAGGAGACGAGGAACCAATACCAAGCACTGTAGTAGAAGATCCATTTGTAAGTTTGATAGGGGAAACTGACTTATTAGGGGGTTGAATATGAGAAAGAAGAGACTGATTATTGCTCACATGGTCTGACGCACTTAACTCTAAAATCCACTTATTAGTACTGGACGAGGAAGGGGAAAGATAGACAAATTTAGAAGGGTCAACATGTGCAAAAGAAGTAGTAGAAGGTTGGGTAGCTTCCTGCGATGCTTGAAGCTGAAGATAGTGTTTGTACTCTGCTTCGGACAAGGTAAAGAGACGAGAATGGGAGTTGGCCTATTGAGGTGACGGACATTTGTCCCTAGTATGACCTGGCTTATTAAAATAAATACACTGTGGCTGAGAAACATTACCAGATCGCCCTCCTCTACGACTAACACCTCGACCATGACCATGACTCCATGGGAAGCATTATCTTGTTGTCCCCCAGGCTGAGGCTGGACAACCAGAACAAATTGTTCTGACAGATTCTAGAAAGGATTCCTGATAGAAGTGCAATCAAGGTGGTAGTAAACTTCAGACATGGACAGTAGTGCTGGTCTTGAAAGAATCTGACATCGAATGGGCTCGTACTGAGGAGGATGGCTACGAAGCATAAGCATAACAAAGTATTTTTCACATTTCATGCAACATCAGTATCAGTAGGGAAGATATTATTGTAATTAGACATGGCACGTCAAAATCGACCAAAATAAACTTGAAGACCACGATTATCCAATTGAATGCGGAGGAAATCATTGACAAAATCATAAATGCGATTAACATCGCTAGTGACCAAAGTCCATATAGCCGTAAAAGAAAGACACTCATCAAAGATATCATACAATGTTCAATGGATTGCAATAGTAAACTAGTATGTTGGGCAATACCACGCACCCAAATCCGTTTATTTGTAGCGGACAAAGTAGTTGGAACATCGTTAGTTAAATGGTCTTCTAAGTCTTGCCCTCGAAACCATACTTAACGGCAGAACACCAACTGGAGTAATTCCGACTAGTGAGTTTGGTCGTAGTAATAATGGGGGTGCCATTAAACGTGGGCACGACAACAGAGGCAATAGACTCAGTAACGATAGTAAAAGTACTAGTAGTGTCTTTGGGAGGATCCACACTAGTCGTCAATACTTAACCAATGCAAAGGGGCAAGGCAAGAAAACCAAGTAATAAAGCATGGAAAGAAAGGAACAACTATACTAACAATTTGTCATGACAACTTCCCTGTTGGGTGTCACTCCTCTATCTCTCTCCTTCCCCTCCCCCCCCCCTCTTTTATGGTTAAGAGAGACAGACGACAAAAACCTTGGATAAATTAAACAAAAATTCAAGAAAAACATTTGCGTGAATAGTAACTTCGCGTGAACAATGACTTTTTAAAATTTTTTTTGGGGGTGTTTTGGTGGATTTTGTGGGTGTTAGGGTGGGTGGGTGTTTAGGGTTTGTTGATGAAAAGACTTTTGGTTGGAAAAAAACTCTAATGTCTTGACCTAGCTCTGATACCATGTTGAAGGAGACAAGACATTAGAATTAAAGAAAACAGCTTAGTACATATTATGTACTTGGCCTTATTTATAACATACAAAGGACCCGTTTGGATTGGCTTTTTTTAAAAATACTTTTTTTAATAGCTTTTGGAAAACAATTTTTTTTGAGAAGCTGAAAATTCTGGCTTTTGAAAAAATATGTATTTGAGCTTTTTTTAGAGTTTTAACTTTTTTGGAAGCCAAATTAAATAGTTATTACAAATTTAATGTAACTTTTTCATGAAAAAAAAGTACTTTTTTGCTCCTGGAAAAAAGCTAATCCAAATAGGTCCAAAGTTTTCTAATACAGAGTTTCCTATTTCTCCGATGTGAGAATATTACCATAATTGAGAATTACTATAACAGTGTTACCATAATAGGTAATTAGCCTAATATTGACAATTACCATAATACTTCCAATACTACTAACAACTTTTTAAGTTTGAATTTGTGATGAGCCATTTTGTCCCAGATTCTTGTCATTTAAATTTTTTGGTTTGCATTGCATCCATATAATAGTTTATAAAACAAGTACATATATGGTATATCATGTCACCTTCTAATGTTCCTCTGGGAAGAAGGTTATCCCATTTTGGTTGATAGGACAATAACTGATGGAGGAGATGTGAAAACATGGAATAATTTTTCCGAACTAGATATCTTTTTGATTGAGTTCTCTTCATGATTTATGAGGATTCTAACTTTTGCATATTGAACTGAAAGATATTTATCTACACTGTCTAGCCTCATTAACTTGAATAACTATTCTTACATCTTCACATAAAGCTCACATATGGTCATGTTTTTTTGGTTGGGTTATGGAAGGCCATATTGGAGGTGCTATTTTCCAAATACTCAAGCCATAATCTATGTTGTTGATTCAAGTGACACAGATAGATTAGTAGTTGCAAAAGAGGAGTTTCATGCAATATTGGAGGTAAGACAAGGTCTCGTTTCTTCTTATGCTTTATGTTTTGTCTTCATTGCTTGACTTAACATTGTGGTTTGTATTAGGG
The DNA here is from genome assembly GCA_028554755.1 of Cordia subcordata. Taxonomy (NCBI): domain Eukaryota; kingdom Viridiplantae; phylum Streptophyta; class Magnoliopsida; order Boraginales; family Cordiaceae; genus Cordia; species Cordia subcordata. The sequence continues at coordinate 11,000,215 of JAPTOF010000021.1, read as the reverse complement.
ATTTCTATGATTTTGATTTACTTAAGACTAGTATGTTATTGTTGTTGAAATCTATTGTTATTATTATTTTCTTTTTTATAAGTCTTGAATTATTTTCTGTTAATTTCTTTACATGTTTGTATTTTATTTTTATTCATTTTTGTAATGTAGTATTTTTAGTTATTTATTATTTTATTATTGAGTTTTTTTTTTAATTTTATTTTAAATAACATATTTGATTTGTACTTGTAAAAGAAACAGTTTATCTATATCTTATAGTATTGTAATTAATAAGATTTAATTTGAGGAGCAGCATAATAGGTTTTTTTTTTAAGAACTTGAGTTTGGACTAGTTCAAATTGAGATTTTTACATTAACCAAACACCTTACCCACCTACATTGTTGCAAAATCTGTTCTTTTTCTTGTTGAACCTGCCATATAGGCTTAAACTAAATGCAGTCTAAGCAATGCTCTAATTTTCACCGGAAGCATGTTTGGCTCTAATTTTCATTGATATCTGTCGGAGTCGAATGGCTTCATCTCCTCTTTTGCAGGAGACTTGGGGAAGATATTAACAAAAAGGAATAGGCTGGGTTGAGATGTAGGAATCACAATGATTTTATGAGTCATGGATGGATGAAAACTTCTTAAATCTAAGGATAATATAACAATATATTAGGTACTAATTATTCTTTAGTTATCATAGGAAAAAAGTCATTCTTTGTATTTGGAGGGTGTTTGGTTTGGCACTTTTGGGGCCGTACACCAAACCAGTTGTCCATATACCCCATAACACAATGGAAGAGTGGAAAGGAAACAAAGACACTTAATAGAAACCACTCTTACATTGTTGCATCAAAGTCATTTACCACAATTTTGGTTGGAGGCTTTATCTGTGGCAAATTACCTTATAAATAGACTGCCCATTGCCACACTCTACAACTAGTCTCCCTATGAATTACTATATTTTGCCAAGCTTGACTACACACAACTGAGAGCTTTTGGGTGTTTGTGCTACCCATCGCAACTTAAGTCTAAACCCTGCATTTCTCTGGGGTATTGCTCAAACACAAAGGGCTACAAGTGTTTGGACATTGAGACTCAGAAGTCTACATTTCAAGACATGTTAGGTTCAATGAACTTGTCTTTCCTTATCCACAATTTTTTGCTAGTAATGAGTCTCTGCTTCAGTTCCAAACAGCAGGGCTTCCTAATCCCACTCCTATCTTTGCTGTTCCAACAAATCCTTGTGAGACTCGAGAGTTCTTCTTCCACAGTTCCATTTTACTCTTCCCAATCTAATTCTCCTACTCTACTCAAGGAACATCCTCTCCATCTCATCATACACCTATTCTCTAATCTCAACACTCAGAAACTCCAATATAGTCTTCCCCATACCAGTCCCTTGCCCCACACCTATCCCCTCAGCAGTCTTGTTATAGTAGCACATCATCTTCTACACAGCAGTCTAACAGTAATCCTTCTTCCTCATTCCAATGCAATCCTCACAGTCTACTTCCCAGCAACAATCAACTGAACCATTTCAACATATAGCCCCTGTACTAGGTTATATCAATTACACAACCTCATTCAGGCCTAAAACTGGCTGCCTACCCCTTCCATTATATCAATTACACAACCTCATTCAGGCCTAAAACTGGCTGCCTACCCCTTCCATTATATCAATTACACAACCTCATTCAGGCCTAAAACTGGCTGCCTACCCCTTCCATTATATCAATTACACAGCCTCATTACTACACTTCTTGAGCGTGAACCAATAGCATACAAAGAAGCTTCCAAATATCACTGCTGGACTCAAGCAATGGTAGATGAATACAAAGCATTAATTGATCAAAACACAGGGGACTTGGTTCCTCTACCTCCAGGTTGGTAGCCAAGGGCTACTTGCAAGAACTTGGTATTGACTATCAGGAAACCTTTAGTCCAGTGATCAAAAGCCAAACTGTAAGGACTTTAATATGTCTTGCTCTACAGAATAAATGGAATTTAAAGCAATTGGATGTTTCCAATGCTTTTCTGCATGGACACTTGGAAGGGAAGGTCTATATGACTCAACCTCAAGGGTTTAAGGATTCTTCTAAGCCTGTGTTTGTAGATTAAGAAAATCTCTGTATGGCCTAAAACAGGCTCTACAGGCTCTTGGTTCCACAAGTTCTCAACATTCCTACTAAGCTGGGGATTCCTAGTTAGAGTACAGGGATATATTTGTGATATTGTTGTTTTATAAGTAAGTTTGAATTGTTAGTTATAGTTAAGTAGTTAGTGGTGCATTAATGATAACTCAGCACTAGTTAGCTAGCAGGCAGTTAGAACTAACTACCTGGTTGTATTTGGGCCTGTAAATGTTAGGCTTGTAATCTTTTCTTATTAATGAAGAATATTTCTTTTCTCTCTAGTTAACATGGTATCCAGAGCAGGCATGGTCCTGGTTCGTTTTTAGCTTCGAAGCTCTTCTTCAATGGCTTCCGAGCTCATCAAGCTAAGTTGCCTCTTTGCCTCTGTTTTTCTTCATTTTGTTCTTATTTTTAGGGTTTTCTTCATCGAAATTCTCATCAAAACCTATTTAGATCTTCTCACCCAGTCTTGGATTCTTATTCACTATTCTTTTTCTATTGTTCGAGGCTATCAATCAATTTATTTTCATAATCGTAGTCCAGAATCATAAAATATCTCTCAATCTCACTTTTCAACTATAAACCCTAACCCTTACAGAGTTTTCATGGCTCTTCCTTCAGATCAATCCCTTTTACCAGCTATAAAATTGCTTCTGCAATATTTTCCTGAATATGTGAATATCAAATTGGATACTCAAAATCATCTCTTTTGGAAAACTCAATTCCAATCTTTTCTAAAAGCCTGTAAACTGTTTGATCATGTCACAGGCAAAGTGCCATGAGCTAGTCGTGTGCTAAGACAATTTGATGGCTCCATTTCTTCAATTTCTGAATATACAAATTGGCAAGATATTGATCAGTATCTGAAATGTTGCTTTTATGCCTCTGTATCTAATTCCGTTCTGAGTTACATCTATCAGCTTAATACATCCTCTAAGATTTGGCTTGCAATAGAGTAGAGGTTTCAATCTAGTAGTAGGTCCTTAGTGTCTCAACTGAGGCATAGACTACAAAACATCACTGAAGGAACCAAGACTATTTAGGCCTTCACTGATGAAGTTAAAGCTATTGCAGATGCTTTTACTGGAGCAAATGAACCTCTAAAGTTTGAAGATATTGTTTACTATATTCTACAAGGCTTGCCTGCTGCTTATGACACTATTAGGACCTTTGTCAGAGTTAGACCAGAGCCTGTGACAGTCTCTGAGCTCATAAGTCTTTTAATTAATGAAGAACTTAATCTTGCCTTCAATTTCAAACTCACCTTGCCTGACTCTACTGCCTCTCAAGCCAGTCAAGATTTTCAGAATGCTTTGTATGCTAATTCTACTACGCAAAAAAGAAGAGGTAGGGCAGAGCTTTCAATATTAATTCGAGGGGAAGAGGACAAAGAGGTCAAGGTAGAGATCAGAAACCTAACAATTCTAATAGTCAGTCCTCTGGTCTTGTGTGTCAAACATGTGGTAAGCCAAATAATGCTCTTCAGTGTTGGCATAGGCTTGACACTGACAATTATTTCTTTGTCAAGCCTGAACAAGCAGCTTTCACTGCCTAGAATTCTGATATAAAATCTGAAACTTCTAATTGTACTGCATTGATTGCTCAACTTTCTACTACTTGGCCATCAACATCAATAGCTGCCGGTCCTTGGTTTCTAGATACAGGAGCAACTAGCCATGTCACTTCAGATATACAGCAGATGCACCACACTCAGCCTTAAAAGGGAACCGGTTCAGTTGTAGTTGGTAATGGAGTTACTTTACCAATTCTAACATTGGTTTTGGTATTCTCTCCACTCCTTCCTCTAATCTTCTTGTGTCTAATGTTCTGTTTGTCCCTTCTATTTCATCCAACCATCTCGCTGTTCATCAATTGACATAAGATAATGATTGTATTGCTGTGTTTAGATCTAAGGGTGTCACTTTATTGGACAAGTCCCACAAGGTGTTGTTCAAGGGCCCTTGTGACAAAGGACTCTATCCCATTCCCTTCCAGCTTCAGTCTCACTCTTCTCAGTTGTCATCAGCCTATCACTGCATATGTATAGACTCTGCATCTACTAAGGACAGAATATGGCACCTGAGATTGGGTTATCCCAATAAGCATGCTTCAGCTATAGTCTCTACTAGCATAAATAAGCAGCTAGGCTATTCTATAGAGAAATGTCAGGATTGTTCTTTATCTAAGGCTCATAGATTGTCTTTTTCCAAGTCTGTAACACAAACTTCTAGAGCTTTTGAGTTGATACATTCAGATGCATGGGGGCCTTCTCCTATTGAATCTTGTATGAAATACAAGTACTATATCATATTTCTACATGACTTTGCTAAATTTTCTTGGATTTATCCTCTAAAATTTAAAAGTGATGCTTGTAGTGCTTTTCTTTCATTCACTGCAGTGATTAAAACTCAGTTCCAATCACACATTAAAATCTCCAGAATTTTGTTAATCACTCTTTTCAAACATATTTGTAGTCTCTTGGAACTCTCCAGCAAACTTTCATTTCCTCATACTCTTGAACAAAATGGGAAGGTGGAGAGAAAACACTTAACATCACATAGAGACTACTTTGGCATTGTTAAATCACAGTAAAATGCCAGTTAGATATTGGCTTGAGGCTCTTGCAACTGCCAATTTTCTTATAAACTGTCCCCCTATGAAAGACTCTATCATGAACCCCCTGACTACAGTTCTCTAAGGGTGTTTGGCGGCTTCTGTTACCTTGGTTAAGGCTATATACTTCTCACAGGCTTGATAATAGGTTCAAACCCTTTGTGTTTCTTAGCTACTCATCTACTACCAAAGGGTATAAGTGTCTGGACATGACCACAAATAAGGTTTACATGTCTGGACATGATAAGTTTATTGAAAATACTTTCCCCTTTAGTACTATTTTACAGTCTCCCATCTCTGCTAGTACTTTTCCTCCTATATTTCATAGTACTTCCTCTTCAGATTCCTCTGTAACACATGAATCATTAAGTTCACCTATGGTCACTCTTCCATTCTTCCCTAATTTAGCTGTTGCACTCTTCCATTCTTCCCTAATTCAGCTGTTGCACTGTCATTTGCTTTTTTGCCATTACTAGGGGATCATGCTTCTTCTAATTCTAGTACTCTTCTGCATAATTCTACATCTACTACATCTTCAGACACTCGTACAGATATCATTGCAAAGTCTGCAACACATAATGCTTCACCTATTACATCCTCATCCACTTCCACAACTATTTCTCCTAATCCACCTGCTTACACAAACATTCATCCTATGCTAACCAGATTTAAGACTGGTTCTCTACGACCATAATTATACCAATTGCACTCTACAACTTTAACATCTATTGAAACTGAACCTTCCCCCTTCAGAGAGGCTGCAAAAGTGCCCTGTTGGCAACAAGCTACAAAAGAAGGGTATTGAAGAATTGATAGCAGAAATGATTTTATTTTCTCAATGAATTGGGTGTACAAGATCTCAACTATTTATAGTGAGTAGAGATGATAACTGCCACTTACAGCTGGCATTTCTTAACTAACATTCTGACTAATGCTCTAACTAACTAACTCCTACACTGCAGTACCACTAACTACTATTCAGCTATAATTACATACATGCCATTGCTATACTTATCATTCCTCCTCAAGCTGACCTAGGGGTTAAACACCAAGGGAAGCTTGCCTTTTAGATAATTGAACTGTTGTTGTGTGAGGGCCTTGGTGAATAAGTCAGCAACTTGTTCCTTTGAAGTAATGTAGGATAGTTGTAGAGCTTTAGAGACCACTTGTTCCCTTACAAAATGATAGTCAATTTCTATATGTTTTGTCCTTGCATGAAAAACAGGATTAGCAGCAAGTGCCATAGCAGAAACATTGTCACAGTACAACATAGGAGAAGAGACAGGAACTTGTAGATCATGTAGCAAGTAAGCCACTTTAACTCAGATGCTGCATGTGCCATTGCTTTATACTCAGCCTCTGTAGAAGATCTAGCCTTAGTATGTTGTTTCTTAGAATTCCAGGAAATGATATTAGGCCCTAAAAAAACAACATAGCCTTTTGTAGACTTTCTATCTTGCACTTCAGAAGCCCAATCTGAATCACTATAAGCATGAAGATGAAGTGGAAAATAAAGACCCTGACTTAAAGTTCCTTTAAGATATCTTAAAGTCCCTTTAAGATATCTTAAAGTCCTTTTGAGTGAGGCAAAATCTGCAATAGTAGGAGAATGCATGTGTTGGCATAATGTATTGATAGCAAACTGTAGATCTGGCCTTGTGACTGTTAAGTATTGAAGGGACTCAACTAGACTTCTGAATTGTGTGCCATTAGAATAAGGTGTAGAGTTGATTTCAGTAGTTGCAGTAGATTTAGAAACAGTTGGAGTTGCAGTAGATATAGAAACAGTTGGAGTTATCATTGGAGAACACTCATACATGCCTGCTTGTGATAAGATTTCCTTGGCATACTTAGTTTGTTGAAGAACCATACCAGTAGAAGTATATTTTACCTCTATACCTAGAAAATATGACAATTGTCCTAAATCTTTCATAGCAAACTGACTGCTCATAGCCTCTAACAAGGAATTGATAAAGAAAGATGAACTCCCTGTAACTATGATATCATCCACATAAACCAACACTAGAGTGTAATTAGTAGTTGTTTCATGAATGAAAAGGGAGTTATCTGCATTACTCATTTGAAATTTCTGAACAATTAAGAAGCTAGAAAGCTTATGATACCAAGCTCTAGGAGCTTGTTTCAGGCCATATAGAGACTTCTTCAATTTGCATACATGATCTGGCTTGTTAGGATCTTCAAATCCCTGTGGTTGAAGCATATATACCTCTTCTTCAAGAGCTCCATGAAGAAAGGCATTTGAAACATCCAACTGCCTTAAACTCCATTGATGATGCAAAGCCAAGCATAGAACTGTCCTAATGGTCTGACTTTTGACCACAGGACTGAAAGTTTCCTGGTAATCAATACCAGGCTCTTGAAGATACCCTTTGGCCACTGACCTGGCTTTAAATCTTGCTACTGAACCTTCAGCTTTGGTTTTTATTCTATACACCCATTTGGAACCAATGGGCTGTCTATCTGGAGGGAGTGGAACCAAATCCCAAGTCTGCTGATCAAGTAAAGCCTTATATTCATCTTTCATAGCAGTGTCCCAACACTCATACTTTGCTGCATCTTTATAAGACTTAGGTTCGTGTTGTGTGGGAGTAGCAATCAGACTATGAAGCTAATACAAGGGTGGAGGTAAATAGCCAGTCTTAGACATAGTAAGCATGGGATGATGACTGGAAGGAGCAAGTTCATGAAAAGATTCAGAAGAGGAAGAAGAAGAGGAAGTTGATTGTTGAGTTGAAAACTGAAGAGGTACAGAATGATCTTGAGAGGAATCAGAGACAAGAGTTTGTACCAGACTGCATAGGCATAGGAATATCAGGCACAAAATGATCCTGAGAGGAATTAGAGACGGAGTTTGTAACAGACTGCATAGGCATAGGAATATTATTTCCTGAAGAACTGTATGACTCTGACTCACGGGAGTGAATGCTACTAGAAGGTAACTCAGGTGGAAATTCAGTAGGAAAAGAAAAAATTGGAGGGTACTGAGAAATAGGACCATTTGTTGATGTAGAAAACTCTGCTATTGGTTGAAACTGAGATAGAAGATCAGTAGCAGAGTTAGAAGATGGATAGGGAAATAAAGTTTCATTGAACTTAACATGCCTAGACACATAAACCTTGTGAGTTTTAATGTCTAAGCACTTGAATCCTTTAGTGAGAGGGCAATAACCCAGAAACACACAAGGTGTAGACCTGAGTTCCAATTTACAAGTGGTATATGGTTAAGCCAAGGATAGCACAAACACCGAAAAGCTTTTAGAGTAGAATAGTCTGGTTTAGTAGAGTATAGAAGCTCAAAAGGAGATTTATTGTTCAGAACAGAGGTAGGCAATCTATTTATCAAATAATTTGCCATGGAGAGAGCTTCCAACCAAAAAACAGTTGGCAAATGACTCTGATGAAGTAAGGTTAGAGTAGTTTCTATCAAATGCCTATGTTTTCTTTCTACTCTTACCATTTTGCTCTGGTGTATAAGGACAGCTAGTTTGATGTAAAATGCCTTTTGACGGCAAGAATGCTCTAAATTTCTGATTGATGAATTCTGTACCATTGTCAGTCCTCAACTTTTGAACAATTGCTTGAAATTGAGTGCTAATCATAGAATAAAAGCTGAGAAAGATGGTAAAAGTATCTGACTTACATTTCATAGGATAAAGCCATACAAATCTAGTGTAATCATCAACCAAAGCAACATAGTACTTATAGCCCATATTAGAAGCAACTGGAGCAGGGCCCCATACATCAATATGTATTAATTGAAAAGGTGAACAAGAAACAGAAAGAGAAACATCAAAAGGCAACCTATGAGACTTAGCTAAAGAACAAGATGCACAATCAATAGTGTTCTCTGGGAGTTTGACATTTAAAAGTTTGGACAAAATTTGAGCTACAGAAGATCAAGGATGCCCTAGCCTTTGATGCCACAACAAGTCTGAAGAAGAATTCTTTGAGACCGTGTTGGCAGTGAGAACTTTTGCAGAAGAAAGACCATGACTGGACTGAGGAAAAATGGCAGGAAGACTATAAAGACCTCTATCACAGGGGGCCTTGTACAGTGTTGACTAACTGGAATTGTGCATTATTATAACCTCCTTTGCATTGAATAAGACAGTCCAATTATTATCAGAGGTTAGTTTAGAAATAGACAAAAGATTGGTAGTGATTTGAGGAACATAAAGAATGTTAGAAAGATATAAAGGCTTAGAGGAAGTGGGAATTATACCAGTACCCATGCTTTGAATAGGTAAGGCTTGACCATTACCCACAGCAACTGAATCAGTGCCTGAATAAGACTGCAGTGATTGTAGCAAGTTCAAGTCTTGAGTGACATGAGTATTAGCACTTGAATCAAGAACCCATTGTTGATTTGAAGCAAAAGAAGAATTTGTCTGAGCTGTGTAAGCCTGTTTTCCAGATTGCTGAACTTGATAATTGGTGAAATCACCTCTATGCCAACAGTTGAGTGCCAAGTTATTAGGTTTTCCACAAATTTGGCAGAAGAGCTGCTGTTGTTTACCACAGAATTGACAACAAACTTTAGCACTGTCAATCTGAGTAAATGAACTGGAAGGAGCTGGTCCTAGAATCCCTTGTCCCTGACCTTGTCCCCTGTTACCTCTACCCCCTCTGCCTCCTTTAGATGAATTACCTCTGCCTCTACCTTGAGAATTCCTTTGTTGACTTTGAGTATATAAGGTAGTGTGTAGACTCTGATTTGAGAAGTCAGTGAGAGAAAAGGAATTTTCCATTTTAATGTGCAGCTCTTCTGAAATAAGAAGAGAGCTAGTTCTGATACAGTTATTGGTGCTGGTCTAACCCTTACAGAAGCTCTAAAAGACTGATACTCATTAGGAAGCCCTCTAAGAATGTACATAACAAGATCTCCTGAGAAACAACCTCATTTGCACTAGCCAACTGATCAGTAATTGTCTTAACATGATCTAAATAGGCCTGCATTGTAAGATTTCCCTTTGAAAGATGAAGTAATTGAAGCTTCAGCTGATACAAATTTGACCTACTTAGAGAGCTAAACCTCTGTGCCAAAGTAGGACCAAACTTGACTAGCAGATTCAAGATGAAAAACTTGAGAATAAACTGCTGGAGTCATAGTATTGAATAGACAAGACTTAATGTAATCATCCTGCATTTGCCATTGATCAAAGGCAGGATTAAGAACAAGAGCACCTGTTGGTCCAGAAATCATTGTAACAGGTGGAATAGCTCTACCATTGACTTGATCAAGCAGTTTACTAGCTCTCAGCAATGTCTGGATGTTTGATTTCCACAGCACATAGTTATTGTTATCTAGCTTCAAATTTGATAAAATGCCAATATTCTGAATGAAATTCTTGAGTCCTATGGGAAGATCTTCTGTTATTCCTAAAGCAGCAGCTGATGTAAAAGCCGTAGCAGCTAAAGTGGATCAAAAAAGAAGAAATTGAAAACTGGAAGAGAGAAGTGAAAATCAAGCCAATAGAAAGCTTTGCACTGCTGAGGAGAAGCTTCGACCAGATTTTCAGCTAATTTCAATGGCTAGATGAGAAGATCTATGAAGATCTCTATGTGCGAAACCCTAGACTTGTGGAAGAAGAAAAGAAATGAAAAAAACTGCCAGGATTTTAACCTGCTCTGATACCATGAAGAATTGATAGCAGAAATGATTTTATTTTCTCAATGAATTGGGTGTACGAGATCTCAACTATTTATAGTGAGTAGAGATGTAACTGCCACTTACAGCTGGCACTTCTTAACTAACATTCTGACTAATGCTCCGAGTAACTAACTCTTACACTGCAGTACCACTAACTACTATTCAGCTATAATTACATACATGCCATTGCTATACTTATCAGGTATGATGCTCTCATGAAGAAAAAGACATGGAAATTGGAGCCTTTAACTTCTGATAGACAACCAATTGGGTGCAAGTGGGTGTGCAGAATAAAAAGGAAAGCTGATGGTTCTGTTGCTAGATTCAAGGCCAGACCAGTGGCTAAAGGTTTTCATCAAGAAGCAGGACTAGACTATGAAGAAACCTTTAGCTAGTGGTGAAAACACCAACAGTAAGGACTGTCCTAAGCCTAGCTATACATTTTGGATGGTCTTTACATCAACTAGACATGTCAAATGCTTTTCTGCATGGAGATTTAGATGCAGTAGTTTATATGCAACCACAGGGGTTTCAAGATCCCACAAAACCTGGATATGTTGGTAAACTCCAAAAGTCCTTGTATGGACTCAAACAAGCACCAAGGGCCTGGTGTTCTAAACTATCCAATTTCCTTTTAAGTCAAGGATTCTCTACTACTCCAACTGATACTTCTTTGTTTGTTAAAAGAACTTCTACAACTACTTTTATCCTTTTTGTCTATATGGATGACATAATCATCAGAGGTTCATCTTCTAAAGCTATTTCATCACTGATTTTTGCTATGGGCTCTACCTTTGCCATGAAGTACTTGGGTCATCTCTCCTATTTTCTAGGATTGGAAATTCAAGAATTGCCTACTAGCATTCTGTTACATCAAGCTAAGTATGTCAGGGATCTACTGCAAAAGACAGGTATGGTGGATTGCAAACCTGCTAATACTCCTACAACTTCCAAGTACACAAAAGGGTCAACTGATGTAGACTTACCCCTTTCCACTCCGACCTTATTCAGGAGTTTAGTTGGAGCTCTATAATATCTTACAGTAACTAGGCTAGACATTCAATATGCAGTCAATACTGTGTGTAAAAAAATGCATGCTTCCACTATTTCTAATTTTGCAGTAGTCAAAAGAATACTCTGGTTTATCAAGGGCACACTTACTCAGGGTATTGTTTTTACTTCTAGTCCACTTATACTACATGCCTATTCAGACATTGATTAGGCTAGTGATCCATTGGACAGGAAATCCATAACAGGTTATTGTGTATTTGGGACAAAATCTGATTTCCTGGTGCTCTAAAGAGTAGCCTACTGTTGCAAGATCCTCTACTGAAGCAGAGTATAGGTCCATGGCTCAAACTGCTACAGAAATTCCTTGGCTTACTTATCTTCTGTCTGCTCTACACATTCCAGTCTCTGCCAACACTTGCTTGTGATAATCTATTTGCCGTAGCTCTAGCCTCTAATATTGTTTTTCATGCTAGAACTAAACACATAGAATTGGATTATCATTACATAAGGGAGCAGGTTGTCTCCAAAAGGCTGCAAATTACCTATCTTCCATCTACAGAGCAGCCAGCAAATTTATTTACTAAAGCTCTCTCCTCGTAACAGTTTGAGTATCTCATCAGCAAGCTTCCCTTGGTAAAGTCGGACTTCAGCTTGAGGGGGGATGTTAGAGTACAGGGATATATTTGTAATATTGTTGTTTTGGAAGTAAGTTAGAATAGTTAGTTACAGTTAAGTAGTTAGTGGTGCATTAATGACAGCCTAGCACTAGTTAGCTAGCAGGTAGTTGTAACTAACAACCTAGTTGTATTTGGGGCCTATAAATATTAGGCTTGTAATCTTTTCTCATTAATGAAGAATATTTCTTTTCTCTAAAGTTAACACTATCAAGCTCTGCAGGCAATTCCCTGTTAATTCATGACTAATAATGACTTCACTTTGTTATTAGTCTATGTGGATGACATCATAATAACCAGAAGCAATTCTACCTACATATCTCATCTCATTCAGTTAATGGGAAGACACTTTGCAATGAAAGATCTAGGTAATTTGTCAAATTTCTTGGGCATAGAAGTAAGGTATACGAACAAGGGTCTTGTCCTCCATTAGGCAAAGCATGCCAAATGACTTTTACTTCAAGCAGGCATGGTAGAGTCAACTGTAGTCAACACACCTTGCGTGTCCAAAGTAACTCTCAAGATTGCAGACAACACACCCTATCCCAATGCTACACAGTTTAGAAGCCTGCTAGGGGCACTACATTATCTAACTATAACTAGGCGTGATATCCAATTTGCAATGAACTCCCTTCGTCAAAAAATGCATCATCCCACAGTCACAGACTATGCTTCATTAAAGAGGGTTTTAAGGTTTATCAAAGGAACACTAGGGCAAGGTTTACTATTTTAGTCAAGAAAACTGCATATTCAAGCATTCAATGACTCAGATTGGGCTTCAGATGTAGATGACAAGAAGTATACTATCGGGTATGTAATCTACCTAGGGAAAATCTCATCTCTTGGTCTTCCAAGAAGCAACATTCAATAGCTAAGGTTTTCCACTGAGGCAGAGTGTAGAGCCATGGTTCATATAGCCTTTGAAATCAATGGCTAACCTATCTACTAAAGGATTTGGGAATTTTTTCGACTCGGTTTCGGTGATAACCGAAATAACCAAACTATTTAAAAATCATACATTATTCAAAACTAATTCAAACAACTAAATTTCTTTATAATTGTAATAATCAAATTCTAATGTCTATCATCAAAATTTACATTATGCATATTAGAATGATGTAAACTTATAAATATATATATGAATGTAAACTTGAAAAATAATAACTAAATAAAAATTTTTAATGAAAAGTAACTATTCTGTTATTAACCGAAATTTTAGAGAAATAACCGAAATCGAACCGAATATTTTTTCCCCCCCCCCCCCCCCCAGCAACCATTTTTAATAGTCGAAACCGAATTGAACCCAAAAATAACTTAACCGAATTTTGTATTTCGGTTAGATTTAGTTCCGCCCTAGTGTCTTCTTGTCATGCCTGCTTGACTTTAAATTTTTCTATTTTCTTTTTTTGTCTGTCTTCATGAACCTTTTTTGTTGATATTGACATAAAATGGGAATAAATAGTTGATATCTGTAGGGCAGCATTTTCTATTTGCTTTAGCAGTAGGGGTTGATCTGGTTCTTGATGGATAAGATTTTGACCTTGTAATGTGTACTGGACTAGATAGTTCTTGTTAATTTTTTTCAAATGTCAAAATGACTTTTAGTGGGGATATTTGCCTAACAATCTTGTTGCATTTTGTCAGGAGGAAGAACTGAAAGGGGCTGTGGTTCTAATATTTGCCAACAAGCAGGTTTTGTTTTATTCCCTGCTTGTTCATGCTTTATTTTCTTAAGTTTGTCGACCTGTGATCTGGATGAAGAAAAGGCGATCTATGATCATAAGGAACAGGCTTATTCCCACAATTTTCTAGTGTTATTCCTTTCTTCATGCCTTCCCAGCCTCCACAACTAGCTAGGCTTGGCTTCTGTGTGCATGGGGTCTTGCAAGTTTGTAGTCGTTTGTTGAGTTCTTGTTTCTTTATCTGCAGGATCTTCCAGGTGCACTTGATGATGCTGCGGTTACTGAAGCCTTAGCGTTGCACAAGATTAAGAATAGACAATGGGCTATATTTAAAACCTCAGCCATTAAAGGTGAAGGCCTCTTTGAGGGTTTGGACTGGTAAGCTCAATGCATTCTTGTTATTGATACTGCTGAAAGGATTGTGCTTCATATGGTATCAATGAAGATGAACTTTCTTTCTGTACCTAGGTGTAGCCTGTACAATGGTCATTCTGTTAGTGATGCTATTTTGTCATTGTTTACTATTGAAGTTGATTCGTTTCATGTAAATTTTATTTCGTTTGACAGAAACTGATTCCACCTGAATTTGTTTGGATGTGTAGAGGGATTAGATGGGTTGGCAGAATTTTGGGCTTGAGCTGTCTTTTCTCTTTCCCACCTTTTACAAAAGATGAGGCATATGAGTGAGTGTTTTGGAGGATGTTTCAATAAGAATAATCGCAAAAGGATTGGTTTCAAAGCCTGAAAGATATACTGAAGTTCTATGTAGGGCCCATTTGGATTGACTTTTTTCAAAAGCTCTTTTTTTAACATCTTTTTTTGAAAAGTTGAAAATTCTGACTTCTGAAAAAAGCTGTATTTGAGTTTTTTTCAGAGTTTCAGCTTTTTTGGAAATCAAATCAAATAGTTATTATAAATTTAATATAATATTTTCAGGAAAAAATAAAAAAAAGCCAATCCAAGCAGGCCCGTAATCGTGAAATTGTCTCCATTTTTCTTTTTTCCCCCCTTTTTGGTCAGGGAAGTACTAGTTTCTTAATCACCCTTTTATGTCTCAGGTGTTATGGGAAGCTTCTGCTTTCACTATTCTACCTTATGCTGTTGTCTTTCATCTTTTTGTTTCTTTTCTTTTTGTTTTGGTTATTGTATTTTGATCTTTTATTCATTCACAAAATGTAGGTTGAGTAATACGCTTAAATCTGGTGGCTGAACCCTTTGGAGAACAAATGGAAGATTGCTGCAATTTATTCAGCGCAGATCCAACAAGGCTGCTACAATTTATATGGTTTATGTTAAAGATTTCAGTCGTGTTCCTTTCTGAATGTTATAGTTTTTTGAAGAAAGATTGCTGATATAGTGTTATAACGAATATCTGACTGATCGTAGTAGTGCTTTACTCATTTCTTGAATTGTTTAGGCGACTGCTTGTTTAACTTTATTTTTGTGTCAAATCCTTTTGAGATTATCTCTGCATTCTTGAAAATAAAAAAAGAAAAATATTGACTGGTCCAATGATGCTTATTCATTGGAAATGAAGGGCTTAGGATATCAAACCGAAGGGCTTTGATATATTTGTCTAATTTTTGCTTTACTCGATCTTGAATTACTTTCTGCTTTGTGTTGCATTTGATAGACACAACTCTTTTTACTTTTTCCTTTCACCAACCCGCACTCTCCGCAAACATCCCCCCAAAACCCCAGCATCCCCTGTGGACATAGAATTTCATTATTAGAAAAGGTAATTTCAATCATTTGAGTTATCTTTTATACCATATGTAATTTAAATGTCAATAATCTCTAGTAAACCTATTACTCATGATTGCTCAAACTAGTTTGTTCTAGGGACCTTCCACTTTTTTGTGAATCAATCTTAAGCCTCCGTTTATTTAAAGAAAACCGTTTTCTATTTCTTTAATTCTAATTTTGTAAGAAAATGGAGTTTTTATTTTTTGTGGAAAATTTTACAAAACATGTTTACTTATTATAGATAGAAAAATATATTTTTTTTTACAAAATTAGAAAATATTTTTGTTTGTTAATATCTTTAAAAAACTTTTTTTTTCCTTTTTTTTCAAAGTTCAGAATTTTTTTTTCAAATTAAAAATATTTCTTTTAAAGAAATATTAAGCAAAGGATTGTCTAATCCATGTGTTGTCATTCTTATGTAAATTATTACTTTCTTTTTTCTTGTTACTATTAAATATTTATAGTGCAAAATTATGTGTGAGATGGGTAAGTATTAAAAATAAGGTGTAAGGTTATTTTGTACAATTAAATTAAAGAATTAGTAGTTATATGTTGAAGAAGTGTTAGGTGAAGTTGGAAAGAAGAAAGCAAGAAAAAAACGACAATAAGAGGAATTAAATTAAGGACTACTAAATTAGAGTTTTGGATTTTGAGACGCGTTATTTGAGTAGAGAATTCTGAAAAAAATTCCAATTTTATAAAAGGAAACTCTAAAAAACAATTTAAACTTATTTTTTACAACTCTTCTGTCGGGTCAAAAATTTTAAAAACTTGGATAATTATTTTTGAGTTATAACTAAGGAAAATTTTATTTAGTGAAGAAGATATTCCATTTTTTGTTTTTTGTAAAATTTTTTGAAAAAAACTTTTCATTTGCTCTTTGTTACTTAGAGTTGAAGGGACTTTTAGATTATCTATCCTCATAAACAAAATTCAGATTGAGGTAGATTTTCGAATCTAATGAGTTAAGGGTCCCTTCCTTAACTAACCTCAAATTATGCTTAAGATTATATAGCAAATTATATCATACACCTACATTATAATACATCCAAAGGTCTATGACACACTACTCAATAGATCTCACAATTAGACTACAATACAACAACCCGGTCATCACTCGAACAGTGGTAACACCTCTGACTGCAAGCTCCACAATTGTTAACAGATTATGACTATATCGTTCACAAGTTGTGAACATATCTTAAAAAGTCGTAAATATGTAATTTATCACTGTGAACATATGATATAGAGTTTTTGAACATATAATATAAGAGTAATGGATACCTAAATTGTAAATGATTAGAAGTTATGAATATAATAAAATTGTAAACATATAACATGCAATTTGTAAATAATTAAAAGTTATACAGTGTAGTATAAAATTGTGAACTTATAGTAACAAAGTTGTGAACGCGCGCTACTATGGGGTGCACAGTACTACGTGAGTATACAATATTTAGAGTATATGATATCCAGCCTTCTATTATGTCCAAAACATGAATACCATGCGTGTTATGAAACTAAAGAGAGAAGAGAGAATAAGAGAAGAGACAAGCATGAGAGAGGAGAGAAGAATAATTTTATTGATACTCATGGATATAGAATTAAAACATATGAGTCCCTATTTATAGGATTACAATGACTTGGCCTCCAAGAATTTTTTTTTTGAACCTTGTAAGTCGTGTGTTCTCGACAAGTCTAAGCACCCGCAAGTGCATGGGTCCTATAGTATAGGGGGTGAGTAACGGGGATCGTATCCATAGGGAGGCCAATTTGGTGTTTTTTGGAGGATTTTAATTGAATAGAGCTCAGAATTAAAATTCAACTAAAAACTATGAAACAAAAAAGGAACTACGAAATAGTGTTTTTTGGAGGATTTTAATTGAATAGAGCTCAGAATTACAATTCAACTAAAAAACTATGAAACAAAAAAGATACTACAGAATTGGGAAAGGGGAAACAATCTATGAAAGGGGAACTAAACTGATAAGGAAGGCTTGGGGAGATTACTACTCAATTATAAGGGAGGATTGTACCTCGTTTTGGGAGAATTCGATGATTTCTATGCTTCTTTTCAAAGGCCCTAACTAATTACCTTATTATCCCTAATTAGCGATGCGATTCTATCCCTAATTTGGCACCTAAATTAGTGTATATCTTGGTCCTACTTAATTATGGTCTTAAGGCTAACTAATTAGGTCTTTTTGGAGGTGGTTGATTAATCTAATCTTAGGATTCACATCATTAGCTAGGTTTAAAGCTAAGATCTAAACTAACTGGGAGTGATTACACTATTCTATTAGTTGGATTTAAAGCTAAAGAGTACTCAACATAGCATAATCAAGGATTAAACACCATCAATCAAACACCAAATAAGCAATTCTAAACGTGGAGCACAAGAGAATACATGTTATCTCATGTACGTAATTGGGCAAACACAGAGACATATTTGCAAAAGCTATATGAACATAAATAGAGCAAAACAAATATTAATCATCAAAATCTTCCCCAAAACAAGTTTACAAACTTCAATCCAGAATCAAAACAGTAACTTCAATCCATAAACAAAATAGTAATCTTCCTAAATAAAAACTAAGCAAACATGATAAAAGCAAGAAGAAGAGAAAGATTGAGAAGCTTCCCTATGT
This sequence comes from Cordia subcordata, assembly GCA_028554755.1. Lineage (NCBI taxonomy): Eukaryota > Viridiplantae > Streptophyta > Magnoliopsida > Boraginales > Cordiaceae > Cordia > Cordia subcordata. The sequence goes on along the minus strand of JAPTOF010000021.1, from coordinate 10,982,052 downwards.
TTGACTTATTCTTTACAAAGCTCTTCAAAATCTCCTTCCAATCTTGCTTAGAACTCCCAAATCAAGCTTGTTTCTAGGTGGATTTAATCTAGGGGAGTGTATGTGTGAGATGGGTGGGAGTGAATCTAGCTAGGGTTTTATGGGTGTGAAGTGTGTATGAGAGATAGGGATGAAAGGTGGGTGAAAGATGTGTAGTAGGCAAATCAACTTTAAGCAAATAAACACTCAATCAACAACAAATACGCTCAATGATGTATTTTCACAAACACTAAGCAAGCAATGTATGAAAACAAGTAACGAGCAAAGAAGACAGCCAATTTAAGGTGGTTCAGCCTTGCCTACATCCATATCCTAAGGATCTTTCCTTAGGACTTCATGCAAACTCTACTAGGTACCTCTTAAAATGTTGGTGAAGCACAAACCAATGATTACAACTCTTGAAGTCTTCTTCAAAGTACCAAAGTGAGCCCCCTCACCAAGGATTTCCCCATAGCTTTTTCTAGCTAAGAATATGAATCCCTAATCAATTTCTAGCTTTAGAGTGTTTACAAGCAATAATTAAAGAATCAAAAGGTTTTAGGGTTTCTAAACTAAGAAAAAGATATAGCAAAATTAAGCTCTTGTTTGCTCAAAGAAATTGCACTTATAGCTCAAGATTTGATGATTTTCAAGTTATGAAAGTGTTTGAAAGTGAAGAATAAGCTTTGAAGATGCTCTATAAAATTGTTTTAGCTTATACATAAATAGGGTGAAAAATGGTGTAAATAGGCAGCCCAACTGTATTGTTAACGGTGAAAAAAATCTCAAATCTGGGTGCTGTCGAAAGGGGGGACCGGTTAGGTGACTGGTACCTCCAGAGAGCTTTAGGCTCTGTCGATAGCCTCAACTACATAATTGGTCGGGGTGACCACTCAGCCAGAGAATACTCCCTGAGGCAAGGCTTGATGATAGCTTCCCTAAGCTAGTCAGTCGACCTGCTAGGGTGATTGGTAGGTTAAAAAAGCTTTTTTTTCATAATAAAATCGTGCTCTATGCAATCTTTTCAAAAACAAGCAAGTTTGGAAGATGGAAGCACTTCAAAAAGACTTTAAATAGCACAATATAAACCAAGAACAAGTTTAAGCAAGATAGTACCAAGAACAAGTTTAAGCAAGATAGTTCAAGACAATCATTTCAAAGAGAGCTATAAGATGCTTTCTAACGCTAAACATAAAAAGCATGCAAACTGGTACTCATTATGTCACCTCATCTCCTTCCTTATGTCTCCATTGCTCATTCTTGAATAAGTCTTGAGCTTTTCACTCTTGGCATCAAATAGTGTTCTTCTTTGTGATAATTTTCAGTCCCATGCCAAACCATGAATATCCAATACATGCTTTCACCTATCATTAAGATTTTGTGCATGACAAGCTTGCAAAGTGCATTAGCATTCAATTGGGCACATTTATAATTTTCATCATCAAAATAGCATAAAAAGCAACACTAAGCCAGCAATCTCCCCCTTTTTGATGACGACAAATTATTGTCAAGGTTCAGAGTCTAAGGAGGTTGACTCCTACTCAATTAAGCACACATCCAATCGTAAGCACATAAGCACGTCATAAACATATAATCATAGTTAATACATCTAACATATCAACCCTCATTCAATAACACATTCAACATATCAATCTTCATACCATATCCAAGTTGCTTCCTTTTCAAACTCAGTCTAAGCATATCAAATAACGATCATAGCTTATCAAGCATAAACATCTCATAACAAACATCTCATAACAAGCATAACATATCCATCTCTCCCCCTTTGGCATCATCAAAACCAAACAAAGCACAAGAGGAGAATGAAAAGCAATATGACTTAGATAAATACTAAAGAACCAAAAGCTAAGCAAATCTGAGGAACAATGACAAAGTACTACTGTTCATAGACTAAACTAAACTAAAGCTAATTAAAATGTTCAAAAACCATAAGTAGTGCTAAACCAAATGCAAGTGTTTTCAGTGAGATGAATAAATGCAAGTGATAAAAACATCCATGGAATGATAGTTTTTAAAAATAGAATGAGGTGTCCCCAAGAGGCTAGCTATGTCGAAGTTGATTCCGATGTTCCTTGGAGGAGTCATTCATCTCCTTCCGCATACCATCAACATTTTCCTCTACTTTTCAAACTCTTGAATTCAATATTTCCATTTAGGCTAGGATTCGAGTTGGGATTGAAGGATCTTCGAACTAGCTCTACGCCTCATCTCTTGGCGCCGCGTCTCATCTATTCAAGCACTTCAATCAACACTCGAGTGATAGCACGAAGTAATTGGGCTTCTGGATCATCGTCATTGTCACTCTCGCTCATGTCCATAGGCATTCTAGTTTGTGGTTCTTTGATAGCGACACCTCTGGTTTGATAACGACCCTTTTTAGCACTTCTACCCAATTCTTCTTGAGTCTCATCCACTGGAGTTAAAACTGGACTTAAGAAGGTGGTACGCTTTTTGGCTTTCACTTTAATTTGTTCCCTAACTTCCAGAGGCAAATCTTGGAATTCGTCCTTTGATATGGGTTGCAAATTGTACCAATAGACACCCATAGACTTCATGTAGGCCATGCCAAAATTTCACTAAAAAGTTTCTGATCGCTATCTCGTAGCACAAGCCTAAATACCTTGCAAGTGCATAGGTTGCGTGTAGCACAGTGTGTGCAAGTGCGGGGTCAAACCCATAGAGAGACCAAACGTATGAGGTGTCCAAGCTATTTGTGCTCTAAGGAGCTATGTGTTGGGTCCCTATCTAAGATCTTTTTCTAGTTTTTTTAGGGTTTAAAAGGAGCTCAGAAACATAAATCTACTATGAAGGCAAGACAATAAAAGATGGTATGTATGCGTGACAGGGGAATCAAGCGATCTAAGAGGAGTCAAACATGTAGAAATGAGGACTAGGGTAATTCCGTCTTACAAATAGGTGATTACTATGTCTTTCTAGGGTTGCGTGACGGATTATACTAAGTTCTCTAATCTAGACCTTTGATTAGCCTCTTAATTGGTACGTTAAGCCTCAGCATGGGTCCGTCCTTGGTGATGATGCCTAGAAGTATGGTGTGATCTTTATGACTTAGGAATTAAGGCTAGCAAATAGGATTTTAGGTGATTTAGATCGATCTAATCCTAGCACTTAGTCTACTAATTGGTTCCTCAATCTAACCCTAGGACTTGGTGGAAGTCTGTCCCTAAGCGTCACCCCACTTAGAGCTACAGCATGGTCCTTGTGAACCTAGGGTGTTAGGGTGGATTAACTAGTCTTTCTAAGTGAACTAAGGTCAACTAAACCTATTCAGACTCCTATTGGCTGGATTTAAAGCCAAAGGCGACTCGACATAAGCTAGTTACTAGTTATGCACTATCGATCGCATCACAATAGCAAAAATTGATAACTAAGCACAAAGCATACACGTCTAGGGCATGGAATTCTAGAATATTCTAGGGTATTCTGCTACTAAGCATGTAGATATACTTAGATTACACCAATTTAAGCTATAGCACCTGATATGTAAGCAATGGAAGCCATTTATGTTATTAAGTATGTTAACACACACGCAGCCATGTATATAGTCATACCCATTTCAAGCAATTACCACAAAAACACATTGACATGCTAGCATAATGATTTAGAAATGGTTAATAGCACAACAGACTTTAATACATATAACTCATATCATTGAGGCATTTCTACAAACACATAGACATGTATGTAAATTTGCCATAGAAACCCTAAACACAAGCATATATATATATATACAAATCCATCAAGTTCCCATTAATAAAAAGTAGTAATCAATCCATAATACAAGATATACTCACACTATACAGCTCTAATCATACATAATTAGACTTAGGATAAAAGAGAGATACCCTTCTATCCAAATCCTTGCTTTACAATCTACGAGCTATGCCCAAATCTTGTGTTTCATCCTCTTAGAAGCTTGATTCCAAGGTGTCTTTATGTGCTTATAAGTGAATGCGTGAGGTAGGTTTAAGTGGATTTAGGGTTTTGAGAAATGAGAGTATGAGTGCTTGTGCTAAGATTTAAAAATTAGCACAAACTCACGCTTTTGTAGCTCCTTAGTGGCGCTACTAGTTGACCCCATTGGTCAGTCGGTACTTTGGGTGGTTGACTGGTACAAAAATGAGCTTTCTTGATTTATTGGGGGACCCTGCCGGAGACCCTACCGGCTAGCTGTTACGTACCGGGGAACCCTATTACCCCCTTCACACTTGACAGCTCAACTTTGAAACTTCATATCTTGCTCATTTCTTCATCTTTTCGCGTGTGGTCTTTAATGTTGAGCTCATTTTCTCCTCATTTACACTACTATCCCAAAACTCACCTATAAACATAAAATGAGCACTTACTGTAATGTTTTCTCTCTAAACTCAACTATGAACATTTATATCCAAGTATGCCCAACTATAGTATAAATACCACACTAAGGCTATCTAATAAGCACAAATCACCTCCAAATAAGTATAGAAATACAATGCAAATACACACATAAAAGCAAGACATCAACACCCCAAACTTTTTCCTTGCTTGTCCCCAAGCAAGCCCAAACCCGAGTTTATCTCTAAGTTGGTAAAACGGTTGCCTAAAGGATTGACTCACTATCATGGTGAATCTAAGGAGTATGAAGGGGTCGTTCTTTTCATAGAGGGATTTCCAAGCCTTTTCAGATCCTTTCTTTACTCATAAGGTGTTTTGCATCTCTAGAAAGTTCCCTAGTAGCTGTTCCACCATATACCCAGGATTCTAACTCACGCATGTGGGATGTTGATATTTCACGCCCTCTCAACTAACATGGCCTCCCCAAATGCATAAAGCCTCAAAGACAAGGAGAAAGAAGAATATAAAAACACAATGGCTCATAAATGATACAAGAGCCTTATTCACATGTCAACCAATAAACAAAGAAAGCAACTTGTTCTAAGTTGACATTGTGTCACTTGAGCAATTATTCCATAAACTTCTGGTGCCTTTGGCTTTCTCTGTTTTTCAAATTTTTTTTTATTTTTCACTTTTTGATCTTTTTGCACCTTTTTGCCTTTTTCTCTTTTTTTTGCATTTTTCACACTTTGCATTACATAACAAAAAGAAAAGAAAAAGAAAAGCTAAGGAACATTAAAAAAAACCAATCAAGGAATGGGCAATCGTATCGATATCCCTTTTTTAACCACTTTTTCCGACCAAGCCATTGGTAGTTACAAGATGCATTCATAAAGGAGCTCACTTCTCACAACTTTCATAGGCATCTCTTCCAAGTCTCTGCTCTCCCTCTACTCCATCCACTCCCTATAATACAACCTTATTTCTACCAATCAATTAAATAAATCACAAAAGCCAATACTCTAATCAATCAAGTGATAAACAACTCTATATGCATGAAAATTAAAAAAATTTCACTATTTTTAAGAACATAATGCAATCTACCCTTATGAAGCATAAGACATTAAAACCAAACTCCCACACCCCCAAACCTAAACTTTGCTTATGTAGGATTGATATTATTAAGTGTGGTGTATCCTAGTCCATATTTTCAAAAATTCTATCAAGAAAACATACTAGGAAAATGAAATAACCACACAACACACACAAGAACATGCTTAAGAACATATAGAATATAACTAGTACTTTCAAAAATATGTAAAGCTAACCTCCTGAAGAGTGGGGCCTTTGATGAAGCTAAAATCGTCACGAGCTTTGTTCCCGTTCACGAACAAGGCCACCAAAAATTTACTATAAGGGTGTCGCAATAAGCAACTCCCTAGTCTTCTTCCCCATGATTAAAGAGACTTATCTTAAGAGAATAGCCTTTTGTGTGGGAAGAAGCAAAGTAATATGCTCTTGAAAAACTAGAGCAAAAATCACACAATAAGTGTGTACTATGTGTTGTAGTATTCTCTTGCCAAAATGGAAGAGATCAACTACAAAATTTTGGATACATGAAATGGTTTAAGGTCTTGCCTATTTATAGGAAAAGTTTGGCACCTAAACCTTGTAAACTTTCCATGTGGGAAACTTTTTCCTAGTAGTAAAAGTTTGCCACATGTCATGGAAGATTCGGCCAAGCCCACAATTCAAGCCCAACACATAGTCCATAACCCATGTGGAGGCCCAAGCCCAATAGGAAACCATCCTAGCCTAATTAGGTTATCTTGGACTCTAAAGAAAGCCCAAACCCAATTCCAAGCTTTGGCCCAATAAGGCTACTACCACATTATGGAATTTGTTCTTTCAAGATTACTCTCTCAAAGTCATTTCAACTAAGGAAGGGACCAAGAAGACACAATTAACCTTGGCTTCCAAAAATAATTAAAAATGTCCTTACTCGATTTAGGCGACATAATAATTATTTTTAACTCCGATCTATTCCACCATAAGATCAAAGTTGCACTCCAAGAATAATTGCTATTATCTAGAAGCTTATCACAAAAGAATGTGAACTTTGTCTTTGACCTACTAAATAACTGACCATAATGCCCTTCTATGTATGCCCACAGCTAAGACCGGTCCTTTGGCCTGTGTACTGTCACCTTCTTAGCTGTATCTTTTTTGGTTGGGTTTCTTGGCCTATTGCCAACCATCCTTGGTCATGGAATCTCTTGATCTCAGGAGCGACCCTCAAGCCATATGACCGACACAGCTATAAAGGTAGTATCACTAGATCTAGATTCGAATGATAAATTTGGACAATCCCAAGGGGGCACATAGATTCCATTTTGCATATGCATGCTCCAATAAATTAGAACTTAGTACTCAATGCACAAGGTTGTTGATCCTAATAAAGTAAGATCTCACCCACAGTGAATCAAAGTACCAAACCTTAACATCATTAGTTCATCCACATATGCTCAAGATTAAGAGCAATGATCATTTAGTAGCAGTGAGTATCTTGTTTTCTTTCTTTGATAGTATGTCTCTAGAAAACATACTCATAATGGTCCTGTCCAATACATGACACACGTATTATCGAGACAAATTCAAAAAATCCTCCAATGACCTAGGTAGATCACCCTCAACGAGGAGACTTGCTCAATATAACCTTATCCCGGTAGAGTGCCTAACACTACAATTCAGTTATGGACTCAATTTATGACGTGACTAAATCTAGACTTGGACCTACTGTGCGTCTAGCCTGACTGTGCACCCAAGTCATTAGTTCAAGTCAAGGGGCCTTTACACATGCATCAATAAAACATAACAGAGATAATATGTAAGAAACTCATAATGCCATATAATAAAATTGATTATACATTGTTTAGCATCCAAAAAATGTCATGTACAAGTGAGCTTTAGGGCATACTAATCCTAACAGCTTGTCCTCAAGCAAATAAAACAAAGGCAAACGACAAGCAAATAGGCATCACAAAGCAAGTTCGGTAGTAAGAATAGGGTTGATAAACGGGACAAGTGGAGAAAGGATAGATAGAACCTTGTATTCTTTTGAAGCTTTTTGATGCCAATGGATAATGATTCAGCTACTAATCCCTGTTTCTCAACAAACTACAAACACTTAAAGCACACAGTTAGTAGCATTGCCATGCGTGCTCGCATTGGCATCATCTAATGATAAACAATGTGTATACTAAGGGGAAACGATAGAATGGAGGATCAACTCTTGGGAGGGTGAAAAAGAAAAACAAACAAATAGCAAATGAAAATCAAAGAACGATAATACTAAAAGCAAATAAAAGAAAAGGAAAATAAAGAAAGCAAATGGAGTATAAACATGTCTAAGGTGCTTTTTAGCAGCGCTGGATTTAATGCCTTCAGTCAGATGCTAATGTTAAAGCAAGTCATGCTTAAAATTTTGAGTCACAAATTGTCGAATATTCAACCAAGCATAGATAATAGAAGGAAGCGGGTCATGCAACATGTAATGGGGCAATGAATGCACAATGCACCCCTTTTCTAACTTGCACTCCGAACCATCAAATGTAAACATGTGCACAAGTATGGAAGGTGTCATGCATAAGCGTGAAAGATATGCCCCCTTACTTTTTAACTAACCACCCCATGGCCTTCTTCTCATAATCAAGGGCTAAAAACACATTATCCCCATGGGTCAAAGATAGGTCTAATGCATACAACATGGGAAACGTGCTTTCTAACCTTAGATGATAGTGAGCTCTAAAGAGGAAAGCTCAATGGAAGAGTAAAAAAGAGTAGAAACGACATTTGGAGGAGGAGGAGCAAAGATAAGGGAATTCAAAATGCTACACTCTTCTTCTCCATAAGATATAACGTTATCAAGCTTGGGTCGCTCTTGCTCGTCATGAGGGGTGGATTCAATCTTAATGGGTTCTTTCTCCAAAAATGATTCATCAAACATCTGAAAAGACCCATAGATTAATCTTCCAAGACCACCAATCTTTCTCTTAGTTGTCTTCTTAGAGTTGCTAGTTTTCTCAACACAATAATCCTTAACTCTAAGAGACTTGTTATTTAAAATCTCCGAAATTGATGTCTTGTTCTCCCCAATGGATGACTTTAAACCGTCACTTGCCAAAGTCTCATTGAATACATCCATACATTTATCGCTAGTAGGTCTCATCACATATCTCATAAAGGACATGTGTACAAGGAGGGCATCTAAAAAGACCCATAGATTAATCTTCCAAGATTAGCAATCTCTCTCTTAGTTGTCTTCTTAGAGTTGCTAGTTTTCTCAACACAATAATCCTTAACTCTAAGAGACTTGTTATCTAAAATCTTCGAAATTGATCTCTTGTTCTCCCCAATGGATGACTCTAAACCGTCACTTGCTAAAGTCTCATCAAATACATCCATACATTTATTGCTAGTAGGTCTCATCACGTATCTCACAAGGGACACGCATACAAGGAGGGGACAACAGTGACTTAAAGGATTTAGGGTCATGTATGCATAAATGCTCAAAGGAGGTATGTACCTTATACTCCTTAAATGAAGACTCAAAATGCAAATGAGTACAATAATCATGAGACTCAACCTCTAAGTGTATGTGTAGTATGGGATGGGAAGAAAGGATATGCTCATGAAACTTAATGGAAGGCGTTGAAAGCTTAAAAGGATAGGGTACTATTTTCTCTAAAACATATCCACAAGAGTCATCAAGAACCAAATAGTCATCAAGCTCATCCTTATCCTCACTACAAGATGTGATCTCTCTATTGACCTTTTTTTCTAATTATCTCTCCAAAACATCATCTTTTTCACCACTATTTCTCTCATTCTAAGTGTCTCTCGTATCTCTTCAACCTGGTCTAAAGGTATCTCAAGACTTCCAACTACAGGTTATTTATTCTCCACCAAGCTCCTCAAGCACTCATCTCGATTATCAACTTGTTGCCTTATGTTAACTAGGCGATCTTGGTTAGATTGGAGAAGGTATATGAAATGGTTAAGCTTTTGCCTATGTGAAAAAGACCTCAAAGAAGAAATTTCTTCCGAGTTAAGATGGGAAAGAACTTGGTTAGGAATACTAAGAACACCATCATCATAAGACTCGAAGGAAAAGTAGGTGGGAAACGATGGTACAGGAGGTTGATTTTCAAAGGAAGGAGATGGACTGAATTAAGAGTCATTTTGACCCCAATATAAATATGCATGATGTTGCTCCTTACAATCATTTTGTCTAGAAATGAGTGCATGCATGGGCATATGATTGCTACAATCATTTTCTCTAGATATGAGTGCATGCATGGGCATATGATTGCTAGGGGCATTTGGGCATTGTATGCAATAGGGAACGATGATTAAGAGTAAAATAAGCACTAGAAAAATTATCATGGCTCCCACAATGATTGCACTTACAAGCCCTAGATTAAGGATCATCATGGGGCCAAAAAAGGGTTGGATGCTCATAACTTCCACACACATGACATGGGAACACGTTCGAGTGATAGGAAAGAGGAGATCAAGGACCACCAAGCAGCATTTGGATCACTTATATTAAATTAAGCTCATGTATACCTTTCCACAAAGCTCAACAAACAAATTTTTTCTTAGATTTTTATTTTATTATTCAAAACAAAGAAAGCAAGAAAAGAAAAGATAGGACAACACCCAACAAACTAACACACAAAGACAAAGAAACCAAACAACTGTTACCTTCCTGGCAACAACGCCAAGAACTTGATCACTATCTCACAACACAAGCCTAAATAGCTCGCAACCGTACGGTTTGTGTATAGCACAGTGTGTGCGAGTGTAGGGTTGAAGCCATAGAGAGGCCAAATGTATGAGATGTCCTCAGCCATGTGCGTCCTAAGGAGCTACATGTTGAGCCCCTAAACTATGATCTTTTGTGTCTTTTTCTTTATTTAAAGGGAGCTTGGAAACGTAAATCTACTCAACAGGCAAGAAAATAAAAGGTGTTTTGTGTGTGACTGGGGAATCAAGTGATCTAAGAGAAGTCTCACATGTAGAAATAGGGACTAGGGTGATTACTGCATCTTTCTAGGGTTGCTTGATGGATGAGCGCTTTAATCTAGACCTCTAACTAGCCACCTAATTGATATCCTAAGCCTCAGTGTGCGTCTGTTCCTAGGTAGTAAAGAAGTACAATGTGGTTTTTATGACTTGAGAATTAGGGCTAGCTAATAGGATTCTAGGTCATTTAGATTGACCTTAGCACTTAGTTCACTAATTAGTCCTGCAATATAAACCTAGGACTCAGTGCGAGTCCATCCCTAAGCTTTGCGCCACTTAGAGCTACAGTGTGGTCCTTATGACTAGGGTGTTAGGGTCAACTAACGAGTCTTCCTAAGTAAACTAAGGTCAACTAAACCTATCCAGAGTCCTATTGGCTGGATTTAAAACCAAAAGGGACTCGACTTAAGCTAGTTACTAGTTCTGTAGCATCGATCGCATCATAATAGTAGAAATTGACAATTAAATGCAAAGCATACATATATAGGGCAACACATTTGAGAATATTTTGGGGTATTCTACTACTAAGCATGTAGACATACTTAGATTACACCAATTTAAGCTATAGCATCCGAAATGTAAGTAATAGGAGCCATTTATGCTGTTAAGTGGCTAACACGCATGTAGACATGTATATAGTTATACTCACTTCATGCAATCACCACAACACATAGACATGATAGCATAATGATTTAGAAATGGTTAATAGCATAATAGACTTCAATATATATAAGCTATATCATTGAGGCATTTCTATGAACATATAGACATGTATGTAAATTTGCCATAGAAACCCTAAGCACAAGCATATATATACAAATCCATCAAGTTCCCATTAACAAAAAGTAGTAATCAATCCATAATAAAAGATATAATAACCCTACATAGCTCTGATCATATATAATTAGACTTAGGATAAAAGAAAGATACTCTTTTATCTGAATCAATGCTTTACAATCCATGAGCTATACCCAAATCTTGAGTTTGATCCTTTTAGGAGCTTGATTCCAAGGTGTGTTTTTGTATTTCAAAAGTGAGTGTGTGAGATGGGTTTAGGTGGATTTAAGGTTTTGGGAAATGGGTTTATGCGTTTGTGTGCTAAGATTCTAAACATAAGCCCAAAAGCACACTTTTATAGCTCTTTAATGGCATTATTGGCTGACCCTCCTGGTTAGTCGGTACTTTGGGAGTTTTACCGGTACAAAAAAGGAGCTTTCTGGATTTTCCAAGGGACCCTATTGGGGACCCTTCTGGCTAGTCGGTACGTACCGGGGGACCTTACTGAGTAGCCTCTCACCCTTGACAACTTAACTTTGAAACTTCATAGCTTGCTCATTTCTTTGTCTTTATGGGTGTGGTCTTCAACATTGAGCTCGTTTTCTCCTCAATTATGCTTGTCCCATCCTAAAACTCACCTACAAACATCAAATAAGCACTTAGCATAGTGTTTTCTCTCTAAACTCAACTATGAACTTTTACATCCGAGTATGTACAACTATAGTATAAATATCACACTGAGGCTATGTAATAAGCACTAATCACCTCCAAAATAAGTATATAAATACAATGCAAATACACATTCAAAACCAACACATTAGTTTTCTTCTTCTTAGAAAGCCTAATGTCAAACCACTTGAAGATGTCTATGAGTACCATACCATATACGGGTTGTTGCTTATGTTTACCAACATGTACCATATGGTGTAGCATAATAAATGGCAGTGCAACCTTCTTCTTATTAAATATATGATACATGCTGTAAGTGTCTGTGAAGGCAGCCTTATCAACATTCATCTTTCTAGGCATCAATACTTCACTAAGCACTTTAAAGCCTAAGCCTCTTTCAACATCTAAATCACTCCTATAAGTGTAGTCTTGCTTATAGGGTTATCATCAATGCCTTCCCATATAAATTCCATGGCCTTATGAACAATGTCATCCTTATCCTTAGGCCAACCCTAAGGATTATATTGCCTTTTACCTTCAGTTGGAATACCAAAAATATCTTTCAATATTTCTTCATTTAATTCAAGATTTACTCCTCCAACGGTTGACATAATACAAATTTTAGGGTCTTATTCAAGCAAATACACATTCGCATAAAATTCTCTATTCAGATAATCATGTGCTTCATATTTGAGATGAATAAAGAAATCCCAACCTAGAAATTTACGGAGTTCTATGATATTGGTATGTTGAAAATTGTTGCCAATAAGAAATTTTCCATACATGATCTTCTTATTGCTAGCATCTCTTCCTTCTCTGTCAGATGAATCACTTGAAGGTAGAGGTTGGTCTCTTCTTGCTCTCGTTTTCTTCCTTGAAAGCTCTTTCTCTCTTGGGTTCACCATTCTTTGCGAATTTTTGAAGACAAAATGCAATGTAATGCTCTTTCTGTAATGCGTTTTGTTATTTTGAAATCAATTTGATGAAGTTTTTGCTAAAAGAGGGTGTTTGAGATATGGGTTAAAGAGGATTTGGGGTTAGAGTTTAAAAAGGAATGAAAAGAATGAGCTTTTGGGGTTGAAAATCGTGTTTTAATGGTGCTGTCTAGCTTTTGACAGTTGACCAGTTATGCATATAGGGCGACCGCTTGACCTTACTAGTAGGGGCAGAGAGCAGCTCTGAACTCCACTTTTGCCGCTCAACTACCTGGCTTTGTTGGTCGACCGGTTAACACGACTGGTTGACCCATAATATAAAAATTCAATTTTTCCAATTAAAAACCCTTTCAAATGCCATTTTAAACCAAAAAACATTAATTTTCAATGATAGAAGTGCAATTTAAACACAAATTTTCATTCCCATCTCTTTCCTAATTTTACAAAATTGTTATTCATGTGATAGTTTTGTAAAAATGTCAGCAACTTGATGCAATGTATCAACGATTTCAAGTGTAATGTCATTTTTTTGCACATGATCCCTAATGAAATGGTGCCTAATCTCAATATGCTTAGTTTTAGAATGTTGGGTGGGGTTCTTAGTAAGATTAATGGCACTAGTATTGTCATAAAAGATAGGAACATAATCATAATGCAAACCATATTCAAGCAAAATTTGTATCATCCACAAGATTTGTACAGCACAACTTTCGGCTGCAATATATTCAGCCTCGGTAATAGATATGGCTACATTATTTTGCTTCTTACTAGACCAAGAAAGCAAAGAAAGACTAATGAATTGACAAATACCACTTGTACTCTTATGGTCCACTCTATAATCGGCAAAATGGGCATCCAAAAAGCCACACCAGTCAAATGAAGTTCCTTTAGCATACCAAAACCCTAAGTCACTAGTTTCTTTAAGATATCTAGTGATACATTTTACGACAACTCAATGTGCTTCCTTAGGATTAGATTGAAATCTAGCGCAAACACATGGCAAACATGATATCCGGCCTTGAAGCCGTCAAATAAATTAAGCTACTGATCATACCTCAATATTTCTTCTTATCTACAAGCGTTCCCTTCTCGTCCATGTCAAGTTTGATTGTGGATTCATTGGAGTTCTAATTGCCTTAGCATTTTCAAGCCCAAACTTCTTGATAATTTCTTTTGTGTACTTGGCTTGATTGATGAAGATACCTTTCTTTGTTTGTTTGGTTTAGAGCCTAAGGAAAAATGTCAACTTGCATATCATGCTCATCTCAAACTTCTTATTCATACACTTAGCAAAGCTTTCACATAAAGCCACTTTAGTGCACCAAATATAATGTCATCTATATAAATTTGCACAAGCAAGATATCATCTTTTTCCCATTTTATAAACAAAGTTAAGTCCAATTTTCCTCTTTCAAAACTATTTTCAACAAGAAAACCACTAAGCCTTTCATACCAAGCCCTAGGGGCTTGTTTTAAATCATATAAAGCCTTTTCAAGTTCATAAACATGATTTAGAAAGCAAGAATTTTCAAAATTAGGAGGTTGTTCAACATATGGCTCATCTTTAATAAAACCATTTAGAAAAGCACTTTTCACATCCATTTGAAAAAGCTTAAAGTCCATATAATAAGCAAAGGCAAGCAACATGCAAATTGATTCCAATCTAGCTACAGGAGCATAGGTCTCATCATAGTCTATTCCTTCTTCTTGATTATACCCTTGAGCTACAAGTCTAGGCTTATTTCTAGTTACTACATTGGATTCACCAAGTTTGTTCCTAGATACCCATTTAGTTCCAATTACTAGGTGGTTTCTTTGTCTTTCTACTAGTTTTCGCACTTTGTTTCTAGTGAATTGATTAAGATCCTTTTGCATTGCTATTATCCAATTTTCATATTGTAAAGCTTCACTTATATTCTTAGGCTCAACGTGAGAGTTGAATGCATAATGCCCACAAAAGTTATTGATTTTACCCTTTGTTCTTACTCCTTTTTGATAGATCACCAATGACCTGTTCTTTGGGATGGTGTCTTACAAACTTGCAACTCTTGGGCAAATCAACTTGAGTTTCTTCTTACTCCATGGTGGTCTCTTGATTTGGAACTTGTTCTTCAACCACCTTGACTTGAGACTTTTCTCCTTGGTTAACACATTTGATCTTTTTAAGGTTCCTTATTGTTTGTAGATCTTTCATCAACTGTGACTTTCTCCAAGAGGTTACCTATATCATCATCATAGTCCTTTCTCAGCACAAAAGGGTTAGTCTGATCAAAGGTGACATACATAGATTCTTCGACAATTAGAGTTCTTTTATTATACATACAATATGCCTTACTGTTAGTGGAATAACCAAGAAATATGCCTTCATCTGATTTAGCATCAAACTTATGTAAATGATCTCTAGTGTTCAAAATGAAGCATTTAAAACCAAACACTTTAAAATATGAAATTTTGGGGGTTTTGCCATGCCAAAGCTTATAGAAGGTTTTGTTTAAAATAGTTCTAATGAGGACTCTATTTTGCACATAACATGCGGTGTTAATGGCTTTACTCCAAAAATATGTAGGCAAGTTGTATTCCTTAAGCATAGTTCTTGCCATTTCTTATAATGCACGATCCTTCCTCTCTATTACCCCATTTTGTTAAGGTGTCCAAGAGGCCAAAAAGTTGTGCTTAATGCCATGCATGAATAGAGTGTTCATATATTCTATGCCATTATCACTAGGTGAGCAAGTTATAAAATAGCCTTTTTCGTTTTGCACCTTTCTATACAATCTAGCAAATTCATTGAAGGCCTCATTTTTATATGCAAGAAACATGACCCATGTAAATCTAGTGTAATCATCTACAACAACGAAGGTATATCTAGATCCACTTAAGTTAGTGATATCAATAGGTCCAAACAAGTCCATATGCAACAATTGCAATGCCCTAGAAGTTGAAACCATGTTAATGGGTTTGAAAGATGTTCTATGTTGTTTTCCAAGTGGACATGCATCACACACTTTGTCCCTTTCAAAGTTGATCTTAGGCTAGTCTTTAACAAGCTCATGTTTAGACAAATTCTTCAAAATGCTTATCCTAACATGTCCATGTCTTCTATGTCACAACCAAGAATTCTCATGCATAACGGATAAACAAGTAACAATTTAATTCTCAAGTTGACTAATCTCTATGGTATACACATTATCATTTCTACTTGCAACAAATAGCACATTATCATTATCACAATTATGAATGATGCAACTAGAAGATTCAAACACAACTTTATGTCCTTTATCACACAATTGACTAATGCTAAGCAAGTTAAATTTTAAACCTTCTACAAGTAAAACATTGTCAGTGTTTTTGTTACCAATGCTTCTTTTGCCAATTAACCTTTCTTTGCTACTGTCCCCAAAAGTGATGTTTCCACCCTTGACTTTTTTAAATTCATAGAACAATAAGGGATCACCCATCATATGCTTGGAGTACCCACTATCTAATATCCATTTCTTCTTGCCATGTTTATTCTCATGTTTCCCCTACAAATATAAAAATAAGTGAAATGCCCTTTATTTGTGGGTTCTCAAACTCTTTTGGGTCCTAGACATTAAAGTCTTTAATGTTTGGCTTTCTCAACCCTATTGGGTCATCGTCAAGGTGGCACAAGAATGCCTCTGTCACGTAGTCTCTTGTAATAGCAATAAGTAGAAATATGCCCATGTTTTTCCCAATAAGTGCAAGTAATGGAGGATTTCAAAGAAATAGTGGAGATGGATGCTTTAACAAAATAGGTTTTCAAATGTTTTTACTTGATTGTAGGCTCAAAATCAATACCACTTTTTTCAAATGCCAATTTTTGAGAATCGAGAAGTTTTTCAAAGTTTTCCTTTCCATTTGTAAACTTTCCTACAATCCCATTCAAATCATTCTTGTTTTTCAACTCCTCCCCTTGTTTTTCCAAACTTTCAATGTTTCCAACAAGAGATGCATTTTTCTTCTCTAAGCAATCTTTTTCATCCAATGCAAGTTTCAATTTCTTTTGCAAGATTTTTTTTTTCAAAGCAAAATGAAGATCATCATGCAAATTTGAAAAAGATTCTTGCATCTCCTTGATTCATCACTTTCAACACATGAAGAGAAGAAACTAGAATCACAAGGTGTAGAGTTTACCTTGTTTCCATTAGCCATAAGACAAACAAGGTTAGCAATCGCATGCTTTTCCTTTATTTCTCCTTTGCTATCGGTAGTGTCCCAAGTTGCATTGAGAGCTTTTCCTTTCTTGTTTTTTGCTAGTTTTGAGTAATTTGCTTTGATGTGCTCAGGTTTGTTGCAATTAATGCACTTTAGCTCTTCATTATTTGCTTCCTTTGGCTTTTGATCTCATTGCCTTTCTTCTTCCAATTGTTTGAAGTAGAGCTCTTTCTCCCTTTCTTATACTTCATGAATTTCTTTAAGTTCCTAGCAATAAGCACTATCTTTTCATTTGATTCATCATCATCATCATCATCACTTGAAGTGTATTTTGAAGCAACAAGGGCTGTGGACTTCTTCATCTTCTTATCCTCTTCTTCATGGACATTTAGCTCAAGCTCATGAGTCACTTGAGACCTAATCAACTCATTCAAAGTGTAGGCGTTGAGGTTCTTTGACTCTTTTATAGCAGTGACCTTTGGTTGCCATGACGATGGTAGACTCCTTAGCACTTTTTTCACGTTCTCTGCATTAGAATATTCCTTCCCGAGTGCCTTGAGGCCATTAGTGATTTCCATGAATCTAGCATATGATGTGTTGTGTTTATGTGTGCTTTCATGGCATTTTTATACTTGTGGTGTTCTTGTGCTTTGTTAAGTGGGTTATTGTTGCATTTATACCATACTTGTGAATAATAGGCTACATATGTCCATAGTAGAGTTTAGAACATAAATGCTACACTAATGCACACTTGTTTCTTGTGTTAGGTGAAGTTTAGGACAAAGCTCAGGACTTGAATTGATGATCATTTGATGGAGAAGCCAGGCTAAACATGGTTGGGATGTGAAGGAATTTTGAAGGATGTCATTAGAAGTAGTTGAGTGAAGAAAAGAGCAATTGAGGTGAAAAGAGCTCGCAAAGAGCAAAATTGGAGTATTGTCTGACGAGGCCAGTCGACCAGCCAAGCCTCTCGGCCACATAGAAAAGGTGGCTATATTGGGCTGGTTGACCTAGCCTAAGGTCAGTCCCTGGCCCTGTGTGATGACAGCTTTAATTAAGACATTTTTCAACAAATTTTGAGCAGATAAGGAACCAATTTTTGCACCCACTCCTCACACCCATTTCACACACATAAAACCCTACCTCGACCACCTTACTTACTCATTCACACATCAATTCCATCCATTAACAAGCTTGGATTTAAAGATCAAACAAGGATTTAGAGGGTTTTGGATCAAGATTTGGGAAGACCAAGTAAGGATAACAAAGGAGTTTTGTAGTCTTCAAGTTATTCTTGTCTATACTATGTTAGATTAGCTCTAGATTAGGGATGATTGCTGATATGTTGTGTTTTGTGGGTGTTTGCATTGTCATTTACCTATATTTAAGAGGTGTTGAGTGCTCATAATGATGCATTAGTGTAGTGCTTTCGATAAGAATAGGCTTAAGCGTAGACAATTGTATATATTGAGTTTAAGAGACAAATTGCTACATTAATTGCTTGTTTTTAATGATCTAGGTGAACTTTGGGTTAAGATCAAGATTGAATGATGAAAGGTGATGAAGATGGGAGATGCACGGGTCCAAGAGAGAAGACCGGAGGTCGAAAAGACAAGGAATGGAGGAAGAAAGTCAACTGAATGACCAAGAAGAAGGAGCCAGTTGACCGGCCACTCCAAAAAGGTGCTTAAGATTGTCGGACGACTACTCCTCTAGAGCCGGTCGACCGACTAGGTCGACGGGCTAGTCCATAGAGCATCCTCAAAAGCCGCTCGAGCTAGGTCCAAAAGCCGGTCGACCATCTTGGTAGACCGACAATGCGCTGAAAATATATAAATAGGGCTCGATTCTGCAGCAAAGGAGAGACTTTTTGGAGGATTAAAACATGTACTTCACACCTAAAATTCTCACACACTTAACCCTAGATTCCATCCATCTCACAGTCACTTTTCACACATTCCTCACTAAGAACCAAGCTTGATTTGGAGGGCTCAAACATTTGGAATCAAGTTTGCTCAAAAGCTTTGTGCAAGATTAGCTAGGATGAAAGGGAAGCTTCATTATCTCTCTTTCATTCTATTGCTTATTATGATTGAGTAGACTTGTATAGGGTCATTTAACTTATGTAATGGGTTAACTATATACTCTTATGATATGGGATATGATGGCTGAATAAATATACATGTTTTGAATTTTCTTGTTCAAATGGGTATTTTCTCATTCATGTCTAAGTGTTTGATAAAATGCCTAGATGAGTAACATGTGTATAAATTGAAGTTTGTTTGTTACTAAACACATCTAATCTATGTTATAATTAGGTTTATGTGTTTATATGTGGATGCTATGAAGTGGGTAATGCTTATATTCATGTCTATATGTATATTTGCATGCCTAGTAATTAGTATAACTTCAATAAAGCATACATGTTGGTTGTTAATTATTCCTAATGGTGTGAACTAAACATGATGATGTTTGGTAGTTGAATAGGTTCCATTATTCACGAGTATCTTGGCCTTGAACGTGTATGAATGCGCTAGCAAGTCAAATCCAACTGTAGTGACCTTAGAATGACGGCACATAACTTAAGGCTAGTCTAGACCGAGTCTCCTTTGGCTTTTCCGGATAGGTTTAGTTAACCTTAGCAACACTAGGTCTTGGCTTTAAATCCAGCCAATGGTTTAGGTACTAAGGTAGGTTCATTCTAAGTCACCTAAGAAGTTAGTTAATCACTCTTAAGGCCGTAGGTCATAAGGACCACACCGTAGCTCTAGGAGGGGCCGCCTGGGGACGGACCTGCACCGAGTCCTAGGGGGAAATTAGGACACTAACTAGCAACCTAGTTAAGAGCAATCACGATAGTTAGCCGTCATCCCTTAATCCCATAGCATTTCAGTATAGAATTACCCATTCATAAGTCGAAGTCACCTTAATCCCTTCTCATTTGTTAGTTCCCCCTTGACCAACTTGAGTTCCCATTTTTCATATTCAAAGTTTAGTTTTATTTTCTTTACCTAGAGCTCCCTATAATCCAAAATCCCAAAAATATGTCTAGTTTAGGTCTTTCTTTTTGGCACTTTCTAGAGCACCAAGCAAAGAATTCACCCACTTAATTCACGCCTCCCTGTGGTTCGACACCCGCACTTGTACACACTATATTGCACGATCCGTACGCTTGCAGGTCTTTTAGAGCTTGCACTCGAAAGATGCATAGAGTTCTTGGCGCCGTCGCCGGGAAGGCACGGTGGTTTGCATTCTTTGTTTGTTTGTTTTAGTAGTTGCTTTTCTTGCTTTCTTACTTTTTCTTTATAGTTTGTTTAGTTTTTGCTTATCTTGTTTATTGTTTATATTATCTTGCTTTAGTTCTTGTTTATCTATTCCAACTTTTGTCTTTATTTTTAATAGACTTTCTAGGATTGTGGTTTATTTGCTGTAGTTTTAGGAATATTGAAGTTCTCAGGGGCTGAAGTGGCCAGAGTTAGAATAGTTTGTGCATGCTTAGTAGGAGATCTCTTAGAAATCCCCTAGTTCCCCTTAATCTCGAACCCGATAGAATTGCTAGACATTTTAGGAATCTAGGAGATCTTTTAGAAGAGATGGCCGATCTTAATCATCCTCCTAATCCTCCCATTTCCCCGATGAATCCCATTCCGTCTCATGATCACCTTGAGCATCAAGATCATGTTAGACGAGAGCCCCGTAAACCGGATCCACCCATAGATGAGGAACCCACTCTTAGACAATTCTTTCTCCTCGAAGCCTTTGAACCGAACTTGGCTATTCAAATTCTGGGTTTGGGGGAGACTAACTTCGAGATTAAGCCTAATATGTTGGCTATGCTTCCCTCCTTCTACGGGAGAAGCAATGAGAGTCCTCTAGATCATATCACTAATTTTGTTGAGATGAGTTCTACTCTCCATGTCCCCAATGTCTCTCAAGAGGTCATACGTCTAAGACTATTTCCTTTCTCTCTTAAGGACAAGGCTAGGACTTGGTTGCATTCCTTATCTAATGGTTGTATTACTACACGGGCTGAGCTTCAATCTAAGTTCTTTCAAAAATTTTATCCCATGGCCAAGACGGCCAACCTTAGAACCACCATTATGACTTTCTCTCAACATGACCTAGAATCCTTTCATGAGGCTTAGGAGAGGTTCAAGGATATTCTTAGACAATGTCCACACCATGGGTATGGCAATCATGACCTAATGCAATAACTTCTTTCGAGGTTTAAATGGACAAAATAGGATGATGGTCAATGCTGCCTCTAGTGGTGGTTTTTATCTTTTGAGACCGACTGAGGCATGGGAGAAAATAGAGATGATGGCTGAAAATTCTTTTCAAAATATTACAATGGAAAGGTCTAGTAGGGGGTGGGGGCAACAAGAGAAGTGTTAGTGAGGTTTGAGTTTCTGAAGACTTACCTGCTAAGGTTGAGGCTTTGATAGATAAGCTAGATCAATTCATTTCTTTGTCTATTTCATCCCAAGGTCATAGGACTAGTTCTATGGGTTCTTCTTCTGGTCCTTCAGTTGTTGAAGTTTGTGCATTATGTTCTGAATCATCTCATGAGATCATAGCTTGCCCTTTAGCATCTTAATTTCCTAAATTCATGAAAGAGCAAGTGTGTGCCACACAAGGTTATTCTCGAGAGTATAATTCACATTCGAACACATTTAAATCCGGGTTGGAGGGACAACCCTAAATTTTCTTGGAGACAAGGTCAGCATGAGTCTAGTTCACATTCTCAGGTTCAACTCAGCAGTGACCCCATCCTCAATATCCTCCAGGTTTCTATCATTTTAATCAGCCCCGTTTCACTAGTGCTCCTCAACCCCAGGCTTTACCTGCTCCTTCTAGTAGTCAAACTTCTAGTAATGATGTGATGAAGCTAATGCAATTCATTCAGAATCAGCAGCAGGCACTAGCTAGTCAGCAACAGGAGTTGGCTAACAATAGGCAAGAGATGGCTAGGTTTGAGACACAGTTAGGTCAGATTACCACACAGTTGAGCACTAGAAACCTCAGGAAATTGCCTTCTCAACTG
This sequence comes from Cordia subcordata, assembly GCA_028554755.1. Classification (NCBI taxonomy): domain Eukaryota; kingdom Viridiplantae; phylum Streptophyta; class Magnoliopsida; order Boraginales; family Cordiaceae; genus Cordia; species Cordia subcordata. The sequence goes on along the minus strand of JAPTOF010000021.1, from coordinate 10,959,993 downwards.
GAAGTGAACTATAGAGTCCAGTCTTGTTCCTCCACTGCTACCATTTATCCCCCTCAGGCCCAGGCTAAGGCCATTACTACTCTTAGGAGTGGTAGGGTGGTGGATAATAGGGTAGGAGTTGACTTTGCAGTGCCTGCACCTAGTGGTCCTTTCGAGTTTAGAGCACCACATTGTAGTCCTGTTGAGGGAAATCCTAGAGAGGGTCCTGTTAAGAGAGATGACCCCATTATAGACCGTGGAGAGAGTAGTACTTCCGGCCTACATTGGGAGGGAAAGGAGCCTATTTTTGATTCCCATGTGTCTAGGGGTGTTCGGCCTAGAGTTCCTTTTCCATCTGCCTTAGAGAGGCCTATACCTAGTGAAGATTCTAGGCTTTTCAAGGTTTTAGAGCAACTTAAGGACCTTAAGCTCAATCTTCCTTTGATAGATGTGATCCTTTCCATCCCCTCTTATTCTAAGTTCTTTAAGGATCTTTGTATTAGGAATCCTAGTTCATCGAACATTCCTAAGAAGGTGAGGCTTACGGAGAAGGTGAGTAGTATTTGTACTTCGGGCCTTCCGGCCAAAATAAGTGACCCCGGAGCTTTCACCATTCCTTGTAAGATCCGAGAGACATAGATTGATCATGCCTTGTTAGATTTACGATCTAGTGTGAATCTTATTCCCTATTCCATCTATCAGCTGTTAGGTTTAGGAGAATTATCCCTTACACATGTTACTCTTCAGCTAGCTGATAGGTCCGAGCGTAGACCTAGGGGTGTAATAGAAGACGTTATGGTTCAAGTAGGTGAGTTTGTGTACCCTATTGACTTCATAGTGTTATATATGGATTCGGAACATGACTCTAGACATTCTACACCCATTCTTCTAGGTCGCCCCTTTCTTGCTACCACAGATGCTATTATCCATTATAGGTCGGGGTTATTAGAGATGAAATTTGGGCATTTGAGGTCTACCATAAAGGTTGCCGAGGCGGTGAATAGAGCTAGTATAGGAGAAAGGGAAGATGGAGAGGAGTGCTTTATGATGGATGTGATTGATTCGTGTGTTGAGGATCTTATAGAAAAGACTATGACTGATGAAGAAGAATTGAGGAAATTTGAGGAATTGATGTCTAGTTTCGATTTGGAGACCTTAGAGCGGAAATTTGTAGCTTCTACTTCCTTGATTGAGAGCCAATTGACTAATAAGTCACTTGAGGTTAATCCTTCTAGGCTCATTTCTAGTGATGTCCCCGTTGATAATGTTGAGGTTGAATCCCCTTTGGTTGAACCTAGCCCTTCTTTAGAGCTCAAACCTTTCCTGATAATTTGAAGTATGCATTCTTAGGCCCTAGTGATACCCTTCTGGTCATCATAGCTTTCGATGTTTTTAGTGAGCAAGAGAAGCATCCCTTAGAGGTTCTTAGGAAACATAGGAAGGCCATAGGGTGGAAGATTGATGATTTGAGAGGTATTGACCCTTTTGTTTGCATGCATCATATTCATCTTAAGGATGGAGCTATTCCTTCTAGGGAAATACAAAGGAGGCTAAACCCACACATGAGTGAAGTAGTCAAGCAAGAGATCATTAAGCTTTTAGATGCAGGCATCATTTATTCGATCTCTGATAGTGAGTGGGTTAGCCCGGTTCAAGTCGTCCCTAAGAAGTCCGGGATCATAGTTATGGAGAACGAGAGAGAAGAGCTTATCCCTACACGTACTCCCACCTGTTGGAGAGTTTGTATTGATTATAGGAAGCTCAACTTCAAAACTAGGAAGGATCATTTCCCATTGCCTTTTCTAGACCAGATCTTAGATAGAGTAGCTGGGCATAGCTACTATTGTTTTCTAGATGGCTATTCAGGTTATAATCAGATCCCTATGTTTCCCGAGGACTAGGAGAAGACCACATTTACTTGTCCCAATGGCACTTTTGCCTATAGGAGAACGCCCATCGGTCTTTGTAATGCCCCAGCGACTTTTCAGAGATGTATGATGGCCATTTTTAGTGACATGATTGAGAGGCATTTAGAGATTTTTATGGATGACTTCTCAGTGTTTGGAGATAACTTTGATGAGTGCTTGAGTCATCTCTCTTTGGTCTTAGATTGATGTGTGAAGAAGAATCTAGTGTTAAGTTAGGAGAAATCCCACTTTATGGTGCAACGAGGGATAGTGTTGGGTCATGTTGTCTCATCTAGTGGAATTCAAGTTGACCTAGCTAAGGTAGAATTGATTGAGAAATTGCCTATCTCTAAGTGCGTCAGGGATGTTAGATCTTTTCTAGGGCATGCAGGATTCTACCGTAGATTCATTAAGGATTTTAGTCACATTGCACGTCCCTTGTCTATGCTCCTAGCACAAGATGTCCTTTTTGACTTTGATGATGAATGTGTTAGGGCTTTTAATAGGCTTAAATCCTTATTGTCTACATCCCCAATTGTCCAGCCACTTAACTACAGTCTCCTATTTGAGGTTATGTGTGATGCAGCCGATTATACGATATGAGCTGTTTTAGGTCAAAGGAAGGATAAGTTGCCCCATGTTGTGTACTATGTTAGCAAGACTCTTGATGAAGCACAAAAGAATTATACCACCACGGAAAAAGAGCTTCTAGCAATAGTCTTCTCCCTTGACAAGTTTAGGTCATACATCCTAAGATCCAATGTGATTGTCTGCACCGATCATGTGGCATGGAAGTATTTGTTATCTAAAAAGGAGTCCAAACTCCGCTTGATTAGGTGGTTGCTCCTCCTTCAAAAGTTTGACATTGAAACTCGGGATAAGAAGGGTAGAGAAAATTTAGTTGCGAATCATCTCTCCCGTCTTGTTAGTGAGACTTCTAGTGATCCTTCCCCTTTTCGTGATTCATTTCCCGATAAGCAATTGTTTGCTGTCTCTCACCACATACCTTGGTTTGCTTATATAGTTAACTATCTTGCCACAGGGCGATTTCCCTTCCATTGGGAGAAGAGAGAAAAAGATAGGTTCTTAGCATAAGTTAGGCATTTCTTTTAGGAGGATCCTTATCTTTTCAAAGTGTGTGCAGATCAAATGATTCGTCGGTGTGTGCCTGAGGACGAGTTTGAGAGCGTTTTAAGCATGTGTCATAATGAGAGGTGTAGGGGTTATTTTAGTGGAAAGAAGACTGCCGTGAAGGTCTTGCAATGTGGACTGTTTTGGCCCACTTTCTTTAGAGATGTCCAAGAATATTGTAAGAAGTGTTTTAGATGCCAACCATCAGGGTCTATCTCTAAGAGAAAAATGATGCCTTTATCCCTTATTCTTCTTTGTGAATTGTTTGATGTTTGGGGTATAGATTTCATGGGCCTATTTCCACCTTCCTTTGGGTACCAATATATTTTAGTGGCCGTTGATTATGTGTCCAAATGGGTTGAGGCAATTCCCACACGCACTAATGACCATAGGGTAGTGGTTAAGTTCATTAAGGAAAACATTTTCTCTAGATTTAGAGTCCCTCGGGTCTTCATTAGTGATGGGGGCTTGCATTACCGCCATAGGACTTTAGAAGCCTTATTGAGGAAATATTCGGTTACCCATAAGATAGCTACTCCTTATCACCTGTAAACTAGTAGACAAGTAGAGGTGTCCAATAGAGAGATTAAGCACATCTTAGAGAAAACGGTTAAGCCCGATAGGAGGGATTGGTCTATTAGGCTAAGTGATGCTTTGTGGGCTTACCGTACCGCCTTTAAAACTCCCATTGGGATGTCTTCGTATAGATTGGTTTATGGAAAAGCTTGTCACTTGCCAGTAGAACTTGGGCATAAAGCTTATTGGGCCATCAAGGCCTTAAATTTTGATTTGGCAAGGGCAGGTGAGAAATGGAAGCTAGACCTCGCGAAATTAGAAGAGCTTAGATTTGAGGCGTATGAGAATGTTAAGCTTTATAAGGATAGGATGAAGAGAATTCATGATAAACACATTATTAAGAAATCATTCTCTCCTTCTGATAAAGTTTGGTTGTTTAACTCACGTTTAAAGCTCTTTCTAGGTAAGCTCAAGACAAGATTGGATGGTCCATATGAGGTGATGGTTGCCTATCCTTCCGGAGTAGAAAAGATTAAAGACTTGAAGGATAGCTGAGAGTTGATAGTAAATGGGTAATGCTTGAAGTATGCATATGATCTGAGCATGGCTCGTGTGGAGATTTTAATGCTTCAGGATCCCATCTATGGAAGTTGAAGATGAATTGGTATTTGCCCGGCTGACGGCATGGTGGTTAGCGCTACTAGGAGGCAACCTAGGTTCAATTTTGTAGTTTTTCATTTGTTTCACTTTCTTTCCTTTGTATTTTCTTTCTTTTTCTTTCACCTACATCAAAGTGTTGAATCCCGATCCTTTGTCCCATAAGATACACCGTTGATTATAATTGCACATGCCAATGCAAGCATGCATAGGCAATACTACTAATCATGTTTTCTTTGTTAGTGTTTGTGAGCTATAAGTCACAGGATTACTAGTATGGTGATTTATCATTGGCATGGAAAGCTTTGAAGAAGATGCAAGGTTGTATCTATCCTTTCTCCACTTGCTCCCCATATTTTACCCTATCCTCACCACCCTTACTTGCTTTGTAATGCCAAATTGCTTGTTTATGTGTTTTGACCTATTTGCTTGAGGACAAGCAAAGTTTAGGTTTGGGGGTGTGGGAGTTTGGTTTTATTGTTTTATACTTTGATTAGGGCAGATATGCATTTTGTGCTTAAATGGTGAAAATTTTTCGATTTTGATGCATGTAAAGTTGTTTATTTCTTGGTTGATCATTGTGTTGGCTATTGTGGTTGACTCAATTGATTGGTGAATATGAGTTGCATTGTGGGGAGTGAATAGAGTGGATTGAAAATCGGGTCCTGGAGGAGATGCCCATAAAAGTTAGGGGGAGTGAGGACCTTCAAGAATGACCCTTGTAGCCATCCCATAGCTTGGTAAGAAAGAGTGTTGAAAAAGGGTTGTTAATATGAGTGCCTTTCCTTGATTGGTTCTTTTGGATGTGCTGAAGCCTTTCTTTTCCTTTTCTTTTTGTGTGAATACAATACAAAGCATAAAAAAATTCAAAAAAAATTGAAAAAAGGCAAAAAAAAGTGTGAAAATATCAAAAAAAAAGAGAAAAAAAGCCAAAGGCACCAAAAAGTTTTGTGAATAAGTGCATAAGTGACACAATGGCAACTTAGCACAAACTATCCTCTATGTAAATATGTGAATAAGGCTTGTTATAAGCCATTATGTTTGTATATTCTTTTTCTTCTTGACTATGAGGCTCTGTGCGTGTTGAAGAGGCCATGTTAGTTGAAGGGGCACGAAATCTTAACATCCCGAGTACGTGTGTTAGAATCCTAGGCTTGTGGTGGATTGGCTACTTGGAAAATTCCCACGAGGAACGAGACCCCTTACAAGTAGAGGGAGGATCCAAAGAGACTTGGGGATCTCTCTAAAACAGGAATACCCCCTTCATCCTTCCTAGACTAACCTTGATGGAGAGTCAATCCTTTAGGCAATCCACTGTATCAACTTTAGAAATAAATTTAAGATTAGGCTTGCTTGAGGACAAGCAAAGAGAAGGTTTGGTGGTGTTGATATGTTGTGTTTTTGTGTGTGTTTGCATTGTCATTTACCTATATTTAAGAGGTGTTGAGTGCTTATAATGATGCATTAGTGTAGTGCTTTTGATAAGAATAAGCTTAAGCATAGACAAATGTATATATTGAGTTTAAGAGACAAATTGTTACATTAATTGCTTGTTTTTAATGATCTAGCTGAACTTTAGGTTAAGATCGAGATTGGATGATGAAAGGTGATGAAGATGGGAGATGCATGGGTCCAAGAAAGAAGACCAGAGGCCGAAAAGACAAGGAATAGAGGAAGAAAGTCAGCCGAACGACCAAGAAAAATGAGTAGGCCAATCTGCTAGGTCGGCCGGCCACGCCAGAAAGGTGCTTAAGATTGTCGGACGACCACTTCTCCGGGGCCGATCGACCGGCCAGTCGAGAGAGCATCCCCAAAAAGCTGGTTGAGCTAGGTCTAGAAGCCGGTCGAAGCTAAAAACATACAAATAGGGATCGATTATGCAAAAAATGAGAGACTTTTTGGAGGATTAAAACATGTACTTCACACCTAAAATTCTCACACACTTAACCCTAGATTCCACCCAACTCACGCACACTTTTCACATATTCCTCGTTAAGAACCAAGCTTGATTTGGAGGGTTCAAACATTTGGGATCAAGTTTGCTCAAAAGCTTTGTACAAGATCAGCTAGGATGAAAGGGAAGCTTCATTATCTCTCTATCATTCTATTGCTTATTATGATTGAGTAGAATTGTGTAGGGTGATTTAACTTATGTAATAGGTTAACTGTATACTCTTATGGTATGGGATATGATGGCTGAATATATATACATGTTTTGAATTTTCTTGTTCAAATGGGTATTTTCTCATTCATGTTTAAGTGTTTGATAAAATGCCTAGATAAGTAACATGTGTATAAATTGAAGTTTGTTTGTTACTAAACACATCTAATCTATGTTATAATTAGGTTTATGTGTTTATATGTGGATGCTATGAAGTGGGTAATGCTTATATTCATGTCTATATCTATATTTGCATGCCTAGTATTGAGTATAACTTCAATAAAGCATACATGTTGGTTGTTAATTATTCCTAATGCTGTGAACTAAACATGATGATGTTTGGTAGTTGAATAGGTTCCATTATTCACGAGCACCTTGGCCTTAAACATGTATGAATGCGCTAGCAAGTCATGACGGCACGTAACTTAAGGCTCGTCTAGACCAATTCTTCTTTGACTTTAAATCTAGCCAATAGGTTTCCGGGTAGGTTTAGTCAACCTTAGAAACACTAGGTCTTGGCTTTAAATCTAGCCAACGATTTAGGTACTAAGGTAGGTTCATTCTAAGTCACCTAGGAAGTTAGTTAATCAGTCTTAAGGCCCTAGGTTATAAGGACCACACTGTAGCTCTAAGAGGCGCCGCCTAGGGACGGACCCACGCTGAGTCCTAGGGGGAAATTAGGACACTAACTAGTAACCTAGTTAAGAGCAATCATGATAGTTAGCCATCATCCCTTAATCCCATAGCATTTGAGTATGGAATTACCCATTCAGAGGTCGAAATCACCCTAATCCCTTCTCAATTGATAGTTCCTTCTTAACCAACTTGTGTTCCCATTTTTCATATTCATAGTTCAGTTTTATTTTCTTTACCTAGAGCTCCCTATAATCCAATATCCCAAAAATATGTCTGGTTTAGGCCTTTCTTTCTGGCACTTTCTAGAGCACCAAGCATAGAATTCACCCACTTAATTCATGCCTCCCTGTGGTTTGACACACGCACTTGTACACACTATATTGCATAATCCATATGCTTGCGGGTCTTTTAGAGCTTGCACTCGAAAGATGCATCAATTGCTATTTTTGTAATGGATTAAAGATTTTAACACTTGTTTTGAGATATTGATGGTTGTATGTGCATACTTTGTTCTTACATTTCTATGGCTTGAAATTTAACATGTCAACGTGTTCAATGAAATGCCTATCTCAGTTTGCATGTTTAATTTGTGCTTAAATGCTAATAGTAAGGGCCTCACCTTAGCCTTAATCCATGCTAATGGCATGAGTCCTACTTGCAACTACATTTTTGTTGATTAATTGTGTTTTTAGTCCCTTTAAAATAGTAAGTAATCATCTCTAGCATGACTCATAGCTAAAAAAGTAACACTGTCACTTGCTTGACCTAGGGGACTTAATCTCTAGTTTGAAACATAACTAAAAGGTTAGACTCCTCATTAGAAAATTAATCAACACCTAAGGGACTTAGAACTAGACCCAAAAGCCATAGCTGGGTAGGACAAACCTATATTTCTAATTAGGTCCAATTAGGGATAGGATTGCACTGATAGTTAGAGGCGGTAAGTCTAGTAAACTAAGCCTACCATTAGAGTAGACAAACCATCAATAGCCTTAAAACAAGGTTAGGAACCCAAATCCATCCAAACGAGTAATCACCCATAAGTTTTCCCAAAACCTTATAGATCCTCACTTCCATAGTTTTTCTATACTATCATTCGTGTTAGTTAGGTTTATTTTCCTTTAGTTTGGGTTTAAATTAGAGCTCTAATCAATCCAAAGAAGTTCCTAAAAAAGAATAGATAGGACCACATGTAGCTATTGTAAACACACATTCACTTAGAGCCACATACCTAGATAGCCTCCCTATAGACACGACACTACACTCGCTCACACTGCACTACACATGACCCGTGCTCTTACGAGTAACACTTTTAAAGCTTATACCAAGTTTCTGGTGCCATTATCAAGGAGACACAGTTGTTGGTTTCTTTGTTTTTGTGTGTTTTTCATTAGTCAAATCTTTTATATATGTTTCTTGTATGTTTATTATGTACATACTTATTTTCATTGTCTTTTGCTTTTACTTATTTTGATATTGGTAGTTTAGTTTACTTCTTTTGTTCGTGTTTTCTTTTGTGTTTTTCTTAGGATCTAGGTGTTTGTGGTAGGTAGTTGCTTATTGAATTGAAGTTTTAGGAGTTGAAGTGTGAAAGAAGAATTAGGTTATTTTGCATTCTTGAATAGATGGCTAATCCTAATCTTGATCCTCTACCTAAAGCCAAGACCTGAAGGCAATATCTTAAGCTCAATATTTATCAACCTTGCACGCCTACTCAACTACCAACCCTAGAAGATGTGACCTTTAAGATTAGACCCAAGACCTTGTAGATGGTTCCACCATTCTATGGCCTTAATAATGAGAATCCCTATGTGCATATAGGTGCATTTCCTGAGATATGCTCTGCCATTCATTTTAGAGATGTCTCTCCTGAGAACGTTAGGCTTTGATTGTTTCGATTCTCTTTGAAAGACAAAGCAAGGCAATGGTTCAAGTCCTTACCCCATAAGTCTATCACTAGTTGGGATAAGCTTCAAGTTAAGTTCCTTTAGAGATATTTTCCCATAGCTAGGACGACCACTTTTAGGGCAGAGTTTATGACATTTGTATAACAAGAATTAAAGCCCCTTCTTGAAACTTAGGAGGGATTTAATGAGCTTTGTCGCCAATGCCCACATCATGGGTATGATTTACATGAATTGCTCCAATTTTTCTATGCAGGCTTGACTTTACCTCATAGGCTAATGGTCAATGCTTCAGGTGGTGAGGGGTTTTTAGATTTGACACTTGAGGAGGCATGGTCAAAACTAGAGAATATGGCAGAGGACTCATTAGAGAATGCTAATTTTGAGAGAGTTGGGAAGGGAACTAGGAATAACACTCTTAGAAGTATGTTCGGGGTCAACTCAAGTTATGATTTAACTACTGAGGTAACAGCTTTCACAAGAAAGTTTGACTAGTTCATGTCTTTAGAAGGTACATCCACTTATAGGTCCATTCTTAGTGCATCTTTCCTTTATCCTTCAAGTTTTATAGAGGTGTGTGCTTTGTGCTACGAGTCTAGTCATACCTCTATGGGATGCCCTCTTGCCCCTATGTTTCTTGAGTTTATACAAGAACACATTCTTGCTAGTCAAGGTCATTTACCCACTCTTTCTCACGACGTGATCATTTTAAGATAGTGCAGTCTCACAACAACACAAATTCTTCTTATTCATTCTAGAATCATCCTAGTCCATCACTTCTTAGTATATATACCTCTAAGGTTTCATTAGGCAGTTTCTAAGCCTAGGTATCCTAGTTTGTCATAGTAGTCATTCCAGTCTACTCCTATCATTTCTGCTTTACCTGTTCATCCTATAGTTGACTATAGTTTAGACTTACTTACTGAGATGATACAAGCCTAATTGTAGATGTTTTAGAGTGTGATAGGAGATTTAAAGAATCAAATAGGACATCTTGCTAAACAAGTCTATCATAAAGACCTAAGAAAGCTACCTGCTTATCTTGAGCTAAGTCCTAGATATCGTTGTGGCACTTTCAGCCCTTCTCCGAGTGATTATGCACAATCTATGGCTGTCACGACCTTGAGAAATGGTAGGGTTATAGATAATCAAGTGAGGGAATTCGTGAGTAAAGTTAGGCCTGAAATGACGTGTGTTGATGGATAGACTAGTGTGTCTAAGGAGAAGACTAGAGAGTTTAGGAAGAAAGAGAGAAATCACATTGAGGTGAGTGCTAATCCACCATATAGAGAAGGGAAATAGGTTGTTAAATCTCATTACGTCACTCCTAGAGTTTCTTTTGCCTCAGCAATCGAGAGGCATAAGAAAGTTGAGATGATAGAGAACCGGGGATTTTAGAGCCTCTTAAGGAAATCAGTGTCACTTTACCTTTAGTCGAGGCCATTAAAAAGATAGCAGCTTATGCCAAATTCTTTAGATATTTATGTATTAGGAAAAGGCAGACAACTTGCCTACCTGAGTAGCTTAATAGCATACTTAATAGCATGAATAGCTTCTATTGTATACATGTCAGGTGCCAAGCTTAAATTGGTGTAATCTAAACATGTCTATGTGTTTAGTAGTAGAATATTCTGGAGTATTCTCAAATGTCATGCCCTAGATGTGTTTGCTTTGCGCTTTAATGTCAATTCCTACTATTGTGATGCAATCGATTATGCACAACTAGTAACTAACCTAGGTTGAGTCCTCTTTGGCTTTAAATCCAGCCAATAGAAGTCTAGATAGGTTTAGTTGACCTTAGTTTACTTGCAAAAGCTAGTTAGTCCACCCTAACACCTTAGGTTCATAAGGACCATGTTGTAGCTCTAAGTAGGGTGAAACTTAGGGACGAACTCGCACTGAGTCCTAGGGTTAAATTGGTGAACTAATTAGTGGATTAAGTGCTAGGGTTAGATCAATCTACACTCACCATGAACCTTATTGGATAGACCTAATTCCTAAGTCACAAAAACTACGCCGTACTGCTAGGCATTGCCACTTAGGGATGGACTCGTACTCAGACTTAGGCACGAATTAGGAGGCTAATTATAGGTCTAAATTAAACATTTAGTACAATCCATCAAGTAACCCTAGAAAGACGTATGAATCATCGTAAACAAGAAGTAATCACTTTAGTCCCCTGTTTCTAACATTTGAATCCCCTTAGATCACTTGATTCCCCCGTCACACATACACACATCTTTTATTTCCTCACCTTTACGTTAGGTTTATCTTTTCTGAGCTCCCTTTAAACCAAAAACCCCAAAAACATCATAGTTTAGGGACCCAATACATAGCTCTTAAGATGCACATAGCTTAGGGCACCATACACCTTAGGTCTTCCTATGGATTCGGCTCCACACTAGCACACACCATACTACACACGACCCGCGCGCTTGTGGGATAATTGGGCTTGTGCTTATGAATAGCATATTAGAGACCTCGAGGGATAGTTGAAGATGTCACAGTTAGAGTTGGAAAGTTCTACTACCCTCTGGATTTCATTGTTCTAGACATGTATCAAGGTCATGACACTAAGAATACAAAACCCGTCCTCTTAAGGAGACCACTTTTCGCGACTGTTGTGGCGATTCAGTATAGGATAGGGATTATTGAGTTTACCTTTGGAAATTTGAAGGCAAAGGTTAGGGAAGCCGAGTTTTCCACTATGGACAGAGCGGGTGACAAGGATAATTGTTTCTTCATAGAGTCTGTTACTTTTGGTGATGATAATTCCCATGATTCTTTCTTCTTCTTAGAAGATAGAGTTGTGCTTGACACGATCATCAAGTAGTTAAGCTTGAAGTCCTTTAATGAGACCTACTTAGAGAGTGATGTGCTTTCTTTAGTAAATATTTGTGATTTCCATGTCAAAGAGTCATTTGATTCACTCCTAGGAGCAAGTTTTACTTCCCTTCAATATGAGCATTATTTTCAAGGGGAATACTCCCTCTTACAACTTTACCTTATGTACAGTTAAACAATGAACTCAATCAACTGACTCTTATAAACATACTCATGCATTAGCATTTCCCAAACTCAATAAGACAAACAAACTAGCCATATACTTCATTACTTCTCCTCCCCCTTTGGCATCATCAAAATCAATAATATGCACTCAAGCAATAGCTAATTAACATAAGAACAATAAGCACAATAGCCAATTAATGCAAAGGAAAGAGCATGCAAGCAAAGCCATAATAAAGCATAGAAATCAATCTAACAATAAAAGCCAATAATTTGTAAAAGAACTAATCCATAAAATGCATAATCCATAGGAGAAGCTAATCAGTCTAACTAGAATGGGAAAGGGAAAGTACAATTTTTAGAAATTAGTAAGAAAAATTGTTCAACTAGTGAAATTCATGAAAATGATCATGGTAGGCTCATAGTGCACGATCATGATAATCCTTGAGTACTCCTTCATGTCAGAGCACATGCCTGCTATTTCTTAATCAATGTGCTCTCTCTATTATGTAAGCTCAGTCCATTGATTAGTCATTGTTCTTCTAATCTCTCCCATTCCAGTATTTAAAGCTTGTAATTGGGTGAGAATTTGTGTCAGGACTAATGGATCTTCTTGTTGACCCATAGAGCTCGAGCCTTCATCTCTTTGCATCTCAACCCATCTTTGTCCATCAACATGTCCTTGTGCTCAGGATTCTCTCATTACTTTCCTATGTGTGACCTCTTCAGGAGCCATGTCTTCGTCTTCTGAAGTGCTAACAACCTTAGGAATGGTTCCAGGTATACCTATGTCAACTTCACCATCTTGTTCTTGCTTCTTTCAAAAAACTGCATCTAAGGTTTCTTAAACCTCATCCACTTGTTATGCCTCAGCCCCTTATACCGGTTTGTTAAAAGTTGTTCAATCTCTTGATCTTTTTTTTTTTATTTTCTCTTACACTTCATTTGGCAAACTTGCATATGTAGCTCTATTTATTGTATTGCTATTACACCAATAAATTCCCATGAAGTTCATGTATTGCATGTTAAAATTCCATGCAAATGTTTTAGCTAGTTCTCTTGAAGTGATTTTAAAATGATAAAAAAATATATGCATGAAGGCCATATCGTAGTCGGGGAATGCTGTTTTTCCACCATCATTTCCACTTATGCATAACATATATTGTAAGATGAGGAAGGTTAAAGTAATCTTAACACCGGTTGAAAGACTTTAGGGAATATATGCGTCCATAACTAGAATTTTTCCATCATTTATGATCCTAGAGAGTGAAACTTCGCTAATCACCTTAAAAGCATTTCTCTTATTTATATCTACGTTTTTAACAAAGGGAGAATGAAATCCATAGATTTTGGGCCTACATCCTTCCACATAAATTCAATAACCTTACCTGGTATACTTGCTGCTTTATCCTTTCAGGCTATCCTTGGCTATTATAATGTCCTTCCCCTTATTGGCATTTTAAAAATTTCTTTAGTCAATATGATGCTTCTATTGCATATAGTTGATTTTAGTTCAAGACTAGGACTCCTATGATAAACTTCAATATTTTCATAGAATTCTCTAACCATCAAATAATTGCAAATGGAGGTAGTGATTGAGTTCTTGCCCCTTTTCCCTTTCTCCCACATCCTTGATCTCTTCCTTTTGGATTCACCATGATTTGGTGTTGATTTTCAAGAATTAAATTGGTAAAAACTTATTTTTTGATGTAGGTATTAAAATTTTAGAAAGAAATTTGAGAGAGAATGGTTGAAAATTGAAGATTTAAAGGTGGGTTTGAGAGAAATTTTGAGTTAGGCTTCGAGGGTTTGAGAGAAATTGTGAGATTTTGTGGTTAAAACCACTAATTTAATCCTTTTTCTGTGTTTAGCCGGTCGACCAGCTGGTCACAGAGTTTGACCAGTTTGGTTGACTGGCCAGATCAAAGAGCAACAAGAATTTTGGCATTAAGCCCATGCCCAAAGGCTTTAGTCGGTCGACCAGCTAGGTTGACCAGCTGGGCAAGAACACACACAAATTCATATTTTTCTATTCCTAGGCCACATAAAGATATATACATGCAATTTAACCACTTTTTATCATACCAATTTCCCTTCTAATCTTACAGAATTGATCCTCATTCAATAGTTTAGTAAAAATGTCAGCAACTTGATACAAAGTATCAACAAATTCAATTATAATATCACCTTTTTGCATATGATCTCTAATGAAATGGTGCCTAATCTTAATATGCTTAATTCTAGAATGTTGAATTGGGTTTTTGGTGAGATTAATTGCACTAATATTATCACAATATATAGGAGCATGATCATATTATAAGTCATAATCAAGTAAATTTTGTTTCACGTAGAAGATTTGAGCACACAACTAACTGCTGCTATATATTAGACTTTGATGGTAGAGATCGCAACACTATTTTATTTTCTTCATGACCAAGACACTAAAGAATGTCCTAGGAATTGACAAGTTCTACTAGTGCTCTTATGATCTACCTTAAATCTAGCATAATCAGCATCAGAGAATCCACATAAGTCAAATGAGGCTCTTTTTGCATACCAAAGCCCTAGATTACTTGTTTCTTTAAGATATCTAATTATTCTTTTTATAGCAACTAGATGTGTTTCCTTAGGATTAGATTGAAATCTAGCTCATAAGCATATCGCAAACATGATATTAGGTAGAGGTGGTTAAATAAAGTAAGATACCAATCATACCTGTATGTTTCTTTTCATCTACCGTTTAACCTTTCTCATCCTCGTCCAATTTTGTTGAAGGGCTCATGGGAGTCCCAGTCTCCTTTGCATCTTCAAGCCCAAACTTCTTGATAATGTCCTTAGTGTATTTAGCTTGATTGATGAAGATGCCTTCCTTTTTTTACTTGAATTATAGTCCAAGGATGAAAGTCAATTCTCCCATCATGCTCATCTCGAATTCCTTGCACATACACTTAAAAAAGCTCTCACACAAAAATACAGTAGTAGTACAAAAAGTTATATCATCAACATAAATTTGTACAAGTAAGATGTCATTTTCTTCTCTTTTAATAAACAAAGAGGAGTCAAATTTTCCTCTTTCAAAATTATTTTCTACAAGAAATCTACTAAGTCTTTCATATCAAGCTCTAGGAGCTTACTTTAAGCCATATAATGCCCTTTCTAATTTAAAAACATGGTTTTGGAAAGCAAGGATCTTCAAAACTGGGAGGTTGTTCAACATATACCTCCTCTTCAAAAAGCCATTTAAAAGAGCACTCTAGACATCCATTTGATAGAGATTAAAATCCATATAACACGCAAATGCAAGTAATATCTGAATAGATTCAGGTCTTGCTACAGGGGCATACGTCTCATGATAATCAATCCCTTCTTCGTGATTATATCCTTGAGCTACAAGTTTAGCCTTATTCCTAGTTATTACACCGGTCTTATCTAGTTTATTTCTAAACACCCATTTGGTTTCAATCATGGTCTATCTCCGGGTCATTCAAGTAGTTTCCAAACTTTATTTCTAGCAAAATTGATTTAGTTTCTCTTGCATGGCTATTATCCAATTTTCATCAAGTAATGTCTCTTTAACATTTTAGGTTCTATACGAGAGAAAAATGCATAATGTTCATAAAAAGCATTAATATTACACCTAGTTCTTACTTCTTGTGATGGATTACCAAGGATTTAATCTTGAGAGTGATTCCGTATGAATTTCTAACTATTGTTCATTTTCCTTCTTAGCTTGAGACTTCTTTTCTTAATGTGTATCTTCTTGTTTCATTGGGGTTTCTTTGTCTTTTAGAGGTGGATCTGTAGGATCAGTAATATTGCATGTGGTCAATCCTAGTCCATTTTTTCAAAAAATTCTATGAAGAAAACATACTAGGAAAATTAAATAACCACATAACACATACAAGAACATCCTTAAGAACATGTAGAATATAACTAGTATTTGCATAATATGTAAAGCTAACCTCTTGAAGCGTGATGCCTTTGATGAAGCTATAGCCGTCACGAGCTTTGTTCCCGCTCATGACTAAGGCCACCAAAAAACTTTATTGTAAGGGTGTCGTAATATACAATTCCCTGGTCTTCTTCCCTATGATTGAAGAGACTTATCTTGAGAGAATAGTTTGTTGTGTGAAAAGAAGCAAAGTAATATGCTCTTGAAAATTTAAAGCAAAAACCACACAATAAGTGTATACTATGTGTTGTAGTATTCTCTTGCCAAAATGGAAGAGATCAACTACAAAATTTTTGGGTGCTAGAAATGGTTAAGGGTCTTGTCTATTTATAGGAAAAGTTTGGCACCAAAACCTTGTAAACTTTCCCATGTGGGAAACTTTTTCCTTGTAGTAAATGTTTTCCACATGTCATGGAAGTTACTTGTATAATTTGAATTCTTCTTGTAGTAACTTTCTAGCACATGCCTTGGAAGATTGGGCCAAGCCCACAATCTAAGCCCAACATATAGTCGATAATCCATGTGGAGGCCCATGCCTAATAAGAAACCAACTTAGCCTAATTTGGTTATCTTCGACTCTAAAGAAAGCCAAACCTAATTCCTAGCTTTTGCCCAATAAGGCTACTACCATAATGTGGAATTTGCTTTTTCAAGGTTGTTCTCTCAAAGTCATTTCAACTAGGGAAGGGACCAAGAAGACACAATTAACCTTGGCTTCCAGAAATAATAAAAAATGTCCTTGTCTGATCTAGATGACATAATAATTATTTTTAACTTCGATATATTCCACCATAAGATCAAAGTTGTACTTTAAGAATAATTGCTGTTACCCAGAAACTTGTCACAAAAGAATTTGAACTTTGTCTTTGACCTACTAAATAACCGATCATAATGTCCTTCTATGTATACCCACAGCTGTGGCCGGTCCTTTGGCCTATGTCTTATCACTTCTTTAGCTACATCTCTTCATTTGGGTTTCTTGTCCTATTGCCAACCATGCTTGGTCATAAAATTTCTTGATCTCGGAAGTGACCCTCAAGCCATATGATCGATACACCCATAAAGGTAGTATCACTAGATCTAGATTCGAATGATAAATTTGGACAATCCCAAAAGGGACACATAGATTCCATATTGCATATGCATGTTCCAATTGATTAGAACTTGGCACTCAGCACGCGAGGCTGTTGATCCTAATAAAGTAAGATCGCACCGATAGTGAATCAAAGTACCAAACCCTAACTTCATTAGTTCATCCACATCTGCTCAACATGAAGAGCAATGATCACTTAGTAGCATCGAGTATCATGTTTTCTTTCTTTGATAGTATGTCTCTAGAAAACATACTCACGATGGTCCTGTCCAATACACATGCTATCGAGATAAATCCAAAAAGTCCTCCAATGACCTAGGTAGATCACCCTTAACGAGGAGACTTGCTTAGTATAACCTTATCCTGGTAGAGTGCCCAACAATACCATTCAATTACGGACTCAATTTATGACATGACTAAATCTAAACTTGGACCTACTGTGCATCTAGCCTCATTGCGCACCCAAGTCATTAGTTCTATTCAAGGGACCTTTATACATACATCAATAAAACATACCAGAGATAATACATAAAAAACCCATAATGCCATTTAAACAAAATGATTATACATTGTTTAACAACCAAAATGTCACATACAAGTAAGCTTTAGGGCATACTAATCCTAACAGGATCTTCAAGTGTAGTCTTCTTCAAGAGATACCCTATATCATCAATTTCCTTTCTCGGCTCAAATGGGTTAGTCTTGTCAAACGTGACATGCATTGATTCTTTCACAACAAGAGTTCTTTTATTATGGACTCTCTAAGCTTTGCTCTTTGTGGAATATCCTAAAAATATACCTTCTTTTGATTTAGTATCAAATTTTCTCAAATGATCTTTAGTATTCAAGATAAAACATTTGTAACCAAACACTTTGAAACATGGAATTTTAGACATTTTTCCAGGCCATAGTTCATATGGAGTTTTATTTAAAACGGGTCTAATTAAAACTCTATTTTGCACATAACATGCAGTGTTTATGGCTTCACTTCGAAAATATTTTGGCAAGTTGTGTTCTTTTAACATGGGTCTTGCCATTTCTTATAATATACGATTCTTTCTTTCTACTACCCCATTTTCTTAAGGAGTTTGAGGGGCTGAAAAGTTGTGCTCTATGCCATGCTCATCACAAAAATGCATCCCATTTTCTTAAGGAGTTTGAGGGGCTGAAAAGTTGTGCTCTATGCCATGCTCATCACAAAAATGCACAAAAAGAGTGTTCATATATTCTGTCCTATTATCACAACAAATGCAAGTTATAAAATAGCCTTTCTCATTTTGCACTTTTCTACACAATCTTGCAAATTGATTGAAGGCATCATTTTTGTGTGCAAGAAACATGACCCATGTGAAACTAATGTAATCATCTACAAAAACAAAGGTATATCTAGAACCTCCTAGGCTTGCCACATCAATTGGTCTAAACAAGTCTATATGCAATAATTATAATGCTCTATTTATTAAAACTTTGTTAAGGGGTTTGAAAGATGTTTTGTAATGTTTCCCTAGTTGACATGCATCACAAACTTTGTCCTTTTCAAATTTTAATTTTGGCAAATCTCTAGCAAGATCATGTTTTGATAAATCATTTAACAAACTCATGCTTGCATGTCCTAATCTCCTATGCCATAACCAAGCATTGTCATGAACAACTGGCAAACATTTAACATGTTGGCACACAAGTTGTTCAATTTCAATGATATAGGCATTTTTGTTTCTCCTATCAACAAATAACACATTATCATTACCACTTTCATGTACAATGAAACTAGATGATTGAAATACTACTTTATACCTTTATCACATAGTTGACTTATACTAAGTCAATTGCATTTAAGACCTTCTACAAGTAAGACATTGTGTATAGAAATAGAGTTGTCATTACCATTCTACCTTTTCCAATTATTTTTCCTTTGCTATTGTCATCGAAGGTAACATCTCTACCTTTAGTCTTCTTTAATTTATAGAAGAGTTCCTTGTTATGTGTTTGGAACAACCATTATTCAAGATCTACTTCATCTTGCTAGTTTTCCTCTCATTGCATACCTACACACATGAAATTCAAATACATTTCTTTATTTTAAGGTCCCTAACACCTTGGGTCCTTGATATTAGTATCAATTTTTGACCTTGACAACCCCTTTGGGTCTTTGCAAATGTGGGACATGTGATCCTGCATCACAAAGTTTTATTTTAGAGCAGTGAGTTGATACATGTCCTTTTTTTTCACAATATGTGCAAGTGATGTTTGACTTTTAAGGAATGGAGGAAGTAAAAGCAGATGCCTTGACAAAATAAGTTTTAAAGTATTTTTGGTAAGCAGTTGGCTTATACCCAATTCCATTTTTATCAAAAGCCATCTTTTGAGATCCAAGAAGTTTTTCAAAGTTTTCTTTTCCATTTGTAAATTTTTGAACAACTTTGTTTAAATCTTCAATTTTCTTTTTCAAATATTTTATTTCTTTTTCAAACTTTACAAAATCTTCAGCATATAAATCATTTTTTTTCTCTAAAACTTCAATTTTCCTAATGAGAAAAGTATTTTCCTTTTCCAAAATTTCTTTTCCATCATGTGTCAACTTTAGTTTTCTATGCATTTGTTTATTTTTTGCTAAAACTAATGAGAAATCGTCATGTAATTTTGCAAATGCTTCTTTAAGTTTCTAAAAAATGTACTCCTTTTCCTCTTCCTCACTAGATGAATAGTAAATAGATGGGGAAGATTGTACCTTATCCTCATTGGCCATGAGGCAAAAGTTTGAAACTTCATGTTGTTCCTTCATGTCCTCCTTACTCTCAGAGGTGTCCCATGTTGCTTTGTGTGCTTTGCCTTCTTTCTTCTCTATCAATTTGGGGCAATTTGCTTTGATCTGTGTCCCAGTTTATTGCAATTGAAGGAGTTGAGTTCATCATTTTTTTGTTTCCTTTGATTTCTTGTGCTCTTTAACTTATCTTCCTTTTCTCTTCCAATTATTATTATTACTTGAGGAGGCTCCTTTCTTTATTTTCCTAAACTTCATGAATTTCTTAAAGTTCTAGGCAAGTAATCCAATCTCCTCATCTTTTGGTTCCTCCTCTTCATCATCATCTTCACTTGATATATATTTAGAAGCTACAAGTGCTATAGAAATCTTCATCCTTTTGTCTTCTTTTTCATGGTCCTTTATCTCAAGCTCATGATTCATGAGTGACCCAATAAGTTCATTTAGCTCTAACGTGTTGAGATCTTTAGCCTCCTCGATGGCCGTCAACTTTTGTTGCCATAATGATGGAAGGCTTCTTAGTACTTTTCTCACTTTTTCTACATTTGAGTAGTCCTTTCAAAGTGCTTTCAAGCCATTAGTAATTTTGGTAAATCTAGGAAGCATTTGCTCAACATTCTTATCAAGAATCATTTTGAATAATTCGTATTTATGAACAAGCATAGCAATCTAGACTCCTTAACGTGGCTAGTCCCCTCATAGGTTACTTCTAATTGATCCCATAATTCTTTAGCCGAGGAGCAACCCATTACTCTAGCAAACTTAGTGGCATTCATAGCATTAAACAAGTAACATAGGGCCTTTTGATTCAACTCAAATAATTTGATTTCTTCATCATTCTATTCATTTTCTAGTTTAGGCACTCTTTTGTCCCTTTCCAACTTAGTAGGTAAAGTAGGTCCATTTTCTATAATCTTCCAAGCCTTATAATCATGTGATTGTGTAAACACTTTCATTCTCATCTTCCAAAAGGTACAGTTCATCAAAAAGGAGTGCTTGCTTAATAGAAATTCCCTCCATATTCACTATGTGTAATTCTACTAGTTGTTAAACTACAGGTAGAACCCTAGCTCTAGATACCAAATATGGGTGCAAAGAGAAGGAGGGAAAGGGGTGAATTAAGATATCTAACAATTTTTGTATTTAAAAATTCACCAAATAAATCACACAATTTCTCTTAAACAATATATCAAATACAGGAATATCAACACAAGAAAATAATGTAGATAAAGAGTAGAGAGTAAGGAGACAAATGATTTTTAAGTGGTTTGGTCGAGCCTATGTCCACCGGCCAAGCATGTTTCCCTTAGGACTTCAACAATTTTCACTAAAATGCTTCTTCAACTATTGGTGAAGTACAAACTAGGTTTTACAACTCTTTGAAATCATCTCTCAAAGAACCCAAGAAATTCTTTGTTTAGTATTTCCTTACACTTTTTGAAAGCTTACCAAATGTTCTCACAATATTTTCAAGCTATTTGAGTGTGTAAATGATGTGTTGGTTTCGTGTGTGATTTTGCATTTTATTTCTATATCTATTAGTATAGCATTTATATCGTATTTGAGCATATTAAGCTTTAGGTGTCTATAGTTGAGCTTAAAGCATAAATGCTACACTAAAGTACACTTATCTTATGTTTTAGGTGAGTTTGAGGAATATCTTGAGTTGAACAAAGATGGAGATGGCTTGGGCAAGAATTGAAGAAGATTTTGAAGGATGAAAAGTGAGAGAAAAGCAAGATTGGAGGCTTTCAGACAAATACCAAAGCAACCGAAAGCAAAACGTAGTTAAAACAAAATCAAAAGGGAGCAATTAGGCACTACCAGAACACTAGCTTCAGAGTACCAGTACACCAGCTCACAATTTTGCCGAAAGTAGAGAACAAACTTCTACTATCAAAATAAAGGCCCCTTGGCACTGGTGCTCTGGTTAAGTGTTCCAGTAGTCGTAGAAATTGGCTATATGAGCTCGCTTTTGGCCATTTTATGTAACAATAAGTCATATTCTTTCACACCCATCTCCCAAAACCCTAATCCTCTCATCTCGCACCTCTTGTACACTCTTTCATACACAAAGGCACTTTGGAATCAAGCCTCTAAGAGGATCAAACACAAGGATTTGGGCATAACTCTTGGATTGTAAAGATATGGCTTTGGAAAAAAGGGAAGTTTCTTTGTCTCTTTTTCTAAGTTAGCGTATGTTTGATTAGAGCTATATAGGGTGATTTTATCCTGTATTATGGATGATTACTACTTTTTTATTAAATGGGAACTTAATGGATTTATATGTATGCTTTGTGCTTAGGGTTTCAAAGGCCATTTTATACACGTCTATGTGTTTGTTGAAATGCCTCAATGATGTAGCATATGTATAGGTGTCTGGATAGGTTTAGTTGACCTTAGTTCACTTAGGCATGCTAGTTTGTCCACCTAAATGCCTTAGGTTCATAAGGACCACACGTAGCTCTAAGTGAGACGAAACTTAAGGATTGACTAGCACTGAGTCCTAGGGTCAGATTGGAGAACTAATTAGTGGACTAAGTTCTAGGGTTGGATCGATTTACACTCACCTAGAACCTTATTGGCTAGCCTTAATTCCTAAGTCATAAAGACCATACTGTACTACTAGGCATCGCCATCTGAGGCTTAAGGTACCAATTAGGAGGCTAATTAGAGGTCTAGATTAGAGCACTTAGTATAATCTATCGAATAAGCCTTGAAAGATGTAGTAATCACCCATAGGCAAGACATACTCACCTTCGTCCCCTATTTCCGACGTTTGACTCCCTTGATTGCTTGATTCCCCTGTTGCCCATATACACACTTTTTATTTTCTTGTTTTAGCTTGGATTTTCCTTTCCCAAGCTCCCCTCAAACCAAAAACCTCAAAAACATCATAGTTTCGGGACCCGACACCTAGCTCTTAAGACACACATAGCTTAGGGCACCATATATGTTAGGCCTTCCTGTGGATTCGACCCCGCAATCACACACACTGTACTACACATGACCCATGCACTTGTGGGCTATTTAGGCTTGTGCTATGAGATAGCAATTAGTATACAATTAGGAAAAATGTGAAAATGGTGAAAGATAGATGGGTTCTTCTCACAAGAAGATATAGCAAATAAAGCTCTTGAAAACTCAAAGATTTCACAAGATTTCAACAATAGAATAATGATTTCAGATTTTGCAAGCTTAGATTAATGATCTTGAATGTTTTTTGGATGAGTATTTAAAGAGGATTTTGGTGTTAGGGTTTGGTAGGCGAAGAAAAATGAATGAATTTAGGGCTGAATGGTAATAAATCGGCTAGTACATTTAATGCAGAACCCGCTCAACCGGTCAATCGGCTTGCTCCTTTGCTTCACTGATTAGACCAGATGCCTTAGTTAGTCGACCAGCTAGGGGCTCCAGCTTTTCCCTTGCATTTCTGTTTTGGTTAGGCAACTTCCCTGGTTAGTCGGTCGACCAGCTTAAGGCGTCTGGCCACTCCAGAAAAGCTGAAGTAAAGCCAAACAAGCCTAAAACACAATTTAACCAAAATTTGACAATCTTTCATAACACCAAATTAACTCAAAACACTTTGTAAACAATTTTTCAAAAGCTTGGGATTATTCCAAAACACATGTTTATACTATGTATGCATCCAAATCATTTTTGCACAATTTTTTTTGAAAGACAATGTTCATGAGATTTAAGTTGTGAGTGCCATGAAAAAAATGGAAGTTTGAGCTATTAATTGCAATTCTAAGGCATGTCACAAAAGAGTAATATATTTGGTACCCCTTATGACACCGCTTCTCTGCCTTATGACTTCTCATCATCATCTTCTTCAAATTTGAGCACATTGATATATAATGTTCTTCATGGCTCATTTTTCTCTATCTTTCAAGCATCTATCTTTACAATTTTATACAGTGCCACGGATGATCTTGATTCCTCCATATTTCTTCATTGTTAAATCCTCTCTTATTGAGCTTTAGATATGAGCTCTTTGGTAGAGACAAATGTGTGGCAAATGAGAAGTGCAACCGCAGTTTGTTATATATACAAGGGGGTCTGATGCATTTTAACCATTTATATTTGACACTCACAAAATGCTTTTAGTAAAATGATCAGATTTAGTAAAATTTTAATCAAAATTTTCATCATCAAAATCAATAACTGATATTTAGTCAACAATTTCCTTTGTAGATCTTTTTGAGTCAAGCGAAAATTAGGTGCAAATGAAGTAAATGGACACAATCATCAAAACATGGCATGCGCAGCTCAATGCTACACAGGGTTGTATCTATCCATCCTTCACTTGTCCCCTCTTATCTATGCATACCCTACCTCCCCTGTGTGCTTTCTGATGATTCATTTGCTTGTTATATGGCTGTGCTTATTTGCTTGAGGACAAGCAAAGTTTAAGTTTGAGGGTGTGAGAGTTTGGTTTTATTATTTTATGCTTTGTTAGGGTAGATTGCATTACTTTCATAGATTTGGTTAAATTTTTTTTATTTTTATGCAGTTTGAGTCATTTATCTCTTAGTTGATTGGAGTGTTGGCTTTTGTTATTTATTTAATTGATTGACGGAGATAAGGTTGTATTTTTGGAGAGTGAATAGAGTGGAAGGATAGCCAAGACTTAGAGGGGATGCCTTTTGAAAGCCATGGGGAGTGAGCACCTTAAAAACTGCACTTCGCAACTGCCTTATGGCTTGGAAAAAGTGTTGTTAAAGGGGTGTTGATATGAGTGCCCCTTCCTTGATTGGTTCTTTTTGATGCTTCTTAGCGTTTCTTTTCCTTTTCTTTTTGCTTATGTTGTGTATTGATGAAAAATCTAAAAATAATAGAAAAAGGCAAAATGAAGACAAAAATTGAAAAAGCCAAAAAAATGTATAAAAAGTGAAAAATGTGAAAAGTCAAAAAGCACAAAAAGTATGCAAAAGTGAAGTTCATTGAATAAGTGCTTACGTGACACAATGTAGACTTGGCACAAGTTTTTCTATTTGTCTTTCGTTGTGTTGTGAATAAGGCTTTTATGTCATTTTCTGAGCCATTGTGCTTGTACATTCTTTTTTTTCCTTATCTTTGAGTCTTTGTGCATATTGGGAAGGCCATGCTAGTCGACGGGGCGCAAAGTATCAGCATCTTGTGTGTATGTTAGACTCTTAGGTTTGTGGTATTATAGCTACTTGGGAACTTCTTGGGAGGTGCGAGGCGCCTTGTGAGTAAAACGAGGATCTAGAAAAGCTTAAGGACCCTTCTACAAAAGGAATGACCCCTTCATGCTTCTTAGTTTCACCAAGATAGCGAGTCAATATTTTAGGCAACCATTTTTAGTTTCTTAGAGATAAACATAGGTTTGGGCTTGCTTAGGGACAAGCAAGGAGAAGGTTTGGGGGTGTTGATGTGTTGTTTTTGTATGTGCATTTGCATGGCATTTTTGTACTTGTTGAGCTATTCTTGTGAACAGGCTACAAATGTCCATAGTAGAGTTTAGAACATAAATGCTATATTAATGCGCACTAGTTTCTTGTGTTAGGCGAAGTTTAGGGCAAAGCTCAAGACTTGAATTGATGATGATTTTATGGAAAAGCCAAGCTAAAAGAAGCTTGAAGGATGTCTTCAGAAGTGGTTAAGTGAAAGAAAGGTTAACCGAGGTGAAAGAGCTCGTGAAGAGCAAAATTGGAGTATTCAGTCGATCTTAACCTTAGGCTAGTTGACCGGCCAAGCCTCCCAGTCACATCAAAAAGATGGCTATTTTGGGCTGGTCGATATAGCCTAAGGCTAGTCCCTTGGCCTAGCGCCCCGGCCATGTGTGACGACAATTCTATTTAAGGCATTTTTTTAGCAAATGTTTAGCAAATTGGGAATCAATTTTCACACCCACTACTCACACCCATTTCCTTCCCACAAAACCCTGCCTCACCCACCTGACACACTCAATCCCACATTAACTCCATCCATAAAGAAGCTTGGATTCGAAGATCAAACAAGGATTTGGAGGGTTTTGGAGCAAGATTTGTGAAGAACGAGCTAGGATAATAAGGGAGTTTTACATTCTTCTTTTTATTCTTATCTATACTATGTTAGATTAGCTCTATATCAAGGATAATTGCTATTTTTGTAATGGGTTAAGGATTTTAACACTTGTTTTGAGATATTGATGATTGTACATATATGTTTTGTTCTTACATTTCTATGGCTTGAAATTGAAAATGTCAAGGTGTTTGATGAAAAGCCTCTATGAGTTTGCATGTATAATTTGTGCTTAAATACTAGTAGTAGTAGCCTCACCTTCATGCTAATAGCATGAGCCCTATTTTTAACTACATTTATGTTGATTAATTGTGTTCTTAATGCATTTAGTAGGTAATTATCTTTAGCATGAAACATAGCTAAGAGGGTACCACTATCACTTGCTTGATGTAGAGGACTTAATCTCTAGTTTCAAACATAACTAAAGGTTATACTTCATATTAGGAAATTAATCAACACCTAAGGGGCTTAGAACTAGACCCAAAAGCCATAGCTAGGTAGAAGAAACATATACTTCTAATTGGGCCTGGTTGGGGATAGGTTTGCACTGATAGTTAGAAGCAATAAGTCTAGTAAACTAAGCTTGCCAGTAGAGTAGACAAACCATCAATATCATCAAAACAAGGTTAGGAACCCATATCCATCCAAAGGAGCAATCACCCTTAAGTTTTCCCAAACCTTTGTAGATCTTTATTTCCTTTGCTTGTTTATACTATCATTCTTATTTGTTAGGTTCATTTTCCTTTAGTTTAGGTTTAAATTAGAGCTTCAACCAATCCAAAAGAATTCCTAAAAAAGAGTAGGTAGGACCACACGTAGTAAGCATAGGATACACTTTCACTTAGAGCCACATGCCTCTAACCTCCCTGTGGACACAAACCTACACTCATACATGCTGTACTACAAGTGACTCATGCATTTGTAGGTAACATTTTTAAAGCTTACACCAGTATACATTTTTTCATTAGTTTTACCTTGTTCCATTTAAAGCATTTCATATCTTTGAACAAGTATGCTAATTCTAGAATTCTTGACTTGACTAGTTCCTTTGTATGTTATCTCAAGTTGGTCCCAAAGTTTTGTCATGGAAGTACAACCCATTACTCTACCAAATTCAATTGAGTTTAAACTGACAAACAAGTTATATAAAGCTTTAGCATTCAATTGGACAAGCTTAATGTCATTATCTGCCTATTCACTTTTCAATTTAGGTGCTTCTCTATTGCCTTCCATCTTTATAGGGATTTGAGTTCCATTAACAACAAATTTCCATGCTTTATAATCATGTGCTTGAAGAAGTGTTTCATGCTCAATTTTTGGAAAGCATATTTAGTGCCATTAAATACCGGGGTTTTGTTATAGACAAGTCCTCAATAGGTGGAATATCCATGTTATTTGCCATAAACAATTCTACTAGTGGTTAAACAATATATAGAACCCTTACTCTAGATACCAAATGTAGTAGGCAAATAAACTTAAGAGAGAAGGTGAATAAAGCTGAAAACAAACTTGAGAAATAAAAATGCAATAATCAAGCAATCAATAACTATTGATATGCTGTGTTTTTGTGTGTGTTTGCATTGTTATTTACCTATATTTAAGAGGTATTGGGTGCTTATAGTGATGTGTTAATGTAGTGCTTTTGATAAGAATAGACTTAAGCGTAGACAATTGTATATATTGAGTTTAAGCGACAAATTGCTACATTAATTGCTTGTTTTTAATGAATTAGGTGAATTTTAGGTCAAGATCGAGATTGGACGATGAAAGGTGATGAAGATGGGAGATGAACGGGTCAAAGAGAGAAGACCAGAGGCCGAAAAGACAAAGAATGGAGGAAGAAAGTCAGCCGGACAACCAAGAAGAAAGAGCCAGTCGACCGGTTAGGTCGACTAGCCATTCTAGAAAGGTGCCAAAGATTGTCGGACGACCACCCCTTCAGAGCCGGTCGACCGGCAAGGTCGATCGGCCAGTCTAGAGAGCATCATCAAAAAATCAGTCGAGCTAGGACGGTCGACCGGCAATGCGCTTAAAACATATAAATAGGGCCCGATTCTGCAGAAAAGAGAGAGACTTTTTAGAGGATTAATACACACTTCACACCTAAAATTCTCACACACTTAGCCATAGATTCCACCTCCCTCACACACACTATTTCACACATTCCTCACTAAGAACCAAGCTTGATTTGGAGGGTTCAAACATTTGAAATCAAGTTTGCTCAAAAGCTTTGTACAAGATTAGCTAGGATGAAATGGAAGCTTCAAAATCTCTCTTTCATTCTATTTCCTATTGTGATTGAGTAGACTTGTGTAAGGTGATTTAAATTATGTAATGGGTTAACTATATGCTCTTATGATATAGGATATGATGGCTGAATATATATACAGTTTTGAATTTTCTTGTTCAAATGGGTATTTTCTCATTCATGTCTAAGTGTTTGATAAAATGCCTAGATGAGTAACATGTGTATAAATTGAAGTTTATTTGTTACTAAACACATCTAATCCATGTTATAATCATGTCTATGTGTTAATATGTGAATGTTATGAAGTGGGTAATGCTTATATTCATGTCTATATGTATATTTGAATGCCTAGTAATTGGTATAACTTCACTAGTGCATACATGTTGGTTGTTAATTTTTTCTAATGGTGTGAACTGAACATGACGATGTTTGGTAGTTGAATAGGTTCCATTTATCACGAGCACCTTGGCCTTGAACATGTATGAATGGGTTAGTAAGTCAAATCCTGCTGTAGTGACCTTAAAATAACGGCACGTAATTTAGGCCTAGTCTAGACCGAGTCTCTTTTGGCTTTAAATCTGGCTAATACGTTTCCGGATAGGTTTAGTCGACTTTAGCAACACTAGGTCTTGGCTTAAAATCCAGCAAATGGTTTAGGTACTGAGGTAGGTTCATTCTAAGTCACCTAGAAAGTTAGTTAGTCATAAGGACCACGCCGTAGCTCTAGGAGGCGCCGCCTAGGGACGAACCCGCACTGAGTCCTGGGAGAAATTAGGACACTAGCTAGCAACCTAGTTAAGAGCAATCACGATAGTTACCCATCATCCCCTAATCCCATAGCATTTGAGTATAGATAACCCATTCATTAGTCAAAGTCACTTTATTCCCTTCTCAATTGTTAGTTCCCTCTTGACCAACTTGTTTTCTCATTTTTCATATTCATAGTATAGTTTTATTTTCTTTACCTAGAGCTCTCGATAATCCAAAATCCCAAAATATGTCTAATTTAGGTCTTTCTTTTTGGCACATTCTAGAGCACCAAGCATAGAATTCACCCACATTATTCACGCCTCCCTATGGTTCGACACCTGCACTTGTACACACTATATTGCACGATATGTATGCTTGCAGGCCTTTTAGAGCTTGCAGTCGAACCTGATAGAATTGCAAGACATTTTAGGAATTTAGGAGATCTTCTTGAGGAGATGGCTAATCCCAACCATCCTCCTAATCCGCCTAATCCCCTAATAGATCCTATTCCACCTCATGATCACCTTGGGCATCAAGCCCAAGATCATTTTAGATGGGAGCCCCATAAACCGAATCGACCCATAGATGCGAAACCCACTCTTAGGCAATTCTTTCTCCCCAAAGCCTTTGAGCCTAACTTGGCTATTCAAATTCCGGGTTTGAGGGAGACGAACTTCAAGATTAAGCTTAATTTGTTGGCTATGCTTCCTTCCTTCTAGGGAGAAGCAATGAGAGTCCTCTTGATCATATTACTAATTTTGTTGAGATAAGTTCCACTCTCCATGTCCCCACTGTCTCCCAAGAGGTCATACATCTAAGACTATTTCCTTTCTCTCTTAAGGACAAGGCTAGGACTTGGTTGCATTCCTTACCTAACGGTTGCATTACTACATGGGTTGAGCTTCAATCTAAGTTCTTTCAAAAACTTTATCCCATGGCCAAGATGGCGGATCTTAGGACCGCTATTATGACTTTCTCCCAACATGACCTAGAATCCTTTCATGAGGCTTGGGAGAGGTTCAAGAATCTTCTTAGATAATGTCCACACCATGGGTATGGCAATCACGACCTAATGCAATACTTCTTTCGAGATTTAAATGAACAAAATAGGATGATGGTCAATGCTACCTCTGGTGGTGGTTTTTATCTTTTGAGACCTACCGAGGCATGGGAGAAAATAGAGATGATGGCTAAAAATTCTTTTCAAAATTCTGCCATGGAAAGGTCAGGTCGGGGAGGCAACAAGAGAAGTGTTAGTGAGGTTGGTATTTCTTTAGATTTACCCTCTAAGGTTGAGGCTTGGACAAACAAGCTAGATCAATTCATTTCTTTGTCTCTTTCATCCCAAGGTCATAAGACTAGTTCTATAGGTTCTTTCTCCGCTCCGTTAGTTGTTAAAGTTTGTACATTGTGTTCCGAGTCATCTCATGAGACTATAGCTTGCCCTTTAGCATCTCAATTCCCTGATTTCATAGAAGAGCAAATGTGTGCTACTCAAGGTTATTCTCGTGAGTACAACTCATACTCGAACACATACAATCCGGGTTAGAGGGACAACCCGAAATTTTCTTGGAGACAAGGTTAGCATGAGTCTAGTTCACATCCTCAGGTTTTACCTCAGTAGCAACCCCATCCTTAAAATCTCCCAGGTTTCTGTCATGTTAATCAGCCCCGTCTCACTAGTGCTCCTCAACCTTAGGCTTTACCTACTCCCTCTAGTAGTCAGACTCCTAGTAATAATGTGATAAAGCTAATACAGTTCATTCAAAATCAGCAGCAGGCATTAGCTAGTTAGCAGTAAGAGTTAGCTGACAATAGGCAAGAGATGGCTAGCTATAGGTAGTAGCTGGCTAGGTTTAAGACACAGTTAGGTCAGATTGCCACATAGTTAAGCATTAGAGACCCCAGGAAATTGCCTTCTCAGTCGGAGTGAACCCTAGAGTCCAGTCCTGTTCCTCTACCCATACTACTTATCCTCCTCAGGCCCAGGCTAAGGTCGTCACTACTCTTAGGAGTGGTAGGGTAGTGGATGATAGGGTAGGAGTTGACTTTGCAATGCTTGCACCTAATGGTCTTTCCGAGTCTAGAGCACCACATTGTAGCCCTATTGAGGGAAATCCTAGAGAGGGTCCTGTTGAGAGAGATGCGCGCATCAGAGACCATGGAGAGAGTAGTACTTTTTGTCCACGTCGGGAGGGAAAGGAGCCTATTGATGATTCCCATGTGTCTAGAGATGTTGAGCCTAGAGTTCCCTTTCCATCCGCCTTAGAGAGGCCTACACCTAGTGAAGATTCTAGGTTCTTCAAGGTTTTAGAGCATCTTAAGGACCTTAAGGTCAATCTTCCTTTGATAGATACGATCCTTTCCATCCCCTCTTATTCTAAGTTCTTTTAGGATCTTTGTACAAGGAAACGTAGGTCATCGAACATTCCTAAAAAGGTAAGGCTTACGGAGAAGGTGAGTAGTATTTATACTTCAGGCCCTCCAGCCAAAATGAGTGACCCCGAAGCTTTCACCATTCTTTGTAGGATCTGAGAGACCCAGATTGATCACTCCTTGTTAGATTTAGGATCTAGTGTGAATCTCACTCCCTACTCCATCTATCAGCAGTTAAGTTTAGGTGAATTATCCCCTACACATGTTACTCTTCAGTTGGCTGATAGGTCCGAGCGTAGACCTAGGGGTGTGATAGAAGATGTTATGGTTCAGGTAAGTGAGTTTGTGTACCCTGTTGACTTCATAGTGTCAGATACGGATTCGGGACATGACTCTAGACATTCTACACCTATTCTTCTAGGTTGCCCCTTCCTTGCCATCGTAGATGCTATTATCCATTGTAGGTTGGGTTTATTAGAGATGAAATTTGAGAATTTGAGGTCCACCATGAAGGTTGCTGAGGCGGTGAGTAGAGCTAGTATAAGAGGAAGAAAGGATGGAGAGCAGTGCTTTAGGGTGGATGTGATTGATTCATGTATTGAGGATCTTATAGAGAAGACTATGACCGATGGAGAAGAATTGAGGAAATTTGAGGAATTGATGTCTAGTTTTGGATTTGGAGACCTTAGAGTGGAAATGTGTAGCTTCTATTTCCTTGATAGAGATCCATTTGACCAATAAGTCACTAGAGGTTAATCTTTCTAGTCTTATTTCTAATGATGTCCCCATTGATGATGTTGAGGTTAAATCCCCTTTGGTTGAACCTCGCCCTTCTTCAGAGCTCAAACCCCTTCCCGATCATTTGAAGTATGCATTCCTAGGCCCTAGTGATACCCTTTCGGTCATCATAGCTTCCGATCTTTCTAGTGAGCAAGAGGAGCGTCTCTTAGAGGCTCATAGGAAACATAGGAAGGCCATAGAGTGGAAAATTGATGATTTAAGAGGTATTGACCCTTCCATTTGCATGCATCATATTCATCTTAAGGATGGAGCTATTCCTTCTAGGGAAATGCAAAGGAGGCTAAACCCACACATGAGTGAAGTAGTTAAGAAAGAGATCATTAGGCTTTTAGATAGAGGCATCATTTATTTGATCTCTGATAGTGAGTGGGTTAGCCCAGTTCAAGTCATCCCTAAGAAGTCCGGGATCACGATTATGGAGAACGAAAGAGGAGAGCTTACCCCTGCACGTACTCTTTCAAGCTGGAGAGTTTGTATTGATTATAGGAAGCGCAACTCTAAAACTAGGACGGATCATTTCCCATTGCCTTTTCTAGACCAGAACTTAGATAGAGTAGCTGGGCCTAGCTACTATTGTTTTCTAGATGCTTATTCGGGTTATAATTAGATCCTCGTGTTTCCCGAGGACCAGGAGAAGACCACCTTTACTTGTCCCTATGGAACTTTTGCCTATAGGAGAATGCCCTTCGGTCTTCGTAATGCCCCAGCAACTTTTCAGAGATGTATGATTGCCATTTTTAGTGACATGATTGAGAGGCATTTGGAGATTTTCATGGATGATTTCTCAGTTTTTGGAGATAGCTTTGATGAGTGCTTGAGTCATCTCTCTTTAGTTTTAGACCGATGTGTGAAAAAGAATCTAGTGTTGAGTTGGGAGAAATCCCGCTTCATGGTGCAATGAGGGATAGTGTTGGGTCATGTTGTCTCATTTAGTGGAATTCAAGTTGACCCAGCTAAGGTAGAATTGATTGAGAAATTGCCTGTTCCTAAATGTGTCAAGGATGTTAGATCTTTTCTAGGGCATGTAGGATTCTACTGTAAATTCATTAAGGATTTTAGTCACATTGCACGTCCCGTGTCTAGGCTCCTAGCATAAGATGTCCCTTTTGACTTTGATGATAAATGTATTAGAGGTTTTAACAGTCTCAAATCCTTATTGTGTACATCCCCAATCATCCAGCTACCTAACTACAGTCTCCTATTTGAGGTTATGTGTGATGCATCCGATTATGCGATAAGAGCTATTTTAGGTCAAAGGAAGGATAAGCTACCCTATGTTGTGTACTATGCTAGCAAGAATCTTGATAAAGCACAAAAGAATTATACCACTACGGAAAAAGAGCTTCTAGCAATAGTCTTCTCTCTTGACAAGTTTAGGTCATACATTTTAGGATCCAAGGTGATTGTCCACACCGATCAAGCGGCATTGAAGTATTTGTTGCCTAAGAAAGAGTCCAAACCCTACTTGATTAGGTGGTTGCTACTTCTTCAAGAGTTTGACATTGAAATCCGAGACAAGAAGGGTAAAGAAAATTTAGTTATGGATCATCTCTCCCGTCTTGTTAATAATTCTTCTAATGATCCCTCCTCTTTTTGTGATTCATTTCCCGATGAGCAATTGTTTGCCGTCTCTCACCACACACCTTGGTTTGCTCACATAGTTAACTATCTTGCCACAAGGTGATTTCCCTCTTATTGGGGGAAAAGAGAAAAAGATAGGTTCTTAGCACAAGTTAGGCATTTCTTTTGGGAGGATCCCTATCTCTTCAAAGTGTGTGCGGATCAAATGATTCACTGGTGTGTGTCGGAGGATGAGTTTGAGAATATTTTGAGCATGTGTCATGATGAGGGGTGTGCGGGTCATTTTAGTGGGAAGAAAACCACTGCGAAGGTCTTGCAATGTAGACTATTTTGGCCCACTCTCTTTAGGGATGCCCAATAGTATTGTAAGACGTGTTTTCGATGTCAACAATCTGGGTCCATCTCTAGGAGAAACATGATGCCTTTATCCCCCATTCTTCCTTGTGAGTTGTTTGATGTTTCGGGTATAGATTTCATGGGTCCATTTCCACCTTTATTTGGGTACCAGTACATTTTAGTGGCCATTGATTATGTGTCCAAATAGGTTGAAGCAATTCCCACACGCACTAATGACTATAGGGTAGTGGTTAAGTTCATTAAGGAGAACATTTTCTCTAGATTTGGAGTCCCTAGAGTCTTGATTAGTGATGGGGGTTTGTATTTTCGCCATAAGACTTTAGAGGCCTTGTTGAGGAGATATTCGGTCACCCATAAGGTAGCCACTCCTTATCGCCTACAAACTAGTGGACAAGCAGAGGTGTCCAATAGGGAAATTAAGTACATCTTAGAGAAAACAGTTAGGCCTGATAAGAGAGATTGGTCTATTAGGCTAAGTGATGCTTTATGGGGTTACTGTACCGCCTTTGAAACTCCCACTGGGATGTCTCCGTATAGATTGGTTTATGGGAAAGCTTGTCAGTTGTTCGTAGAACTTGAGCATAAAGCTTATTGGGCTATCAAGGCCTTAAATTTTGATTTGGCAAGAGCAGGTAAGAAAAGAAAGCTAGACCTAGCGGAATTGGAAGAGCTTAGATTTGAGGCGTATGAGAACACTAAGCTTTATAAGGATAAGATGAAAAGAATTCATGATAAACACATTATTAAGAAATCATTCTCTCCCTCCGATAAAGTTTGGTTGTTTAACTCACTTTTGAAGCTCTTTCTAGGTAAGCTCAAGACAAGATGGGATGGTCCATATGAGCTAATGGTAGCCTATCCTTCCAAAGCAGTTAAGATCAAAGACTTGAAGGGTGGTCGAGAGTTGATAGTGAATGGGCAATGCCTGAAACATGCATATGATCCGAGCATGGCTTGTGTGGAGATTTTAACACTTAAGGATCCCATCTTGGAAGTTGAAGATGAATTGGTGTTTGCCGGGCTGACGGCATAGTGGTTAGCACTGCTAGCAGGCAACCTAGGTTCAATTTTGTAGTTTTGCATTTGTTTCACTTTCTTTCCTTTTTATTTCCTTTCTTTTTCCTTCACCCACATCAAAGTGTTAAATCCCGATCCTTTGTCCCATAAGATACACCATTGCTTATAATTGCACATGCCAATGCAAGCATGCATAGGCAATACCACTAATCATGTTTTCTTTGTTAGTGTTTGTGAGTTGTAAGTCACAAGATTAGTAGGATGGTGATTTATCATTGGCATGTAAAGCTTTGAAGAAGATGCAAGGTTGTATCTATCCTTTCTCCACTTGCTCCCCATGTTTTACCCCATCCCCACCACCCTTACTTGCTTTGTAATGTCAAATTGCTTGTTTATGTGTTTTGATCTATTTGCTTGAAGACAAGCAAAGTTTAGGTTTGGGGGTGTGGGAGTTTGGTTTTCTCATTATATGCTTTGTATTGGGTAGATGTGCATTACGTACTTAAAATGTTGAAAATTTTCCAATTATGATGCATGTAGAGTGTTTATTTCTTGGTTGATCATTGTGTTAGCTTTTGTGATTGATTTAATTAATTGGTGAATATGAGATGCATAGTAGGGAAATGAATAGAGTGGTTTGAAAAGTAAGTCTTGAAGGGGATGCCCTTGAAAGTTATGGGGAGTGAGGACATTCAAGAATGACCCTTGTAGCTACCCCATAGCTTGGTAGGAAAGAGTGTTGAAAAGGGGTTGTTGATATGAGCGCCTTTCCTTGATTGTCTCTTTTTGATGTGCTATAGCCTTTCCTTTTCTTTTCTTTTTCTGTGAGTACAATACAAAGCATGAAAAATCCAAAAAAAAAGTTTGAAAAAGGCAAAAAGGTGCGAAAATAATATAAAAAAAGAGCCAAAGACACCAAAAAGTTTTGTGAATAAGTGCATAAGTGACACAATGTCAACTTAGCACAAACTATCCTCTATGTAAATATGTGAATAAGGCTTGTTACAAGCCATTGTGTTTGTATATACTTACTCTTCTTGACTTTGAGGCTTTGTGCATGTTGGAAAGGCCATGTTAGTTGAAGGGGCACGAAATCCCAACATCCTGATGCGTGTGTTAGAATCCTAGGCTTGTAGTAGGTTGGCTACTTGGGAAATTCCCACAAGGAACGAGACCCCTTACGAGTAGAGGGAGGATCCAAAGAGACTTGGGGATCTCTCTACAATAGGAATACCCCCATCATGCTTCTTAGACTAACCTTGATAGCGAGTCAATCTTTTAGGCAATCCATTGCATCGACTTTAGAAATAAACTTAAGATTGGGCTTGCTTAGGGACCAGCAAGGAGAAGGTTTGGAGGTGTTGATATGCTATTTTTTTGTACGTGTTTGCATTGTTATTTACCTATATTTAAGAAGTATTGAGTGCTCAAAATGATGCATTAGTGTAGTGCTTTTGATAAGATAGGCTTAAGCGTAGACAATTGTATATATTGAGTCTAAGAGGCAAATTGCTACATTAATTGCTAGTTTTTAATGATTTAGATGAACTTTGGGTTAAGATCGAGATTGGATGATGAAAGGTGATGAAGATGGGAGATGCACGGGTCTAAGAGAGAAGACTAGAGGCCAAAAAGACAAAGAATGGAGGAAGAAAGTTAGCCGGACGACCAAGGAGAAAGAGCTGATCACCAACTAGGTTAGCCGTCCACTCCAGAAAGGTGATAAAGATTGTCAGACGACCACCCCTCCAGAGCCGGTCGACCGCTTAGGTCCACTGGCCAGTCCAGAGAGCATCATCAAAAAGTCGGTCAAGATAGGTCCAAAAGCCGACGGCCGACCGGCAATGCGTTGAAAACATATAAATAGGGCCCAATTTTGTAGAAAAGAGAGAGACTTTTTGGAGGATTAATACACACTTCACACCTAAAATTCTCACACCCTTAGCCCTAGATTCCACCCACCTCACACACACTTTTTCACACATTCCTCACTAAGAACCAAACTTGACTTGGAGGGTTCAAATATTTGGAATCAAGTTTGCTTTGTACAAGATTAGCTAGGATGAAAGGGCAGCTTCATAATCTCTCTTTCATTCTATTTCCTATTATGATTAAGTAGACTTGTGTAAGGTGATTTAACTTATGTAATGGGTTAACTATATACTCTTATAATATAGGATACGATGGCTGAATATATATACAGTTTTGAATTTTCTTGTTCAAATGGGTATTTTCTCATTCATGTCTAAGTGTTTGATAAAATGCCTAGATGAGTAACGTGTTTGTAAATTGAAGTTTATTTGTTACTAAACACATCTAATCCATGTTGTAATCATGTCTATGTGTTTATATGTGAATGTTATGAAGTGGGTAATGCTTATATTCATGTTTATATGTATATTTGCATGCCTAGTAATGGGTATAACTTCAATAACGCATACTTGTTGTTAATTATTTCTAGTGGTGTGAATTGAACATGATGATGTTTGGTAGTTGAATAGGTTCCATTATTCACTAGCATCTTGGCCTTGAACATGTATGAATGCGCTAACAAGTCAAATCCTGCTGTAGTGACCTTAGAATGATGACACGTAATTTAGGGCTAGTCTAGACCGAGTCTCCTTTGGCTTCAAATCCAGCCAATAGGTTTCTGGATAGGTTTAGTTGACCGTAGCAGCACTAGGTCTTGGCTTTAAATCTAGCCAGTGGTTTAGGTACTAAGGCATGTTCATTCTAAGTCACCTAGGAAGTTAGTTTGTCACTCTTAAGGCCCTAGGTCATAAGGACCACGCCGTAGCTCTAGGAGGCGCCGCCTAGGGACGAACCTGCACTGAGTCTTAGGGGAAATTAGGACACTAGCTAGCAACCTAGTTAAGAGCAATCATGATGGTTGGCCATCATCCCTTAATCCCATAGCATTTAAGTATAGAATAACCCATTCATAAGTCGAAGTCACGTTACTCCCTTCTCAATTGTTAGTCCCCTCTTGACCAACTTGTTTTCTCATTTTTCATATTCATAGTATAGTTTTATTTTCTTTACTTAGAGCTCCCAATAATCCAAAATCCCAAAAATATGTCTAGTTTAGGTCTTTCTTTTTGGCACTTTCTAGAGCACCAAGCATAGAATTCACCCATATTATTCACGCCTCCCTGTGGTTCAACACCCGCACTTGTACACACTATATTGCACGATCCATATGCTTGCGCGTCTTTTAGAGCTTGCACTCGAAAGACGTATCAACTATTTAAGTAAATAAACACCCAATCAACAACAAATACGCTCAATGAGGCATTTTCACAAACACTAAGCAAGCAATATATGAAAACAAGTAAAGAGCAAGCGAAAAAGTAAAGAAGACAATCGATTTAAGGTGGTTTGGCCTTACTTACATCCATCACCTAAGGATCTTTCTTTAGGACTTCACGTAAACTCCACAAGGTGGCTCTTTAAATGTTCATAAAGCACAAACCAACGATTACAATACTTCGAAGCCTTCTACAAAGTACCCAAGTGAGCCCCTTTACCAAAGATTTCCCCACACCCTTTTTCTAGCTAAGAATATGAATCCCCAATCAATTTCTAGCTTTAGAGAGTTTACAAGAGATAATTGAAGAACAGAAATATTTAGGGTTTCTAAACTATACACATTTATTCTCTCTTAAAACCCTATTATACCTCAAAATCTATTAATCAAAAGGTCTCCCAACCCATTTTTCATGAAACCCATCTTATAAACTTTTTCTTTACCAGTCAAAATCAACAATTGAGAGAGTTCAAACATTAGGAGCTGAGAAGAGAAAGAAGGGTAAGGGGAAGATTCTAAAACCATTCAATCAAGTGAGTAGCAAGGTGCTTGAAGTAGACTTCATCAATCAAAGGACAATATCATCACATGAGTTGACTGATTTTGGGTTTGTAGAGATGATTAGGTTTCAAAGGTGGATGGAATACTGCATCATGTCAAGAAACGTTCACAAAAGCTTGGTACATGAATTTTACTACAATATGTCTTTTAGCGAAGAGCATGGTTATAGAACTATTATAAATGATATTACAATTTCGTTATCTAAGAAATTGATTAGTGAATGCTTCAACTTGCCTACACAAAAAAGATCTTTTAAAGCTTATAGTGCAAAAGGCTTTCCTAGAAATATTGATGAGAACTTTGAAAACAATGTGACAAACTACTTGTGGAAATATCTTGCTAATTCAAAATGTTATAAGGATGTTATCATCTACCAAGGTTTGGCGTTCTACTCAATATCAAATGAATGATTTAGGAGAAGCTAGTTATGTTCAAGGGATCAAGATTATGTGAGATTATAAGAATAGAGGGCTAGCCCTATCTCAAGCTTCATTTATTGAGAAGATATTGGTCAGGTTTAACATGCATAACTCTAAGAAGGCCTTATTACCTTCTAGACATGGACTTTGTCTATCTCAGGATTAATGTCCTAAAACATCTAAAGAGATAGAGAGCATGAAGCGAGTTTCTTATGCTTTGGCGGTTGGAAGCCTTCTGTATGCCATGTTATGCATTAGACTAGATATCTACTTTACTGCTGGCATGGTTAGTAGATATCAATCAAACCTTAGACCGGTACATTGGGTCGCAGTTAAGCATATATTTAAGTTCCTCCAAGGGAAGAAAGATTATGTGATTGAATACTGTGCGAATGATCTGATGTCATTAGCCTATATAGACTCAGATTTCAAGAAGTCTACTTCTGGATACGTTTTCACTCAGCCAAGCGGAGCTATTTCATAGAGATGTGTGAAGTGAAATCGTATTGCTGACTCGACCATAGAGGCCAAGTATGTAGCAGCTTCTGAGGCTACGAAAGAGGCAGTATGGCTAAAAAAGTTCCTTTTAGATGTAAAGGTTGTGTCAATAGGTCATAGACCATTAATGCTATATTACGACAACAACGGTGGTGTTTTACAATGCAAAAAGCCTAAGAACCACAAAAAAGGTAAATACATTGAATGAAAATATCATTTGATCCATCAGTTTATCCGAAGAGAAGAAGTAGTAGTTGAAAAGATAGCTTCAGTAGAAAACCTGGCAGACCCATTTACAAAGACTCTTCTAGAGAAAATGTTTGCCATACATTTGAAGTCTTTGGGTATTTGGTTGTGCAGAAGTGATCTTTAAAGTAAATAGGAGATTGTTAGGATTAGTATGCTTAAAAAGTACTTGTATATGACATTTTGGATGTTAAACAATGTATAATCATTTAGTTAAGTGGCATTATAAGTTTCTTACATATTATCTCTGTTATGTTTTATTGATGTATGTATAAAGGTCCTTTGACTTAAACTAATAACTTGGGTGCATAGTGAGGCTGGACACATAATAGATCCAAGTCTAGATTTAGTCACAACACAAATTGAGTCCATGACTGAATGGTAGTGTTAGGCACTCTACTTTGATATGGTTATATTGAGCAAGTCTCCTCTTTGAGAGTGATCTACCCAGGTTATTAGAGGACTTTTTGCATTTGTCTCGATAATACGCATGTCATGTATTTGACAGGACCATTATGACTACGTTTTCTAGAGACGTATTACCAAAGAAAGAAAACAAGATACTCACTGCTACTAAATAATCATTGCTCTTAATCTTGAGCATATGTGGATGAACTAATGAAGTTAGGGTTTGGTACTTTGATTCACTGTGGGTGAGATCTTACTTTATTAGGATCAATAGCCTTGTGCATTAAGTGCAAAGTTCAAATTAATTGGAACATGCATATGCAATAAGAAATCTATGTGCCATTGTTGGGATTGTCTAAATTTATCATCCAAATCTAGATCTAGTGATACTAGCTTTATGGGTGTATCGATCATATGGCTCGAGGGTCACTCCCAAGATAAAGAGATTCCATGGCCAAGGATGGTTGGCAATAGGACAAGGGACCTAATGGGAAATGATGCAGCTAAGAAGATAATAGGACACAGGCCAATGGACTGACCTTAGTTGTGGGTATACATAGTGGGGCATTATGGTTAGTTATTTAGTAGGTCAAAGACAAAGTTCACACTCTTTTGTGATAAGCTTTTGGGTAAT
Organism: Cordia subcordata; assembly: GCA_028554755.1. NCBI lineage: Eukaryota > Viridiplantae > Streptophyta > Magnoliopsida > Boraginales > Cordiaceae > Cordia > Cordia subcordata. The sequence goes on along the minus strand of JAPTOF010000021.1, from coordinate 10,919,057 downwards.
AAAAATTATTCTTGGAGTGTAACTTTAATCTTATGATGGAAAAGATCGAAGTTAAAAATAATTATTATGTTGCCTAGATCAGGCAAGGACATTTTGATTATTTTGGAAGCCAAGGGTTAATTGTGTCTTCTTGGTCCCTTCCTTATTTGAAATGACTTTGAGAAAGTAATCTTGAAAGAGTAAATTCCGTATTGTGGTAGTAGCCTTATTGTGCCAAAGCATGGAATTAGGTTTGGACTTTCTTTAGAGTCCAAGATAACCAAATTAGGCTAAGATGGTTTCCTATTGGACTTGGTTCTCCATATGAATTATGGACTATGTGTTGGACTTGGATAGTGGGCTTGGCCTAAGTCATCCAAAAAAAATGGACAATTTCCATAATCTTTCAAGACAAGTGGGCATGTTGCATAAGGAATTGCTATATGGGAAATTTTCTCCCTCATAGAAAGATTAGCAACATGGGGTGCCAAGTTCTTTCCCTATAAATAGGAAACACCTCATACCATTTAATACATCCACTTTGTAGTTGATTTCTTCCACTTTGGGAAGAAAATAATACTACACATAGTGCACACTTATTGTTTGATTTTTTCTCTAGTTTTTCAAGAGTATATTACTTTTTGTCTTCCCACACAAGAGCCTATTCTCTTATGATAAGTCTTTTCAATTATAGGGAAGAAGACTAGAGAGTTGCCTATCGCGACACCCTTATTGTAAAATTTTTTTGTGGCTTTGTTCGTGAGCAAGAAATAATGTTTGTGACAGTTATAGCTGTAGAATCAATAACATTACATATGGTCTATCTGAGTCCATATTTTCAAAAATTCTAACAAGAACACATGCTAGGAAAATAAAATAACCATATAACATACGTAAGAACGTGCTTAAGAACATATAAAACATAACTAGTATTTGTAAAAATTTGTAAAGCTAACCTCTTGAAGCGTGGGGACTTTAATGATGCTATAACCCTCACGAGCTTTATTCCTGCTCACAAACAAGGCCATAAAAAATTTTACTATAAGGGTATCACGATAGGTAATTCCTTAGTCTTTTTTCTTATGATTAAAGAGATTATCTTGAGAAAATAGCCTCTTGTGTGGGAAGAAGCAAAGTAATGTGCTCTTGAAAATCTAGAGCAAAAACCAGACAATAAGTGTGTACTATGTGGTACAATATTCTCTGGTCAAAATGGAAGAGATCAACTACAAAATTTTTGGATGCTAGAAATGGTTCAAGGCCTTGCCTATTTATAGGAAAAGTTTGGCACCTAAACCTTGTAAACTTTCCATGTGGAAAACTTTTTCCTATTAGTAAATGTTTCCACATGTCATGTAAGTTACTTGTACAATTTGAATTCTTCTTGTAGTAACTTTCGAGCACATGTCTTGGATAATTGGGCCAAGCCTATAATCCAAACCCAACACATACTCTATAATCCATATTGAGGCCCAAGCCTAATAAGAAACCATCCAAGCCTAATTAGGTTATCTTGGACTCTAAAGAAAGCCCAAACCCAATTTTAAGCTTCGGCCTAATAAGGCTACTACCATAATATGAAATTTTTCTCTTTCAAGATTACTCTCTCAAAGTCATTCTAACAAGGGAAGGGACCAAGAAGGCATAGTTAACCTTGGCTTCCAAAAAAAATAAAAAATGTCCTTGCCCAATCTAGGTGACATAATAATTATTTTTAACTTCGATCTATTCCACCATAAGATCAAAGTTGCACTCCAAGAATAATTACTATTACACAAAAGCTTGTCACAAAAAAAAATGTGAACTTTGTCTTTGACCTACTAAATAACCAACCATAATGCCACTATATGCACGCCCACAACTAAGGCTGGTCCTTTGGCTTCTGCGCTATCACCTCCTTAGTTGTAACTTTTTTCGTTGGATTTCTTGTCCTATTGCCGACCATCCTTGGTCATAGAATCTCTTGATCTAGGGTGCGACTTTCAAGCTATAAAACTAATACACTAGTATCACTAGATCTAGCTTTGAATGATAAATTCGGACAATCCCAAAGGCAGCACATAGATTCTATATTGCATATGCATGTTCCAATTAATTAGAACTTAGTACTCAATGTAGAAGGTTGTTGATCCTAATAAAGTAAGATCTCACTCATAGTGAATCAAAGTACCAAACCTTAACTTCATTAGTTCATCGACATATGCTCAAGATTAAGTGCGATGATCATTTAGTAGCCGTGAGTATCTTGTTTTCTTTCTTTGATAGTACGTCTCTAGAAAACATACTCACAATGGTCCTATCCAATACGTGACAAATGTACTATTGAGACAAATCCAGAAAATTCTCCAATGACTTAGGTAAAGCACTTTCAACGAGGAGACTTGCTTAATATAACCTTATTCCAGGTAGAGTGCCCAAGACTACCATTTGGTTATAAACTCAATTTATGATGTGACTAAATCCAGACTTAGACCTACTGTACGTCCAACCTCACTGTGTATCTAAGCATTAGTTCATGTCAAAGGACCTTTATACATATATCAATAGAACATACCATAGATACTACGTAAGAAACTTATAATGCCATTTAACAAAATGATTACAAATTGTTTACCATCCAAAATGTCATATACAAGTGAGCTTTAGGACATACTAATCCTAACAATCTCCCACATGCACTAAAGATCACTTCTACATAACCTAATACCCATAGACTTCAAATGTGTGGTAAACATTTTCTCTGAAAGAGTCTTTGTAAATGGATCCACCAGGTTTTCCGCTGAAGCTATTTTTTCAATTGCTACATCTCCTCTTTGTATAAACTCAAGGATCAAATGATATTTCCATTCAATGTGTTTACTTTTTTTGTGATTCTTGGGCTCTTTGCACTGTAAAACAGTACCATTGTTGTTGCAATACAATGTTATCGGTCTGTGAGCTATCCGTACAACCTTGAGGTCTAAAAGGAACTTCCTTAGTTATACTGTCTCTTTTACAGCCTTAAATGCTGCTACATACTTGGCCTCTATGGTAGAGTCAGCAACACAATTTTGCTTTACACTTCTTCATGAAATAACTCCTCATGATAGAGTGAAAACATATCTAGAAGTAGACTTCTTAGAATATCTGTCGGAGTAGAAATCTGAGTCTATATTGGCTAATGGCATTAGATCATCTTCACAATATTCCAGCACGTAATCCTTAATCCCTTGCAGGAACTTGAATATATGCTTAAACGTGACCAAATATACTGGTCCAGGGTTTGACTGATATCTACTGACCATGCCAATAGCAAATAGATATCTAGTCTTGTACATAGCATGGCATACATAAGGCTTTCAACTACCAAAGCATAAGGAACTCACTTTATGCTCCCTATCTCCTCAGGTGTTTTAGGACATTGATCTCGAGATAGAAAACTCCATGTCTAGAAGATAATGAGGCCTTCTTAGGGTTTTGCGTGTTAAATCTGACCAATATCTTTTCAATAAATGAAGCTAGAGATAGGGCTAGCCTTCTGTTCTTACGATATCGAATAAACTTGATACATAGAACGTAACTAGCGTCTCCTAAATGAAGCATTTCCAGTTAGTGGGACATCATCCACATATAGAACCAAAAAAACTACAGCATTTCCATTACACCTCTTGTACACGCAAGGTTCATCAATATTTTGATCAAAACCATAAGACTTGACTGCCTGATCAAATTTGATGTTCCGTGCTCTAGATGCCTACTTTAATCCATAAATGGACTTCTTTAGCTTACAAACCATATGTTTCTAGGCTTTAGCAATATATCTATTTGGTTGTATCATGTAAATGGTCTCGTCAAGCTCTTCATTAAGAAAAGCTGTCTTAACGTCCATTTGTCATATCTCGCAGTCATAATGATATGCGATGGCAAGAAGTATCCTGATGGATTTAAGCATGGATACCAGTGAAAAAGTTTCCTCATAATTGATCCCTTCTTTTTGAGTATAACCTTTCACCACTAACCTTACTTTCAAGGTTTCAGCTTTTTCATCAACTCCTCTTTTCCTCTTGTAGACCAATTTGTACCCCATAGGTTTTATCCCTTCAGGTGCAACTACAATATCCTAGATTTTGTTAGAGTACATAAATTTTAACTCTGGATCCATTGCCTTATGCCATTGGTTTGCATTTATGTTGGAAATTGCTTCATCATAATCCTTTCTTGTGTAAAATAGTCTCTGAAATCACTTTAGAGATATTCACCACATTAATCAGATTGAAGAGCATTGATACATTTATCTAATTTTTGCTCCACCTCAACCTTGCACTCCTTAAATTTCTCAAAGGATTTAGACTTGCATCGCATCAATATACATATCCATATCTAGAGTAATAATCAGTGAAAGTAATGAAATACTCATGACCTCTTCGTGCTGGTTTGCTCATAAGACCACAAATATTAGTATGAACCAATTCCAAAACTTTCTCGGTCCTTTCTTCTTGAGAAGAAAATGACCATTTGGTCATTTCCCTTTGAGGCAAGATTCACATAGAAGTAAATCTTCGAGATCTAATAAGCTAAGATGCCTATCCTCGACTAATCTCCAAATTTGCTTTAAACTAATATGTCCTAAGCATAGGTGCCCAAGATAAGTATCATTGGTCGAAGAAACCTTTCTTTTTTGAGAATTAGTTCATTCTACATTATGTAGTGAATTTGTAATAGGTTTCATATAGAACAAGTTATCATGCATGCTATCGAAATAGAATATATTTCTATCTCTACTAATATCAACACTAAAATGCAAAATTAATGCAAAAACTATCTAATATTAATTGCAAAATAGAAATAAACTTTTTACTTACATTTGAAACATAATAAACATTGTTCAGAAATAACTTTCTACAACATGAAAAATTTAAACACGTTCTACCCACTGTAGTAGCCCATACTTTTGCTCTGTTACCCATCCTCAGAGCAAATTTTCCTTTAGCTAGTTTCTTCATTTCCTTAAATCGATGTAAACAATTGCAAATATGGTTAGTGGCTCCAAAGTCTATAATCCAAGAATTAGTAGAATCAACCACTAAATAGGTTTTAATGTAGAACAAATAAGGTTTAACTATCTGGCCTAATGCCAAGTACTTTAGGCAATCCTTTTTCCAGTTCCTTTTTTGGCCATAGTTAAAGCATTTACCCTTGGGCTTTTTACTTGTTAATTATTTTGGCTATTTACCATTTCTCTTCTTTTTCCCTCGACCACATTTTTACTTCCCCTTTTCTTTGAACTTTCTCCCTTTCAGGTTAAGTCTAAAAGTAGATGCTTGAACTATGTTTATATGGCCCTTATTTTTTATTATGGCTTCTGTAGCTAGGGGCTCTTTCATCAATCCTATCGTATCCATGTTCATCTTCCTATATTATAATTAAGCTTGAATTTGGTGTAATACGGTGGTAAAGTCTCCAAAATCATGTTTACCTTCGACTGTTCATTTATGTTTGCCTCTAAGATCTCAGCAGTATTGAAGCAATCCATCATTTTGAGTATATGCTTCCTGATAGATGCTCCTTTTGCCATCTTTTTATTCATAATTTCTCTAAGAGCACCTTTCTTTATGGGCTTGCTCTTATCGGTTAACATATGAGACAGTGAGCTCATTATTTCTTTTGTAGTGTCCATATGATGATGCTTAGTCTACAAAATATCTGATATAGAAGCCATCATGTAGCACTTAGGCATACTATTGGTCTTCTACCATTTTCCCTAAGCATCTTTTTGGGCTTCAGAGGAGTTTGCCCTCACAATAGGACGAGGAGTTGTTATCACATACTTGTACTCTTCTATAGTGAGTACTATGTCCAAGTTTCATTCCCAGTCCACAAAATTTAGTCCAGAGAGCTTGTGCTCTTTGAGAATTATAGCTAATGGACTGAATGAAGACATTTTTTTGAATATACAACAATATAATCATGAATATTTTATGAGTGTGGAATTGATGCATGTGTAATACATATGCTATCTGTTGAAATAATACATACAATTATTTTTACATCATTTGCCTTTAAGTAGATTAACCCTTAAACTAGTTGATGTAATAGTGTCTCAATGTCCTCACAAGAACTCCACCGATGGTGTGGCCGAACTAATGAATGTTAAGTTAAGTGCCACCACTTATTTGAATTGACAATTATCTAGATATAATCCAATTGAACAATTCAATCACTGCTTCATTTGGCTTCTTAAATCTGGTAATGAACTCTACCGATGGGATAGCCGAACTTACCATTCCAGTTGAGTGTATACCCAATCCTTATGTTCATTCCTAGTAACAGTCTTGATTTAAGCCCTCAGATGGGGTAGTGCCTTTAATTAATATTGCATGAGGCAATCTAGTAAAGAATTTCATCGATAGGATGGCCAAACTCACTAACACTCTTTTGAATAAACATTTTAAATTCACCTTGCTAAATCTTCATAAAGTGTCACCCGCTGATGGGGAAGTTAATGGCATTTACCATTAGCATAAATCGAATACGAAAAGCTGTAGAGTATTTCTAGTCCCCTCTCCTACCTAATATTTTAACATAAGGGTTTTCTCTATTTTTGGTATTCTTGCTTTTTGTTTTAGATCTAAACATGCTTTGGATTTGTGAAACACTTTAGTTTTTGCTAATCCCCTTTGTGTTACTGAAGCATTGCAATATCATAATAGATTATTTACCTAAATCTGAGTGTATAGACCCTTAGGTTGTCATATTGTAAATCTCAAGTTAAGTTTTTCATTTTTGTGATGAGATTGCATGGCATCTTTAGACACAAATTTCTTACAATTATCTTGTCTACGCCAATCTTAGTTAAATGAACTTAACTATCTTTGAGAATTAACACATAGGATTGGCCAATTTTTAAAGCCTAATGAGTGGACGTATTTCTAGGTGGTAATCATATTTATGCTTATGTAAATATGGTAAAATATGTATCAATGCATTATAAACATCCACCAAAATACATTAGAATCTTTCTTTGATGGCTTCCTACAATTTTCAATCCAAAAACACAAAATAGGAATCTTTGTTGCAACTTCTACCAGAGCCGGTCACCAGCAAACTTGACCAGCTAAGATAGATTTGCTCTTGTATGCTATTTTTCCTTGCTTCACTGCTTGGTCTTTGGAGATTACAACAATAATATATCTTGCTATTTCTAATGCAAGCTTACAATCACAAAACAAACAGTATAAGGATATCAAAACATCCTATGCTTCTTTTAAATGAAGCTACAAGCAATAACCATAGAGATCTATACATGAAATTGCTTATGGCCAAGCTTTGTTGATTGTACACAAAACTCTATCATGTATACATAAGAACCATCAAAGGGATTTTATATCAATTGCACATACAAGCATAAAACCACAAGTATATGCAATGCAAGATTTTCTAATCTTGCCACTCATAAGATGACTAACATGTTTATGCAAATACAATATTCTTGCATAGTTTAAGCATGTTGTGTGTGAGCCTAAGCTCGGATAGGCACTACCTTTCTTCAAAGACAAGCAAATATCCATCCAAGCAACCTTAGGACCTATATTTCTTCAAAGGAATGACTGAAACTTTGATTCAATGATGGAAACAATGCTTTTTGAAAGGCAAATAACACTAGCTCAAAATGCACAAATTTGAATAAGAGTGGAATTAATGAGAAACAAGCCTACTCATATAAGAAAGCCAATTATTTTCCCAAATCTCTATTTTCCTATTAATCTTCTCCAATTAGTGTCTACTATTGACCAGCTACTGCTTGCTATTGATACTGAATAAACTACATCATTTTCTCCATCATCTCAATGCTAGTAGACTTTCTACTAGATAGGATGGGGAGCGCTTGGGGCTAAGGAACATTGGGGAGTCTAGCCTGATTCACAGCATGAAACCTTGGAGGACTAATAAGATGAGGTCTCTGTTAGAATAGGACTTGGGGCTGGGTATGGGAAAACACAGACTGACCCTATTTCCATGAAAACTTTGGGTTGTCCCTCTGGCCTGGATTGTATGTGTTCAAGTACAAGTTGTACTACCGTGAGTACCCCTATGTGGTATAGACTCGTTTATGAATGAACTCTGGAAACTGTGGTGCTAAGGGGAAAGTTACGGCCTCCTGTGATGACTTGAAACATAATGCACAAACTTCTAAGACCAATGAGGTGGAAGACAAACTAACGGAACTAGTCCTATGACCTTATAAGGAAAGATTAAAGGAAATGAATTGATCTAGCTTATGCGTTAAAGTTCTAACCTTGAACACCTTTTCTATTCACTTCCTGATTGGACCTATCCATAGCGATGTTTTGAAAAGAGTTCTCGAACAACAAATCTATTTTCTCCCATGCTTCACTCGGTTCAAATTATAGAGTCCACCACCAGAGGTGGCATTGATTGCCATTCTATTTTGCTTATTCAATCCTCTAAAGAAATATTGAAAGCAGTCATGATCACCACAGCTGTGGGCATTCCCTAAGAAGTTCATTGAAACTCTCTCAACCCTCACTTAAGGACTTTAAATCGTGTTAGAAGAAAGTCATAATAAAAGCCTTAAAATTGGTTGTCTTGGCCATGGGAAAGAATTTTTGGTAAAACCTAGACTGAAGCTCATTCCAAGATGTAATACAACCCCTAGGTAAAGAATGATACCAAGAGTTAGCCTTATCCTTAAGGGAAAATGTGTATAGCTTAAGGTGAATGATCTATTGAGACACGTTAGGGGAGTGCAGAACAGAACTTATCTCTACAAAATTCGTGATGTGGTCCAAGGGACTCTTATTACTTCTCCTGTACATGGAAGGAAGCATAACCAACATGTTAGGCTTAATATAGAAATTCACCTCCCCCAACCTGGAATATAGATAGCCACGTTAGGGTTGAAGGCATTAGGGAGAAAAAATTACCGAAGCGTCGGCTCATTGTCTATGGGTGGGTTCAGCCTAATGGGCTTTTGTGCACATGTGTGCTCATGTAGATTAGCAAGATGCATTGGGGTAATGGAAGGAAGATTAAGAGAAGGATTAGCAGGATTGACCATTTCTCCTAAAACGTCTCCTAAATTCCTAATGTGATGAACAATTCTCTTAGGCTCGGGATGTACAGGAACTAGAGGATTCCTAAGAGAATGCCTACCAAACATACAAAAGCTAAACCTAATCTCCTTCCAGTCCTTTTAAACCCCAAAACTTCACACATCCTAAAACTACAGCCAAAAAAGTACATTTCTAAAAACTACTAAAATAAGAAACTAGATAAAAGAAAAGTAAGCTAAGAAGATATAAAACATATTAACATGATAAAACGAGAAAAAAAATAAAAGAGGCAACTACTAAAACACACAAGCAAGGAACACAAACCATCGTGCCTCCCTAGCAATGGTGCCAAAGAACTTGATGTCTCTCTAGAGGTGCAAGCCCTAAAGACCGACAAGTGTATGGATCGGTATAGTGTAGTATGTGCAAGTACAGGTTTTGAACCACAAGGAGGCTATTTTATGGAGTGGATTCTATGTGTGTGTGTGTGTCTTAGAAAGTGCCTAAAATAAAACCTAAACTAACCATTTTTTTGGGTTTTTGTATTTACAAGAGCTGTAACTCAAAGAAATAAAACTACACTATGGGAATGAAAAGTGTGGACACAAACTACTTAGAGGGAAGAAACAAATGGAATGGGTTAGAGTGACTTTTACTTGCTAAAAGGTGATTCTAGACTCAAATGCTATGGGATTACAAGAAATGGCTTAATTATTAGTTGCTCTTAACTAGATTGCTAACTAGTGTCCTAATTCCTGCTTAGGACTTGATGCAGGTCCGTCCCTAGGCGATGTCTACCTACAGTCATAGCGTGGCCTTTATGACCTAAGGCCTTAAGATTGATTAACTAGCTTTCTAGGTGATCTAGAATAAACCTACCGTAGTACCTAAACCACTGGCTGGGTTTAAAGCCAAGACCTACTACCATTAAGGTTGACTAAACCTATCTAGAAAATTATTGGCTCGATTTAAAGCCAAAGGAGACTCGGTCTGAGCTAGCCCTAAATTATGCATCATCATCCTAGGATCACTATAGCGGGATTGGACCTATTAGCGCATTCATACATGTTCTAGGCCAAAGTGTTTGCAAATAAAGGAACCTATTCGACTACCAAACATCATCATGCTGGGATTACACCATTAAAAGCAGTTGGGATCTAATATGTATGCAATATTGAGGTCATGTTTACTACTAGGCATGCGAATATACATATAGACATAGATATAAGCATTACCCACTTCATACAATCCACATACAAACATAGAGACATAATTATAGAATGGATTAGAAGTGTTTGATGGCAAATAGACATTAATTTATATACATACTATTTACATAGGCATATTATCAAACCCCTAGGCATGTATTGAATAATATCCATTAAAACAAAGAAAACAAAGTATGCATATATTTAGCCATCAAATCGTATAAAATAAGAGTATATAGTCAATTCATTACACAAGATAAATCACCCTAAACAAGTCATCTAAAACATAATATGAAATAAGATGAAAGAAAGGATTGGAAACTCCCCTTCCATTCTTGCAAAGCTTTGTACAATCCTTGAGTAAATTCTCGCTCCAAAGTTGCTAAATCCCTCTAAATATGCTTGAATCCAAATGGGAAGTATGTTAAAAGGTGTGTGTAAGGTGGGTGAAGTAAGGTTTTGAGCATGAGAAGTGGGTGTGTGAACAGAAGGTGAAAAGGGGTTCAAAAGATTCTCAAAATAGGCTATAAAAGTGCTTAAATAATGCAGAATTCGTGACCAATCGAGGCCTAGGCAGGTCGACCGGCCTAGCATCTAGGTCGAGCAGCCTAAGGGGCTTACATACTAGTTTGGCCAATCAACTAGGTCGGTCGATCGGCCTTAGACAGGGGTCGACTAGCCAGATCAAAGACTGGCCAATTTTTCTCATGTTGCTTCCATTTTGCTCCGGTTGCATTTTTCTTCGTTTGGTTGCCTCTAAAAGCCGCTTTTATGCTTTTTCCATCTCCCGAACACCTTAAGCTTAACTTTAACATTAAATCCCCACCAATTCAAGCCCCAAGCTTTGACCTAACTTCACCAAACACAGGAAATAAATATGCATTAGTGTAGTTCTTGTCTTTAAACTCAACTATGTACAATTGTATGTGCTTAAGCCTAGCTCTAGTGTATGTACTATACTAATACATATCTTAAAGCTAAAAACACCACTTGATTATAGACAAATAACATGCAAATGGACACAAAACACAACACCTCATTCTCTATCTACACTCTCTTTATTCACGGCCTTTGCTACCTTTATGGTGGATTTCAAATTCTCAAACTTAATTTCTAGCAACCTTGACTTACAATAGATAACTGTATCAAATGTGCCAAGGAAGGGGTGACCTTGAATAACAAGTGTAGCATGCCTAGATACATGACCAAAAGCAATGTCTAAAACTATGAAGTCTACAAGGTACACGAACTCACCAACTTGAACCATAACATCCTTAACTACACCTTTAGAGGTTTATGCTCGAATCTATTAGCTAGGTCGAATATGAGATGAATAAGCAATAAATGGCTTATACCTGGTTGTTGATAAATGGAAAAGGGAATAAGGTTCACACTAGAACCTAAGTCTAATAAAGCATGATCAATCTGGGTCTCTCGAATGCGACAAGGAATGGTGAAAGCTCTAGGATCACTAAGCTTGGACAGAAGGCCCGATGTGCAAATACTACTCATCTTCTCCATGAGTTTCACCTTCTTAAGCATACTTGATGCGTTACGCTTTCTAGTGGAAAGGCCTTTGAAAAATTTAGAATAGCGTGGAATGAAAAGAACTGCATCAATCAAAGGAAGATTCACCTTAAGATCTTCCAAGAACTCTAAAACCTTGATTAACCTAGTATCCTCACTAAGTATTGGCTTCTTTAAAGCAAATGGTAATGGAACTCTAAGAGCAGCATCTCTAGATTTATGGGACTCAATAACAGGTTGCTTCCCCTCCTTATGTGGATGAGTACTACTCTCACCTTTCTCTCTAATGGGCTTTTCTCTCTCAGTAGGACTTTCTCTAGACTCAACAAGGTAATTACGAGGCTTAAAAGGACCTAAAGGGTATAGGCTCTGCATATTGCTTAACTCCTACCGTATTATTAACTATGCTACCACTGCTAAGGATGGTAACGACCTTAGCTTAGGCCTGATGAGGATAGATAGGGTCGGAGGAGGGACAAGACTATACTTTAAGATTAGCCTCTGGCTGTGAAGGCAATTTACTTAAATCCCTTGTACTCAAATGACTGGCAAGCTATTCTATTTGTGCTAGCCTGATAGTTTTCTAGTTGCTGTTACTATCTCTGGGTTAATAGCCTATTCTCCTAGGCTAGTTGTCTGTTCTTCTCTAATATCTGCTGCTATGGCTTATTCATTTAAAGGGTAAGATCAAACTTTTCATCACTAGAGGATTGTGGGATATGTACAGACTATATAGGAAATGCTGAAGCGGATGATGTAGGAAATGTTTGACATTGTCAAGTACTAAGAAGTTTAGCATGATTCATATTGTAGAATCTTAGAGGATTATCATGCTAAGATCTCTACTGGAATAAGGCCTAAGATTAGGAAGACTTAAACTAACCTAGTCATCATGAGAACTTTGGGTTATCTCTTTAACCAAGGTTATATATGTGGCAGAAACTTGCTTTTAAATAAATTCTGGGAACTGTGTTACTGAAGAGTAAGCCATGGTCTCACGTGTGGACTTGGGACAAAAAGTGCAAATTTCTGCAACTGACAGGGTGGATGAGGAACCTAAAGGATTGGCTCTACAATTGTGTGATGAAAGACTCAAAGAAATAAATTGGCCAAGCTTGTACAACAAAGCTCTAACCTTGGCGGAAATATAGGATGAAGTGTTGTGTTTTTGTGTGTTTTCATTGTTATTTGTCTATATTTTAGAGGTGTATTGAGCTTAAAAAGTTGTATTAGTGTAGTACTTATGGCGTACTAATCCTAATGAATAGATCCCATTATTCATGAATACCTTGGCCTAGAACATGTATGAATGTACTAACAAAATTAAATCCTACTGTAGTGATCTTAGAACGACAGTAAGTAATTTAGGGCTAGCCTAGGTTGAGTCTTCTTTGGCTTTGAATCTAGCCAATAGGTTTCTAGATAGGTTTAGTCGACTCTAGCGACACTAGGTCTTGGCTTTAAATCCAACCAATGGTTTAAGTACAAGGGTAGGTTCATATTAAGTCACCTGGGAAGCTAGTTGGTCACTCTTAAGGCCCTAGGTCATAAGGTGTTAGGATTAGTATGCCTTAAAGCTCACTTGTATATAACATTTTGAATGTAAAACAATGTATAATCATTTTGTTAAATGGCATTATGAGTTTCTTACATATTATCTCTGGTATGTTTTATTGATATATGTATAAAGGTCCCTTGACTTGAACTAAAGACATGGGTTTGCAGTGAGGCTGGACGCACAGTACGTCCAAGTCTAGATTTAGTCACATCATAAATTGAGTCTGTAATTAAATGGTAGTGTTGGGCACTTTACTAGGATAAGGTTATATTGAGTAAGTCTCCTCGTTGAGGATGATTTACCTAGGTCATTGAAGGACTTTTCGAATTTCTCTCGATAGTACGTGTGTCACGTTTTAGTTAGAACCATTGTGAGCATGTTTTCTAGAGACGTACTATCAAAGAAATAAAACAAGATACTCACTGCTACTAAATGACCATTGCTCTTAATCTTGAGCATATATAGATGAACTAATCAAGTTAGGGTTCGATACTTTGATTCACTTTGGATGAGATCTTACTATATTAGAATCAACAGCCTCGTGTGTTGAGTGTCAAGTTCTAATTAATCAAGACATGCATATGCAATATGGAATCTATGTGCCCCCTTTGGGATTGTCCAAATTTATCTTTCAAATCTAGATCTAGTGATACTACTATTATGGGTATATCAGTCATATGGCTTGAGGGTTGCTCCCATGATCAAGAGATTCCATGACCAATGATGGTTGGCACTAGGACAAGAGACCTAAAAGAAAAGATGTAGCTAAGGAGATAATAGTACACAGGCCAAAGGACCGGCCTTAGTTGTGGGTATACATAAAAGGACATTATGATTGGTTATTTAATAGGTCGAAGACAAAGTTCACATTCTTTTATGATAAGCTTTTGGGTAATAGCAACTATTCTTAGAGCGCAACTTTGATCTTATGGTGGAATAGATTAGAGTTAAAAATAATTATTATTATGTCGCCTAGATCGGCAAGGACATTTTTTATTATTTTTTGAAGCCAAGGTTAATTGTGTCTTCCTGGTCCCTTTCCTAGTTGAAATGACTTTGAGAGAGTAATCTTGAAAGAGCAAATTCCATAATGTGGTAGTAGCCATACTGGGCCAAAGCTTGGAATTGGGTTTGGACTTTCTTTAGAGTCCAAGATAACCTAATTGGGCTTGGATCGTTTCTTATTTGCAATGTATTACTAAAACATTGCAATACCATAATAGATTATTTACCTAAATATTGGTGTATGGACCCTTTGGTTGTCATATTGCAAATTTCAAGTTAATTTTTTCATTGTTGTCATGAGATTGCATGGCATCTTTAGACATAATTGCTTACAATTATCTTGTCTAAGCCGATCTTATTTCAATGAACTTAACTATCTCTGAGAAATTAACACATAGAATTGGCCAATTTTAAAAACCTAATGAGTGGTGATATTTCTAGGTGTTAATCATATTTATGCTTATGCGAAGATGTCAAAACATATATCAATGCATTATAAACATCCACTAGAATATGTTAGAATCCCTTTTTGATGGCTCCCAGCAATCTTCAATGCAAAAAGCATAAAATAGCAATCCTTGTTGCAATTTTTGCCAAAGCCGGTCAACTACAAAGGAGGAGCCAATCGACCGACTAAGACATATCTGCTCCCGTATACAATTTTTCCTTGTTTCTCTTCTTGGTCTCTTGAAGATTACAACAATAATGTATTTTGCTATTGCTAATACAACCTTACAATCATAAAAGAAATATTACAAGGATATCAAAACATCATATGCTTCTTTTAAATGAAGCTACAAGCAATAACCATAAAGATCTATACATGAAATCTCCTATGGCCATGATTTGTTGACTATACACAAAACTCTATCGTGCATACATAAGAACCATCAAGGGGATTTTATATCACCTGCACATATAAGCATAAAACCACAAGTATATGCAACACAATATTTCCTAATCTTGCCACTCACAAGATGACTAACATATTTATGCAAATACAATATTCTTGCATAGTCTAAGCATGTTGTGTATGAACCTGGCTCTAATACCAATTGTAGGATCGATAATATTACATGTGGTCTATCCTGGTGTTAGGATTAGGATGCCTTAAAGCTCGCTGGTACATGACATTTTAGATGTTAAACAATGTATAATCATTTTTTGTTAAATGGCATTATGACTTTCTTATATATTATCTCTGCTATGTTTTATTGATGCATGTCCTTTGGCTTGAACTAATGACTTGGGTAGGCAATGAGGCTGGACGCACAGTAGGTCCAAGTCTAGATTTAGTCACGTCATAAATTGAATCCATAACCTCGGCACGCTACTGGGATAAGGTTATATTGAGCAATTCTTCTTTTTGAGGTGATCTGCCTAGGTCATTGGAGGACTTTCTAGATTTGTCTCAATAGCACGTGTATCACGTATTGCATAGGACCATTGTGAGTATGTTTTCTAGAGACATCTTATTAAAGAAAACAAGACACTCACTGCTACTAAATGACCATTGCTCTTAATCTTGAGTTTATGTGGATGAACTAATGAAGTTAGGGTTTGGTATTTTGATTTACTATGGGTGACATCTTACTTTATTAAGATCAATAGCCTTGTGCATTTAGTGCTAAGTTCTAATTAATTTGAATATGCATATGCAATATGGAATCTATGTGCCCCATTTGGGATTGTCCAAATTTATCATCTGAATCTAGATTTTGTGATACTACCTTTATAGGTTTATCGGTCATATGGGTTGAGGGTCACTCCTGAGGTCAAGAGATTTTATGACTAAGGATGGTTGGCAATAGGACAAGAAACCCAACGAAAAAAGATACAGCTAAGGAGGTGATAGTTACATGCCAAAGGACCAGCAGTAGCTATGGCTATACATAGAGGGGCATTATGGTTCGCCATTTAGCAGGTCAAAGACAAAGTTCATATTCTTTTGTGATAAGTTTCGGGGTAATAGCAATTATTCTTGGAGTGCAACCTTGATCTTATAGTGGAATAATCGAAGTTAAAAATAATTATTGTGTCACCTAGATCGGGCAAGGACATTTTTAATTATTCTTGGATGCCAAGGTTAATTTTGTCTTCTTGGTCCCTTCCCTAGTTGCAATGACTTTGAGAGAGTAATCTTGAAAGAGCAAGTTTCATGTTATAGTAGTAGCCCTATTGGGCCAAAGCTTGGAATTGGGTTTGGGCTTTCTATAGAGTCCAAGATAACCTAATTGGGCAAGAATGGTTTCCTACTGGGGTTGGGCCTCCATATGGATTATGGACTATGTGTTGGGCTTGGCCCAAGTCTTCAAAATTGTACAAGTAACTTCCATGACATGTGGCAAACATTTACTACTAGGAAAAAGTTTCCTACATGGAAAGTTTACAAGGTTTAGGTGCCAAACTTTTCCTATAAATAGGCAAGACCTTAAACCATTTCTAGCATCAAAAAATTTTGTAGTTGATCTCTTCCATTTTGGCAAGAGAATACTACAACATATAGTACAAACTTATTGTGTGGTTTTTCTGCTCTAGATTTTCAAGAGCATATTATTTTGCTTCTTTCCACACAATAGGCTATTCTTTTAAGATAAGTCTCTTTAACCTTAGGGAAGAAGACTAGGGAGTTGCATATTGCGACACCCTTGTAGTAAAATTTTTTTTGGTGGCCTTGCTCGTGAGCGGGAACAAAGCTCGTGATAGTTTTAACTTCATCAAAGGCCCCATGCTTCAAGAGGTTAGTTTTACATATTTTGCAAATACTAATTATGTTCTATATGTTCTTAAGCATGTTCTTGTGTGTGTTATGTAGTTATTTTATTTTCCTAGCATGTTTTCTTGGTAGGATTTTTTGAAAATATTGACGAGGTGTAAGATCGATATTATTCAGTGTAGTGTATCCTAGTCCATATTTTCAAAAATTTAACTAAGAAAACGTGCTAGAAAAACATTATATCCATATAACACACACAAGAACATGCTTAAGAACATATAGAACATAACTACTATTTACAAAATATGTAATGCTAACCTCTTGAAGTGTAAGGCCTTTGATAAAGCTATAACCATTACGAGCTTTTTTTTTACTCACAAACAAGACCACCAAAAATTTACTATAAGGGTGTTACAATAGGCAACTCCCTAGTCTTATTCCCTATGATTGAAGAGACGTATCTTGAGAGATTAGTCTCTTGTGTGGGAAGAAGCAAAGTAATATGCTCTTGAAAACTAGAGCAAAAATCACACAATAAGTGTGTACCATGTGTTGTACTATTTTCTTACCTAAGAGGAAGAAATTAACTACAAAGTGGATTGCATAAAAGGTGTAGGGTCTTATCTATTTATAGAGAGAACCTTGGCACCCCAATTTGCTAATCTTTCCATGTAGGAGAAAATTTTCATATAGTAATTTCCTTTATGCAACTTGTCCGATTGTCTTGGAAGACTTATGCAAGTTTTCCACTTGTTTCTATAGTCTTTTGCAAGTTGCCCACTTGTCTTGGAAGACTTATGCAAGTTGTCCACTTGTTTTTGTAGTCTTTTGCAAGTTGTCCACTTGTCTTGGAAGACTTATGCAAGTTGTCCACTTGTTTTTGTAGTCTTTTGCAAGTTGTCCACTTGTCTTGGAAAACTTGGGCCAAGCCCACCATCCAAGCCCAACACATAGTCCACCATCCAAATGGAGGCCCAAGCCCAGTAGGAAACCATCCTTGCCCAATTAGGTTATCTTGGACTCTAAAGAAAGCCCAAACCCAATTCCAAACTTTGGCCCAATAAGGCTACTACCATAATATGAAATTTTCTCTTTCAAGATTACTCTCTCAAAGTCATTTCAACTAGGGAAGGGACCAAAAAGACATAATTAACCTTGGCTTCCAAAAATAATTAAAAATGTCCTTGCCCGATCTAGATGACACAATAATTATTTTTAACTCCGATCTATTCCACTATAAGATCAAAGTTCAACTCCAAGAATAATTGCTATTGCCCTAAAGCTTATCACAAAAAAATATGAATTTTGTCTTTAACCTACTAAATAGGCAACCATATTGCCCCTCTATGTATAGCCACGGCTAAGGCTGGTCCTTTGGCATGTGTACTATCACCTCCTTACCTGTATCTTTTTCCGTTGGGTTTCTTCTCCTATTGCCAACCATCCTTGGTCATAGAATCTCTTGATCTCGGGAGCGACCCTCAACCTATAAAGATAGTATCACAAAATCTAGATTCAAATGATAAATTTAGACAATCCCAAAGGGGGGCACATAGATTCCATATTGCATATGCATGTTCCAATTAATTAGAACTTAGCACTCAATGCACAAGGCTATTGATCTATAAAGTAAGATCTTACCCATAGTAAATCAAAGTACCAAATCCTAACTTCATTAGTTCATCCATATAAACTCAAGAATAAGAGCAATGATCATTTAGTAGCAATGAGTGTCTTGTTTTCTTTCTTTGATAGATTGTGTCTAGAAAACATACTCACAATGGTCCTATGCAATACGTGATACACATGCTATTAAGACAAATCTAGAAAGTCCTCCAACGACCTAGGTAGATCACCCTCAAAAAGAAAACTTGCTCAATATAACCTTATCCCAGTAGCGTGCCGAACACCACTATTTTGTTATGGATTCAATTTATGACATGACTAAATCTAGACTTGGACCTACTGTGCGTCTAGCCTCATTGCCTACCCAAGTCATTAGTTCAAGCCAAAGGACATGCATCAATAAAACATAACAGAGATAATATATAAGAAATTCACAGTGCCGTTTAACAAAAAATGATTATACATTGTTTAACATCCAAAATGTCATGTACCAGTAAGCTTTAAGGCATCTTAATCCTAACACCAGGATAGACCACATGTAATATTATCGATCTTACAATTGGCATCAGAGCCAGGTTCATACACAACATGCTTAGACTATGCAAGAATATTGTATTTGCATAAATATGTTAGTCATCTTGTGAGTGGCAAGATTAGGAAATATTGTGTTGCATATACTTGTGGTTTTATGCTTATATGTGCAGGTGATATAAAATCCCCTTGATGGTTCGTATGTATGCACGATAGAGTTTCGTGTATAGTCAACAAATCTTGGCCATAGGCAATTTCGTGTATAGATCTTTATGGTTATTGCTTGTAGCTTCCTTTAAAAGAAGCATAGGATGTTTTGATATCCTTGTAATATTTCTTATGATTGTAAGCTTGTATTAGCAATAGCAAAATACATTATTGTTGTAATCTTCAAGAGACCAAGGAGAGGAACAAGGAAAAATAGTATACGGGAGCAAATATGTCTCAGTCAGTCGATTGGCTCCTCGTTTATAATTGACCGGCTTTGGCAAAAATTGCAACAAAGACTGCTATTTTATGCTCTTTGCATTGAAGATTGCAGGGAGCCATCAAAAAGGGATTCTAACATATTCTGGTGGATGTTTATAATACATTGATATATGTTTTAACATACATGCATTAGCATGAATATGATTAACACCTAGAAATATCTCCACTCATTAGGTTTTTAAAGTTGGCCAATCCTATGTGTTAATTTCTCAGAGATAGTTAAGTTCATTTAAATGAGATCTACTTAGATAAGATAATTGTAAGCAATTATGTCTAAAGATGCCATGCAATCTTATGACAAAATGAAAAACTTAACTTGAAATTTGCAATATAACAACCTAAGGGTCCATACACCCAGATTTAGGTAAATAATATATTATGGTATTGCAATGTTTTAGTAATACAAAGGGGATTCGCAAAAACCAAAGTGTTTCGCATATCCAAAGTGTGTTTAGATCTAAAACAAAAGGTGAGATTACCAAAAATAGAGAAAACCCGTATGTTAAAATATTGAGAGGGAGAGAGGACTAGAAATACCACATGGCTTTCCATATATGATTCACGCTAATGGTAAATGTCATTAACTTCCCCATCGGCGGGTGACACTTTATCAAGATTTAGCAAGGTGAATTTAAAATGTTTATTCAAAAGGGTGTTAGTGAGTTTGGCCATCTTATTGGTGGAATTCTTCATTAAAGATCGCCTCACACAACATTAATTAAAGTCACTACCCCATCGGAGGGCTTAAATCAAGAATGTTATGGCGAATGAACATAAAGAATGGGTATACATTCAAGTTAAATGGTAGGTTTGGCTATCCCATCGATAGAGTTCGCTATTGGATTTAAGAAGCCAAACGAAACAATGATTGAATTGTCAAATTGGAACATATCCAGATAATTGTCAATTCAAATAAGCAGCGCTTAACTTAACGTTTATAAATTTGGCCATCCCATCAACGGAGTTCTTGTAAAGACATTGAGACACTATTACATCGAGTAGTTTAAGGGTTAATCTGCTCAAAGGCAAATGATGTAAAAGTACTTGTCTATTTTATTTCCAAAGATAGCATACATATTATACATGCATCAATTCCATACTGATAAAATAATTATGATTATATTGTTGTATATCCAGAAAAATGTCTTCGTTCAGTACACTAGTTATAATTCTCAAAAAACACAAGCTTACTGGATTTTGTGGACTGAGAACGAAACTTGGACATGGTACTCACCGTAGAAGAGTACAAGTATGTCCAAACAACTCCTTGTCCTATTGTGAGGGCAAACTCTTCTAAAGCCCAAAAAGATGCTGAGGCAAAATGGCAGAAGGCCAATAGTATGGCCAAGTGATGTATGATGGCTTCTATGTAAGATATTTTACAGTGCAAGCATTATCATATGGAAACTACAAAAGAAATCATGACCTTACTATCTCGTATGTTTGCCGACAAGAGTAAGCCATCAAGGCAAGGTGCTCTTAGAGAAATTATGAACCAAAGGATGGTAGACGAAGCATCTGTCAGGGAGTATATGCTCAAAATAATGGATCACTTCAATAGTGCTGAGATCCTAGGGGCAAATATTGATGAACAATCAAAGGTAGACATGATTTTGGAGGCTCTACCATCGTCTTACACCCAATTCAAGCTTAATTATAATATGGGCAAGATGAACATGGATATGATACAATTAATGAAAGAGCTCCTAGTTGTAGAAGCCATAATGAAAAATAAGGGCCACGTAAACATAGTTCAAGTATTCATTTCTGGACTTAACCCGAAAGGGAAAAAGTTCAAAGGAAAGAGGAAGCAAAAATGTGGTCAAGGGAAAAAGAAGAAAAATGCAGAACAGCCCAAACAATTAATAGGTGAAAAGCTCAAGGGCAAATGCTTTAAGTGTGGCTAGAAAGGGCACTAGAAAAGGGATTGCCCGAAGTACCTAGCACGAGCCCAGATAAGTACACCTCTTTTGTTCTACATTGAAACCTATTTAGTGGTTGATTCTACTGATTCTTGGATTGTAGACTCTGGAGCCACTAACATATTTGCAATTCTTTACATTAGTTTTAGGAAATGAAGAAACTAGCTAAAGGGGAATTTGCTCTGAGGATGGGTAACAGAGTAAAAGTATGGGCTACTGTAGTGAGAGGAATGTGCTTAAATTTTTCATGTAATAGGAAGTTATTTTTGAACAATGTTTATTATGTTTCGAATGTACATAAAAACCTTATCTCTATTTTGCAATTAATATTAGACGATTTTTGCATTAATTTCCATTCTAGTGTTGATATCAGTACAGATGGAAATTTTATCTATTCTGGTAACATGCATGATAACTTGTTCTATATGAAACCTATTACAAATCCAATGTATAATATAGAACAAACTAATTCTGGAAAAAGAAAGGTTTCTTTGACCAATGATACTTATCTTTGGCACCTATGCTTAGGACATATTAGTATAAAGCGAATTCGAAGACTAGTTGAGGATAGGCATCTTAGCTCATTAAATCTCGAAGATCTACCTCCATGTGAATTTTTCCTTAAAGGAAAGATGACCAAACAATCATTTTCTTCTAGAGGAGAATGGGCCAAAGAAGTATTGGAATTGGTTTATACCAATGTGTGTGGTCCTATGAACAAACCAGCATGAAGAGGTTATTAGTATTTCATTACCTTTACTAATGATTACTCTAGGTATGGATATATATATCTGATGGGATGCAAGTCTGAATCCTTTGAGAAATTCAAAGAGTTCAAGGATAAAGCGGAGCAAAAATTAGATAAATGTATCAAAGCCCTTCAGTCTGATTGAGGTGGCGAATACCTCTCGGGTGAGTTCAGAGACTATCTTACACAAGAAGGGATTGTGTCTCAATTGACTGCACTAGGGACTCCCCAACAAAATTGTGTAGCAGAGAGAAGAAATCACATCCTTTTAGATATGGTTAGGTCAATGATCAGTCATGCATCATTACCTTTATCTTTTCGGGGGTATGCCCTTGAGACAACAGTATACATTTTGAACGTGGTACCATCTAAATCAGTACCTAAGATATCACAAGAAATGTAAAACCGGGCATAAGCCTAGTTTAAATCATCTCCACATTTGGGGTTGTCCAGCTTATGTACTTAATAGTAATGCTTCAAAGTTGGAACCAAGATCCAAGTTGCGTTATTTTATTGGGTATCCTAAGGGAACCAGAGGTGGGATCTTTTATAATCTTAAGGAGTAAAAGGTGTTTATATGCACCCATGCTAGATACTTAGAGAATGGTGAAATGATCTAGAAAACACCAGATTCTGAAGTTGGTCTAGAAGAGATTTCACAAGAATCTTTAGTAACACCTATACTAACTGTAAATGAAAAGGAACAGCATGTTACACCTAATATATCAGAGCCTCGTCATAGCAAGAGGATATCCAGGCCTCCTGATAAATACTAAGGAGAGTCTTTTTAGACTTCTTCAAAGAATCAAGTGGTAGATCCCACAAGTTATATTGAAGCAGTTTCTAACATAGATGCCGACCAATGGCATAAGGCAATGGATTCAAAGTTAGAATCTATATATTCTAACAAAGTCTGGGATCTTATAATTGCACCTAAAGGGGTAAAACTTATAGGGTGTAAATAGGTCTATAAGAGGAAAAGAGGAATTGATGAAAAAGTTGAAATCTTTAAAGCAAGGTTGGTGGCCAAAGGTTATACTCAGAAAGAAAGGACCAATTATGAGGAAACTTTCTCACCAGTAGCCATGCTTAAATCCATCAGGGCATTTCTTGCCATCGCATGTCATTATGACAACGAGATATGGAAAATGGACGTTAAGATAGCTTTTCTTAATGAAGAGCTTGACGAGACCATTTACATGACACAACTAGATAGATATGTTGCCAGAGGCCAAGAACATATGCTTTGTAAGTTAAAAATGTCCATTATGGATTAAAGTAGGCATATAGAAAATGGAACATCAAATTTGATCGTGCAATTAAATCTTATGGTTTTGATCAAAATTTTGATGAACCTCGCGTTCATAAGAGGCGTAATGGAAATGCTATAGCTTTTTGGGTTCTGCATGTGGATGATATCCTACTTATTGGAAATGATGTAGAGATGTTATCATCTATCAAGGTTTGGCTTTCTACTCAATTTCAAATAAAGGATTTAGAAGAAGCTAGTTATATTCTAGGCATCAAGTTTATGCAAGATCGTAAGAACAGAAGGCTAGTCCTATGTCAAGCTTCATTTATTGAGAAGATATTGGCTGGGTTTAACATGTAAAACTCAAAGAAGGCCTTATTACCTTCTAGACATAGAGTTTATCTATCTTGAGACCAACGTCCTAAAACGCCTGAGGAGATAGAGAGCATGAAACGAGTGCTTTAGTGGTTGAAAGCCTCATGTATGCCATGTTATGCACTAGACTAGATATCTGTTTTATTATTGGCATGGTTAGTAGATATCAGTCAAACGCTGGACTGATAGATTAGGTCACGGTTAAGCACGTATTCAAGTTCCTACAAGGGACAAAGGATTATGTGCTAGAATACCGTGCAAATGATCTAACGCCATTAGCCTATACAGACTTTTTTCACTCTGTTAGGAGGAGCTATTTCATGGAGAAGTGTGAAGTAAAATTGTATTGCTGACTTGACCATGGAGGCCAAGTATGTAGCAGAGCATCTGAGGCTGCGAAAGAGGCAGTATGACTAAGAAAGTTCCATTTAGACCTAGAGGTTGTGCTGGCAGCTCACAGACTGATAACGTTGTATTATGACAACAGCGGTACTATTTCACAATGCAAAGAGCCCAGGAATCACAAAAAGGGTAAACACAATTGAACGAAAATATCATTTGATCCATGAGTTTATCTAGAGAGGAGATGTTGTAGTTGAAAAGATAGCTTCAGTGGAAAATCTGGCGAACCTATTTATAAAGACTCTTCCAAAGAAAATGTTTATCACACATTTAGAGTCTATGGGTATTAGTTTGTGCAGAAGTGATCTTTAGTGAAAGTTGGAGATTGTTAGGATTAGTATGCCTTAAAGCTCACTTGTATATAACATTTTGGATGTTAAACAATGTATAATCATTTCGTTAAATGACATTATGAGTTTCTTACTTATTATCTTTGGTATGTTTTATTGATATATGTAAAAAGGTCCCTTGACTTGAACTAATGACTTGGGTGTGCAATGAGGCTGGACGCACAGTAGATCAATGTCTAGATTTAGTCACATCATAAATTGAGTTTGTAACCAAATAATAGTGTTGGGCAATCAATCGGGATAAGGTTATATTGAGCAAGTCTCCTTGTTGAGAGTGATCTACCTAGGTCATTGAAGGACTTCTTGGATTTGTCTCGATAGTACGTGTGTCACGTATTAGACAAGAGCATTATGAGTATGTTTTCAAGAGACATACTATCAAAGAAAGAAAACAAGATACTTACTGCTACTAAATGATCATTATTCTTAATCTTGAGCATATGTGGATGAACTAATGAAGTTAGGGTATGCAATATGGAATCTATGTGCCCTCTTTGGGATTGTCCAAATTTATCATCCGAATCTAGATCTAGTGATACTACCTTTATGGGTGTATCAGTCGTATGGCTTGAGGGTTGCCCCTGAGATCAAGAGAATCCATGGCCAAGAATGGTTTGCAACGGGACAAGAGACCCAAAGGAAAAGATGCAGCTAAGGAGGTGATAGTACACAGGCCAAAGAACCAGCCTTAGTTGTGGGTATACATGGACGGACGTTATGATCAGTTATTTAGTAGGTTGAAGCCAAAGTTCACATTCTTTTGTGATAAGCTTTTAGGCAATAGCAATTATTCTTGGAGTGCAACTTTGATCTTATAGTGGAATAGATCGGAGTTAAAAATAATTATTATTATGTTGCCTAGATTGAGCAAGGATATTTTTCATTATTTTTGGAAGCAAAGGTTAATTGTGTCTTTTTGGTCCCTTCCCTAGTTGAAATGACTTTGAGAGAGTAATCTTGAAAGAGCAAATTCCATAATGTGGTAGTAGCCTTACTAGGCCAAAGCTTGGAATTAAGTTTGGGCTTTCTTTAGAGTCCAAGATAACCTAATTGGGCTTAGATGGTTTCTTATTGGGCTTGAGCCTCCATATGGATTATGGACTATGTGTTGGGCTTGGATTGTGGGCTTGGCCTAATATTCCAAGACATGTGTTAGAAAGTTACTACAAGAAAAATTCAAATTGTGCAAGTAACTTCCATGAAATGTGGCAAATATTTACTACTAGGAAAAAGTTTCCCACATGGAAAGTTTACAAGGCTTAGCTACCAAACTTTTTCTATAAATAGGCAAGACCTTAAACCATTTCTAGCATCAAAACATTTCGTAGTTGATTTATTCCATTTTGGCAAGAGAATACTACAGCACATAATACACACTTATTGTGCGGTTTTTTTGCTCTAGATTTTCAAAGCATATTACTTTGCTTCTTCCTACACAAGAGGCTATTCTGTTAAGATAAGTCTTTTTAACCATAGGGAAAAAGACTAGGGAGTTGTATATTACAACACCCTTATAGTAAAAATTTTTTTTGATGGCTTGTTTGTGAGCAGGAATAAAGCTTGTGATGGTTTTAGCTTCATCAAGGGCCCCACACTTCAAGAGGTTAGCTTTACATATTTTGCAAATACTAGTTATGTTCTATATGTTCTTAAGCATGTTCTTTTGTGTGTTATGTCATTATTTTATTTTCCTACCATGCTTTCTTGGTAGAATTTTTTAAAAATATGAACTAGCATAGACCACATGTAATATTATTGATTCTACATAAGGACCAGACCATAGCTTTTAGAGGTGCCGTCTAGGGACGGACCCGATTAGGACACTAATTAGCAACCTAGCTAAGAGTAATCACCAAAATAAGCCATCATCCTTTAATCCCATAGCATTTGTGTATAGAATCACCCATTCATATGTCGAAGTCACCCTAACACCTTTGCATTTGTTGATTCCCTCTAGATAAGCTTGTTTCCTCGCTTTCCATTCCCATAGTTTAGTCTTATTTTCTTCAGCTAGAGCTCCCGATCATCCAAAAACACAAAAAATAATTAGTTTAGGATTCCTTTTAGGCATTCTCTAGGACATGCACACGTAGAATCCATCCCACAACATAGCCTCCCTATGGTTCGGCATCTGTTCTCGCATATACTACACTGCGTCGATCCGTGCACTTACAGGTCTTTAGAGCTTACACTCAAAAGACAACGATCAAGTTCTCGGCGCCATTGCCGGGGAGGCATGGTGGTTTGCATTCTTTGTTTGTGTGTTTTGGTGGCTACTTTATTTGTTTTCCTTTCTTTTTCTTTGTAGTTTGTTTAGTTTTTGTTTACCTTGCTTCTTGTTTATACTATCTTACTTTGGCATTTGCTTATCCATTTCTTTTGTTTTTGTTTTTATTCTTAGTAGACCTTCTAGGACTGTGGTTTATTTGCTATAGATATAAGATTGTTGAAGTTTTTGGAAGTGGCTAGAGTTAAGATAGTTTATGCATGCTTGGTAGGAGATCCGTTAGAAATCCCCTAGTTCCTCTTAATCCCGAACCTGATAGAATTGCAAGGCATTTTAGGAATTTAAGAGATCTTCTTGAGGAGATGGCCGATACCAATCATCCTCCTAATCCCCCCATTCCCCTAATGAACCCCATTCCAACTCATGATCACCATAGGCATGAAGCCCAAGATCATTTTAGACAAAAGCCCCATAGGTCGGATCCACCTATAGATAAAGAACCTACTCTTAGGCAATTCTTTCTCCCGAAAGCCTTTGAGCCTAATTTGGCTATTCAAATTCTGAGTTTGGGGGTGACGAACTTCAAGAATAAGCCTAATATGTTGGCCATGTTTCCTTCCTTCTACAAGAGAGGCAATGAGAGTCCTCTAGAGCATATTATTGATTTTGTTGAGATGAGTTCCACTCTTCATGTCTTTAATGTCTCTCAAGAGGTCATACGTCTAAGATTGTTTCCTTCCTCTCTTAAGGAAAAGCCTAAGGCTTGGTTGCATTCCTTACCTAATGGTTTTATTACTACATGGGCTGAGCTTCAATCAAAATTCCTTCAAAAATTTTATGCCATGGCCAAGACGGCCGACCTCAGGACCGCTATTATGACTTTCTCTTAACATGATCTGGAATCCTTTCATGAGGCTTGGGAGAGGTTCAAGGACCTTCTTAGACAGTGTCCATACCATGAGTATGGCAATCATGACCTATTGCAATACTTCTTTCGAGACTTAAATGAACAAAATAGGATGATGGTCAATGCTGCCTCCGGTGGTGGCTTCTATCTTTTGAAACCGACTAAGGCATGGGAGAAAATGGAGTTGATGGTCGAAAATTCTTTCCAAAACTTTTCTATGGAAAGGTCTAGTTGGGGAGTTAATAGGAAAAGTGTTAGTGAGGTTAGAGTTTCTTTAGAGTTACCCGCTAAGGTAGAGGCATTAACGAATAATTCATTATCTTTTTCATCTCATGGTCATAGGACTACTTCCACAAGTTCTTCCTCTGCTCCTTTGGTTGTTGAGGTCTATGCATTGTGTTCCGAGTCATCTCATGAGACTGTAGCTTACCCTTTAGCATCCCAATTTCTTGAATTCATCAAAGAGTAAGTGTGTCTTACTCAAGGTTATTCTCATGAGTACAACCTGTACTCGAACACATATAATCCAAGTTAGAGGGACAACCCAAATTTTTCGTGGAGATGAGGTCAGCACAAGTCTAATTCACATGCTCAAGTTCTACCCTAGTAGCGACCCTATCCTCAATATCCCCCAAGTTTCTATCACCTTAATCAGCCCCGTCTCACTGGTGCTACTTAATCTCAGGCTTTACCTGCTCCTTCTAATAGCCAATCTTTTAGCAATGATATGATGAAGTTAATGTAGTTTATTCAAAATCAACAGTAGGCATTAGCTAGTCAGCAATAGGAGTTAGCTGATAGTAGGTAGGAGATGGCTAACTATAGGCAACAGATGGCCAGATTTAAGACACAGTTAGGGCAATTTGCCAACAGTTGAGTGCTAAAGACCTCAGGAAATTGCCTTCTCAACTAGAAGTAAACCCTAGAGTCCAGTCCTATTCCTTCATTGATACTAGTTATCCCCCTCAGGCCCAGGCTAAGGCCATCACCACTCTTAGGAATGGTAGGATAGTGATAATAGGGTAAGAGTTGACTTTGTAATGCCTACACCTAGTGGTCCTTTTGAATCTAGAGAGCCATATAGTAGCTCTGTTGAGAGGGATTCTAGAGATGGTCCTTTTGAGAAAGTTGAGCCTATTAGAGACCATGAAGAGAGTAGTACTTCCCATCCCCATTGGGAGGGAAAGGAGCCCATTGATGATTCCCATGTGTCTAGAGGTGCTACACCTAGAGCTCCTTTCCTATCCCCTTTGGAAAGGCCCACACCTGGTGAGGATTCTAGGTTTTTCAAGGTTCTAGAGCACCTTAAAGATGTTACGGTAAATCTCTCTTTGATTGGTACGACCTTTCCCATTCCCTCCTATTCCAAGTTCTTCAAAGATCTTGGTACAAGGAAGCGTAAGTCATTGAACATTCATAAGAAGGTAAGGCTTACGGAGAAAGTGAGTAGTATTTGTACTTCAGGCCTTCCGGCCAAAATGAGTGGCCTCCGAGCCTTCACTATTCCTTGTAGGATTAGATACACCTAGATTGCTCACGCTTTGTTAGATTTAGGGTCTAGCGTGAATCTCATTCCTTATTCCGTCTATCAGTATCTAGGTCTAGGTGAGTTGTCCCATACACATGTTACTCTTCAACTAGCTGATAGGTCCAAGCATAGACCTAAGGGTGTGATAGAGGATGTTATGGCCCAGGTAGGCGAGTTCGTGTACCCTATTAACTTCATAGTGTTAGATATAGATTCGAGACATGACTCTAGACATTTCACTCCCGTTCTATAGGGTCACCTCGATCTTGCTACCACGGATGCTATTATTCATTTTAGGTCAGGGTTATGAAAGATGAAAATTTGGGAATTTGAGGTCTACTATGAAAGTTGCGGAGGCGGTGAATGGGGCTAATATAGGAGGAGAGGATGGAGAAGAGTGCTTTAGAGTAGATGTGATTGATTTTTATGTCGAGGGCTTTGTAGAGAGAACTATGACCGATAGAGAAGATTTGGGAAAATTTGAGGAATTGATGTCTAGCTTTGATTTAGAGACCTTAGACTGAAAATGTATAGCTTTTACTTCCTTAGTTGAGAGTTCTTTGATTGATAAGTCACTTGAGATTAATCCTTTTAGTCATGATTCTAGTGATGTTCCCATAGATGATGTTGAGGTTGAGGCCTTCTTGGATAAGCCTCCTCCTTCTTTAGAGCTCAAACCCCTTCCCAATCATTTGAAGTATGCATTCCTAGGCCCTAGTGAGACCCTTCTAGTTATCATAGCTTTTGATTTTTCTAGCGAGTATAAGGAGCATCTCTTCAAGGTTCTTAGAAAGCATAGGAAGGATATAGGGTGGAAAATTGATGATATGAAAGGTATAGACCCTTTTGTTTGCATGTATCATATTTACTTTGAGGATAGAGCCATTCTTTCTAGGGAGATACAAAGGAGGCTAAACCCACACATGAACAAAGTAGTTAAAAAAGAGATCATTAAACTTTTACATGCAGGCATTATTTATCCAATCTCTGATAGTGAATGGGTTAGCCCAGTCCAAGTCATCCCAAAAAAGTCCAGGTTGGAAAGTTTATACTGATTATAGGAAGCTTAACTCTAAAACTAGGAAGGACCATTTCCCATTGCCTTTTCTAGATTAGATCTTAGATAAAGTAGCTAGGTATAGCTACTGTTGCTTTCTAGATGGCTATTTTGGGTATAATTAGATTCCCGTGTTTTCGAAGGACCAGGAAAAGACCACCTTTACTTGCCCCTATGGCACTTTTACCTATAGGAGGATACCCTTTGGTCTATGCAATGTCTCAACAACTTTTTAGAGATGTATGATGGCCATTGTTAATGATATGATTGAGAGGCATTTAGACATATTTATGGATGATTTCTCAATCTTCAAAGATAGCTTTGATGAGCGCTTGAGTCACCTCTATTTAGTCCTAGACCGATGTGTGGAAAAGAATCTAGTGTTGACTTAGGAGAAATCCCACTTCATGGTGTAGTAGGGGATAGTTTTAGGTCATGTTGTCTCATCTAGTGGAATTCAAGTTGACCCAACTAAGGTAGAATTAATTGAAAAGTTGCTTGTCTTTAAGTTTGTTGAGGATGTTAAATCTTTTCTAGGGCATGCAGGATTCTATGTAGGCTTATTAAGGATTTTAGCTATATAGCACTCCCTTTGTCTTGGCTCTTAGCACAAGATGTTCCCTTTGAGTTTAATGATGAGTGTATTAGAGCTTTTGATAGGCTTAAATCCTTATTGTCTGCATCCCCGATCATTCAGCCACCTGACTACAATCTTCCATTTGAGGTTATGTGTGACACATTCAATTAGGTGATAGAAGCTGTTTTAGGTCAACGATGAGGTAAGTTGCCCCATGTAGCATACTATGCTAGCAAGACTCTTGATGAAGCTCAAAGGAACTATACCACCACAGAAAAAGAGCTTCTACTAGTTGTCTTCTCCCTTGACAAGTTTAGGTCGTACATCTTAGGGTCTAAAGTAATTGCCTACACTGATCATGTGGCATTGAGGTATTAGTTAGCTAAGAAAGAACCTAACCTCACTTAATTAGGTGATCGCTTCTTCAAGAATTTGATGTTGAGATCCGAGACAAAAAAGGTAGAGAAAATTTAGTTGCGATCACATTTCCCATCTTGTTAGTGAATCTTCTAGTGATCCATTTCCTTTTCGTGATTCATTTCCCAATGAGCAATTGTTTGCCGTCTCTCATCACATATCTTGGTTTGCTCATATTGTCAATTTCTTGCCACAGGGCACTTTCCTTCCCATT
This sequence comes from Cordia subcordata, assembly GCA_028554755.1. NCBI lineage: Eukaryota > Viridiplantae > Streptophyta > Magnoliopsida > Boraginales > Cordiaceae > Cordia > Cordia subcordata. The sequence continues at coordinate 10,887,389 of JAPTOF010000021.1, read as the reverse complement.
AGAAGAAGAGAGAAAGAGATAGGTTCCTAACACAAGTGAGGCATTTCTTTGGAGAGGATCCCTATCTTTTGAAAGTATGTGTGGATCAAATGATTCACTGGTATGTGCTTAAGGACGAGTTTGAGAGCACGTTAAGTATGTGTCATGGTGAGAGGTGTCAAGGTCATTTTTGTAAGAAGAAGACCGCTACAAAGGTCTTGCAATGTGGATTATTTTGGCCCACTCTCTTGAAGGATGCCCAAGAATAGTGCAAAAAGCGCTTTAGATGTCAACAATCCGGGTCTATCTCTAGAAGAAACATGATGCCTTTATCCCCTATTCTTCCATGTGAGTTATTTGATGTTTGGGGTATAGATTTCATGGGTCCATTTCTACCTTCCTTTGGGTATCAATATATTTTAGTGGCCATTGACTATGTGTCTAAATGGGTTAAGGCTATTCCCACACGCACTAATGACCATAGAAAAGTAGTGAAATTCATTAAGGAGAACATTTTCTCTAGATTTGAAGTCCCCAGGGTCTTAATTAGTGATAAGGGATTGCATTTTCGCCACAAAACTTTGGAGGCCTTGTTGAGAAAATATTCAGTCACCCATAAGGTAGCTACTCCTCATCGCCCGCAAACTAGTGGACAAGTAGAGGTGTTCAATAGGGAGATCAAGCACATTTTGGAGAAAACGGTTAGGCCCAATAGGAGAGATTGGTCTATTAGGTTGAATGATGATTTGTGGTCCTATCGTAATGCTTTTAAGACTACCATTGGTATGTCTCTGTATAGGTGGGTTTATGGGAAAGCTTATCACTTGCCAATAGAACTAGAGCATAGGGCTTATTAGGCCATTAAGGCCTTAAATATTGATTTTGCAAGAGTAGGTAAGAAAAGGAAGCTTGACATAGTGTAGTTGAAACAGCTTAGATTTGAGGTGTATGGGAATGCCAAACTTTGTAAGGATATGATGAAGAAGATTGACAATAGACACATTTTTAAGAAATCATTCTCTCCCTCCAATAAAGTTTGGTTGTTTAACTCATGTTTGAAACTTTTTCCAAGTAAGGTTAAATCAAGATAGGATAGATTATATGAAGTATTGGTAGCCTACCCTTTCAAAGCAGTCAAGATCAAAGACTTGAAGGATGGCAGAGAGTTGACAGTGAATGGGCAATGTCTGAAGCATGCATATGATCCGAGCATGGCACGTGTGGAAGTTTTAATGATTTAGATTCCCATATATAGAGGTTGAAGAAGAGTTGGTGTTCGCCTAGCTGGCGGCATGGCGGTTAGCATTACTGGGAGGCAACCTAGGTTCAATTTTGCAATTTTGCACTTGTTTCATTTTTCTTTCTTTTCGCTTTTCTTTCTTTGTCTTTCACCTGCACCAAAAGTGCTGAATCCCGATCATTTGTCCCATAAGATAAACCATTGCTCATTGTTACACATGCCAATGCAAGCATGCATAGGAAATGCTACTAACCTTATTTTCTTTATAAATGTTTGTAAATTATGAGTCACAGGGTTAGTAGAATGGTGATTTACAATTGGCGTGAAGAAATTTGAAGAAAACGCAAGATTCTATTTATCCTTTCTCTACTTGTTCCCCATGTTTTTACCCAATCCCCATCACCCTTACTTGCTTTGTAATGCCAACTTGCTTATCTATGTGCTTTGCTCTATTTGCTTGAGGACAAGAAAAATTTAGGTTTGAGGGTGTGGAAGTTTGTTCTTATTGTTTTCGTGTTTTCCTTAGGGTAGATTGCATTATTTGGTTAAAAATGGCGAAAATTTTTCAAATTTTAATGCATGTTAAGTTGTTCATTTCTTAGTTGATCATTGTGTTGGCTATTATGGTTGACTCAATTGATTAGTGAAAATAAGTAGCATTGTGGGGAAGTGAATAGAGTGCAGGGAAAACCAAGACTTCGAAGAGATAGAGAGTGAGAACCTTTAAGAATAACCCTTGTAGCCACCCCATAGCCTAGTAGGAAAGAGTGTTGAAAAATGGTTGTTTGAATGCAATGCAAAACATGAAAAATTAAAAAAAAATTGAAAAAGGCAAAAAGGTGCAAAAATATCAAAAAGATAAAAATTGAAAAAAAGAAAAAAAGCCAGTGGCACCAAAAAATTTTGTGAATAAGTGCATAAGTGACACAATGTCAACTTAGCACACACTATCACTTTCATAGATATGTGAATAAGGCTTTTATAAGCCATCACATTTGTATATTCTCTCATCTTGTTTTTTAGGCTTTGTGCATATTGGAGCGGCCATATTAGTTGAGAGGGCACGAAATATCTGTATCCTGACTTTGTGAGTTAGAATCCTCATCTTATGGTGGTTTGGTTGCTTGGGAAATTCCCATAAGGAACAACACCCCTTATGAGTATAGGGAAGATCCAAAGAGTCTTGGGGATCTCTTCACAATAGGAATACCTCCTTCATGCGTCTGAGACTAACTTTGGTAGCGGGTCAATCCTTTAGGCAATCTATTGCATCGGCTTTAGAAATAAACTTGAGATTAGGCTTGCTTGGGGACAAGCAAGAAGAGGGTTTAGAGGTGTTGATGTGCTGTGTTTTTATGTGTGTTTGCGCTATCATTTGCCCATGTTTAAGAGATGTCAAGTGCTCATGAAGATGAATTAATGTAGTACTTATGTTAAGATTAGGCTTAAGCAAAAACGATTGTACATATTGAGTTTAAGAGACAATTGCTACACTAAATGCTTGTTTTCAATGATTTAGGTGATCTTTGGGTTAAGATCGAGATTGAACGATGATGGTTGATGAAGAAGAGAGATGCACGGGTCAAGAGGAAAAGATCGGAGGTCGAAGAGACAAAGAATGGAGGAAGAAAAGTCAATTGGACAACCTAGAAGAAAAGCTAGTCGACCGGCTAGGTGGACCGGCCACTCCAGAAAGCAACCAAAAATTGTCAGTCGAGAAGTCAGTCGACTACCCCTCTAGAGCCGGTCGATCGACACGTGTAGTTGTTGATATAAAAAGCTCAATTTTTAGACTTGAAAAGGGGGAGGACACTTTTAGATCCAACATGCACACACACTTAGCCTTGGTTTTCACCCACCTTACACACAAACTCTCTCCTATTTATCACTTTTAATCAAGTAGGTTTGGAGGGTTTCAGACATTTGGATTCAAGTTTGCTCAAGAGCTTTGTACAAGATTAGCTAGGATGAAAAGGAAGCTTCATAATCTTTCTTTCATTCTATTTTCTATTATGATTGAGGAGACTTGTGTAGGGTGATTTAGTTTATGAAATGGGTTAACTATATACTCTTATGATATGGGATTTGATAGCTGAATATATGCATGTTTTGGATTTTCTTGTTCAAATGGTTTTTTTCTCATTCATGTCTAACTATTTGATAAAATGCCTAAGTGAGTAGCATGTGTATAAATTGAAGTCTATTTATTACTAAGCACATCTAATCCATACTATAATCATGTATATGTGTTTATATATGGATGCTATGAAGTGGGTAATGCTTATAGTCATGACTATATGAATGTTTGCATATCTTGTAGTAAATATGACTTCAATAATGCATACATGTTAGTTGTTAATCGACTCTAATAATGTAATCTGAGCATGACGATGTTTGGTAGTTGAATAGATCCCATTATTCACGAGCACCTTGGCGTAAAACATGTATGAATGTGCTAACAAAGTTAAATCCTACTGTAGCGATATTAGAATGACGGGAAGTAATTAGGGCTAGCCTACATCGAGTCTCCCTTGGCTTTAAATCCAGCCAATAAGTTTCCAGATAGGTTTAGTCGACTCTAGCAACAATAGGTCTTGGCTTTAGATCCAGTCAATGGTTTAGGTACTATGGTAGGTTCATTCTAAGTCACCTAGGAAGCTAATTAGTCAATCTTAAGACCCTAGGTCATAAGGACCACGCTGTAGCTCTAGGAGGCACTATAAAGGAACTGACATGCACCGAGTCCTGGGGGAAATTAGGACACTAATTAGCAACCTAGCTAAAAGAAATCACCATAATAAGCCATCATCCTTTAATCCCATAGCATTTCAGTATAGAATCACCTATTCATAAATCGAAGTCACTCTAACACCTTTGCATTTGTTAGTTTCTTCTAGATTAGCTTGTTTCCTCACCTTTCATTCCCATAGTTTAGTTTAATTTTCTTTAGCTGGAGCTCCCAATCATCCAATAACACCAAAAATAGTTAGTTAAAGATTCCTTTTAGGCGTTCTGTAGGACACACACACATAGAATCCATCCTACAACATAGCCTCCCTGTGGTTCGACACCTGTTCTCGCACACACTACACTGCATCGACCCGTGTGCTTACGGGTCTTTAGAGCTTGCACTCAAAAGACGAAAATCAACAAACTTTGAGATCAAGCATACTATGTTGCCCATGCTTCCTTCTTTCTATAGGAAAAATGGTTGTTGATGTGAGTGCCCTTTCCTTGATTGGTCTTTTTTGCTATGCCAAAGTCTTTCTTTTTCTTTTCTTTTTGTTTGAATACAATACAAAACATGAAAAATCAAAAAAAAAAAATTGAAAAAGGCAAAAAGGTGCAAAAATATCAAAAAGATAAAAATTGAAAAAAAGAAAAAGAGCCAGTGGCACTAAAAAGTTTTGTGACTAAGTGCATAAGTGACACAACGTCAACTTAACATATGCTATCACTTTCGTAGATATGTGAATAAGGCTTTTATAAGCCATCACATTTGTATATTCTCTCATCTTGTTTTTTAGGCTTTGTGAATATTGGGGTAGCCATGTTAGTTGAGAGGGCACGAAATATCAACATCCTGAGTTTGTGTGTTAGAATTCTCAGCTTATGGTGGTTTGGTTGCTTGGGAAATTCCCATGAGGAATGACACCCCTTATGAGTATAGGGAAGATCCAAAGAGGCTTGGGGATCTCTTCACAATAGGAATGCCCCTTTCATGCATTTGAGAGTAACTTTGGTAGTGGGTTAATCCTTTAGTTCAATCTATTACATTGGCTTTAGAAATAAACTTGAGATTGGGCTTACTTGGGGACAAGCAAGGAGAAAGTTTAGAGGTGTTGATGTGTTGTGCTTTTGTGTGTTTTTGCACTATCATTTGCCCATGTTCAAGAGGTGTTAAGTGCTTATAAAGATGCATTCGTGCAATACTTATGTTAAGAATAGGCTTAAGCATAAACAATTGTCTACATTGAGTTTAAGAGACAATTGCTACACTAAATGCTTGTTTTCAATGATTTAGGTGAGCATGAGTCTAGGTTAGCATGAGTCTAGTTCACATCCTTAGGCCCAACTCCAGTAGCGACGCCGTCCTGCAAACCCTCCAAGGTTTTACCACGTCAATCAACCTAGGCTTTCTAGTATTCCTTAGCCATAGGCACTCCCTACTCCCTCTAGTAATCAGCCCACCAGTGATGATAGGATTGAGAAAATGTTTGAATTGATGCAGCAGAAGTTAGCCAGTTATAGGCAGTAGATAGAAATTTAACAGGCTAGGGTAGATACCCAGTTAAGACAGTTTGCCACATCATTGAGCATTAGAGACCCTAAGAAATTGCCTTATCAACCAGAAGTAAACCCTAGAGTCCAATCCTATTCCTCTACTGACACCACTTGTCCTCTTCAGGCCTAGGATAAGGCCGTCGCCACTCTTAGGAGTAGAAAAATAGTGGATAATATGGTAATGGTTGAATATGCAGTGCCTGTACCTGGTGGTCCTTTTGAGTTTAAAAAGTCTGATTGTAGCCCTATAGAGAGAGATCATGTTGAGAGAGTTGAGCCTATTAGAGACCATGGAAAGGGTAGTACTTCCCACCTATATTAGGGGTAAAAGGAGCCCATTGATGATTCCCATGTGCCTAGAGGTGTTGCACCTAGAATCCCCTTCCCATCTTCTATAGAGAGGCCCACTCCTTGTGAAGATTTTAGCTTTTTCAAGATCTTAGAGCATCTTAAGGACCATAAGGTTAATCTTCCTTTGATAGATGCAATTCTTTCCATTCCCTCATATTCTAAGTTCTTCAAGGACCTTTGTAAAAGGAAGTGTAGATCATCAAACATTCCTAAGAATGTGAGGCTTACAAAGAAAGTGAGTATTATTTGAACTTTAGGCCTTTTGACCAAGATTAGTGACCTTAAAGCTTTCACCATGCCCTATTGGATTTGTGAGGCTCAGATTGATCACGCCTTGCTAGATTTAAGGTCTAGTGTGAATCTCATCCCCTACTCCATCTATTAGCAGCTAGGTCTAGGTGAGTGATCCCCTACACATGCCACTCTACAACTAGCTGATAAGTCCAAGCGTAGACCTAAGGTTGTGGTAGAGGATGTTAAGGTCCAGATAGGTGAGTTCATCTACCCTGTTGACTTCATAGTATTAGATATGGATTTGGTTCACGATTCTTGGCACTCTAATGTCGTTCTATTAGGTCGCCTCTTCCTTGCTACTGCCGAAGCAATTATTCATTGTAGGTCGGGGTTATTAGATATGAATTTAGGAATCTGAGGTCAACTATATAGGTTGTCGAGGTGGTGAATAAGGCTAGTATAGAAGGAGAAAAGAATGGAGAAAAATGCTTTAGAGTGGATGCTATTGATTCTTGTGTCGAGGATTTTGATTGAGAGAACTATGACCGATAGAGAAGGAATTGAGACAATTTGAAGATTTGTTGACTAGCTTCCACCTCCATCATTAAGGATTCCATGATTGATAAGTCACTTGAGGTTGTTTCTTCTAGTCTTGATTCTAATGATGTCCCCATTAATGATATTGAGGTAGAGTTTCCCTTGGTTAAGCCTGCCTTATCTTTAGAGCTTAAACCATTTCCTGACTATTTAAAGTGTGCTTCCTAGGCCCCAGTGAGACATTTCCGATTATCATAGCTTTGATCTTCTAGTGAGCATGAGAAGTATCTCTTAGAGGTTCTTAGGAAACATAGAAAGGCTATAGGGTGGAAAATTGATGATTTGAGAGGAATTGACCTTTCGGTTTGTATGCATCGTATTCACCTTGAGGATAGAGTCATTCCTTCTAGGAAGATGTAAAAGAGGCTAAACCCACACATGAGCGAAGTAGTTAAGATAGAGATCATTAAGCTTTTAGATATAGGCATTATCTATCCGATCTCTAATGGTGAGTGAGTTAGCCCGGTCCAAGTCATCCCTAAGAAGTCTGGGATCACAGTTGTAGAGAATGAGAGAGGAGAGCTTATCCTTACGCGTACTCTTACGGGTTGAAAAGTTTGTATTGACTATAGGAAGCTCAACTCCAAAACTAGGAAGGATAATTTCGCGTTGCTTTTTCTAGACCAGATTCTAGATAGAGTAGCTAGGCATAGCCACTATTGCTTCCTAGATGGCTATTCTGGGTATAATCAAATCCCAATGTATCCTAAGGGCCAAGAGAAGAACACTTTTACTTGTCCTTATGGCACTTTTGCCTATAAAAGAATGCCCTTTGGTCTATGTAATGGCCCAGTGACATTTCAGAGGTATTTGATGGCCATTTTTAGTGACATGATTGAGAGACATTTAGAGATATTCATGGATGATTTCTCAGTCTTTGGTGATTGTTTTGATCAGTGCTTGAGTCATTTCTCTTTAGTCTTACACCATTGTGTGGAGAAAAACTTAGTGTTGAGTTGGGAGAAGTCCCACTTTATGATATAGTAGGGAATAATATTGGGTCATGTAGTCTCATCTAGTGGCATTCAAGTTGACCTAGCTAAGGTAGAATTGATTAAGAAGTTTCCTGTCTCTAAGTGTGTTAAGGATGTTAGATTTTTTCTAAGGCATGCAGGATTATACCGTAGGTTCATTAAGGATTTTAGCTACATTGTGCATCCCTTCTCTAAGCCTTTAGCATAAGATGTCTCCTTTGAGTTTGATGATGAGTGTGTTAGAGCTTTTAATAAACTTAAATCTTTATTGTCTTCTTCTCTAATCATCCAACCACCTGATTACAATCTCCCATTCGAAGTCATGTGTAATGTATCCAATTATACGATAAGAGCTGTTTTAGGTCAAAGGCGTGATAAATTGCCCCATGTAGTGTATTATGCTAGTAAGACTCTTGATGAAGCCTGAAAAATCTATACCATCATAGAAAAAGAGCTTTTAGTAGTTGTCTTATCCCTTTACAAGTTTAGGTCGTACATCCTAAGATCCAAAGTGATTGTCTACATAGATTAAACGGCATTGAGATATTTGTTAGCTAAGAAAGAATCTAATCCACATTTGATTAGGTGGTTGCTCCTTCTTCAAGAGTTTGACATTGAAATCTAGGATAAAAAGGGTAGTGAGAATTCATTAGCAGTTTACCTTTCCCATCTTGTTAGTGAGTCTTCTAGTGATCCATCTTCTTTTCGTGATTCATTTCCTGAGGAGCAATTATTTGCCATCTCTTATCGCACACCTTGGTTTTCTTATAGTGTCAATTATCTTGATATAGGGTGTTTTTCCTTCCATAGGGAGCAGAGAGAGAGAAAGAGATAGGTTCCTAGCACAAGTTAGACATTTTTTGTTGGAAGGATCCCTGTCTTTCCAAAGTATGTGCCGATCAAGTGATTTGCCAGTGTATGCCCGAGGATAAGTTCGAGAGCATGTTAAGTATGTGTCACAATGAGGGTGTGGAGGTCATTTTAGGTGAAAGAAGACTGCTGCAAAGGCCTTGCAATATGGATTGTTTTGGCCTTCTCCCTTTAGGGATGCCCAAGAGTACTATAAAAAGTGTGTTAAATGTCAACAATCCGGGTCCATCTCTAGGAGAAACATGATGTCTTTATCCCCTATTCTTCTATGTGAACTTTTCGATGTTTGATATATAGATTTCATAGGTCCATTTCCACCTTTCTTTGGATACTAATATATTTTAGTGGCCGCAGATTATGTGTCCAAATGGGTTTAGGCTATTCCCACACAGACTAATGACCATAGAGTGGTTGTGAAGTTCATCAAGGAGACATTTTCTCTAAATTTGAAGTCCCTAGAGTCTTGATTAGTGATGGGGGTTTGCATTTTTGCCATAAGACTTTAGAGGCCTTATTGAGAAGATATTCGATTATTGACAAGGCCACTACTCCTTATTACCCACAAACTAGCAGACAAGTAGAGGTGTCAAATGGGGAGATCAAGCACATTTTAGAGAAAACGATTAGGTCTAATAGGAAAGATTGATCTATTAGGCTAAATGATGTGTATATGTTGTGATAGGGGAATCAAGTAATCCAAGGGGATTCAAATGTCAAAAATAGGGAACTAGGGCGATTATGTCCTATTTATAGGTGATTACTATGTCTTTCTAGGGTTACTTAATGGATTATACTGAATGCTCTAATCTAGACCTATAATTAGCCTCCTAATTTGTATAGTAAGCCTCAGTGTGGGTCTGTCCCTAGGTAGCGATGCCTAGCAGTACGATGTGGTCTTTATGAGTTAGGAATTAGGGCTAGCTAATAAGGTTGTAGGTGAATGTAGATAGATCTAACCTTGGCACTTAATCCACTAATTAGTTTCCAAATCTAACCCTAGGACTCGATGAGAGTCTGTCCCTAAGCTTCACCTTATCTGGAGCTACGACGTGGTCCTTATGAACCTAGGGAATTGAGGTGGACTAACTAGCCTTCCTATGTGCACTAAGGTCAACTAAACCTATCCGGACTCTTATTGGCTGGATTTAAAGCCAAAAAGGATTCGACCCAGGCTAATTACTAGTTGTGCACCATCGGTCATATCACAATGATGGGTATTGACAAAAGCACAAGGCATACATGTCTAGGGCATGATGTTTGAGAATACTCTAGAATATTCTACGACTAAATACATACATATGCTTAGATTACACCAATAAGCTATAGCATCTGACATGTATGCAAAAGAAGCTATTCATGTGATTAAGTGTGCAAACACACATATAGACATGTATATAAGTATTCCTACTTCATGTAATCATCACACAAACACATAGACATGCTAGCATAATGATTTACAGATGGTTAATAGCATAATAAACTTCAATATACATATGCAACTTTATTGAGGCATTTCTATTAACACATAGATATGTATGTAAAATGGCCTTTGAAACCCTAAGCATAAAGCATATATACATAAATCCACCAAGTTCCCATTAATAAAAAGTAGTAATCAATCCATAAATACAAGAATAATCACCCTACATAGCTTTAATCAAACATAATTAGACTTTGGATAAAAGAGAGATACCCTTCTACCCATAGCCAAGCTTTACAATCCATGAGTTATGCCCAAATCCTAGTGTTTGATCCTCTTACATCCTTGATTCCAAGTGTTAAATGTGTTTTGAAGTATGTGTGTGAGGTTTTAGTGGATTTTAGGTTTAGCAAAAATGGGTGCTTGATTTAGTTGTTGTTCCCCTTCAAAAATGGCTGAAAAATGGCTTAAATAGAGCTGAAATTACATCCAGCTGGGGGCCCAGCCAGGGGCCGACCAACTATGGGGCTAACTCAACTGGCCAAAGCTGGCCTAGATTATGATCTAGCAGGTCGACCTAGCCAGCGACCTACTTGGTTGACTGGCCTAGACAGGAAGTCGATCGGTCTTGACAGGAAAAATGTTCATATCTCGCTCATTTTGGCTCCCATTCGCCCACTATTTTTTCTATGGATTTGTACTACTATTGGAGATCTACCAAGCCATCTTTTGTACCATAAAACATGTCTCAACTTTTTTCGTTTCCTTCTTTGGTTGCAAGCTCCGAATTTGCCTCTTGTTGTGCTTGGTTTCACCTCGTTCTCTCATTCTTTCACCCAGTCACTTCCAATACACTTTTCTTCATTCTTTTATGTCCAAAACACCCTTGGCTTTGTTTCACACTCCAAGTACACTCAATTAAGCTCCAATTATCTTCCTGGATCACACCTAAAAAAGTAATAAATGCGTATTAGTGCAGCATTTAAGTCCTAACTTCAACTATAAACATGTAAACCCTAATATGCACAAGTATGACCCAAATTTTATACTTATATATTAGATAAAGCTCAAAACACCTCAAAATAAGTATATACATATAATAGATAAACACACAAAACAAACACATCACTTATCACTTGCCGATAGAACTTGAAACATAGGGCTTATTGAGCTGTCAATGCCTTAAATTTTGATTTGGCAAAAGTGGGTGAAAAAAAGGAAGCTAGACCTAGCAGAGTTAGAGAAGCTTAGATTTGAGGCATATGAGACTGCCAAGCTTTATAAGGATAGGATGAAGAGATTGCATAATAAACATATTCTTAAGAAATTATTCTCTATTTCTGATAAAGTTTAGTTGTTTAACTCATATTTGAAGCTTTTTCCAAGTAAGCTCAAGTCAAGATCAGATGGTCCATATGAAGTTTTGGTTGCCTACCCTTCGAGAACGGCGAAGATCAAGGATTTGAATGATGGCCAAGAGATGAAAGTGAACAGGCAACACCTGAAGTATGCATATTATTTGAGCATGGCTCGTGTAGAGGTTTTAATGCATCAGGACCCTATCTATGGAGAATGAAGAGAAAAGATGATCGCCTGGCTGATAGCGTGGTGGTTAACGCTACTAGGAGGCAACCTAGGTTAATTTTTTTGCAATTTTGCACTTGTTTGTTTTCCTTTCTTTTATTTTCTTTCTTTTTTCATCACCCGTACCAAAGTGTTGAATCCCAATCCTTTGTCCCATAGGATACACCATTTCTTACTATTGCACATGCCAATGCAAGCTTGCATAAGCAATGCTACCTTGTTTTCTTTGTGAGTGTTGATGGTTTATGAGTCACAGGATTGGTACTATGGTGATGTATCATTGGCATAGAGAGCTTTGAAGAGAATGCAAGCTTGTATCTATTCTTTCTCCACTTGTTCCCCTTATTTCTACCCCATCCCTACCACCCTTGCCTATTTTGTGATGCGATTTGCTTGTTATGTGCTTTACTTTATTTGTTTGAGGACAAGCAAAGTTTAGGTTCGAGGGTATGGGGCTTTGGTCTTATTGTTTTATGTTTTCTTAAGGTAGATTTCATTATATGCTTAAACATGATGAAAAGTTTTCAATTTTGATGCATATAGAGTTGTTTATTTCTTGGTTGATCGTTGTGTTGGCTCTTGTGATTAACTCAATTGATTGGTGAATATGAGTAGCATTATGGAGAAATGAATGGAGTAGATTGAAACCAAGTCTTAGAGGGGATGCCCTTGGAAGTTGTGGGGAATGAAGACCTTTAAGAATGCCACTTGTAGCTATCCCATGATTTGGTAGGAAAAAATGAAGAAAAGGAAAAGGTTGTTTATGTGAGTGCCCCTTCCTCGATTGGTTCTTTTTTATGTGCCTTAGCCTTTCTTTTTCTTTTCTTTTTTTTATGCAATGCAAAGTATGAAAAATTCAAAATAAATTGAAAAAGGCAAGAACAGTGCAAAAGATAAGAAAAGTAGTAGAAAAATTGGAAAAGAATTGGAAAAAAAAAAGCCAAAGGCACTAAAAAGTTTTGTGAATAAGTGCATAAGTGACACAATGTCAACTTAGCACATGCTATTATCTTCGTAGATATGTGAATAAGGCTTTTACAAGCCATTGTATATGTATATTCCCTCTCTTCTTGTCTTTGAGGTTATGTGTACATTGGGAAGGCCATTTTAGTTGGGGGGAACAAAATATCAACATCCCAAGTACATGCGTTAGAATCCTAAGCCTGTGCTGGTTTGGCTATTTGGGCAGTTATCACGAAGTACGATGCCCTTTATGAGTAGAGCGAGGATCCAAAGTGACATAGTGATCTGTTCATAATAGGATTGTCCCCTTTTTGCTTCCTAGACTAACTTTGGTAACGATTCAATCCCATATGTAACCCTTTGCATCGGCTTTAGAAATAAGCTTAAGATTGGGTTTGCTTGGGCACAAGCAAGGTCAAGGTTTAAGGGTATTGATGTGTTGTGTTTTTGTGGGCGTTTGCATTGTTGTTTGCCTATATTTTAGAGGTGTATTGAGCTTAAAAAGTTGCATTAGTGTAGTACTTATGTTAGGTATAGGTTAAGTATATACAACTGTATATAGTTGAGTTTAACAGGTAAATGCTACATTAATGACTTGTTTTGGATATTATAGGCGAGATTGAGGATTGCTTAGAGATCAACAAAGATCGAGATGGTTTGGACAAGGATTAGAAGCATAATTGAAGATGAAACATGGAAGAAAATCATGTTGAGAAGCTTCCAAACAAAAGCCAAAGCAACCGAAAGCAAAATAGAGCTAAAATGAAGCCAAAAAAGAGTAAACTGCCACTACTAGAACACTAATTCTGCCAAAAATAGAGAGCAAGCTTTTACTACCAAAATAGAGATCCCTTAGTACTGGTGCACGGGTTAGGTGTTCCGATAGTTGCAGAAAATTGGTTCTATAAGCTCGTTTTAGGCCATTTCATGCAACAAGTCATATTCTTTCACACCCATTTTCCTAAACCCTAATTCCTCTTATCATCGACCTTCAATACACACACTAACACATACCTACCAAGAATTAAGTTGATTTTGGAAGATTCAAATGTTATTTGGTGAAGATTTGCTCAAGTTTGTCAAGAATCAAGCAAGGATGAAAAGGGAGCTTTCTCAACCCTCTTTCATTCTCTTTTATTGTATACTTGAGTAGATGGATTAGGGTGACTAAACTTGTGTCATGGGTTGATTTTCATACTCTTTGTTATAAGATTCCATTGGCATATATATATATATATGCATACTTTGTTCTTATTTTGAAAAGCTTTACATCACTTCATGTCCATGTGTTTGATGCAATGCTTGAATAAGTTGTATGTATATAAATTGAGATGTATTTGCTATAGAACACTTCTAATCCTTAGATTATGCATGTTTATGTGTGTGATTAAGGATAACATGAAGTGGGTTGGTTTTATTCTTGTTTATGTGGGTATGAAACATGCCTTATAGTGAATACATGCTTAAATATTGCTATATGTTGATGCTTAAATGCTTCCAATGGCGTAAACCAAACTTGATAGTGCTTGTATCGTGGATAGGACATCATGCTCACAACACCTTACCATAGAATATGTAGGGCTACACCTATTACATACCAATCCACTTTAGTGCCCCTAGAATGACAGTACATAAGTTAGGACTAATCTAGATTGAGTCCCTGTTAGCTTTAAATCGGCTAAAAGAAGTCCGGATAGGCTTAGTAGACCCTAAAAACCCTAGATCTTAGCTTTAAATCTAGTTAATGGTTTAAGAACTAGGGTAGGATCGTTCTAGGACACCTAAGTAATTCCCTAGTCCCTCTTATGGCCTTAGTATATAAGGACCACGCGATAGCTCTAAAATGTGCACGCTTAGGGACGGACTCGCACCAAGTCCTAGGGTGTAATTAGGACACTAGTTAGTTGCTTAGTATTAGAAACCGTGTTTAGTAACCCAATATCTTGAATCCTATAGCATTAAGTTAGAAAGTCACCTATTCACAAATGTAGGTCACCTTATCACCTTCCCTTAGGTTTAATCCTCCTAGAGTTGCTTAGTTCTTACTTTACCTTTCTTGCATTCATAGTGTAGTTTTCCATTTCCCCCTAGCTACCTAAAATCCAAAAGCACAAAAAGACGACTAGTTTAGGTTCCTTTTTAGCTTCCACTAGAATGCACTAGCTTAAAAGTTTACCACACTTTAAGCCTCCCCATGGTTCGGCACCCGGATTAGTACCCTTATATTGCATGATCCGTACACTTATGGGACCTCTGAGGGCTTGCACCTTCTAGGGCATATCGTACCTACCTCATAAGCACCTTTTCTAGTGGCTTCCTTACTAGACCTACCCATGGCAGTATTCTAAAAAGAATCCTCAGCTAAGATTTCCATTCTCTCCCATGCTTCATAAGGTCTCAAGTTATAAAACCCACCCTCAGACATAGCATTCACTATCATCCTTTGTTGCTCAGTTAAACCTCTAAAGAAGTATTGAAAAAGGACGTGTGTGCCATAACTGTGATGCAAACATTGCCTAAGAAGATCATTAAACCTTTCCCAAGGTTAATGGAAAGTCTTGAAATCATGTTAAGAAAATGTCATGATGGATGCCCTAAGATCGGTGGCCTTAGCCAAAGGGAAAAACTTCTGATAAAAGTGTGATTGGAGCATATCCTACGATGTAATGAAATAGCTAATTAAGGAATGAAGCCATTGTTTGGCTTTATCCTTTAATGAAAATGGGAACAACTAAAGCGATAAACTCTTAAGACGTATTACAAAATTGAAGAGTGGAACAAATTTTCACGAAGACTCTCATTACTCCTCCTATAAAAGGAAGGGAGCATTGCCAACGCGCTATGCTTGATTTCAAAGTTTGCTTCCCCTAACCCCATAATATAGATAGCCAAGTTAGGCTAAAATGCATTAGGAAGGAATTATTGCCTAAGCGTGAGTTCGTCCTCTAAAGGGGGATTACGTCTAAGGGGCTCTTGGGCATGTACATCTCCATGGTACTAATGTGAAGGAACGGGAGGAATAAGGAAAATAGGAGAAGGAATAGGAGGAGTATCAACGGGATCGGCCATTTCTACTAAAAGATCTCTCAGATTCTTAAGATGGTGAACTATTCTCTCAAGTTTAAGATTTAAAAGAACTAAGGGATTTCTATGGGAACGCCTATTAAGAGTACAACACCTTTACCATTCTCCGGCCACTTCATAACCCCTGAAATGGTAAGAAATCCTAAATCTATATCAAATAAACCACAAGCCTAAGAAACTACTTGATAAAAAGAAAGACAACTCAAAATAAGCAAACTCCATAAACACTCTAAGCTACTAACCAAAAGTAAACACAAGATAGCAAGACAACTAAATGAAAAGCAAGATAATTAGCTACTAAAATAAAGTAAACCAAAAGAGGTAAGTAAAATAAGCAACTAACCAAAACACACGAACAAAGAAACCAAACCAACCTTGCTTCCTCAGCAACAGCGCTAAAACTTTGATGTGATTTCCAAGCACAAAGTCCGCAAGCGCATAAATCGTGGTAGCAGAGCATGTGAGTTTGAGGTCATATTCTACGAGGAGGCTAAAACATGGCATGGCTCAAAGCCATGTGTTCTAGAAAGCTATTCTAAGTCCTAAACTACCAATTTCTAGGTTTTTCTTTCGCTTGAATGGAATTTGAGGAAAAGTAAGCCTATTATGCGGAAAACTAAATTAAGGGAAATGGAAGGAAAAATGGGATATCCAAGGTAACTAAGGGAAACAACCAAGGGAATTAGGAATTAAGGGTGATCTCTACTTGATTATGGGTAACATAAGACAGTCTTGCTAAGGGCTTGCTTAATGGATTGTATTTTAGGGGTTGCAATTGTCTAGTATCCTAATAAGCTACCTTATTATCTACTACACCTTGGTCTGGGTCTATCCCTGGCATCGACTTCCTAGAGTATAGCATGTTCCTTATGACCTAGGGTTTGGGGCTAGTCAATTAGTCTCCTAGGTGATGATTGATTGATCTTACCCTAGTGTCTAAACTGTTGGTGGATTTAAAGCTAAGACTCAGTCTATCTAAGGTCAATTAACCCAAGCCGAACGCCTATTGGCTAGGTTTAAAGCCAAAGGAATCTTTAGTTAAGCACCATCAATCATGCATCACAATAGTAGTTCAAGCATTAAAGCACAAGTTCATACATGTTCTTGGGTATGGCACTTGTGAATAGATAGACACATTTAACTACTAAACACAAGACACGTTTAGATTATGTCATATTAAGCAATAATACCTAACAAGTATGCTATTGAAGTAAATCTTACTGTTAAGGCATGTAAACAGACACATAGACATGCATGAATGGATTGCCCACTTCATGGATTCTTCATATAAACACATATAACATGTTCTCACAAAGATATAGGAGTGATTAATAGCAAATAAGCCTCAAAATATATATGTTGTTTCATTTAGGCATATCATCGAACACATAGACATTTAAGAGAAAAGCCATTAAGAACCTTAAAAACAAGCATATATATATAATCCATCAATAATACCATAATAGTAAAGTAAAAGATTAACACATAATACAAGCTTCAATCACCCTCTAAAGATCTATTCAAACATATAATAAACTAGGATAAAAAGTCTTCTCTTTCATCTTTAGCAATCTCTCCACAAAACTTGAATAAATCTCCAAATCCAAGTGCTTGATCCACCTAAGTTACTTGATTCTAGGTGTAAATGCATGTGAATAAGTGTGTTTGAGGTGGATGAGAGTGATAGAGACTAGGGTACAAGTGGGTTTGAGATGGGGTAGTGGATTAGGAATAAAAGGCAAAAGTCAGGTACACAAAGCTATGCTATTGTGCTTGCCAGTAGGGCCAACCAATCGATCGGCAAAATAGGATAGGATGACCGGTTCCCTCTCTTCTCTCTGCCTCTGGTGGTCACCCTAACCAATCAATCGGCAAAGACCCCTAGGTTGACCAGTAGTAATTGCTTCCTGCTCCAAACTTTGTCAATTTCATTCCAGTCTTCCCCACTTGCTTCTAACCTCTTTAGCATGCTTTCAAACCTATTTTTCTTTCTCTTTTCATCCTCATAACCTTTTGCAAGCTTTGTTTATGTCATCTACATCTTTAATCAAGCTCGAAGCCTTGCTCCAATTCTTACCTAAAACATACAATATGCACACTTAGTGTAGTATTTTCTCTATAAACTCAAATATGGACACTTATATTCTTATATGCACAGGTATAATATATATACCACATTAAAGCTACCTAAGAAGCGCAAAGCACCTCAAAATAAGTATAGAAATGTAATGCAAAGGTACACACAAAACTAACACATCAGCTTCCCTTTCCATTACTATCATCTACATGATCGGAGGTGCCAGCTTTGTTGATTCCTAAAGAGTAAGGCTCTTCGATAGGGGAAAGACTAACATGAACACTACTTTGAATTGGTTTATCGATTTCTGGAGCCTGATTATGTAGCCGAGACCTCTAAATTTTCATTAAAACCATCAAAGGGGTGTTAAGATTAGTATGCATACCTGAAGCTATGCTTGCCCTAAGAAACTCTTCCTTAGAAGGATCTAAAATACAACATACGCTAAAAGTTTATATAAAGGCTTCGAGAGAGAGTCAAGAATATCGAGTATAGGGTTTCTAAGATAGTCTATGGTGTTGAAAATAATGAAGAAATCTAAGAGATCCTTAGCACTAGAATTCTCAAGGTTAGGGTTTAGAGGCGATGAATTCTCTACTTTATTCTCAGGAAGTTTAGGACTATCAGACATGAAAACGCGAAATGAAATTGGTGATGAGGGTAAAGCCTGAGGAATCAAAGGCACAATATTGTACAGAGAAGATGAGAAATGACCAATGATCAAGTTTGAAATAAGCATACCAGAGAAAAGAGAGGAAATGCACAATTAACAAAAATGACACGATCCTTGAAAGAAATCTTAACCATAAGAAAAAATATAGCATCAATGAAATGGCAGGGACAACGAAAGAAGCCTTTAAGAAAGAGAGAAAATTGAGGGAAGTAGAAGATAGAGATGAGGTGAAAGTGAGAAAAGAAAAGAAAAGAAAAAAGAGCTACCACTATATATATAACTGACCAAAGGATTCAAAATTCAAATATCTAGACAAGTACAAATGGGAGACAGAACATCACAGCTGAAATGGTACCTCAGTTTTCTAGTTTCAAGAAAAGAAACCATCACTACTATAGGCACATTGGATAGTGGAATACATGCACGCATAAGAAAATAGGATGATTCGTCTACACATGCCCTTAGCCTCAAGAAAACGACTGCGTAGGCAGCCATATGATCGAGAAACCATTGAGCGACGACCTGACATGGCATGTGCCTAAATGAGGACTAATAATAAGGGATTGGATGACATAAGCTGACAAGTGGGAGTATTTTGATACATTATGATCGGTTATCGAGAGAAAATGCCTTAGGAAAGATACAACTCATTATCCTAATAAAGAATCCTAATGGTACCCTTACAATGCATGGCTATTTCTAAGTAGCTTAAGTGAATGAGACACGTGTCCCTGGCCATAATTTATAAATAGGACCTCCCTAACCAAATAGGGTAATTCCATTTTTCCCGTAGAAAAATATACTTACAGCTTACCAAATAAAGAAAACTCACTTAGGCATTGGCGGCTCCTTGGTCGGTACTACACTGGTGCCTATTTTGTCCATCTTTGCAGGTAAGAGCTCGTCGAACAAGACCACCTTTGAAGTATCTGATTCTTTATAGGATCAAAAATATCAACTTCTATTGGTAAATTCTACAAGGACTAGGCTTTAGCTTTAAATCCAGCTAATAGGTTAGACTTTAGAATTAGACAAATCCCAATTGTAGACCAAGTAAGTAGCTTAAACCCTAGGTTGACCAAACCCGACTATACTCTAATTAGGCCTGATCAGGGATAGAAATGTACTGTTAATTAGGATAATATGGCTAGGCATGAGCTTAGGGCACGAGAGCAGACGAGCACACACCGAATTCCTGAATAGAATTGATCATGACCCAATTTTGAAAACTAGTCCAACCCTGGGTCATTCTCCATTATCAACTCCCCATTGCATGGCCCCAATTTGGTTATGGTTAGATTACAGTTAGCTACAAGTTTAGTTTACTTGAGCTCCCTTTGATCCTTTGAATTAAAAATGCACAAGTATATAGTCTTTCCTAAGCACACTTGCATGTAGAGACCCGAACTAAGGAGCCTCCCCATAGAGATGATCTCACACTCATACACACTATACTACATATGATCCATGCGTTAGCAAGTTAAAACTTAGTTGTAATTTATGCTTTGATCCTACACACAATCAGTTTACATCAAGGATATCAAGTCAATGCAATCAACAACTCTTTGAAAAGCATAAGAATAAACTTTAGGTTGATGTGTGTGCTTTTTTTGGTATTCATCGAATGATTTTGAATGAGAATATATGCATATTTTGGCATTAATGTGGCTATTTCGATGATATTTTATGCCTATTGTGTGCATGTGTGTTAATTTTAGTCTTTAACTTTCCAGTACTTTTTTTGCATTGGTTTAAGATAGTTTAGTTTTTATTTAGTCACTTTATTATCTTAACTGGTAAAGAATTGGAACACGCCCATGACCTTTAAAGAGAAAATGGAGTGTAGAGACGACTCTAATGAAGGTTATGCCTGTGTCCCTGTTGGATACTGCCAATAGGGCAGTATTGACTGACTACTAACATAATCACTTTATAAAGCTACATCTCCAAATAATCTATTAGTACAAACAAAACTTGCACAATACGTGTCCAGTCATCTCCAAACTATAAATGGGTCATTATCATACTAAATAAGATAACTAATCTATCCCACTCACTCTCTTCCTAAAATTTACCTTCTAAAGAAATATTCTGATTTAGTTATCGAAGGTTCTTTGGCTGGTACCACACCGGTGCCTAGATTTCATTATTTTGTACGTGGCAATGACTGGAGATTTCATCAAAGATTATTATTTAGTTCTTCCTAGAATCAAATTGGCACTATTTATAGGAATCAACTGAGTATTCGCATTTAGTTCTCATGGCTATTACTCAAAGCCAAGCCATTGATGAGTCATGCTAGAGAAGAGGTTATGAGTAGCGAGCAGTAACAAGCTCAATAGCCTCTATCCAAGCCATACTAATAGGCTCCTAAGAACTACCATTAGCCACTAAATTCTACACTGGAGCAAACCAACGGACCTTGCAACTTTAATACATCCACTTTTATCCCAGTACAGCTAGTGAACATGGCTATGCCATCTTGTTCACCTACTCAAATGTTGGCCATCGCCAATTGGTTCATTAACATACAAAATGACATGAGCCAAATATTTCCACCATAAACACAGCATTTACCTAACCCTTCATCTTTTCTTTCCCAAATCAAATAGCACCAAACACTGCGACTTCTACCCATATACCATAAGCCACCGATTAGACTCCTCTGGAACTATAAGAATAATCTTTGCACCAAGGGGATATGTCCTTTAGACCATCCTTACACATAGCTTCTACATAGATTGTGCCAAACCCATGGCCCCTTTAAACCATAAATGTTATGAAATTTGAGAATGGTCCTTTGTCAGACAAGATAATTAAAGAACAAGTACCAAAGGACTTCGTGACTCCAAAGTTGTCGTATTTTGATAGTTCAGGCAATCATGCCAACCATGTCTCCGTCATCAATCATAAGATGCTATTCCATGATGCTACTAATTCAAACTGATGCAAAGCATTTCCCACTACAATGGTGCGATCTGCCTAAATGTGGTACGATGAAAAGTTACCGCAATCTATTCATTCCTTTACGGAGTTAGCTATAGATTTCATAAATCGACTCGCTAGCTGGAAAAAGGCTCCAAAATTGTCCTATTTAGCTATCGGGATAAGATAGAGAAGTGACAAAACTTTGCAAGCTTTCGCTAAGAGATCTTACGAAGCAACACTACGAGTGCCCAGCTTGGCATATCCAGTAGCCATGGAAGCTTTGATCCACGGTGTCAGGGACAACAAACTGTCAAGCTCTTTAACCAGAAAGAAACTAGCCTCAATGACTGACCTCATGACTCGGGTCAAAAAGTACATTTTGGCTAAAGATTTATTGTTGTCAAAGAGAGAATAAGAAAAGGAGTTTGAGACTGAGAAAAGCAAAGGGAAGAAAAAACAATAAGTGTGATCAGGATCGAAGCGAGCCAAAAAAAGGAATAGAATTCGAAGATCTTTAGTAGGTGTTTCAATACATACATTTCTTTAAATACCTCCCGATCAGATGTCTTGGTAGCAATAAAGCAGGAGGGACATGTCAGGTGGGCCAAGACGATGAAAGGTAAACCAGATAAGAGAGATATGAGCAAGTACTACCACTTTCATAAGAATCATAGTCATACCACTGATGAATGCCAACTTTGATCAGAAAGGGAAAAATTGACATAGTATGTGAGGTGGGAAGGTAAGGTCCCAAAGGAATGTCCTCATAGCCTGAAGAGGGAAAAAAAGGTCCTCAGCACAGTGGATATGATTTAAGGAGGACCAGCTACAGGAGGAGATTCTGCCACCAAAAGGAAAATGTATATGCAATCCTTAGAAGCAGCCCTATAGAACAAAATGAGAAGGATAGAAGATGTAACGCTCACCAGTAAAGATTTATTAGCCTACCTATAAATTATGACGATCCCGTTATGATTACAATCATTTTAGCTAATTATGAAGTTCACGGGATCCTAGTGGATACGGGCAGTACGGTTGATGTGCTATACTATGAGACATTCGAACACTTGGAACTAGATCAATCCATCTTCACTCCCTTGAACCACAATCTTATAAGTTTCTCTAGCAATAAAGTATGGGCCGAAGAAATGGCCAACCTTCCCTACCGCATCAGAGATGAAAACTAGAATGTTGACCTTCAAGCTGATTTTGTAGTGTAAATTGCTCAAGCACAATCAATGGGATTATCAGACGAGTTACACTAAACTGGCTTGGAACCATTGTATCCCCCTACCATCAAATGATAAAGTTCCCAACCAGGGACGGAGTGATCACAGTTAGGGGAAACCAACATAAATGTGAGATCATGTAACGTAGCAACACTAACACCAAAGGGGACCTCCAAAAGCTTAAGAATATGATGGTAGAACTATTGAAGGAAGACCCCAGGAGAGGTAGCCAAGCTGAAGAGCTTGATTTTGTTGAGATTAGAGAACCCAATAAGAGAACTTATGTCGAAGCAGAGCAGACAGAGGATGTCCACTAATGTATCATTCAATTCTAGGCTTTAAATTCTGATATATTTTCTTGGGACCTATCTGATATGATACGGATAGTCCCAAGCATGATCAAAGACGGTTGAATATTCTGTCTTTAGGTCTGTCTGACAAAAACAACAACCTTTCAACATGGAAAAGAATCAAGCAATCTTTGAACAGGTGGAAAAATGATAAAAGTAGGATACATTAAGGAGATAAAATACCTAACATAGGTCTCTATTGTGGTAATGGTCAAAAAAACCAATGGGAAATGGAGACTATACGTAAACTTCACCGATCTAAATATAGCATGTCCAAAGAATAGCTTTCCTCTATCAATAATTGACTAACTGGTTGATTTAATAATAGGGTTCGAGATGTTGTCGTTCATGGATACCTTCTCAGGTTATAATCAGATAAAGATGGCACCCATTGATTAGCAACATACCACTTTTGTCACTGACCGCGGGTGCTACTGCTATAAAGTCATGCCTTGCAGGTTGAAAAATGCCAGAGCAATCTATCAACGCCTGGTGAATATGGCGTTTAAAGACAAGATAGGCTGAAACATAGAAGTCTACATCAATGACATGCTCATCAAGAGCAAGAAGGCATTAAACGATGTCTCTAACATCACTAAAGCCTTCTAAACAATAAAAAGGTCTGGGATCAAGTTGAACCAAGAGAAGTGCACCTTCGGAATTAGAGCAGGGAAATTCTTAAGGTTCATGGTAACACACCGAGGCATCGAAGCTAACCCTAAGAAGATTGAGGCCATTCTTAATCTTGAACCTTCAAAGACTGTGCATGATATACAGTCACTTTCTAACAAAGTTGTAGCATTGAGCATATTTATATCTAGGTCAGTAGATCGATGTGCCTTATTCTTCAAAATCCTCTAAAATCCAAAGGATTTCAAGTGGACTCCTGAGTGCCAAGAGGCATTCGAAGATGCAACCACCAATTCTGGCTAGACACAGAGTAGAAGAAACATTACTCTTGTACTTGTCAAATTCGAACCTTGTAGTAGTAGCTGTTTTAATCAGGAACACCGACGAAGGTCAGAGGTTGGTGTACTATGTCTGTAAGATGCTGAAGTGAGAAGAGTTGAGATATAGGAACCTGGAAAAGTTGGCACTCGTATTAATGATGTTGGTGTGGAAGCTAAAATCTTGCTTCGAAGCTTATCCGATAATAGTGATGACTGACCAACCTTTATGCCAGGTATTGCATAAGCCAAAATTGTTGAGATGGCTGCTAAAATGGTCAATTAAACTAAGATAATACCACATTATTTATCAACCAAGAATGGCAATTAAGGGACAGGCCCTTCCTAACTTTGTAGCTGAGTGCACGCAACCAGCAGAGTAGGTGGTTAAAGAGTGGAGCATGTACATTGATGGCACTATGGCAAGGCAGATTCGAGAGCTAACATTATCATCAGGAGGCTCAATGGATCTGATTTTAAATATGTAGTCAAGTTTGAGTTTAAGATGACCAACAATAAAGCTGAGTATGAGGCATTGCTATATAGGATGAGATTGCTCAAAGAGTTGGGGGCACAGATAGTTAAAGCATATACTAACTCTTGATTGATAGAAGGCAAGGTTAATGGAACTTTACGAAGCTAAGGACAAGAAGATGAAGGCTTAACAAAAGTGTGGAATTGAAACAACGTCATTCTTTGAAGAATTCACACTCTAACAAATAATAAGAAGTAATAATGTCCAAGCCCATGCCTTATTTAAGATAGCTTCGACTTTCTAAGAAGTAGAAGCGATTAATGTGGGAAGACTTATAAGCCCCACTGTAAGTGTCTCGCTCATCAATAACACCAATGAAACTGATTGAAGACGTCTGATAATACAATTCTTACAGCATGGCATATTGCTACAAATGAATGGGAGGCCTCAAGAATGGTGAATAAGTCATCTCGGTTATTTATATTTGAGGATCAAATATACAAGCACATAATTAGGGGACCTCTTTTGAAGCACGCAAGTTACTCCGAAGGAGAATCCATTATTCGGGAGATACATGAAGGCTTGTGTGGAAACTACTCCAGTGCTAGGACATTGGCACAGAAAGCCATCAAGTAGGGGTATTATTGGCCTAATATCAAGAAAGTTGCTAGAAAAATTATTAAGAGATATGATCGCTCTCAGAGGAATGCCAGTATCCAGCATATGGCGCACTCTGTCCTGAGCCCGATAACAAGCTTTAAATCATGAAGGCACATAGGAAGTTTGCATTCGTCATAGTATACTATTTCACCAAGTGGGCAGAGGCTGAGGCCGTGGTAATCATAATAGACAAAGCAGCCTAGAACTTTGTTTGAAGGAACATTATTTGTAGGTTTAGGGTTCTAAGGAATATAATCACTGATCACGGTAGGCAGTTTAACTCCAAGCACTTCTGAGAACGCACAGCTGAACTTAAAATTAACTTGTGGTTCTCCACAGTAGCGCACCCTCAATCCAATGGGAAAGTAGAGTGCACGAACCAAACCATCATCAACGGGTTAAAAACAAGGCCGTAAGGTGCCAAGGGGTTATGGCCAGAAGCACTGCCTAAGGTTCTATGTGCCCACTGAACAACCGTGCACAATAGTACTGGGAGACTCCATTTAAAATGGTTTATGGATCAGAAACAGTTGCTCCGATAGAGATCTTGTCTCCAACATTATGAGTCAGACACTTTGAAGAGGAAGAAAACAATGAAATTCTGAGAATTCGCTTGAGTAGCTAGATGAAATCTAAAAAGACGCTCGAGTAAGGAATAAAGTTAGAAAGAAAGATTTGAAACTCCAACTAGCAGGAAAATTTTGACCAAATGACATTAATCTTGGAGATTTGGTGCTCCAAAAGTACCACTTTGCTAAATTAATCTCTACAAGCTTGCTAAAAATTAGCAGGGCCTATATAGAGCAGTTAAGGTGATCCAACCAAGAACCTTTGAACTAGCCTGACCCAATGGGACGCTGCTCTTGAATGCATGGAATTTTGATCATTTGTGAAGTATTATGTTTGATCTCATATTTACTTGTTATGTTTAAATCAATGAATGACAAATTCAACATTCCATGCTCAATTCTGGAAAGGTACATAATAAGAATCATCTACTTAACCAAGTAAGTCTACTATACAATTTTACGCCCAAGTATAGCACATCGGCAAAGGACAACTAGGCCTACCCAATATACTAAGGAAAGTAAAATAAACAAGTATGCAAAGCCATACCTTGTGGCACCAACAACTTCCATTAAACTAACAAAGTAAAGAGTACAAAATTGCTCAAAAACCAAACACAAGTAAAATTGTTCATAACTGAAAATTGTTCATACTAGCATAAAGTAAATTACATATTATCTCAAAAAAACGAAAAATGATGAATACTACATAATGAAAGAAAGCAAAAGAAGCCACAGTTAGGCTGTCAGCACCACCTCGTGGTCAATGATCACCTGCTGCATAGGCTAGTGACTACCACCACCACCATCCTCAGCACTCAAATCCTCTTCACCACCATTACCCTCAATGTCGGCACCCTCATCATCACTAGTGTTGACCCTAACCTCCACTCTCTTCTCCCCACTGAAAGGTCATCATTTTTATCGAAATGGCCTCAAGGCAGGGTCGATTTTCAACTAGTGCTCGATCATGCTCGGGATGATCCCTGTCATATTAGATGGGTCCCAAGCAAATATATCAAAATTTAAAGCCAATAATTGAATGATACCTTGGCGGACCTTCTCTATTTGTTCTGCTCCGACATAAGTTTTTTTATTGGGCTCTTCGATCTCAACAAGATCAAGCTTTTCAGCTAGGCTTCCTCTCCTAAGGTCTTCCTTCAACAATTCCACCATCATATTCTTAAGCTTTTTTGGGTCATTCTTCAGTGTTAATGCTCCTATGTAATATGATCTGGCATCATGTTGGTTTCCCTTGACTGTGATTACTCCATCCCTAGTCGAGAACTTCATCATTTTGATGGTAAGTGGATGCAACGGCTCCAAATCGATTCAGTGTAACTCATCCAATAATTCTATTCATTATGCACAAATAGTTTATCACTCCAAAATCAACTTGAAGGTCAATATGCTGGCTTCCATATCTAGTGCTAAGGGGAAGGTTAGCCATCTTCTCGGCCCATACCTCATTGCCAGAGAAACCTATAAGCTCATGCTTCAAAAGAGTAAAGACAGATTGATCCAGTTTCAAGTGTTCGAATGCCTCATAGTATAACACATTAGCGGCACTCTTAATATCCACTAACATCCTGCGAACTTCATAATTAGCTAAAATAATTGTAATCACAAAGGGATCATCATGATTTACCGGTAGGCCGATGATATCCTTGTTGGTAAAAGTTACATCTTTCATCCTTCTTATCTTGTTCTGTAAGGCTACTTGTAAGGATTCGACATACATTTTTCTTTTGGTGGCAAAATCTGCTCTGGCAACTAGTCCTTCCCAAATCATATCCTCTGCTGAGGACTTTTATTCCCTTCTTCAGGCTATAAGGATGTTCCTCTGGAACTTTACCCTGTCACCTCATATACTGTGTTAGCTTTCCCTTTCTGATCAGAGCTTCAATCTCATCCTTAAAATTTTAGCATTCGTCGGTGATGTGACCATGATCATTATGAAAGTGGCAATACTTGCTCTTATCCCTCATGTTGAGTTTACCTTTCTTCTTCTCGGGCAACCTGAAATGTTTGTGATGCTTCATTGCTACGAAGACTTCTGATTGGGAGGTATTTAAAGAAATGTTTCTATTAACACACTTTCTAAAGATCTTTGGAGGTTCCTTCATCTTTTTCAGCTCGCTCCAATCCTGATGGGACTCTTGCTATTTTTGCTTCCCTTTGCTTTTCTTAATCACAAACTCCTTTTCCTATTCTCTCTTTTCTAACAATACATCTTCAGCCAAAATGCACTTTTTGGCCCAAGCCATGAGGTTAATCATTGAGGCTGGTTTCTTTCTGGTTAAAGAGCTTAACAGTTTACCATCCCTGACACCATGGATGAAAGCTTCAATGGCCACTAGATTTGCCAAATCGGGCACTCATAGTGTTGCTTTATTAGATCTCTTAGCGAAAGCTCAAACAATTCTATCGCTTCTTTGTCTCATCCAGATAACCGAACTAGATGATTTTGGAGCCTCTTTCCTGCAAGCAAACCGATTCATAAAAGCTACAGCTAACTCCCTAAAGGGATGAATAGCGTACGATGGCTGCATATCGTACCATGTTTGGGCAAATCCTACCAATGTAGTGGGAAATGTTTACATCGGGCCAAATTAGTAGCATTATGGAATAGCATCTTATGATTGATGACTGAGACGTGGTCGATGGGATCGCATGAACCATTCAAGTACGACAATTTTGGAATCACGGAGTCTCTTGGTATAGGTACTCTAATTATCTCCTCTGACAAGGGACTATTCTCAAATTCTATAACATTTATGGCTTGAAGGGGCTATGGGTTTGGCACAATCTGTGTAGAAGCTGTGTGTAAGTGTGGTTTAGAGGATGTATCCCTTTGACACTAGGATTCTTCTTGCGAAGACAAGTTTGATAGGTGGCTTGTAATATATGGGTAACAGCCGCAGTGTTTAGTGGTGTTTGATTTGGGAAAGAAAAGGTGAAGGGTTAGGCAAATAGTTGTATTTGTGGTGGAAATATTTGGCTCATATAGTTTTGTATATTGGCGAACATTATTGGCAATGGCTGCCAGCTAAGTAGGTCAACAAGATGGCATGGCCACGTTCACCGGTTGCACTGGGATAAAAGAAGATGTATTAAAGTTTTTTCTTTGAGATTACCTATACATCCGAAACAAGGTGCAACTCTCTCTCTACCATGAAATTCCTCCCCCTTCTCTCTAGAACTTCTGAAATCAGCCACCATCACTCCTCCACACGCCAGCACCATATCGCCATCTTCCATTAAAAAAACCTTCAAACACTTCACCTCTCTACACCCCTCTTGCTTCCCGATTGCTTACTCATGGGAAAAAAGAAGAAAGTTTCTACTTCTTCTAGGCAAAGTGCAAGAATTCTTGCAAAGAAGCAAACGTTAGATAGTCCAAAAGCTTTTTCTTCTTCTAAAGATACTTTCAATTCTTCTTCTTCTTTTGAGAGACAAGATGCTTCATCCACCTCTAGTAAAGAATTTCAGGATGTGTTTAATGCACTTGAATCTGGTTGCACATATAAGGAACACCTTGATGCACAATCTAAAGCTAAGGTTGATTTGATTCATAAGCTCTCTTGTACTCCTCACTCAAGAAACTCTTCCTCTTCTAAATCTAACACTTTTGTTAGTCCGCAAAAAAAGAAAGTGGAAAAAGAGCTTGCACAGCACCTTTTTCATTCCCAAACTCCTTGTTTCGGCCATGGTGCCTCCAACGAAGAAGAAGAAGACTTGGATGCCCATACTTTATCTATTGGTCAACAACTTCCGGATAATAGCATTATTCCCGAGGTAATGCATGGAGAAAAGGAGATTGTCAGCACCTTTTCAACCTACTCCAAACAAGACTTGACAACTCACTCAAGTCAAACTCACTCAAAATCTGATCCATGTGACACTATGCTTGAAACACGTGAGCCATTGGGATTTTTCCCTCCTCTTGGAAACTCAAATCTTAAGAGCTTGGCTGACCCACTTAAACCAAGTCAGCCCTCTTCATTAAATGACATGGCAGCCATGTCATCAAATCCTCCTCTCAAAAACGACCCCAAGGCAGAAACATATGCAAGTTTTGGAAAGCAAGGGCACAACACTAAAGCAAACTATGATCAAGGCCGAGTCTTGCACCATGCTTACAGCCAACCTAATGCTTGGAAAAAGCCTCTTAAACTAAGGTATGTGCCTTCTACAAATGAACCTACTTCTAATTGGGGTGGGGTTTTTACGGAGCATATGCATACAAATCTGAAATTTGAGGAAGAGCATGTTTATAATGTGGTTGATGGAATTAGAGAAGTTGCTGATCCTCCTGAGGATTTATATGATGATGGGGACAATTTTTGGAGCCATTGCTTAGTTGGACAATTTATAGGTGCCCCCCACCCTACTTCCTAATCAAGAACATGGTTCATTTTGCTTGGAAGAAGTTTGGCAAGATTGACATTCATACTAAAGGAAAAGGTCTCTTTATCTTTGAATTTGAAAAAGATGAATTTTGTCAAAAGGTTCTCCAACAACTATGGCATGTTAATCATAGGCCTCTTCTTTTGAGAAAATGGGAGCCAAATCTGGAATTTGTTAATCTTTCATGCAAAAAAGTCCC
Organism: Cordia subcordata; assembly: GCA_028554755.1. Lineage (NCBI taxonomy): Eukaryota > Viridiplantae > Streptophyta > Magnoliopsida > Boraginales > Cordiaceae > Cordia > Cordia subcordata. Next base: position 10,857,295 of record JAPTOF010000021.1, on the reverse strand, counting down.
TATTTGGGTTAAGCTATGGGATGTTCCGATGTGCCTCTACTCCAAAAGAGGACTTGGTTATATTGCTTCCTTCATTGGGAAACCACTTCAAATGGATGCACTTACGGATTCAAGAAGAAACTTAGAGTTTGCTAGAGTGTGCATTGAAGTTGATTTGGAGAATAATCTTCCGGATGCTATATTCCCAAAGCTAAGAAACGGCTCTAAAGCAAAAGTTGGAGTTGAGTATGCATGGAAACCAAAAAAGTGCTCCTTTTGCAAAATGGTTGGTCACATTGAAGATTCTTGCCCTTCAAAGCCTCAACCTCAAAAGCAAACTCCTAAGCAACAACCTAAAGTTCACTATGAATGGCAAATTGTTGGCAAGAAGCAAGACCGCATGGAGAACACTACCAAAGAGCCCATGATTGCTGATTTGTCTCTTAATAAGAAGCACTCTACTTCTCGGCCTTCCACTCCTTGTCCCAAGATTATCAATGATCCCTCAAGCTCCAAGATGGTACATGCTAATCAATTTGAGGTTCTTGATCAAGGAAGGAATGTTAAAGATGATACATTGCAACACACTGAAAAGTCAAACTTGGATAAGAAGTTGGATTGCTCTAGCAATCTCAATGCCAATGATAATCAAATTTTGGAGCAATCAGCTCCTCCCCCAATCGGCCAATGAAGATTTGCTCTTGGAACATAAGGGGATTTAATTCCCCAAATAAGCAAAAAGAAGTGTTGAAGCTAATCAATAAACATCAATTAGACATTATTTGTCTTTTGGAAAATAAAGTGACTTGCAAAGATAAAGTCAATCTCATTAGTTCTCATTTTTGGAAGCTTGGATTTTCACACCATATGGATGATAAGGTTAAAGGTCGGATTTGGCTATTTTGGAGGAGCAACATTCAAGCAACTTTTATTGATTCTTGTGATCAAGCTCTCCTCTTTCACTTTGTTGACTCCTATAATCCACCATTCCTTGTTGCTTTCGTCTATGGCAGGAAGGAGCTACAAATAGGAAAAAGCTTTGGAATAAACTTGCAAGATGGACTTTTTGGTGTAAAGCTTATAATCTTTGCATTTTGGGTGACTTTAATGAGGTCTTGCACTGTGGGGATAAATCAAGCTCTTCTTCTATCCCCAAAAGTGCTTGGGACTTTAAATCTTTTGTTGCTAAAACAAATGTGCACGAAGCAAAATGACATGGACCTCATTTCACTTGGACTAACAAAGGTAATGTTAGCAACTTTTTGGCAAGCAAACTTGATAGGGCATTTCTGAATTCTATTTGGCTTCACAATTTTCATCTCTCTTTTCTTTTGGTGGAATGCCCGGGTGCTTCGGATCATTGCCCCCTTATTTTGCATACATGTAAGGCATGGAAATCTTCACCAAAACGATTCAAATTCTATAATGCTTGGACTTCTCATCCGGATTTCTTGAAGCTTGTGGAGGAGCATTGGAGTACACGGGTCTTTGGCACTCCAATGTTCATCCTCTTTCAAAAGCAAAAAATTCTCAAGCAAGCTCTCAAATCCTTTGATAAAACCCATTTTGCTTGTATTCCTAATGCTATCAAAGATCTTTATGGGGAGCTTGAAGCCACCCAATTTGCTCTTCTTAACGGTGGTTATAGTGCTGCCCTTCTTGACAAGGAAAAGGACATTTTAGCTAATTTGGAAAGGCTTGAATCAACTTACAAGGCTATGCTTATCCAAAAAGCTAGATTATCTTTGATCAATGAAGGGGATTCAAACACTAAGTTCTTTCATAATGTAGTGAAAGGAAGAAAAATCAGAAACACCATTGAAGCAATCAAGAATGAAAATGGGAATCTTCTTCTTGAGGACTTTGAGGTGAAAAATGAATTCATTGGCTACTACAAAAAGCTTCTTGGTTCAAAAGCTGATACTCATGTTAATGTGGATATCTTGAAGAGTATTATTGGGAAAGAAATTGATGATAATCTTGCTGCCACCATTTGTGCACCTATCACAAGGAATGAAATTAAGGAAACTCTTTTTTCCCTTAATCCCAACAAAAGTCCGGTCCGGATGGCTTCACATCTCATTTCTATATGGTTGCTTGGGATATTGTTGGAGAGGATGTTACTAATGCTATCAGCTCCTTCTTTGAATCAAGCAAGCTGCTTAGGAGGTAAATTCCACCATTATTGCACTTGTACCTAAAATTCCAAATCCCTCCATGGTTAAAGATTTTAGGCCAATATCTTGTTGCAACACTATTTACAAGTACATTTCGAAGATTATTGCCAATAGGATCAAAGCTTGCTTGCATCACTTAATTTCATGGAACCAATCAGCCTTTTTAAAGGGCCGGCTTATCAATGAGAATATCCTTCTTGCACATGATATATTAAGAGGTTATTCTAGAAGCCATATCTCCCCAAGATGTGCCATCAAAGTTGATCTTATGAAAGCTTTTGACACTTTTAATTGGAGCTTTATTGAATGCACTCTACTTGCATTTGGTTGTCCTCAAAAGTTTGTTGAATGGATCAAAGTATGCATTACAACTCCTAGCTTCTCTATTGCTCTTAATGGTGGTTTGGAAGGCTATTTCATTGGAGCAAATGGAATACGACAAGGTGACCCCATCTCTCCCTATCTTTTTGTTCTTTGTATGGAAGTGCTTTCTTGCATGCTTAACAAATTGGAGAATTGTTCAAGCTTTCGTTTCCATCCAAAATGTTCTCTTTTGAAGCTGAACTACCTTTGTTTTGTGGATGATCTCTTCATTTTTTGTAAAGGAGACTTGAGCTCTATAGATTGTATTTTGAATACTCTGAAGAACTTCTCTTTTTATTCTGGTCTGAAAATCAATGAAGCTAAGAGTGACATTTTCTTTGGAGGGGTCTCTTATGAAACTAAAATGGCTATCCTTGAAAGAGTTGGTTTCAATGAAGGTGATCTTCCAATTCGATACTTGGGCATTCCACTTGTTTCTAGAAAACTAAGGAAAGCCGATTGCTATCCTCTCTTGGAAAAAATTAATGCAAGAATTGATTCATGGTGCAACAATTGGCTCTCCTTTGAAGGAAAACTTGTGCTTATCAAATCCATTCTTATTCAACACTTTGCATATTGGGCAAATGCCCTTCTTATTCCTAAAGGTGTCTTGGTGCCATTGAATCAAAATTCAAAGCATTTTTATGGCGAGACACAGGGCCCAAAGTTGCATGGAAGGAAGTTTGCCTCTCCATGCATGAAGGAGGACTTGGAATTAGAAAGTTAGAGGAAGTCAATTTGGTTTGCATGCTTAAAGTCTTCTGGAGAATATATTCAGCCAAGGAAACAATATGGAGTCAATGGATTCGTACAAATTACATCAAAGATTCTTCCATTTGGGTGTTGCATACTCCTAAGGATGCTAGTTGGATTTTGAAGATTCTTCTTAAATGCCAAGGTCTTGCAAAGAATTACATTCAGCATAGAATTGGGAAAGGTACAAACACATTCTTTTGGATTGATAATTGGTACAAAGATGGTTCACTCTTGGAACATTGGTCAAGTACATTTCCAGCCCCTCCTCTCCTCTCAAAGGTATGTGACATCTTCTCTAATGGAACATGGAATTGGCCAACTCACCTTCAACATATTGATGTTCCAAATTTTATTCTTCATGGTGACAACATTGATAAAATGGTTTGGACTCTTTCTCCAAATGGAGACTTCTCCTTCAAACACACTTGGGAGCATTTTTGAAGGAAGGGCAGCCACTTCAAGGGTTATAACCTCATTTGGCACAAGGGGCACAATCCAAGGCATAGCTTTATTGTTTGGCTTGCATTCCTTGACCGTTTGAGCACAAGGTTCAGAATTCTTCATTGGGGGCTCAATATTAACCCATGTTGCATCTTTTGTAGAATGGGTTGTGAAACGAGGGACCATCTTTTTTTCGAATGTAGTTTCACTCGAAGGATTTGGAGAAATGGTCATCTTCTCGCCAAAATTCCGGAAAGCTTGATCTCTTGGGAAGACATTATCACTTATATCACTCCTTTTTCCCTTGAAAAGCATTTGAAAGCAACCATTATCAAACATTTCTTTTGTGCAGCCGTGTACCACATTTGGATTGAAAGGAATCAGCACATCTTCAAAGACAAAGCTAAAACCGAGGAGTTCATCTTCCATGCTATTTTTAATGATGTTAGAGTTAAAATCTCAAATTGTAAAAAGTTTCCTTCCTCACCTTTGAACAAATCATTATGCAAAGATTAGAGATTAGAAAATATTTTTGTATAGGTTCGTTTTGTACCTTCTCCATCTTGTACTTGTATTTTTAACACACTTTTATGGAAATTCTCACTTATCCCGCAAAAAAAAAGTTTTTGGGCCTGTTGGTTTGCTCTGGTGGGATCTGGTGGCCGAGGGCGATTCTTAGGAGCCTGTGAATGTGACCTGGTGGAAGTTGATAAACTTGTTGCTACTCGTTAGTCATATCCTCCTCTTCGACATAAGACTTACTGGCAGCTTGGCTTCAACTAATAGCCATATGAACTCAACGGGAATACTCAATCGATCTGTATAGACGGTGCCGATCTAATTCTGGAAAGAAACAAATAATAATCCTCGATAGAATCTCTGGTGATTGCTACCTGCAAAACAATGAAATCTAGGCATCGATGTGGTGCCGGCCAAAGAACCTTCAATACTTAAGTTAGAATATTTCTTTAGAGGGTAAGTTTCAAGAAGAAAGTGAGTGGATGGATTAGTTACCTCATTTTATACGATTGGGTCCTATTTATAGTTTGAGGATGGCTGGACATATGTCGCGCAGTTTTGTTTGTATTGATAGATGATCGGGATATATAGTTTTATCGAGTGATTACGTGAGTGGTCGGGGCAGTACCTAACAGTGACCTAGGCATAACCTTAGTTTAGGTCACCTTTGCACTTCGTTTTCTCTTTGAAGGACACAAGTACAATCCAATCCCTTTTCAGGGTCAATACCGACAGAAGCAGTAATTTCTTCACTTTCCAATTGCTGGGCCTCCCTCATTATTGGCAAGTCAAGAGACGCACTACTCTAGGGGATTTCACCAATCTTAATAACTTGATTATCAGGGGAAACGGTCATAGGGTCCTCAATTTCTTCCCTCACCACAACATCACGGCCAAAGTCCATTGGTATTACTAGGATCATCAGAGAAATCTCTCACCAAAAAAATCTAAGAGGAAATCCTCGCCGAAGCTTAAGGCTAGAGCCTCTTCAAGGGCATCAGGGCTAGTAGGGGCAGAAGCATCAGAAGTCCCTAGATTATCAAAGATATCAAAAAAATCTAAAGAAACTCTAGTCCTACGATCAACAAGCTTAGGCTCTAATGGATTATTCTCGTTAGTTTTGAACGAGTTAGGAATATCAAACATTCAATGCTTGAACCCAAAGCACAGAAAGTAAAAAAAACAAAGAATAGGCACATATAAAGACCAATTCAAACTATAGAGATAGATAAAAATGCAAGATGAAAGCAAAGGATGAAAAGGGTATGTACCTGTGACGAAGATAAATATATGCAAGACCTTGGAAGGAGGATGAATAACACTAGGGAATGACACCAAGAAAACCTTTAGTGAAGGCTAAGAGTGGAGAAACAATAGAGCAAAGCACAAGGATTTAGCAAGATAGAGAGAAAATTCTAGATTACCAAGCAGCGAAGTAAGCAAAAATGTAGAAAAAGAAGAAAAATTTGTATTTATACCTCTTTCGCATTTGAATTTCAAAATATGATGCCAAAAGCATTGGATATGCAAACATTTATGTCTCTAGTGATGGCGCAGTCATGGTTTTGATAAAACGCCATTATGACAGAACGAGCACATTGATTCATGAATCTCATGCATGCGAGAAAGAAGAAATGATCTAAAAGCATGCGCCAGGAACCCAGAAAATGCCTAAGTCCAAGACAGATGATCAGGGGTCATTTGGTGACACCCTAGATCAAGACATCCCTAATTGAGGGCTATTGATAAGGGACGAATCATGCCTGTGACCGTCAAAGAAAAAACGGAGCACAGAGACGACCCGAACTAAGGTTATGCCTGGGTCCCTGTAATGTACTACCGATAGAGCAGTACTGACTGAACGCTCACGTAGCCACCCAATAAAGTTACATCTCCGAATAATCTATCAATACAAATAGAACGTACAAGACACGTGTCCAACCACCCCTAAACTATAAATAGGACCTAGTCGTACTATATGAGGTAATTAATCCATCACCTTCACTCTCTTCCTAAAAACTTACCCTCTGAAGAAATATTCTGACTTAGGTAATAGTGGTTCTTTGGCCAGTACCACATCGGTGCCTAGATTTCGTTATTTTGCAGGTAGCAACAACTAGAGATTCCATCAAGGATTATTATTTGGTTATTCCCAAAATCATTAGTATATTATTAAGGGGAGAAAAAGAAAAGAAAGAAGGCCATTTCGGCCAAGCAGATTTTGCAACTGAAAACACACATTTTCTCCCAATTTTTTCACTCTCTCACTTTCTCTTTCTCATAAACACATACGATAAGAGGGGTAGCTTAGGATAGGGTCTTAGGAGGAGTTTAAGCTCACTTTTCTTTTCTTTTATATGCTAAAATCTGCAGAAATTAGCGGACTAACTTGCTTTAAATTGGCTTTTTTTTCCCCTTATTTTTCTCTACTTTTTCTTTATTTTCCATTATCTTAATTTAGTATACACTTAATACACTAAGTGGGTGCCTTTAATTGCAAGTTAGAAGCTAATCTTGAGCTAGAATTGGAGCAAAAAGTATGCAGAGAATTTTTTCAGAAGAAGTGCTTAAACTTATTCTTAACAAAGGGGAAGTGTAATCTACTCTTGGAATTTGACTTGTACAAGCAATATATAAAATGTTTGTGGAGTTAAATTTCAGATTTGAGCTTTATTTTTACATGTTGATTTAGCTATTTTGACTAGGGTTGAAATCTTGTATTTGATGTTAGAAGTTTTGGTTGAGTACATGATGTTATTTCTATGCTTTTCCTACATGATTAGTGCTAATTATTGTTATATACCCACTTGGACTATTTATTTATTGTTAATATGATATAGGTATGCATTAAAAATCATGTGCTTACGCTTGACAGTGAGCCTAATGCATTCTTGAACTCCCTGAAGTTAAGGGTGTGCCTTGACTTCTACATTTGCATTGATTCAATTCTTGCTTCACTTATTAGCTTAAAACTTATCATTGTGGACCATAGCTACACCCAATCTTGTTACAGGACCAGGGCAAGAGATGCACCACTAATCACAGATAATATCAGGAATTAGCTAGCTAAATTGTTGGACTGGCATAAATAATTAATCGACTTGTTGCCCTAGGCTAATGGACAATGCTACACCCAAGGGCTAGTATTGCACCTACACCCTAGGAGATCGCACCGTTAGGTTGTGTAGAACACTTGTCGCTCGCTTGATCTATTAGCGTGAAAGCTTAAATTGCATAGAGAAATCTACACTCGATCATAGAGATAGGGTTCCACTTGTAACTTGGGATAATACATCGGTAGTTGGTTGAGTTAGGTAATCGGATAGCCAATTGAATTAGCAAAAGGATGAGCATTGATGTAAGACCAAGAATCCTCACCTAGTGCAAAATTCCAACCTGAGACCTTTTCCCAACCTCCAAAACCCCTAAATCCCTTTCCCAAAGCTTACCGTAATTATTCCTAGTTGCCATCTTCATTCGTTTCAACTTTCTTTTAGTCTAGCTTGCGTACTTTAGTTTTCATCTGCTTTATTGCATTGAAGTTTTGCTAGCCAAAAACTAAGCTTCCTTTAATCCATCACCCACACTTTCATTCACGTAACTTTTTTGTTGGACACAACCACACTAGTCCAAGCTAAGGGACCTTCTTGTGGAGACAATCCCGCACACGCGTACATTGTGCTAGACATGATTTGGACGCTCGTAGGTAATTAACTTGGTGCAATTTAACCTTAATTGTTCTATCTCACCAAGTTCACATCAAGTTTTTGTGCCATATCTGTTTTACTATCTCATGACGTAGAGTTTCAAGGCATTGCTTGACTTTTGTTGTAACTCTGTTTCTGTTGAGTGAATATCATCTTTTGACCAACAAAAAAAGGGAAAGAGAGAGGTAGCACCTTAGATAGTTCAGTAAGAACGTCAACACAGATGCAACCTTTTTCTCAAACTTAACCTTTACGGTCAATGCATTGTTTCAGTATTATAAATTTTATATGGAAACCACTCAAGATCCTTCATCCACGACGCTGCTGAAAATTATAATGTAAATGATTCTTAGGGTTTGAATCAATTACGGACTTCAAATTGTTACAAATAAATTCGATCTTAGTGTATTTAAATTGCATCAGAAAGAAAACCATTTCTTAACACAAAATCAATTGGATCAATGGAGAGATACGTGTTGAGATAACGTTTGAGTTAAATTAGATAAATTTGTACATGAATATGGTATTTAAATAAATCAGACTCCTGATGTTAAAGATTTAAATAAGACTCCTCAGGATGTTAAAGATTTTCCTTTTCGTGAATGCTAGGCCTATATCCACTTGCGCAATGCACTTCAATTCCCCACAGAATAAAATGCTGTTAAAACTACTCTCCATGAACTAGAACAGACTGAAATGGTACGGTCTTTATTTCTACGAAGGTGGAGTACTCCTTGCTCATTGGTTGTTTCCATGGCTCGCCATCCATCTGCATATAAGCCTCCGTCCAATCTCCCCCTCTCAGCTCAAACCTGATGGATGAAGCCTAGAAAATGTAGAATTCACTTAATCATTTATCACAACCATGAGTCGCATTAACCAATGACCCCACTCCAAACAACATATAAAGCTAAAAGAGAGAATTTTCAGTGAACATAAGGCTGCTGATAGATATGGAGTAAAAATGAGAGTTCAAAATACCAACAAATTTATAGTAAGTAAACTGCGAATGCGACAAGATTAGCAGGGTTCTTCCACCTACTTATGGCTTTCAGCTGTAGACTTTTAAATAAGAAGTTGCTGCGTCCTTCTCACAGCAGAAGTGCACTCTACGTAAAATTTTCCAATGAAATTAGCTGTGCTTCTGCTTGTACTCTATGGTTACATACCCTAGAGGCTAGAGAAGACAGGAGAGAAATGTTTTTTTCCCCTCGAGAACTCTTTCTATCTTTTCCTTCCAATTTGCAACTTCCTCCCCTGCAGCTTTCTCCTAAGTATCTCATATATTCATCACTTGTTCCTTTTACTTAATAGCTTTGGATAGTCATAGCAAACCATAAACAAATAGAGCAGGAAGGCAAAAGAGCAACGTAACCATAAAATTTCCTTCGTGAATGCTTTTGAGGCACTAATCATTCTGAAATTACAATGCAAAGTTTGTGCACAGTTGCAGTTGATCAACAAAGACAACTATTAACAAAGCTCCCCTACCCGTCTTTAAAGAGCACCAGCTTTAATCCGGTTTGAACCCATTTTAGACGCATTGCTGAATAATTTTGGAGAAGGATAGTCAACAAAATGAATATAGAGCACCACTGAACACATGTAAGAAAAATCTCTGTAGGTTATATATGCAATATATAATTTATGTAGCTTCTATCAATAGTCTGCAGATGAATAAAGCTATCCATTACTTTTAGAGGAATGCGCTTTTAGGCATGCTTTTGTGCTAAATTTGAGCATTGCAAGAGGATGACGAAATATGATGCTATTTCAGTCATTATTTGATGATTGTTTTTATCAAATTATCCAAAATCCTGTTCTTTAGGATTAGGAAACCATAGCTTCAATTGATGAAAGATGTAATAAGACGACGGAATATGGTGCAATTCCTGTAGGTCCTATAGGTTTTCTTCCTTTAATAAATTATACATTATTTCTAATCATCTATCCATTATCTTGCACTATTAAAAATTAAAAAAAAAAAGATACAGAAATTTTCATGTTTTCGTTTCATGGAAATTATAAATATGCAGTTTATCCAAAGTCTATATAATAAAAAAGGAACCCTCGTCATGAAATTTTCAGCATCAATTTAAGTAATTTTTCTGATAGCAGGTATTTGATTTCCGCTCGAGTTTATGAAGATCAAAATCACGAAAGAAAGATTTTCTTTTTTTCTTGGGTCAAAGTGAAAGAAAGAATATTATTTAACAGATACTAAACCATTTACTGGTTAGTTGTCTGATTGCTCAGGTAATTGATTTTTTCTAGACTTCATTTAGCAGTTTAATAGATTCCTTACCTCACCAAATTTAAAAATAAATGAAAAGGAAAGAAGAAGAAGAAATCTGCCTATCTATGTATACATAGTTACATACATATACATGTATAAATATTGGCCACCAACACAAAGAAGTACTCTTAGCAGCAATATATAAACAATATGCATTGCATGAGATTATGTCTCAGGTTGGTCAGACTGCATGGTTATTTTGGTTAGTCGAGTTGCTTTACGCATAAACATCAGATAAATTTCTACACAACATACTTTTCATGGTCAAGAAATAAGGACCTCAGAAAGGACGTTAAAACTTCCCAAGAAGTCTTTAGTAATATTGGTAGTATAATGGTAATTATCAGTATTATGGTAACTGTCTGCTAGGGTAGTAATTCTCCATTATGGTAATATTCTCACGTCAGAGAAATAGAAAACTTTGCATGTTATAAATAAGGCCAAGTACACAGTATGTACTAAGTTATTCTCTTCAATTCTAATGTTTTGTCCCCTTCAACATGTTATCTAGAGTTAGGTCAAGATATTAAGGTTTGTTCCAACAAAAATTGTTTCTATCAACAAACCCTAAACACAAACCCACCCTAACACCCACAAAATCCACCACAACACCCAAAAAGAAAAGTTACCGTTTACACGAGGTTATCGTTCACACAAAGTAGTATGCACAAATGTTTTTCTTGAATTTTTTTGTTTCTTCATGGTTTTTGTTCCTAGTTGCAAAAGGATATACAGAGGTTTATGGCATTGATTATGATGATACCTTTTTTCTTACTGCTAAAATGTCTTCGATTTGTATTGTTCTTGCTCTTGCAACAAAGTCTAACCAGCCGCTTTATCAACTTGATATTAGGAATGCTTTCCCTAATGGTTCACTTGAAGAAGAAATATACATGGAGCAACCACCAAGGTTTGTTACTGAGGGGGAGTCTAGCAAGGTATGTCGGTTAAAGATATCGTTGTATGGTCTTAAATAGTCACCTTGAGCATTGTTTGGTCAATTTAGTGAGGTTGTCATCAAGTTTGGATTGTCAAGATATGGGGTTGATCATTCAGTCTTTCATTGACACACTTCCTTTGGGAAACACTTATTACTAATTGTTTATGCTGATGATATTATCATAATAGGCAATGATCTTACAGGTATATGTGACCTGAAGGCATGTTAACATTAGCACTTTCAGATGAAAGACTTGGGCCAATTGCAATTGCACTACTTTCTTGTCATTAAGGTTGGCCGTTCAGATCAAGGTATTTCTATTTATCAGCATAAATATGTACTTGATATGTTAATAAAAGCAAGAATACTCAAGTGCAAACCTTGTGAATTGCCAATGGACCCAAATGTCAAATTTATATGAAATAAGGGGGAGCCATTACAAGATCCAGGAAATGCAGAAGGTTGGTAGGCAAGCTTAATTATCTTACTGTAACTCGTCTAGATATTTCCTTTGTAGTGAAATTGATCAGTCAATTTGAGTTCGCCACAAAAAAGTCATTCGAATGTAGTCATTTGTATCCTACAATACATTAAAAGTGCTCTAGGGAGAGGGCTGCTATATGAAAGAAGATGAGGTATGAGTATTGTTGGCTATTCTGATGCAAATTAGACAGGATGTCCGAATGATAAGCAGTCCATCTTTAGCTATTGTGTGTTCTTTGGCGGAAATCTCATATCTTGGAAAAGTAAGAAGCAACCGATCGTAGCCTGCTCAAGTGCAGAATCGGAATATAAAGCTATGGCATTATTGGTGTGTGAGCTAATTTGGGTGAAACACTTGTAGGACGAACTTGGGGTAGTTTGCCCTCAGCCTATGAAGTTAGTATGCAATAACCAAGTAGCAATACATATTGCAACCAATCTCGTCTTTCATAAGAGGACCAAGCACATTGAAGTAGATTGTCACTTTGTAAGTAGGAAAGTCTTAGTTAAGGAGATTGTTACGTCACGTCAATTCAAATGATCAGTTAGCAAATCTTTTTACTCAATTCTTAAGGGGTCCTCGTGTTGAGTACATTTGTTATAAGCTGGGCACATACGATATTTATATTCTAGCTTGAGGGGGAGTGTTAGTAGTATTAGTAGTATTATGGTAATTGTTTGTTATGGTAATAGTATTATAGTAATTCTCCGTTATGATAATATTCTGACATTAGAAAAATACGAAACTTTGTATTGGAAAACTTTGTATGCTATAAATAAGGCCAAGTACACAATATGTACTAAGCCATTCTCTTCAATTGTCTTGTCTCCTTCAACAAAGCCTTATCATTTCAGTCACAAATTCAACTCTTTCATCTTACTCCTTGAAGTAGTCCCTCTGCCTCATGATTCTTCTCCTATGGTAGCCCGTAATATCTATCCGATAAATACTGTATTGAGCCCTGATCTCTTACAAAGGTCTTTTATATTAAAGTTGGTTAAAGAGACTATTTAAAGGGAGCTATGATCTCTTACAAAAGTCTTCTATATTAAAGTTGGTTAAATAGACTGTTCAAAAGAGGATCTTGCTACCACTAAACTTATTTGTGTAGATACCAGTAGCGACTTAGAAGTAGCCCTATATCCAGCAACAGATGTTATTTGTGCAAACATTTAAGACTCAATAGCAAAAGAAGTTGGCGGGGTTCTTCTACAGGTTCAACTATAGTATTCACACACTATAGATTGTTTGCACTTAAAACAAGCCGCCTAAAGCTTTGTTTACAATTGGGGGCATCTTAAACCATATATAATTCCAGGTTTTCTTCTTCTTGCAAATGATCCCCTTATTATATACAATAGAATTCACCCAATATCCACCCATTTAGAGGCAATTGGATTGCACTTTTCATTGACAAACATAAACATCATGTGCCCATTGAATGAGATATATTTTGTAAACATCATTTATGAACTCCTATGATGAGATACTTGTACAACCAATTACTACACCACTGGAACTTGGCCAACCAAGAGAGAGAGAGAGCACTAGTTCCAAACAAGAAGAGTCTGGAAAGGGGAAAAGGGAAGAAAACCAGAAATAGGAAGCAATTAGAAGAAAGTGCAAAAACGAGAGCCACATAAGCTACTTCCCTAGGGTTCCTTCAGATTTGCTAGCAAATAATTTGAGGACCATTTCATAAATGACGCCATGATTGTATAAAATTCTCTTTTTTTGCAATTTGATGCATTCTCTAAAAGTTGAATAACTTAACACAAGTACCAAGAGTAAAATGTGATAATACAGTACCTGAGCAATGTGTTTGGCAGAGATAAGTTCAACCATAACTAGTGAAGCATGCCATCCTTGTTTCATGCCAAAAATTTCTAAAAGACCATCATCTGCATGGGCCTCCACAAAGCCTCTCTAAATATTCAATAGGCATGTATAAAGATGTGTGATCAATGACTTCTATACAAGCATATATGTATATGCAAATATATATATAAACCACTACATATTAATGCAATATGTCTTATGCAAAACACAATATCTACATGCAGAACAGATAAAGTACGAAAAGCCATTGGACAAAAACTTTCACAAACTGATATTGAATATTAAAATACAATACAAGCAAGTGGTGGACATTCTGCATAACAAGTATATCATTTGGAAAGACAAAAATGAACTAAAAACAAAAAGAGCAAAAGGATTAAGCAGTACTAGCTTTTCTTCCATGTACATAGTTCTTCCACTAGGATTTGTCCTCTAAATCTTCTTTCTCAAACATCACTTGCATAACTAATACCAGTACACTTTTGTTATTGGATAAGAGAAAAATATTAATAATTGTCTCGAAGACAAAGGTAGATCAATAAGTAGGATAATAGATAGTTGCAAAAACCTTAATAAGTGGCTGAATGGGTATAAGTACACAAAGAGACATATATAACTACACCATGTGATGGATCAGTGGAAGATAACATTAGTTGCTTGTGAACAGAAGGTTGGATTACTATTTTTATTTGCTTAAGAAAGTAACAAAAAGTAATAATGATTAATGTACTTCTAATAAAGACTATAGACCATTTTGGAGAAAATCCACAATACCTTTTCCAAATATTCTGGCTTTAAATTACCCCAAGGATTTCTTCCACTTCCGTAGCTAGGAAGATTTAGAGCAACTATAGACCTAACACTAAAGATAGAGCAATGTTAGGAGACATAGTACAAGTACAAAAAATGTCCAAACCATTGAAGCGAAGATATCAATTATGGGCTTGATGTCAATATATATACAGACACACCTTGAAGTCTAAAAAATTGCACAAGAGCTTGACATGTCATCTGTCTAAATAACAGAGAACTTAGACATGTCAACTTAAAAGTTTCTTAATTTTACTAAACATTGTTAATGTTTTTAAAATGATAAAATGCATTAGGCTGATAGTAGTTGCAATATATAGCATGCTAATTTAAATTGACAATGAATACATTTAGTCAAATATACTATTATCAAATATTACATATATAGTGTTGATTTTAATTAAAGGGCACATACTATGTATATAATATAATTCACAAATATGAGTATTAAAGTGGTGAAGAAAGACCTACATAAGAACTCCATGTTTCTTATTGACATATCAAAAAACATACTTACAATAGACTTCTATTTTTATAGGCACTGAATAAATTTTGAAAAGGTATGAAACAATGTCAAATTCAAATTAGAGTCATGAGTAGAATTTACTAGTTGGAAATGCATTCGTCAAATTTTAAGGCAAGTTTTCATCTTTTTTTTTTTTGTCATTTATTAATAAAATTTAGTTGACAAATGTTCCCAATATTTTTTATTGTTAATTTATCGAAATAATTTAATTAAGGTCCTCCTAATATTACTTATAAATGAAATGTAACAAGAGTTGGAATCAAGCTAAAAACATACTAGAATCTGTGTAGCATAGGCATAAGTGCTAGTATTAATTTATTTGCAGAGATTCTCAAAACAAATTTTGAATAAAAATCTCCAAATATATTGTCTTAAAAAAATTTGGATAATCAATCACTAAAGTAGTGACTGCTACAACTGACAAGCAATAGTAGGTGAAAAATAGTTGCAGATATCATGTAAAATTTTTTAAATTAAAATCAACCTTGAAGGAATAGGTATTCTCTCCCATTCTGAGCAATTAACCTTCTTAACGTGCAATCTTAGAATGTTCTTCAGGCCCCTGCACAAATAACAATTATGTATGAAACGTAATGTTTACTTTCAAAAAGATGTTTCATTGTGCTCTAGTCTTAATATAACTTACAATGAACATTTTATAGAGTGCATATATTCACTTTGATGACAAACAACATAGAAGTGGAATACAAGACACTTATATACGTACACACATAGATGATACATATAACTATATACATATATATATATATATATATATATGTTTATATATATGATTCATTTATTGTTTTTGTGGTCTGCATGTAATCCATCCAAGGCTTAGGATAAATAAATACTACATCCATGCCTAAAATGAAAAATAAAATTGTAATATATATTGAAAATAAATTATAACGTCAACTATATTTATTAATTCTCAAACTCATGTAATCATGACCGACTACATATCATCAGGCTCCTTAAAAAAAGTGATACTTAAACATGACGCAAGAATATAAGAATGCATTGACTAAATATTAAGATTACAAACTGTTAGTAGTGTTGATTAGTGGTGTAGTATTTATTAGTGGTGTTGTTATAATTCTCCCAAATTGGAGAATTAAGGACCCTTGCCTTATGACTCAATGTTATAAATACAGGTATGTACATAATGAGTACCAACCTATTTTCCTCAAAAACCTAATGTCTTTTTTTCTTTTAATATGGTATCTAGAGCTAGGTTTAGACATTAAGATTTCCCACCCCATGACAAAATTCTTTTCCACCAAAAAACCAAAACGACAAAAGAAACCCCACCACCAAACCATAAACTCACACACCTTAACACCTACGAAATCATAATACTATTTTGAAAAAAATTCAAATCTATTACTATTCACACTCAGTGCTAAATTTCATCGCCAACGTGCCTAAACGCCAATCCCTTGCCACCAGCTTGTTCCCCTCCCTTCGGTGACCGTATAGCTCTTGCATTGTCGTTAAATTTGACTGGCAAAGTGCCCTATGCTCAATTGGCTCTTTTCAAGAATTTCTTTTCACCCTTATTCCAAGGCCCTTTTTGGTGCGTAGATAGCATCATAGGGACCTTTATCCTTGGCCGACCATTGTGGTGCTGTAGATACCTCTCCCAAGCTACGTGTGAGCTTCACGTGCCACCATAGCTGTGTGCGTACCTCACGCACCAACGTGTCTCTAGCATCTCGAATTCTAGCATGCTCCATGTTGCTTGTCCTTCCCTTGTGGCTAGTTGTTTTATGTTTTTCTTGAAGTCTTCATTTCTTTTCCACATAGTGTTTGTTGTCTACCTCTCTTAAATCCAAAAAAGAAAACAAATAAATAAACAAAAAAAGGAACAAAAAGAAGTCCATTCTTCTCATATTCAACCGCCTAAGTCAGTTTTCCCTGTCAAACTAGCAAAAGGATCTTCCTGCTATCGTTTAGTATGGCTTCCACGTGTCCTACATCCTTAATATCCCTTTATTCAGTCTTGTATCTTCCTAATTTTCTTGCAACTTTTGTCTATTAAACTTAACCGAATAGTTTCATTGTTGCCTTCAAGTCACATATACATGTAAGATCATCTCTTGTTATTATAATATCGTTAACATAAATAATTAGTAACAAATGTTTCCAAGCGGAGGTGTGTCGATAAAAGACCGAATGATCGACCCCATATCTTGATAATTCAAACTTGATAACAAACTCATTGAATCGACCAAACCATGCTCGAGGTGATTGTTTAAAACCATACAACGGTTTCTTCAACCAACATACCTTACCGAACTCCCCTTGAGCAACAAACCCTGGTAATTGCTCCATGTATACTTCTTCTTTAAGTGAACCATTAAGGAAAGCATTCTTAATGTCAAGTTGATGAAGTGGTCAGTCACACACAGTTGCAAGAGCAAGAACAGTACGAACCGAAGGCATCTTAGCAACGGGGGAAAAGGTATCAGCATAATTAACACCATAAACCTGTGTATATCCTTTTGCGACCATGTGAACCATCAAGTAATCCACATTTCCATCATGAGAACACTTTATTGTATAGACCCAACGAAAACCAACAACTGTCTTCCCAAGAGGTAGATCTAGCAAATCCCATGTATCATTAAATTGTAAAGCCGACATATCTTCCACCATTGCACCATGCCAACCCGGACGACCAAGTGCCTCTGTTAAATTAGACGAGACAGATATAGAAGAAAGGGAAGCAACAAACAATCGATACGAGGGTGACAGAGAATGATATGAAACGAAATTAGATATCGGATGTTTAGTAGTACAAGAGTGAATACCTTTATGAAGTGTAATAGGAACATCCAAGTCGAAGGGCAGAGGAGGCAAAGGATCTAGAGAGGGCGAAGCCAGTAGCATAAGAGCAGCAACAAGTGGGCGATTACATTGATGATAGTCTTGAGGTCCGGACAATCAAAGCGTGACAGGGCAGGATCAGGGGATGTTGGCGCAAGTAAATGCAGGACATCCAACGGAGCACTAAAGAGAGGCATAGAAAGTAGAAGATCATCAATTACTGATGTAGAGAAGTAGGACGTAGAAGAAAAGAAGGGTTGAGACTCAAAAAAGTGACATCAAAACAAAAAAATAATTTATTCAACTCAGGAGAGTAGCAACGATAGCTTTTTTTATGACAAGTATACCCAAGGAAAATGCACTTGATGGCAAATGGACCCAATTTATCAAAAATAGGAGTCAAGACATGAACAAAACAAACATATCGAAATACCTTATATGGTAATAAATAAATAGACTAATGGGGAAAAAGAACAAAAAATGGTATTTGGTT
The DNA here is from genome assembly GCA_028554755.1 of Cordia subcordata. Classification (NCBI taxonomy): domain Eukaryota; kingdom Viridiplantae; phylum Streptophyta; class Magnoliopsida; order Boraginales; family Cordiaceae; genus Cordia; species Cordia subcordata. Next base: position 10,839,133 of record JAPTOF010000021.1, on the reverse strand, counting down.
TTGAAAAACTGAGGAAGGCATGCAATTGATGATATAACAGGCAGAGAAAACAGCATCATCCCAAAAACAAAAAGGAACATTCATATGAATAAGAAGGATACGAACAGTCTCAATTAGGTGCCTGTTCTTATGCTCAATAACCCCATTTTGCTAAGAGGTGTAAGCACAAGATGATTGATGTATAATGCCACTATTTTGAAGAAAAGAAAAAAAAGACGTAGAAAAATACTCTTTGGCATTGTCACTTCGTAACATACGAATAGATGCATTAAAATTGATTTTTCACTTCAGCACAAAAGAGAGAAACATGGAAAATAACTCAAAACAATCTTTCATTAAATATAACCAAACAACAAGAGAGAAGTCATCAATAAAACTAACAAAATAACGATATCCAAACTTGGAGACATGACGACTAAGCCCCCAAATATCATAATGAACTAATTTAAATAGGGCATTAGCCCGCTTATTGACACAATTAACAAAAGTTGTGCGAATATGTTTACCTAACTGGCAAGTCTCACAATAGATATCTCTAACACTTCCCAAACTAAGAACCATGTGCTTAAGACTTGAAAGATTGGGATAGCCAAAATGACTGAATGACTTTAGGGGTGGAAACGGCTGTAAAAGCTATAGAAAAATTAGTATCAAGATAGTAAAGGCCACTAGATTCATGCCCTAGGCCAATCTGCTCGTGCGTTCTCTGATCTTGAATAACTACAGAATTAGATGTAACAGTGACAGAACAATTAAATGATTTAGCTAACTGACTAATAGACAACAAATTGTAACGAAATTAGGAAGGCACAAGACAGAATAAAGGAAAATAGAGGATGTGGGAGACGAAGAACCAATATTAGACACAGTAACAGAAGAACTATTTGCAAGTCTGACCGGGGAGATAGACTTAGGGGGTTGAAGAGGAGAGCAAAGAGAACAATTACCGCTTATATGGTCTGATACACCAGAGTCTAAAATCCACTTACCAGAACTGGACGAAGACTAGGAAAGATAGGCAGATGTAGCAGGGAAAACATGTGCATAAGAAGTAGTGAAAGGTTGGGCAGCTTGCTGCAAAGCTTGTAGCTAAAGATAGTGCTTGTACTCTACTTCAGATAAGGTAAAGGTGGAAGAACTAGAGCTGGCCTGCTGTAGTGGTGGAGCTATCAGAGATGATCCTCATCGTTTACATGGGCAGCATTAGCATTGTTAAAGGGTTGACCGTGTAGATCCCAGCACTTGTCCTTAGTATGTCCCAACTTGTCATAATAGATGCATTGTAGTCAAGAAGTATTACCGGATCGCCTTTCTCTATGATGACCACCATGACCATGACCATCACGAGAAGCATTATCTTGATGTCCACCAAGCTGAGGCTGGACAAGCAAAGCAGATTGGTTTGACGGATTTTGGACAAGATTCCCAATAGATGTGTGATCAAGGTACAAATAAACTTCAGACATTAACAGTAGTGTTGGTCCCAAAAGAATCTAAAATCGAACGGACTCATGCTAAGGAGGAAGGCCACAAAGCATACAACGTGCAACATCAATATCAGTAGGGAAGATATCATTGTACTCATACATGGCATGTCAAAATCGACCAAAATAAACTTGAAGACCACGATCATCCAACTAAATATGGAGGAGATCATTGACGACATCATAGATGTGACTAACATTGCTGGTGTACATCTCTTTCACCAAAGTCAATTTAGCCTTACAAGAAAGATACTCATCATGCAATTCGAGTTCAATGGATTGTAATAGTAAACTAGTAAGTTGTGCGTCAACGCATCCCCAAATTCATTTATTGGTAATGGACAAAGTAGTTAGAACATCATTAGTTAAATGGTCTTCCAAGTCTTGCCCTCGAAACCATAGTATAACGGCAGAACACCAATAGGAGTAATTTCAACGAGTGAGTTTAGTCGTAGTAATAGTGGGGTGCCATTGAATATAGGCACGACAACAGAGGTAACAGACTCAATAACAATAGTAGAAGCACTAACAGTGTATTTGGAGGGATCTATACTAATTAGTAGCACTCAATCAATGCAAAAGGGCAAAGCAAGAAGACCAATTAATAAAGTATAGAAAGAAGGGGACAACTACACTAACAACTTGTCATGACAACTTTTCTGTTGGGGTGTTACTGCTCTATTCCTCTCTCTCTCTGTCTCTGTCTCTCTTTTCTTTTTTTTTTTGGGGTTAAGAGAGACAGACAACAAAAACCACAATCCTGGACAAATTAAACAAAAAATTCATCTGCGTGAGTAGTAACCTCACGTGAATAGTGGCCTCGCACGAACAATAACTTTTTTTTTTGTGGGGTGCTTTGGTGGATTTTGTGGGTGCTAGGGTAGGTGGTGTTTTGAAAGAAACCCTAATGTCTTGACCTAGATCTAAATACCATGTTGAAGGAAATAAGACATTAGAATTGAAGAGAATGACTTAATACATATTGTGTATTTGGCCCTATTTATAACATACCAAGTTTCCTATTTCTCCACTTACCATAACAGAGAATTTCCATAACTCTATTCCCATATGTCTATTATCATATTCTACTACTAACAATGGTAATATTGTTATAGTAATTTTCCATTATGGAAATATTCTCACATTGAAGAAATAGGAAACTTTGTATTAGAAAACTTTGTATGTTATAAATAAGGGGAAGTACACAATATGTACTAAGCCATTCTCTTCAATTCTAATATCTTGTCTCCTTCAACAGTATACATGGAGCATTCATCAAGGCTTGTTGCTGAGAAGAAGTCCAGTCATGTATGTTGGTTAAAAAAAAATCCTTGTATGACCATAAATAATCATCTTAAGCATGGTTTGGCCGTTTCAATAAGGTTGCTATCAAGTTTGGATTGACTAGATATGGGGTTGATCCTTATGTCTTTTATCCGACATACTTCCACGGGAAAATACTTATTACTAATTGTTGATGTTGATGATGTTATCACAACTAAAGATGATCTACAAGTATATCTTACCTAGGGGCATGTTTACATCAGCACTTTCAAACAAAGAACTTGGGACAATTACACTGCTTTCTTAGCATTTAGGTTGCCCGTTCAAATCGAGGTACTTTTATTTGTCAGCATAAATATGCACTTGATATGTTGACAAAAGCTAAAATGCTTGGGTGTAGACCTTGTGAGTCACCACTGGACCCAAATGTCAAACTTGTGCCGCACGAGGTCTAGCCATTACAAGATCGAGGAAGATAGGAGATTGGTTGGCAAGTTCAATTATTTTAATGTGACTCGTGCAAATATTTCCTTTCTAGTAAGTGTGGCTAGTCAGTTCTTGAATTCATCATAGAAAAATCACTTGAATGCTATCATTTGGATCCCACGATACATTAAAAATGCTCCAAGAAGAGGGCTATATACAAGAGAGGAGGCATGAGTATTCTTGGCTATTCTGATACGAATTGGGAAGGATGTCTGGATAATAGACGGTCCGCTTTTGGCTACTGTGTTTTCATTGGTGGAGACCTCATCTTTTAAAAAGTAAGAAGCAACCAGTTATAGGCCACTTAAGTATTGAATCAGAGTACAAAGCTATGGCATTGGCTATATGTGAGTTAATTTAGGTGAAATACTTGCTGGAGTAATTTGGAGTAGATTTTTCTTAGCCTAGAAAGCTAATATGTGATAATCAAGTGGCAACACATACAATCCAGTCTTCTATGAGAGAACCAACCACATCAAAGTACATTGCCAGCTTATGAGAAGTAAAGTATTAGCTAAGGAGATTGTTAGTAGTATTGGTAGTGTTGTTATAATTATCCCACATTGGAGAATTAAAGACCTTTGTGTTATCCCTTAATGTTATGAATAAGGCCAGGTACACAATGACTACCAAGTTATTCTCTACAAAATCCTAATTCTTATTTTCTTTTAACATAAACAACTTAATTCAAGGACCACAAGAAACCATGAATGTCATTTAAGAGACCTATATGATCCTTTGGAGGCAATTTCTTTAAATGGGTTCCCAATTAAAATTTAGAGTTTGTCTTACCATGTAAGTATATATGTTTTACTGATAGACCTCCGTATCTCTCTCAAGTATAGATCTTAGATGATTAAGGACATGATGTATGTGTGTTCTGTACATAGCCTTGTAGAAATTGAGCAGTCTAATTATGCAAAGTATGAAGCACATAACAAAAGTAGAGATCCCAATCAAACGTAATAGAAGAGAAGAATGAAATACTTCCATGGGAGAGAGTTCTGACCTTAAACTTGGATCACTACTACAAGGCGTGAAAAACCATCCTTGCTTGCAACTATATCCCCCATATATCAACTATGAAACAAGATTGTTAGTTAAACCTTGAACTTTAAGACCCAATAAAGGAAAAATTATGCCAGTGTGATACTAAAAAAAACTAAGTCACCAAGATAGAATAGGTAATAAAGTGAATCATGGAGTGAAAACATATCTATAAACCAAGAGACTGAAATCCAGTCAAAGAATAAGGATTTTTCTAATTTAGTGTAGATTTATTGCTCCTCAGGCAAAAATACATCCATTATATGACATGTGACAAGTACTAGTCATAACAAGGAAAAATGCTTTTAAGACTGGAAATGTCCCTCAACTAATAAAATAACCAGTCTAAAGACCACCAGTAAGTCAACTAATGGCATCATGTGGACATTACAAGCTTAGATGGTATTAAATACTTATTAGACATTATTATTTCAAGAAATTATACAAGACATCATACAAAATCAAAACTTAAGCAGGTCCCGCAACTTTCACTATTGTCCCAACTCCAAAGTCTTAAAGTCATCATAATCTTCCAAATAAACTCTGATTGTCTCTAGCTCTAATACAAAAATGAAAATATAGAAACACTGACAGAGAAATTATACCACACATGTCCGTTGTATTCTTCTATTTTGTTCTTTGTATTTTGTTTTGCCAATATTCAACATAATAGGTAGATGAGAAGATCAGACTATAACCACTTTGAATCTCAACCTACATGCAACATAATAAGATAGTTAAACTAATCTTGTCATCCAGTCAATTATCTATGCTTTGCTTTATGCAGGATAATTATTTTCATTCATATTTCTTCTCTTTTGCCTTCTCCCTTAATATATTGACATTCTAGTGATGCCCAAAAAATAATGACCTTAGTCCATGGAGTACATAGAGAGATACAGAAAGAGAAAGAGAAGTTAAGAAGAAAGGAGAAAGTAGAGTAAGGTAGGGTCCCAATTAATGTAAGGCAATAATTGAACCAAAAATGAAGTTTAATGGGAATTGATTTCTTGTAAGCCACAGGTCAAACTAATTCAACGCGCTGTATTTTAGGTTGTCAAATAGAAATTAAAGAGAAAAATTCAAGCCACAGGGAAACAAGTAGATCTACTCTAAAGCATCGACACCAAGAAACCTTATATGTGTCAGCAACAATTTTATAAGCTTTCTAGATATAAACCTAAGAATACAAACACCTTAGAGAAATTTAAGTAATTTTAATTGGTCGTCATCAGGATCATGCATTAAAACCATTCTAAGTTTATCTAAAGAAATCTACTTTTCAAAGTTTTCTTATTTTATTTCTGGTAGGATATAAAGTGAATAAAAATTTTATACTTTTCATAGTACTGGACTGCTCTACTTATAATATTATGAAAGACAAATGCATCTTTTATTGTAGGAGAGAGACTCATTACAATATGTCTTATCTTCTGCCTAAGAAGTAGGTGGCTGACATCCTAACTAAGTCCTTGACTACTCAGTAGTTTGAGTATCTCAGAGGTAAGCTTTCTCTAGTGACGCCCTAAAGATCATCTTAAAGGGGACTGTTAAAGCATACCAAATTAGTATGATTGCGTATTGTATATTAGAAAATCAATTATTAGTATTGGAGTCAAAAAGTCAACTCATTAATGTTGATGGACAGCTCAGCACAAATTGTTAGTTAGTTAATGCTGAGTGATTGCTTGTAACCTATGTCTATAGATATCAGGCATTGTAACAGAATCAATTTTGGACAATAAACTCTCTCCCTGATTATCCTTCTATTAAGCATAATCTCAATTTTCAGGAAAAAAAAAATTAGATCTGAGTCTTAGAAACATGGTGAAAAGATAAAAGAAGAGAGAAAGACTAACGTAAACCTGTAAGGGTCGTTGTTCTTGCTCCAAGTTTATGGTTCAGTATATGAGCCCTATTCTTGGTGTGAACATTTTTTTAAAAAAAAAGGAAAGAAAGAAGAAAAAGAAAAGAGTGAGAGAAAGAGGAAGCTTTCAAAATGGATTTAGGTAACTTGCTAATAATTCAATTTAAGGACTTAGAAGGTTTCCTTATCGATTATGGATGTTTCCCATTTTGTGACATTTGATATTTTGAGTTCCTACCTTTTGTTATGGTTTGTATGCCTTAAAGATCACTTGGACATGGTTATTTTGGATACTATATGAACTTCATAATGATTGTTTATTAACGCTTCCTATTTCTTTCCTATACATTATCTCTGGTATGTATAATGTGATGCATATGTAAAGGCCCATTGACATTAACGGAAGAGTTGGGTGTTCAGTGAGAGTAGACACACAGTAGGTCTAAGTCTAAATTCAAGTAATGTTATAAATTAGTCTACAGTTGTATGGTAGTGTTGGGCATTCTACTTGGATAAGACTACAGTAAGTACGTTTCCTTGTAAGGGTAACCTACTTAGGTTACAGGACGTGTTCCTAGACTTGTCTCTCTAGTGCATGTCTCACGCATTAGACTAGACCAAGGTGAGTTAGTTTTCTAGTAACTGTACTATTAAAGGAAGAAAACATAAAGTTCAGAGCAACTAAATGGACAATGCTCTCATTCTTGAGCATATATGGATAAATTGACGAAGTTAGGGCTCAGCACTTTGATCCACTATAGATGAGACTTTGCTAAGCTAGGGTTAATAACTCAGTGTTAGATGTTAAGCTCTGATCAGTTGGGACATGCATATACAATAATAGAATCTATGTACCCCATTGGTCTTGTCCATATGGTCATGTAAATCAAGATCTAGTTGTATTACCTTTCAAGGGTATGTCGGTCATTTAGCTTGAGGGATGCTTCTGAGATCAAGAGTTATATGATTAGAAGATGATTGATATGAAGGACTAAGCTATTCCAAGGTTTAGATGTAGCTAAGGAGGTGATGTCCACATAAAAGGACTAACCTTAACTATGGGTATACAGAGAGGGGTATTTTGGTCATTTTATTAAGTCAAAGATAGAGGTCACTACTATGTGTGACAAGCTTTTGGCAATCAGTAATTATTTTTGAAGTGTCGACTTTATTCTTTTGGTGGAAGAGATTGGGTTTAAAATGGCCATTATGTCGCCAAAGGGGAGGCAAGGGCATTTTCGTCATTTTGGGAGCCAAAGGTAGTTATGGTTTTTGGTCCCTCAACTAGTCGATTATTGTTTTAAGCTAATTTGTATTTCTTGGTTGACTTTCTTATTTTGGTCGCTTTCTAAATTGGGAGAGATTTACTTGCATTAGGATTCTTGATTAGGAAGGTGCATTGGCTTATTTCCTGTTGGTTCAAGAATTAATGCATGTATTTACTTGTTGTCCTATTTCTAGTCATTTGGGTGCCTAAGGCTTTAAATAAAGGATATCATAATCCTTTCAAGTCTTACTTATTAACTATGAAATGAAATTGTGCGTAAAAGATAGTTCAATTATCTTTGATTTCACGATTTCATAATTGGTTCAACCGATGATTCTATTTGGCCTAGATTAGGGTGCCTAAGAGATTGCTCGGAGGGGGCTAGGCGTGTAGGTCTAGAACATTATCTTAAGAGAATTATATTTAGTTAGCAGATAAGCTGTTAGATGATATAAGATTTTATGGTAAACAAAATATATCATCAAGAACAACTTAGGACTTCTAACTTAGCTAGTACTCTTTTAAATAATGTTTCTAGACTTGTTCTTGATATTTTGAAATCAAAAAATATCATTTTTTATGCTGAAAAATTAGCTTTGCCTGCCCAAGACTCTAAGAAAACAATATAGGAGAAGTCTTCTTATTCTTTTTGTTCTTTCCATTGTTCGACCAAACTCACAAAGAAAGCAAGAAAACTTCAAGAATAACAACTCCCATCTAAGGTAGTTGTTCCAGTTGTTAGATAAACACACAATCGATCATAGTTGAAAAAAGCAAAAAGGTTTTTTGCCATTCTCATCACAATCTGCGCGACTTCAGTTTCAGATGTAACCAGTAGACCATTCTCTGTCAGATCGAGCTCAAATTTGAGAACATTCTTAATGTCTAGCGCTTCACATCCAACGGTGACATTGTGATTTGGAGGTCTAGAAGGCATCCAAACCTGCTATCAAAATCATTGCTCATTTTTGTCCAAGATGTAATTTTTATTTCAGCTAGTTTTTGATTCTTCAAATCCTATGCATGTATGGTGAAGGTTATCATGCAAGAATTGTTTCTGCTGCTTCTAGGCTAATTTATAATGAAAATAAATGTCTAAGTTTGGTTTTGCATGCACCCATTAGATCCTTCACCTTTTTTATACTTTCCTATTTATTTCTCTATTTCGTTGTTTCCTATGTATTCTTAGACACTTTCCTTTTTGTTTCCACCTTCCTTCCTTGTGCCTCAATCTTTGTTTTACTTTCTTTTTTTTCATTATTTTCATTTATTTTAGTTTCTTATTCTTGTCCTTCCTTTTGCAAACTTTCCTACTTTCTATATCTTTGTCTTCTACTTTATCCTAGCGGTTCCAAATTGCTTTGACTGCAAGTTTTGAGATTATTGTTATTCCTAGGCGTGGACTAGACATATTTAGACGGAAATATTTAGACTTGTTGGTTTCCTATTTTGACCTAAGATGTTCTTGCTATCAATGAGGTAGCTAAAACTAACACACATTTTAAGTGGTCGATTGATACACTTAAAGCACTTGGAGTAAACCCCCTAGAACACAAAGAGAATATCAAAAATGGAAAAAGACTTATGTTCACATTATAGAAAAAGCCAATCGAAGTGTAAACACAAGTGACATTTCTTCCATTAAACAAACCAAGTGAGGGAGTGTTGTGAGGTCCAAATTATTGTTTTTTTCTTCTCTAACGATAATTTGTGCAATGAACTAAAGATGTCACAGGAAAGTAACAAAGGCAATGATAAAGAGGAAAGGCGAGTCGACCAAGCATTTACCCTTGTTGCCATCTATAAGCAATTTGAGCATTTAAACACAATGTCTAGTGACATGCATGATAAATTTGAATAGCTTAGCACTGAAGTAGTAGCAATTGAGCAAAGTCAAGCAACTCAAGCCATAAGAAGCCACATAATCCAAGAGTCAGAATCAACCACAACACCAACAACCACGTTATGTAGAAGAATGGGGAGACAAGGCTGAGGATAATTATGGTGGATGATGCTACAATGTAGACGAACGTGATAGAGACCGAGAAGATAGTGGCAATGGCAATATCAAGCTGACAATTCCCCTTTACAAGATAAAAACGATCACGATGGTTACATGAGTAGGAAAGAATATTTGAGTTTATCTTTGATTACCACAACTACTCGGAGAAAAAGAAAGTGGAGTTAGCAGTTTTAGCTTTCACCGACTAAGCCATTCCATGGTGGGATAAGGTGCTAATCAACCAAAGAAAGGTAATACAAGAGTCATATCACAACATGTGAAGATGTGGAGTCCTCGATGTAGAAAAGGTTTGTCCCTTTTCATTACTACAAAAACTTATATCTTAGATTTCAAAGCTTAAAACAGGGATCCAAGTCAGTTGAAGAATATTTTAAGGAGATGGAAGTAGCTCTTGCTAGAGCTAACATAGAAGAGGATCGAAAAGCCACTATGGCAAAGTTTATCTACAGCCTTAACAAAGAAATTACCAATGTTGTAGAGCTCTATCACTATGTTGACATTGAAGAAATGGTGCATATGGCGATCAAAGTGGAAAGACAAACCATCACCAAAGTGGAATTCTCCAATGCATCCAATTGGAATAAAAAATAGATGTCCTACTCTAAGCCAAATAATAAGATGAATTCCGAGCAAAAAGAAGTAACATGACCAAGAATAGTGCTGAAATAAAAGAAAAAGGCTATGACCAAGAATGGAGTTAAAGAGATGCCCGCTGCTTGTAGTGAGGAAGCATGATTCTCTTTTGGTCCAAGTAGGCATAGGTGATATCTTTATGAGATTGATCACTTCTGATGCTCTAGTGCCTTCATCATCCATCAAGTCTTTTGGACCCAATTCTTCTTCTATTTCCACATCTCAATCCCGTTTCAAGGATAGAGTAGACATCCTTATAGCTCGATTTGATTCTGATTCTATTCTTAGGAAGTTGGGTGTACACACTTCCACTGAGCATACTTGTTTACATAATAATGAGTCTTTTGAGTCAACTTACCACCTCTTCCAGTGTCCACCTCATCCCAAGAGGTTAAGAAGATTGAGCAACTTATGTACGAGCTCCTCCAACTATTCAGTTGAGTCTATTTCATTTTCTCCTTCTAACCTCACACCTAGTGAAGAAATTGAGGTGCCAAAGCGACTTTTGTATGGTCACGCCACATCCCATAGAAAGGAACAATCTAGTGCTCTACGTCCTTCTTCCTCGACCCTTTGGTAGAGACCGTAAAGGTTGACTTTCCTTCTTTAGATGTTGTCCCTACTCCCTATTTCCCTTCTATTGAATCTCCCCCTACTTTGGAGCTCACATTAGTGCCTTCCTGCATTGAGTACATACATATAGGACCAAAACACACTCTTCCTATTTTGCATGCATTAGACCTTTTATCGACCCGCAGAAGGGAGTGTTAGTAGCCCCAGATCATGAGAAGAAGGCCATGAAGTGATTAATTGATAAAAATAAGATTGAGTTTTCATATTTCAGGCATAGGCAAGCAGAGCATATGTAAAAATATAAAACATTTCAAAACATTCTTTTATTAAAAATAACCAAGTCATACAAGAATAATAATCAATAATTGTAACAAAATAATGAAACTAAAATTTAGAAATAGTTTGACAACGTCCCCAAATATCGAAATGGACAAGTGCAAAAGAGGCAGCAAGCCGTTTATTCACTCGATTATTAAAATAACTAGCCTATATTTTCTTAATTGACATGCCTCACAAGAAAATTCTTTGATAGAACCTAAGCTAGGGACCATTTTTTTAAGACTAGGTATTGAAAGATGACCAAGGAGAGAATGAATTTGTTCTGTTGTAGGGGCGACAACACAAATGGTAGGCTGAGCGATATCAAGATAGTTAATTCCTTGCTTCTTAAGCTCGATTCTAGTCTTCGCATCCGTCTGTAAATCTTAAATAGACAAAGAGTCAGGAGTAAATATCACCAACTAATCAAGATGGTTGGTAAGCTGACTAATAGACAAAAAATTAAAAGGAAAAATTGGAATATACAAGACAGACAATAAGGAGATAGAAGGATTCAGGCATGATGTATCAACCCCATGAGCAAAGGTAAAAGACCTACCAATAAGTGTAATATTAGAGGTCAAACCAGGTCTAAAATTAAAGAATAATGGAAATTACCATTAATGTTGTCGAAGGCATCAAAATCAAGAAGTCAGGGACCAAAGTCCACCATTGTATAAGATATAAGAGCCGTGATGAGCTAGCCTGGGCAAAGGAGGTAGTGGAAGAGCTCAAAGCAGGGTGCATGGCCTGTTTAGATGCTTGAAATTGCAGGAACTGGGAGTATTCATTCTGTCTAATAGTAATTGTAGTAAGGTGTGAAGAAACTAGAGAAGTTGAACGCTCAATCGAGATGGCCTGAATGGTATTTGCAACCTAGGGAGGACAACTATGAAGAGTCCAACAATTTCTCGAACATGACCAAGATAATTACAATGACTACAACAAGGGCGATAGCCATTATTAGAGTGACCTCCCCTACGTCCAAAAGTACCATGACCTCCACGAATATAATTATCATCACAATTCAAAATAGGAACAATTAAAGCAGGCTAATCATCTTGTAGAGATAAGTCAAAAAGTGAGGATAAGCACAATGCATCCAAGCATAGGCATCATCTAAAGTAGGCCAAGTTGGGTCAGAGAGCAACAGAGACCAAATTGCATCTTACCAAGGATTAAGGCCATGCAACCGAAGAGTCAAAACACAAGTTATCTCAATGTTGCTCAATCACTTTTAGACTTGTATTGAGGGGGAAGGGATCATGGAATTCAAATTATGGCATTTTGAAATTGGCTATAGTAATGTGTCAAGTCCATATCTAACCCACCAAACAACATACCAAACACAACATCATGAGTTTGGGTGATCTGTTGAGAATATCGCACTTTGGTAGAAGTCCAGATAGCCTTACAAGTTTGGCAATTTTGAAAACATATCAAATAGAAATGCTCATGTATTGCCAAAGCAAACTCACCAACTAAGCAACAATACAACTTCAAATATGAGTATCATCTGCAGATAAGTCAGACGGAGAAGCAAAGAACTGATGATTCTCTAGACCTTGTTCAAGCAACCAAATCTTGACTGCTACAAACCAGGATGACTAATTTATACCATTCAATTTGACTATTGTAATAGTAAGAGTACTAAAGGGAACAACTGACAAACTAGGCTTACTATCAGCCATTTTCGAACACTTAATTTGAGTTTTTGTCAGAGTCTTGGTAGAATCGGATTCTATCTTATAAGAAAATTTAGAGGAATAAGCAACAACTTACATTTAAAGGCACTCTCCCAAGTCAACTTAAAGAACAGCCAAGGAAAGAACAAAAAGTATCAACCTATCATTCTCTTTTCTTATTTTTTATAGCATCTAAAGGATCTGATAGATGTGTATAAGTTACGTATGTTTGTAAATAGTGTTTGCATACACTTATTATGTTTTTAAGCATAATTGAGTGCATTTAGTATTACATTTGTGAAAAGTTAGTCATATATGCGCATAAAGTGTTGAAATGCATAAATGCTGCCCTAATGCCTTATTTTGTGTTTTAGGCATATTTTAGGAGAAGGAATCCAGTTTAATCATAGATATCAAGGGCATGGGCAAAACTTGAAGATGCATTTGGGGATGAAAATAAGAAAATCAAGCTTAAAGCCTTCAGAAGAGGTTCAAGGCAAAACGGAGGCAAGCCGAAGCACAATGAGGCCAAAATGAGCAAAACATGGGGTACTAGCCTAGAGGGCCTCAAATAACTTGTTGACTCCCTCTTGAGGCTGATTCTTCCAGTAGGTTAGGCCTTGAAACCAGTGAAGCAAAGCCCTATGTACCAGTTGACTGGTTTGGTCAACGCTAGTGCGCAAAATGCCTTTTTAAAGCCCATTTTAGGACATTTTTAGAGAAGAAGTTTTAGAAATAAAAATCCTAACACTTCTACCTAGTTCACTGACACCCACATACACCATCCACATATCAAACTAAGGAAGGATTGAAGCTTGTAACAGGGATTGGAAGAGATTTGTACGGATTTAGAAGCATGATCTACGGGAGTTCTTGTTCTTTCTTTATTTCTTGTAAATATATTGTTTGATTATGTTAGATCTTTAGGTATTTGTTGTACATTAGTTTAGAACTTTTAATAAAGGATTTGTGTATATCTATAGCTCTTAATACATGCTTGTTTATATTGTTCTATGGCTTGGTTCAAACATGTCTATTTGTTTAATAATCAGATATGTCTATGTGTTCCATGAAATATCTAAGTGAAGATGAATGTATAATTTGTGCATTAAATGCTTATATCTTGCTTTTTTGATGGTTGATTGGTGGTTCTTACTCCATGTTTAAGCTAGGTTAGGTTTTCTTTAGTTTTCAATCCAACTAATAGTCTTCTAACTAATTTAATCCACCCGAAATGAACTAGGCCTTAGCTTTAAATCCAGCTAACGGTTTAGATATTAAGGTTAGATCTAATCAACATTACCTGGGACCTGATTAACTAAGCCCAAAAACCTTAGGTCATAAGGACCGCGCTATATTCTAAGAGTCGACACTTAGGTAGACCCGCACCAAGTCCTAGAAGATAATAAGGTTAGTTGTTGAAGCTTCGTAAGAGAACTTAGTTAATTAAGCCCAATAACTACAATCAGCTTGGAGAATCCTATGCTACTGAGAGTCGACACTTGGGGATAGGAGTCCACCTACAATTGGAAGATAATAAAGTTAATTAGCTAAGGACCTCAATAGAGCATTGAAAGCCATAGATAAACCGAAACATTATTATATCTGGAGCCTAGTTGGAAAAAAATTACCCTAGATTCTCTTCCACCTTGTAAGATTTCCTTTCGTTTGCTTGGCACCTTTAGTTTCTCCATAGTTTAAGTTTATTTTCCGCCATCCTGAGCTCCCTTCCATTCAAAGTAAACCAACACACGCCTAAAGTTAGTCTTAGGCACACTAGCACGTAAAGATCGAACTAAGAGGCCTCCCTATGTAGACGATACCTATATGTACATGCTATACTTGAAACGATCCATATGTTTGTGGATTACGACTTGGTTGTTGATTTGCAGTTTAATTTCTGCATAGCCAAGCTAAGGATCACTGATGGTCACAAAAGAACCTGATGGAGGGGGAATTTCACAAAACCAAGTGCAATAATGAATCAAGCAGGCTTTGCTGCAAAAGAACCTGATGGAGGGGGAATTTCACAAAACCAAGTGTAATAATGAATCAAGCAGGCTTTGCTGAGCAACATAGTCGAAGGTGGAGGCCAACAACTGTTCTAACGGCGGTGAGTGGCGGCATGCGTGGTCATCTCTGGCAGCGGTCGTCAGCGGAGAAGGGTGTTTTAGGGGCAGAATGGACTAGAGATCTCAATGTTATGGTCAAAAAGGCAAAATAAGACGTGGATTTGTGCAAATCTACAATTGAAGTTCCAGCCAAGGATGGAAGTGATTTCGTCAGCAGGGAACAGCGATGAGACGGTGGGGTCGCTTGGGTAAGGAAGGGATTGGTAATTCTAGTGTTGATCACCGTGGCCAGCAAAGTGGTATTTAATATTGTAGAATATATATATATATATATATATATATATACATACTATGAGTATATATAGGGTCTTTTTTCCTTAGAAAAAGTAAAAAAAAGTAAAAAATAAAAAAGAAATAAGGGATGTGGTGGAAAAATTTTATGGCTTAATACCAAGTTAGGATGTAAAAGGAATAAAGACTTCGTACTCTTCGTGGTATTAGCCTACTCTTTATAATATTATGAAATGCAAAGATATTATGTCTTTTCGATATGGGAGAAAGACTTGTGATAATAATAAAATGATACTCTAATAGTTTCTTATAATTTCACATCCCTTAGAGCTTAAGAAAGAGTTTCCACAATGATCTACCAATGATATGTGTGGATTTGTATGTATTTGTAGATGGCATTTGCAAATATCTTTAGACGTGTTTTGAGCATTTTAAAGTGCATTTGTGTGCCATTTATGCATAATTAGTGCTAAGTGCTTGAAATGAGTAAAATGTGTAAATGCTACACTAAATGTATTATTTTTGTGTTGTAGGTGAGTACTAGGATGGATTTGTGCAAAAACGATGAAGATTGAAGAAGAACGGGAGAAAAAATAAAGGCCGAAAGTGAAGCGAAGAAGAAATGAAGCAAAAAAGAGCAATCAGTAGAGTGCAAGAAAGGTATCAATTGACCTAGCCAAGGATTTTTCCCAATCGAAGCAAGACAGTAATACTAGTCCGCTGGTAGGTTTGACCGGTAAGAACAATTAGCTCCCAATTGCTACTGGTCAAAGCAAAGAAGACGAGTACTAGTCGACCGGTAGGCTCACTAAAGAAAAATATAAATAGCTCGTTTCAAGCCATTTTATGCATTCTCTTCCACCATATTAAAAACTCTAATCCATCCCATCACATACGCACATTCACACACACTATCACACACCAGTTCTACCCCCAGATTCAAGCTTGGTTTGTGAATTTGAACAATATTTGGAGGGATTCTTGCCAAGGCTTTGCGAAGATTTTGACAAGAACATGGGGAAGTGTTATGTTTCTCTCTTTGTTCTTGTTTATTTGTTGATAGCTTAGATTTATTAGGGTAGATTGACACTTGTATTATGGGTTGAATGCTATTATACTTGATTTTGGGTTTTGACAAATGGTTAATGCATGCTATGCTTTTAATGTTTATGTCTATTTTCTCAAGGATATCTATGTGTTTATCAAAATACCTCAATGGTTAAGAATGTTTAATCTTGGGCTTAAATGCTTCTATCTCACTACTTGGGTATCAATTAATTGTTCTTAATTAATAGCTAGGTTTAATTGAGTAATCTTTAGCATTAAATATGGTTAATAGATTGCACACTACACTCGGCTAATTCTATGAGGATTAAGCCATAGATTGAAGTAAAATTAATGGTTTAAACCCTAGAATGGAGGATTAATCAACCCCTACAGACTTAGTTAATTAAGCCCCAAAACCCTAATTAATAGGACAATTTTATACTCTAAATAGAAAATGTTTAGGGATAGAAGTGCACTGTTAATTAGGGATAACACAGTTAATCAATTAAGGCTTTAACTAGAGTAATTTAAACCATCAATATCCCAATTCAAGTATAGAACACTAGACCTATAATCAAGTGGCAATCTCCCTAGATCCTTTCTGTCGAGGTCTTTTCTCTTCTTCCAAGCTTGTTTGTCCTATACCCTTTAGCTAGTTTTATTTCTATTTTGTAATTTTGTTTCTCCTAAGCTCCATTCAATCCAAAAATATAAAAAGAGTAGTTAGATTCACATGTAGCTAGTTTTAGGACGCACTTGCGCATAGGAACCATATTAAGGGGCCTCCCTAAGGACACAGTCCTATACTCAAGCACAAACTATATTGCTAAGATATGTGCACTTGCAGTTGTAGAATGAGCACATCAACTAACATTAAGCAACACTAGCCAGCTATGTGAGGGTTTCTATGGGAATATTTTTAGTTCTTCATATCCAAATCTAGGACCTAATTTGTTCTTTACACCAAGTTATGTTCTAATTTAGTTTGCCTCAATTGATTTTCCTTAAAATTTTGTTATATTTCATTTCTTTCACTCTTCACACAGAAGCTGCATAAGCAAAGCACTATAAGAAACAATGGTCAAGATAGAAAAATCTGACCTTGTTTGATATACGACCTTGTGCAAGGTAAGGTTTCTCATTGCGTAGATGGTGGAAACCATAAGCCACCTGCGCATCCATTCCTGCATAGAGAAAGAGAAATTGCAGTTGACTAGTCTATGTGCATCATGCCATAGACATTAAGAGGGGAGGAAATTCATCTTTTTCAACTAACATATGATTATTCACCTTCACATAAGCTGAGAGTTTTCTGTTTGAGCCTTGCTTGCATTTCTTTACAATTAATTTTTCTAAAGCTCACCAAGGAGGGCGGGGAACGGAAAGCAAAGCATGATTGAGTTGTCAGACTTAAGCCCTCATGTTTTATAAAACAAAAATCCTCTATGAAGTTTAGAGACGACAAAATAAAGCTGGCCATTGACCAATAGAGTCAATGGCTGCTTAAAGTGTCTTATGAAGAGCAAGTTTGTGCTCATGAATTGGAAAAATTATTAATAGTATTATAGTAGTTCAAATACTTTATCAACACGAGCAATTTTAATAAATATACACAAAGTACCACATTGTCAATTTCAATTTACCGTAAAAGCTACATTTGGTTATAAGGCTAATGTATAAGAATAGAAATGGATGGAACTTCCAGTTTTGGGCAAATAGTACCGTAACCCCATGTGATATTCTAAAGTGTACATCACCTTTTTGTACTCTTAAAACAGGCAAAATACCCCCTCTGGTTTCCAAAAGTATTGTACACTTGTCCCTTTTTCTAACTGCATTCAAGTTAGTCAACTAAAACCCATAAATGACTAAAATCATAAGGGTGTATACTACCTAATTTGAAAGCACAAGGGTAATACACATTCATAAAAAAATCATAGGGGATAGGAAAAAGGCCAAACAAGGAGCAACTTTAGAGCACATTCTGTAATTTCTAAGGAAAAATGTAATGGACGGGTAAGTGTGCGACACTTTTGAAAATCATAGTAGTATCTTGCCTTTTCTAAATGCACAAGGGGATAGTTTTTGCTTATGGAAAATCACAAGGGATAAGGCACTATTTATTCTTTAGTTTTTGTGGATTAAATCTTCAAGTTTTGCTTTATAAAGGCTGAGATTTAACCCAAACCATGAATCTTAAAAGAAAAACAAAAAGAAAATAAAGAACTAAAATGATATATAAAGATTTATGTTGTGATATAGATACTTTAGGATAGGCACGTCATGATTTTCTACCATTCGGATTCTAATTCCACATACCAATGCTGAAGTAGTTATAAAAAGCTCCTTGATAGCAAGACACCTTTACAGGCAACTCAGTTTCAACTTCCAATTCCTACACAATGCAGATGAAGTTGCAACAAGAAAACATAAGGACAAAAATCTTATAATTTATACTAAATAAGCTTGTTGTGTAATTTAAATTTATATATTAATACAATCTTTAAAGAGTGATCAATGTGAAGAAGAGATAAGAATACTCTTGACAAGAATGTTCCAGCAGAGAATCTAAGTAAAAGCAACCTCCAACATGTTTAAACATATCAATCTCACAAAAAGGTTACAGATGGCTTCTTCATGTAGTCATCATACTCCCAGGTTCAATAAACAATGAAGAACCTCAAAGTAATTGTCCAAACATTCAACGAAAATGAGCAACAGACACAAAAGAAACTGTATGCGTAACAATTTGGACATGTAAAAATAGTGTACCTATAGTCAGCACAAGCAAGAAAGAATAAGCAAGAAGCTATTGTGTGATATGCAGCATATCTCATATTTCTGTTTTCAGACTTCGACAACATTCTAGAGTGAAAAGATATTAGATACCCGATCGAGAGATACTTCATCTGTTGGCTTCAAGGCATGAGGGGTCTTCAATGCTTCCCCAGCGGGCATTGATAACACAAGGTTCCAACTGCAAATGGAAAGTGATGTTTCAATAGCTGTTTAAGAATAGGGAACAAGTGGAAGAAGACCAAGCAGACAAGGGATTAGTCGCTTGGAGAGGTGGAGATGAATGCTGTTCCATTTAGAAATTTTACCAATTCACTGACTCAATAACATTACATGCAAAAAAAAATGCAAAAAGAGAGAAAATGACTGTGTTCCGTTCCTTTGATATTGGGCATGGAAAATTCAACATTGATACAGAACCCTTCTCCCACTTAAGAAGGCAGTTGTCCAACAAAGTTTGCAGTACTTTCTCCAATTCCACATTTCTATTTTTCCTGATGCTTGTTGAATAACTTTCATATAGAACACAGGTTAATATGGCTATTTGAAAGATCTTACCTATCCAGCCGGCAAATTGAACCATCAGCAACACTGTTAAGAGTTCTTTTTACGGCTGATTTCCAGTTAAAAGGGAATGAACCGCCCTAGAAAACATACAAGGGACAGGTGAGAAATGCTAGAGTGAGTAGAAACTGGAAACTTGATGCATATGAAAGCTCACCCAACCAAAACTCCTAGATAAATCATTTCCTGTACCAAGTGGGATAATTCCAGTTGGCGGAACTGGCTCCCTGCCCTGTTTGTGAAGCTCCCCTAGGCAACCTAGGACCCATCCTACTGTACCATCACCTCCTGCAACCTGTCAAACAATGCGGTGTGGTTAGCAATCTCCTGGGTGAATCATGTATTGATTGTGTCAGGCAGGCAGGGATAATATTTATTAATTATAAGCCCATGAGCTGCGACTACAATGTGATGGAGAAGAAGGGCTGAATCAATAAGTAAGCATAATATACGTACCACGACCCTTAGCTTTTCACGAACCTCTTTGGCGCAACGGTCCCCAAGAGCAGTAAACTTCTCTAGGCAACCAAGTCCGTACTCAACAAATTCATGAGGCTTCACAACTAAAAGATCCAAAACCTGGCAGCATTTTAGAGCAAGTGAAAGAGAGAGAGAGAGAGAGAGAGACAGACAGACAGACACATTTTCCAGTGGAAGAAAGCAGAATCAAAAGATAATCTTTCACTCAGCAAGTCCTTTTACTATAACAAACTTAAGCAAGTCATCTCACCTAAGCAAAGATATATAAAAATATAGAAAATCAAAAACTTTAACCGAAGCTTTTCAAGCCAGCAAGAAAAATAAGATAAGTATCCAGTTAGGAATCATAATGGCAGCAAAATATTTCTAATGTCGGCTATTACAAGTGACCATTAGAGGGTATCAAGCAAGCAACCAGTCCCAAACTGGTGACTAAGAAAACAAATAAATCATCTACAAGGCCAGGCGAAAATAAAGCTACGACTAATTATTGACCAGCTTTCAAGTAATCCAACTGAGCTTTGTAAGATTATACCCTAATTTTTCATCTTCAAATTCCATAAGTGACATTAGCTGCCAGTAATCTCCAGAACTCATAAAGAAATTTCACTTGAAGTATAAGAGGGATTTGGCTTTGCTTATAAGAAGGTCAAACCTGCTTGTAAGCGGAAAAAAAGAAAAATTATGTGTTCAGCAAAATATACTTATAAGTAAGTTTTACCTGCGCTTATAAGTAACTTAAAACAAAAAGGCCACCCTCCGGCCCCTTCCCCCCGTCCGCCCAATTTTTTTAAGGGCTTATAAATAAAATGGCTTGATCAAATAAAAAAACTACTTTACCTTTTAAAAAATCAAAAGCAACATTCTCCTACTTTAATAAAAGATTTTTTTTATTCATTCTAACAAACAACACTACCTATAGACCCATTTGTCACATGTCAACAATTTATAAATACACGTTATCCAAACATTTTTTTGCTGCTGCTTATAAGCAGCGATTAGTTATAAGCAACTTTAAAAAAAAAAAGGCCACCACTATCCAATTCAAACCAAATGTTTCTTTAAGCATTGTTATGAAGCTGCATGAGACTTGAAACCAATTAGATTTCAGACCAAAATCGCTTTGTATGCAATAATCAATTCATAATGCAGTTTAATTACCCGTCATCAAAAAGAATTTATAACCAAAAAAAAAAAAGAAGAAGAAGAAGAAGATTAATTGTGTACTTTTTGCTTGCGTTCTAGGCGATTTAGATTTACTATTTGTGAGTCGGTGTTGCATAGTTATTGTTCATGAAATTCATCGAATGCTGCCAAATTCGGAACTTGTGCGAAATAATGAGTCCGAGACCCCGAGATAAACACATCATCTTCAAATTCAACAAAATTATAGAACAGAAAGGTACAACGTTTACAGCATGAAGTAGAAGCCAGCTGAAGATTTGAAGACGGGACCTGTTCTTCGCCCATGAGAGACTGGAGGCGGGTCTTAAGCTCAGGACCATGGCGACCGCCGCTTTTCGAATTAATAAAAACGACGAGAGGCGAATCAGGCGGCTGGCATGCGACAAAATTAACGGAGTGGAAACGGCTCATCACCCATGGTGCATCGAGGTCTTTAGACTGAATGGCTTCCACCATTGCAAGCCTCAAATACTCGGGCATTGTGATCTTGTTGCGCAGCTCCTCTTTCGGAATCTTCATGCAAGACAGTTTGCATCCCTTGAATGAATCTATCACCGACGACATCCCTGTCGTCGTCGCCGATAATGTGGACTCCGTCGTCAACGCCTCCCTTGATGATTCCATATTTCTCCCTTTCTTTTTACGATTTTACCCTCGTGACTATTATTAGAAAAGATTAAAGATAATAAATTGTGTGTTCAAGGAAGAAGAGTAGGAATCACATTTTCATTTTTATTTATTTACTCTTTTTTTTTTTTTTTTTTTTGTTTTGAGAAGAAGGGAAAGGGAGGGAGGGGACTTCGGATTAGTTTTCAAATGTTGGTTTTGTTTGTTTGTTTGTTTCCAACACCTTTTTTCTGATTGCTTGGTGGATTTTCAGAGAACATGACCAAAATAACTGGATTTTAAAAATTTTACGCCACAGTGATTAACTTGTTTAATAAATGAGTTAAATAGCAGCTTTGTGTCCTAAAAATACAAAATTCAAATTAATAACGTTGGCACACCAATATACATGTACCGATTTTTGCCATGTAGGCACGTGACTACTTTCTTTTCAACTCAGTAAGTTGCTTTTTTTCTTTTTGTTTATTTTTTGTTTCAATATTGTAGTTTTTATTTTTTATATTTTATTTTAATTATTCATTCTTTAGAATATTTTTTGGTTTCTAATCTTTTTTGCCATGTTAACTATTTTTTAACCTTTTAATTTTATTTTATTTATAATTTGGTGCTAAACCGTTTAATTTTATTTTATTTATAATTTGGTGCTAACTCATATTTTAAGAAATAAGATTTTTTTTTTGGGTTGTTAGCCAAAGTTGGTGATTTTATTTAGTCTACAAAAGTGACTTTTTTCCTTTTTTTTTTTTTTTTTTACTTCACTTGTTTTACTCTTTAAATTTTTTGTTGCCTTTTTTTTTAACCATTTCCATTATTTTGTCCTTTTAAATTTGTCTATTTGTAAAATTTGTGCTGGTTCATACTTTTTTTCAACTTTTTTCCTTTTCAATACTTTTTTATATTAATTTTCTGTCTTTTAAGATATCATTTGAATTATTGTCCTTTTGGTTTTTTGTTTAAATTATTCTTGCCTTCTTCAGAAAATAGAAATAAAACTTTTTTAGAAAGGACAAAAAAATTGAAATAGAAGAAAGTATTAGAAAGGGAAAAAGATCAAAATGAAAGAAAATATTATGAAGGATTAAAAAAAAAATCCAACGAGTGTAGTCAAGATAGTAAGTTGAACATTGTATCTTGAGGATACTGTCACACCCCGAAAACCGAAAGCTTGAGACGTGACACGCCGTGGACCAAGAGGAGTGAACCCCTCAAACCACAAGGCTACTAAAACCTCAACAATCAAATAAAGCACTAAGTACCATAATTTATTGAAACGAAAATTACGAACTCCAACATATAGCAAGAAAACTCTAAATACTACTACAAGTCCTTGCCAAACCGGCACATCTATCGTAGCCCAAAATACCAAAATAGTGTCTTATCACTAAGATCTAATTCTCAAAATACTCATAAAGATAAGGTCATTCCCTATCGCAAACGTACATCCTCTTACTCGTGATCATCTGTAAGAACAAAAAAAAAATAAGAGTGAGCAAAACGAATGCTCAGTAAGTAAGGGTCTTTCCCCCAAGATTGAAGAAACATGGATATTAGAATAATAGGAAAGCTAAAACAAGAAAACACGCTCCTGGAAAGACATTCATTAGAATAATAGGAAAGCTAAAACAAGAAAACACGCTCCCGGAAAGACATTCAAAAAATATGGGAGCGGGCAGAATTAAATTTTATATTGATCATAGCAATAATTTAACTTGGAAAAGGAAGCATATTGAAAATCATGTAACCTGAGTTGTGACTATACTGTAGCGTTTGAATCATAATAAAGTCATGGTGAGGGTACAAAGCCCTCAAATCTCAATCACGATCATATCAAAAGATGGGTATAATGCCCCCACTGGCGCACATGATATAGGTATAAGGCCCCCACAGGCACTCACATGATAGGGGAGTGTACTCCAACAAGCTCAAGCAAACTTGAAATGGGATCCCAAAATTTCACGAGAAAGCGAATATTCGCCAATCAAGTCATATCATGTCATGTTAAGTCGTGTATCAAATCATATCATATCAAGTCGGATAGTATCATGATAAAATGCTACATCAAAGAACGACGTACTTTTCGATCCAAGGTCAAATACAAGAGTAGCACAAGATGAGATGATCGCTAGCTAATATTTGAGAACCAGGTGCGAGCTCAATTTTAAACAAGGAAATAGCCTTGTAACAGGATAGTTACTTAGGATTGAGAATCAAGACAAAGGATTTGAGTTGCATCATATGACAAGTTAGAGATGGATCAATTCATCAAGCATTAATAATATATAAAAACCCATGCCGTCAAAAAGTCCAAAAGGTTCACTTGAAAAAAAAATGATAGAAATAATAATAAGGTGACAACAGAGTTTGGTTCCCACACTCATTGTGGCAGTCCAGAGTCTTTCCAGTAAGGCAAATCGAACATCATCACAATATCAATTTCATACGTGATGGCCACAGCACTGGCAGAGCATTTGGATCATGCATACAACATACATATGCATATATATATATATTTATGAAGATCGAAGTGAGTAAGAATCTGGTTCAGGAAACAACTAGTAACGTAGAGCTTACAAAATAACTTGACAATTTAGAATAAGAAATTTAAAATAATAATAATAATAATAATAATAATAATAATAATAATAATAATAATAATAATAATAATAATAATAATAAAAACAACCACAATAATAATTAAAAATAAATACTAATAAAAAAATTCCTAACAATCATAATAATTATAAATTTTAAAAACCAAGTGGTTTCAACAAAAGGTAAGAAGGAGAATATAATAATAATAGTAATAAAATATAATGAGCAAGAGAAAATATGATTGAGGATGACAATTAAATTTATGTATAATAATTTTTTTAAAAAAAACCAAAAGTGGTCAAACTTTTTGGAGAAATTTTGGCCAACTGTTGTTAGTCTTATTTTCCTTATGAAATTAAATGTGATCTGCTAAAATTAAATACTAATAGCAAAAGTTGTAAGAAAAATCATATTAGGAATTAGATGCAGAAAGAAAAATAAATGAAAACCGGCACATCTCTTGTTAAGTAATCAGTTTCAGAAACTTTTTCTTTTAATCATTAGCCTTTGCAAAATCATTGGCAATATTTAAAAAAAATTGAAATCTCAAGAAAAAAAAATCAAGAATAGCCCTTTGCATGGCACACAAAGTCATGAAGTGTTAAAAGGACTAAATTGTTTTTAGGTAACACACGTGACCATCTTCTAGGTACAAATTATGTGAGATCAAAGTGGGACTTTCAAAAGTTTCATAATATGACACAAAATGAATGATTTTAATATAAATATACAGAAAGAAGCATTGAAAATAATTGAATGGAAGTTGGGAATCTGCAGACGTAATGTGGAGTTACTTTGAGTAACAATATCAAATCTAAATGACATTAGGAGATACGTAGAACTAGATGAGGGAATTTGGAATACGAATTAACCCCACTTACGTCGAAATTTAGATTCTGAATTTCTTCAATCTACAACTGAAAAATAGCCTATGCACATAATATAATAATTCTCTATCATTATTTCTAATAAAAATAAAAAATGATTTATTACACAATCCTAAAATTCCAGAGTAAACGAGTATAGCCAAAACTTACCTTGAGATTAGCCCTTAAAGAAAGAATAAACGCCCAACTTTGTTTCTAGTGTTCTTCATATTTTTCTGAGAAGAGAGAAGCGTAGGGAAAAAATATCTATAACCATGAAAGGAGGAATATATATAAATCCCAAATCAACAACTGCCTGGTCAAATTTTTATTTTATCTATTTTATTATTAATATATTAATATTATTATTTTAAAGAGTCTCCACTAACAACAACTACTACCCCTCAACTATCACTACTGAAACGTGTTTGTAGTGGTTGAGTTAAAATAAATAACTAAATAAGTAACTGGTTCTTACATTTTACCCCCCTAAAAAGAAGTTTCGTCCTTGAGACTTACTCACCTTGATTCTCAAATAATTTAGGGTACTTCGTACGCACTTCCCCTTCTGGCATCCACAAAGCTTCCCTTTCTGTTTGATCATGCCATCGGACTTTCACATAAGGAATAGTTCTTCACCTTAGAACTTGATCTTTATGATCCACAATTTCGACAAGTTCCTCTATAAAAGTGAGATCTTTTTGAACTTGTAGATCCTCAGGCTCTATTACATGACTTGGATCATATATGTAACGTCTTAGTTGAGAGACATGAAAAACATCATGTATCCCTGTCAATGCTGGAGGCAATGCAACTCGATAAGCCATGTTTCCAATTCTCTCTAGTATTTCATACTTAGTTGAGAGACATGAAAAACATCATGTATCCCTGTCAATGTTGGAGGCAATGCAACTCGATAAGCCATATTTCCAATTCTCTCTAGTATTTCATATGGCCCAATGAGACGAGGCTTGAGTTTCCTGCGTTTACCAAAACGGACCACACCTCGAGTGGGAGACACTTTTAGAAACACATGGCCTCCAACTTGGAATTCCACCTCTTTTCGACGCTTATCTGCCCAACTCTTTTGATGATCTTGAGCTTGTTGCAATCTGGCTCGTATCAATCTCACTTTAGCCTCAGTTTCTTCCAACAATTCAGAATCCAACACCTTTCATTCTCCCATGTCCCAATACAAAGGTGTTCTACATTTCCTACCATATAGGGCTTTATATGGTGCCATCTGAATGCTCGCTTGGTAGCTATTGTTGTAGGCAAATTCCACCAGTGGTAAAAACCTACTCCAGTCACTACCCAAGTTAAGCACACAAGCCCTTAACATATCTTCCAAAGTCTGTATTGTTCTCTCAGTTTGTCCATCTGTTTGAGGATGAAATGCAGTGCTTAACTTCTGTTCAATCCCTAAGGCCCACTGCAAACTTCGCCAAAATGTAGAGGTAAATTTCGAGTCTCTATTAGACACAATGTCCTTTGGCACCCCATGCAACCAAACAATCTCTGCAATGTAATGTCGTGCCAAGCTATCAGCGGTAAAATTTGTTCTAACAGGCAAGAAATGAGCTGACTTCGTTAAACGATCCACAATTACCCAAATCGCATCATTCTTCTCTTTAGTCCTTGGAAGACCTACAACAAAATCCATTGATATGCTATCCCATTTCCATTCAGGAATCTCCAACGGTTATAGGAGTCTTGAAGGTTTTTGATGCTTGGCCTTAACTTTTTGACACGTCAAGCATTTCTCCACAAATTCTGCAATATCTCTCTTCATATTATTCCACCAAAATATACCCCTCAAGTCTCGGTACATTTTTGTCCCTCCAGGGTGAATAGAGAATCGACTATTATGAGCATTTTCCAAAATCTCCTTCTTTAACTCAGGATTATCAGGCACACAAAGTCTCTCTTCGAATCTAATTGTGTCGTCATCATGAATTCGAAGGTATGATTTTTCCCCATTCTCTAGTTTGGTTCGCATAGTCTCTAAGAACGAATCCTTTTTATGTGCTGCTTGAATTCTCTCAAATAAGGTAGATTGTGTGATCATGTGAGCCAAAACACCTTTATTTGACTACTGCACTACTTCAAATTGTAGCTTTTCAAATTCACAGATTAATTCCTTCTGTGTAGATTCCAAGGCTGCCAAATTCCTATGTGGTTTCCTGCTTAATGCATCAGCTACCTTGTTTGCTTTTCCCGAATGGTAATGAATGGTAAAATCGTAATCTTTTAAAAACTCTAGCCATAGTCGTTGCCTGAGATTCAATTCTTTTTGGGTGAAAAGACACTTCAAACTTTGATGGTCCGTGTAGATCTCACATGATACGCCATATAAATAGTGCCTCCAAATCTTGAGAGCGAATACCATGCTGCTAATTCCAAGTCATGGGTAGGATAATTCTTTTCATGATCTTTCAGCTGCCTCGATGTGTATGCAATCACTTTGTCATGCTGCATTAGTACACAACCCAAGCTAATTCGAGGTGCATCACTATAAATTGTGAAACCTTT
Organism: Cordia subcordata; assembly: GCA_028554755.1. Classification (NCBI taxonomy): domain Eukaryota; kingdom Viridiplantae; phylum Streptophyta; class Magnoliopsida; order Boraginales; family Cordiaceae; genus Cordia; species Cordia subcordata. The sequence goes on along the minus strand of JAPTOF010000021.1, from coordinate 10,811,414 downwards.
AGTTCCATCAGGGATAGTCAATATTGGAGCTGTCACTAACCATTTTTTCAGCTCTTGGAAGCTCTTCTCGCATTCATCAGTCCATTGAAACTTAACTCCTTTCCTTATCAACCGGGTAAGAGGTGCAGCAATGCAGGAGAAGTTCTTCACGAACTTACGCTAGTAACTTGCCATACCCAAAAAGCTACGTATCTCGATAACTGTAGTGGGCTTAGGCCAACTCATCACGGCTTCCACTTTTTGAGGGTTCACTGATATACCGCCCTTAGAGATCACATGCCCTAGAAATGCTACCTTCGATAGCCAAAATTCACACTTCTTGAATTTGGCATAAAGTTGTTTCTCTCTTAAAGTCTGTAACATGAGCCTTAGATGTTGCTTGTGATCAGATAAGCTTCTCAAATATACCAATATGTCATCAATGAAAACTACAACAAATTAGTCCAAAAACGGCTTAAATACCCGATTCATGAGATCCATGAAAGCTGCTGGTGGATTAGTCAATCCAAAAAGCATCACCACATACTCATAATGACCATATCTACTCCTGAAGGCAGTCTTTGGAATATCCTCGGCCTTAATCCTTAGTTGATGATAGCCCGACCTTAAATCAATTTTGGAGAAGACTTGAGCTCCCCATAGCTGATCAAACAAATCATCAATTCTTGGTAGTGGATATTTGTTCTTTACGGTGATCTTATTTAGCTCTCGGTAGTCGACACATAATCGCATGGTCCCATCTTTTTCCTTGACAAATAGAACAGGAGCACCCCACGGAGAAACACTTGGTCAGATTTGGCCTTTATCTAGCAATTCTTGAAGTTGCACTTTCAATTCCTTTAACTCAGGTGGGGCCATACGGTATGAAGCTTTAGAGATTGGTGCAGACCCAGGAATAAGCTCAATTCCAAATTCTACTTCTCGATTCGGAGGAAGCCCCGAAATTTCCTCAGGGAAGACATCTGGAAACTCTTGCACAATGGTGATACCTTCAATTCTCTTCTCTATTGCTTCTGATTTTAGTATGCAAGCCAAGAACCCTTTATAACCTTTTGCCAATAGTTTTTGAGCTTTCATCATTGATATGATGCATGGGGTAGAGAATTTCCTTCCCTCAAAAATGATTTCAGGCTCATCAAGTAATGACAGAACCACCTGTTTCGCAAAGCAATCAACATATCCATGATATCGAGATAGCCGGTCCATTCCAAGGATTACACCAAATTACTAAATCTACATGTAGCTCTCTACTAGCTAAAGTAACAACACAATCATGGTACACAATTTTAGTCACCACACATTCCTCTACTGGGGTCTCTACACATAATTCATTATCTAATAACTTAGGCTTTACAGGGAACAAAGATGCAAAGTTAGGAGATACAAAAGAAAAGTTTCATCTAGTGTCAAAGAGCACATGGGCATACTGATAAAAAATAGGGAGAATACCTGCCACAATAGCATCATCAGCTTCAGCATCACCTCGGGTTAGTATGAAAACTCTGGCACAGTTAGGTGGTCTTTAGACTGGTTGAGCAGGCTAAGGAGCGTTGACTTTGGCTCCTCCTGGTTGATTCTCATGCATAAGAGGAAGATTGCCGATACGATGCTCGGTTGAACCACATCTTAAACAAGCTCCTTTAGCACGCCAGCACATCTCTGTTGCATGTGCTCTGCCACAATGTTCACATCTAGCTCGTGGCAAATATCGACCCACTGGTTCGGTGTTTTGCTTCTTTGGTGCACTTCTAAAAGGTTGACCTTGGTGTTGAAAATTCCCAAAGTACCCTTTTCTCTTGTTATCCTTGCTTTGGTGATGACGCTGTCTATCAAGTATGCAAGATTCTACCACCAATGCTGTCTCATACACTTTCTTGAAACTACGGTGTTGATGCATCTTCACCCTCTCAAAGATATCATACCTCAAGCCAGATTCAAACTTCTTTGCCTTAATATAGTCATTCGCAAGCATCTCTGGCACATACCTTGCTAGGCTCTGAAACTTATCATAGTATTGTTCCACAGTCAAATTCCCCTGTCAGAAATCCATAAATTCCAGCACTTTCTGATCCTTGAATACCTCTGGAGAAAACTTGGTCATCACAAGCTCACGAAATCCAGCCCAGGTATAGGGTCTTGGTATCTCACCCACAATGTTAATCCACCACTCAAGGGCCCTGTCGGTGAACACGTGAGCTGCAAATCGAACCTTCTGATCCTCACTGAATTCCAGAGTGCGAAAGATGTTCTCCATCTCTACCAACCAATCATGTGTATCTTGTGCCTTGCCTTCTCCATTGAAATGAATTGGGTTCAAACCCAAGAATTCCCTCAAAGCTACAGCATCTGTGCTCCCATTTCCTCCTCCTGGTACATTAGCTCTAGTAGAGGCTGCTCCAACTTGTCTCAACAAAGCTGCTGCCAGGGACTCATTGTCAATTTGAATGCCGGGAAAGTTCTGGAGAGTTGGGCCGATGGTTGGGGTTGATGTAAGAGATGGCATAGTGCTCGGCTGAGGCACAAATTGGGATGAAGAGGCAAAAGTGCCTCGCATTGGGGAAACTTGCTGCGGGATTGACAAAGTTGGAAATGCCGATGTAGGAAGTGATTGCAGTCCTAGAATGACTCGTGGCACTGAAATAAGGTCAGGAACCGATCCTTGCACATACAAGGGCACAGAGGTCGGCTCGACACTGGTATAGTTTGGGTTACACCTTGTGGGGTAGGTTGAGTTGTCCCCAATAGTGCGATTGATAGAGCCGGTTCAGTAACTAAGGGCATGTTGTTAGTACTAGCAGTGGTAGTCTTTGCAGTCTGGCTCCTAACATGATTACGCACTTGACGACCTTCAGGAACAAGGTCCGCTAATACCACATTGTCATCCTGACGATTCACACGTGGTCCTGCCATTTCCTATAAATACACATATAGAAAAGGAGATTTCAACATTACAAATCATGAGAGAAAATATTCAAGGCTAGGATAAGGTAGACATGCTTAAAGTATACTACACCCCAACTTAACATTTCTATCTAGGTTAGGGATCATCAAACTTAAGGCTCTGATACCAACACTGTCACGCCCCGAAAACCTAAAGCTTGAGACATGACACACCGTGGACCAAGAGGAGTGAACCCCTCGAACCACAAGGCTACTAAAACCTCAACAATCAAATAGAGCACTAAGTACCATAACTTATTGAAACGAAAATTATGAACTCCAACATATAGCAAGAAAACTCTAAATACTATTACAAGTCCTTGCCAAACCAGCACATCTAATGTAGCCCAAAATACCAAAATAGTGTCTTATCACTAAGATCTAATGCTCAAAATACTCATAAAGATAAGGTCATTCCCTATCGAAAATGTACATCCTCTTAGTCGTGATCATCTGTGTGAAACAAATGCTCAGTAAGTAAGGGTCTTTCCCCCAAGATAGAAGAAACATGGATATCAGAATAATAGGAAAGCTAAAACAAGAAAACACGCTCCCAGAAAGACATTAAGAAAATATGGGAGCGTGCAGAATTAAAATTTATATTGATCATAGCAATAATTTAACTCGGAAAAGGAAGTATATTGAAAATCATGTAACCTGAGTGGTGACTATACTGTAGCATTTTAATCATAATAAAGTCATAGTGAGGGTACGAAGCCCTCAAATCTCAATCACAATCATATCAAAAGATGGGTATAATGCCCCCACTGGCACACATGATATGGGTACAAGGCCCCCACAGGCACTCACATGATAGGGGAGTATACCCCAACAAGCTCAAGCAAACATGAAATGGGATCCCAAAATTTCACGAGAAAGCGAATATTCGCCAATCAAGTCATATCATGTCATGTCAAGTCGTGCATCAAATCATATCATCTCAAGTCAAATAGTATCATTATAAAACGCTACATCATAGCACGACGTACTTTCCGATCCAAGGTCAAATACAAGAGTAGCACAAGATGAGATGATCGCTAGCTAATATTTGAGAACTAGGTAGGAGCTCAATTTTAAACAAGGAAATAGCCTTGTAACAGGATAGTTACTTAGGATTGAGAATCAAGACAAAGGATTCGAGTTGCATCATATGACAAGTTAGAGATGGATCAATTCATCAAGCATTAATAATAAATAAAAACCCATGCCGTCAAAAAGTCCAAAAAAAAATGATAGAAATAATAATAAGGTGACAACAGAGTTTGGGTCCCACACTCATTGTGGCTGTCCAGAGTCTTTCTAGTAAGGCAAATCAAACATCATCACAATATCAATTCATACGTGATGGCCACAGCACTAGCAGAGCGTTTGGATCATGTATACAACATACATATGCATATATATATATATATATATATATATATTTATGAAGATCGAAGTGAGTAAGAATCTGGTTCAGGAAACAACAAGTAACGTAGAGCTTACAAAATAACTTGACAATTTAGAATAAGAAATTTATAATAATAATAATAATAATAATAATAATAATAATAATAATAATAAAACCACAATAATAATTAAAAATAAATACTAATAAAAAAATATTCCTAACAATCATAATAATTATAAATTTTAAAAACCAAGTGGTTTCAATAAAAGGTAAAAGAAGAATATAATAATAATAGTAATAAAATATAGTGAGCAAGAGAAAATATGATTGAGGATGACAATTAAATTTATGTATAATAATTTTTTTAAAAAAAACCAAAAGTGGTCAAACTTTTTGGAAAAATTTTGGCCAACTGTTGTCAGTCTTATTTTCCTTATGAAATTAAATGTGATCTGCTAAAATTAAATACTAATAGCAAAAGTTGTAAGAAAAATCAAATTAGGAATTAGATGCAGAAAGAAAAATAAATGAAAATCGGCACATCTCTTGTTAAGTAATCATTTTCAGAAACATTTTCTTTTAATCATTAGCCTTTGCAAAATCATTGGCAATATTTAAAAAAAAAAAAATGAAATCTCAAGGGAAAAAAAAACATCACGGCATACAAAGTCATGAAGTGTTAAATGGACTAAATTGTTTTTAGGCAACACACGTGGCCATCTTCTAGGTACAAATTATGTGAGATCAAAGTGGGACTTTCAAAAGTTTCATAACAGGACACAAAATGAATGATTTTAATATAAATATGCAGAAAGAAGCATTGGAAATAATTGAATGGAAGTTGGGAATATGTAGATGTAATGTGGAGTTACTTTGAGTAACAATATCAAATCTAAATGACATTAGGAGATACGTAGAACTAGATGAGGGAATTTGGAATACGAATTAACCCCACTTACTTTGAAATTTAGATTATGAATTTCTTCAGTCTACAACTGAAAAATAGCCTATGCACATAATATAATAATTCTCTATCATTATTTCTAATAAAAATAAAAAATGATTTATTACTCAATCCTAAAATTTCAGAGTAAACGAGTATAGCCAAAACTTACCTTGAGATTAGCCCTTAAAGAAAGAATAAATGCCCAACTTTGTTTCTAGTGCTCTTCATATTTTTCTGAGAAGAGAGAAGCGTAAGGAAAAAAAATATCTGTAACCATGAAAGGAGGAATATATATAAATCCCAAATCAATGACTGCCTGGTCAAATTTTTATTTTATCTATTTTATTATTAATATATTAATATTATTATTTTAAAGAGTCCCCACTAACAACAACTACTACCCCTCAACTACCACTACTGAAATGTGCTTGTAGTGGTTGAGTTAAAATAAATAACTAAATAAGTAACTGGTCCTTACAGATACTAAGAGCTTGTTTGAATTGACTTTTTCTAAAAGCTTTTTCAAACAACTTTTGAAAAAAAAAAGCTTTTTTGAGAAGCTACAAAATTCTAGCTTTTGAAAAAAGTTGTATCTGAGTTTTTTTCTAGAGTTCCAGCTTTTTTCAAACTAAACCAAACAATTACTACAAAAAAAATGTGTTTTTCTTTGTAAAAAAAGTGCTTTTTTCGTGGGGAGGGGAGGAAGCCAATCTAAATAGGCCATTAGTCTATGTGGCAATAATTTGCAGCATTAATAATGGCATGTCAACATAGTTGAACTTTGTGCCTTGCAGATACTTAGTGTCTTTGACTACATCACTGTATGGCCAAATAATAATAATTAAAACAAGCAACATCAAAGTTATAAATTATTCCTCTTCATTACACGAATGGCAACTTGAGGATCCAATCACGAGAATTGGGATTGTTCTTAGGAATTAAAAAAATAAAAACTAAATCATAAACTAAAATTAAAAATTTAAACTAACTAAATTAAATAAGATGAGGAAGATAATTTTTAGATTAAACTAAATTGAAAATGAAAATAAATTAAATTAATTGAAAGAAAAAATAATTACAAAAACCAACACAAAAATTGTGAGAACTAAATCTATGAGAATTAATGATTTAGGATGATAGCCAAGAAAATTATCCTCTTCATGTTTGTCAACTCTAGATTTGCAATTAAGTACAAGGGATTAGGTTACAAGCTCTAATGCACCTAAATTAAGGAACTAAAACTATTGAAGCATAATCTATCTCCTTGGCATAAATTATCTCACTTTTCTCTAATTAATTAAACCAACAAATCCTATAGAATTAACTGAGGTTACAAAGGCATAGTGTCACACCCTGATAATGCAACTACTGTTGTGTTGATTTTGTGTCTAGTATTGCATTGGATTTCCATATCTATTTAGAGGTGTTTTAGTGCTTATTAGATAGCCTTAGTATAGTATTTATACTATATTAGAGCATACAAGGTTATAATTGTACGTAGTTGAGTTTAAGAGGAAAATGCTACACTAATGGCCTGTTTTGATGTTTTAGGTGAGATTGAGCATTTATTGAAGATCAATGAAGATGGAGATCATTTGAGCAAGGATTGGAAGTATCATTGAAAATGAAAAGTGGAAGAAAATGATATTGGGAAGCTCCCAGACAAAGATTAAGGCAACTGGAAGCAAAACAGAGCGAAAGCGAAGCCAAAAGAGAGCAAATAGGTACTATCAGAACACTGGATTCAGAGTACCGGTGTACCTCCTCTCTTTTACGCCAAAAATAGAGAGCAATCTTCTACTACTAGAATAGAGGTCCCTTGGTACTGGTGCACCAATTAAGTGTTTCGGTAGTCTCGAAAAATTGGCTATAAAAGCTCTCTTTTGGTCATTTTTTTAAGAAGAATAAGTTATATTCTCTCACACCCATCTCCCAAAAACCCAAAACTTACTCACCCATCTTCCACACATAAAACCACACACAAATACACCTAGATCCAAGCTTGTAATTAGGGTTTTAACACGTGTAATTGCAAGATCAAGACAAGGATTACAAGAGCAAAGCTAAGCATGAAAGGGAGGTTCATCTTTCTCCTTTTGTACTTAGTTTTCTCCATGTTAGTATAGATCTTCTATGGGTGATTGAAGCTTGTGTTACGAATTGATCAAGCACTACTTTCCTATGAGATTTTGATGGTTCAATATATATGTTTTATTTTAATATATCAATGGCTATTTACATAAATGTCTATGTGTTTGTTGATATGCCTAGGTGAAAGAGCATATATAGTTAGAGGCTTGATTGCTATTCAACACTTCTAAATCATTGTATGAGCATGTGTAGGTGCTTATGTAGTGATTCCATGAAGTAGGTATTGTAGCTATGCATGTCTATGTGTGTCTTACCTGCCTTAATAGCAATTTTAACTTCTATGATATACATGTTGGATTCTAATGCCTAAATTGGTATGACCTAAATATTTTTAAGTTTTTAGGATTAGAATATGCTTTATATTCATTGTACCATGGTCAAGAACATGTAGGATGTGCTTTATTGTCAAACCCCGCTTGTGTAATGCTATGATTAGTGGTTCTTCATTAATAATTGGGTCTAGTTTAGTCTCCTTTGGCTTTAAATCGGGCCAATAGGTGTCGTGGTAGCTTAATTGACCTTAGGAAACCTAGTTCTTGGCTTTAAACCCAGCCAATGAGTTAGAACTTAGGGTAAGACCAATTACCATCTCTTAGGAATGTAATTAACTAAACCATGCCCTAATTCATAGGTAGCTAGCACCTAGGGATAGAATCGCACTGAGTCTAGGGATTGTAGGAAAGGTTGATTAGATTCCTAGCTTAGAGCACCCCTTCTTAGAGCAAAACCATCAAATTTAACCTCATAGCAAAGTTAGTACCTAAATTACCTATAGTTAAGCAGATTTCACCCATTTTACCATTGCTTGTGTTAATTCCCTTTTACTAGCTCGTTTCTCCCTTGCTTTTATTTCCTTTAGTTTATTTAAGATTAGTTTAATTTATCTTGAGCTCCATTCATATCTAAAACTACAAAAAAGAATTCTTAGTTTAGCTTGTTTTCTTTCTAGCTTTTTAGAACAGACACTTAGTTTTCATTCCCCAATTCCCGTCTCCCTGAGGGATCAACCCTACTCTTGCACATTAGACTACATGATCTATACACTTGTAAGCTTTTAATTAAGGCTTAGTGCTTAATTAGCGAGCATCAACTGCCATATAGGCTATCACTTGGCAAAGATGACGAGGCTCACAAGGAGGTACACATGTTAATTTCCTTTCTTGGAACATTTAGAAGATTCTCTAGATAGGAGCAAATATGATAGGAATTTTGAATTATTCTTAATCCCCCTTAATTATAGGATATTCTGTTGTAATTGATTGTAAAATCTCCCTAATTGATTTGCAAAATTCCCTAGTTGATAGAAGATAGTGCTAGCCATTAGATCAAGCTGATCATAGCCATTCTTTTGCTAGAGAAGATGTATAAATATCCTTTCTCTTTTGTACAGAACACAAAGAAATTTGAGAGTAATACAAAGCATTATTCTCTCATCTTTTTATTCCACTACTTTACACTTTCCCTTGCAAATTTCCTTCACTTGTGGTTTTGCAGGTTGACTTAGACACTTTTGCCTTGAGAAAAATGTCTAAGTGCTGCACGCTACGCTTGGAATAAGCCAAGGTGTGACAAATGGCTATCAAAGCCAAGGTTACACGCAAGGTGTTTGTGATTTTGCTCCTTTGAAGGATGTCTTTGTTAGGTATCGAGAAGAGCGTTGATGCTGGCAATGATGAGAGGGGAAGAGAGGACTTACCCCCTTCTGTAGCAACCAAAAGGCAACAAAAGGGGAAAGTCTTATGATGTGCAAGTTGTTTTCGAGGTGTGCTTGACAAAAGCAGAAGATACCCTTGCTGATTTCATGCAGAAGCTTCAACAGCTTAGGTTTGACTATGAGAAGGCATTAAGTTTGAGGCACCTATGTGAAGAACTCAAAAATCTTCGAGCTCGTGTGCAAATGGTAGAAAAGACGGCTAAGAAAGCACTGACTGAGAAAGAGACCCTTGCAGATTGGTTACAAGTTAGGTTTATTGAGCAAGATCGCAAGATGGCTGAACAAGACAAGATCTTTGAGGAGATGAAGAAGGACTGGGCTATGTGTAAAGAAGCAATAACCCGTGGCCCACCGACCTACCTGTTAGGATTAGTATGCCTTAAAGCTTACTTGCATGTGACATTTTGGATGCTAAACAATTTATCATCATTTTATTAAATGGCATTATAAGTTTCTTACATATTATCTTAGTCTATTTTACTGATGTATGTATAAATTTCCCTTGACTTGAACTAATGATTTAGGTATGCAGTGAGGCCGGATGCACATTAGGTCCAAGTCTAGATTTAGTCACATCATATATTGAGTCCGTAATCGAATGGTAGTGTTGGACACTTTACGGATAAAGTTATATTGAGCAAGTCCCCTTATTGAGGGTGATCTACCTAGGTGATTAAAGGACTTCCGAATTTGTCTCAATAGTACGCGTGTCACGTATTAGATAGGACCATTGTGAGCATGTTTTCTAAAGACATATTATCAAAGAAAGAAAGTAAGATACTTACTGCTATTAAATGATCATTGCTCTTAATCTTGAGCATATATGGATGAACTAATGAAGCTAGGGTTTGGTGCTTTGAGTCACTATGAGTGAGATCTTACTTTATTAGGGTCAACAGCCTTGTGCATTGAGTGCTAAGTTCTAATTAATTGGAACATGCATATGCAATATGAAATCTATGTGCCCCTTTTGGGATTGTCCAAAATTATCATTCGAATCTAGATATAGTGATACTACTTTTACGGGTGTATTGGTCATATGATCACTCCCGAGATCAAGAAATTCTGTGCCCAAGGGTGGTTGGCAATAGGACAAGAAACCCAACGGAAAAAGATACAACTAAGGAGGTGATAGTACACAGGCCAAAGGACTGACCTTAGCTGTGGGTATATATAGAGGGGCATTATGTTTGGTTATTTGGTAGGCCAAAGACAAAGTTTACATTCTTTTATGATAACCTTTTGGGTAATAGAAATTATTCTTGGAGTGTAACTTTGATCTTATAGTGCAATAGATCAGAGAAAAAAAACAATTATTATGTCGCCTAGATCGAGCAAGGACATTTTTGATTATTTTTAGAAGCCAAGGTTAATGATGTCTTCTTGGTCTCTTCCTTAGTTGAAATGACTTTGAGAGAGTAATCTTGAAAGAGCAAATTTCATATTGTGGTAGTAGCCTTAATAGGCCAAAGCTTGGAATTGGGTTTGGGCTTTCGTTAGAATCCAAAATAATCTAATTACGCTTGGATGGTTTCTTATTGGGCTTGGGCCTTCACATGTGTTAGGCTTGGATTGTGGGCTTTGCCCAATCTTCCAAGACATGTGCTAGAAAGTTACTATAAGAAGAATTCAAATTGTACAAGTGACTTCCATGGCATATGGCAAACATTTACTACTAGGAAAGAGTTTCCCACATGGAAACTTTAAACTTTACTTAAAATTTTCCTATAAATAGGCAAGACCTTAAACCATTTCTAGCATCCAAAAAATTTTTGTAGTTGATTTCTTTCATTTTGGCAAGAGAATACTACAACATATAGTGCATACTTATTATGTGATTTTTTGCTCTAGATTTTCAAGAGCACATTACTTTGCTTCTTTCCACACGAGAAGCTATTCTCTCAAGACAAGTCTCTTTAATTATAGGAAAGAAGACTGGGGAGTTGCCTATTGCGACACCCTTATAGTAAAATTTTTCGTGGCCTTGTTCATGAGTGGGAACAAAGTTTGTGATAGTTATAGCTTTATGAAAGGCCTTACACTTCAAGAGGTTAGCTTTACATATTTTGCAAATACTAGTTATGTTCTATATGTTCTTAAGCTTGATCTTATGTACGTTATGTGATTATTTTATTTTTGTAGCATGTTTTCTTAGTAGAATTTTTTTGAAAATATAGAATATGATAGACCACATGTAATATTATCGATCTCACAATTGGTATCAGAGCTTAGGCTTACACACAACATGCTTAGACTATGCAAGAATATTGTATTTGCATAAATATGTTAGTCGTCTTGTGAGTAGCAAGATTAGGAAATCTTGTGCTGCATATATTTGTGGTTTTATTCTTGTATGCATAGTTGGTATAAAAATCCCTTTGATGGTTTGTATGTATGCATGATAGAGTTTCGTGTACGGTTAACAAAGCTTGGCCATAGACGATTTCATGTATAGATCTTTATGGTTATTGCTTGTAGCTTCATTTAAAAGAGGCGTAGGATGTTTTGATATCCTTGTAATGTTTTTTTTTATAATTGTAAACTTGTATTAGCAATGGTAAAGTACATTATTATTGTAATCCTTAAAGACTAAGGAGACAAGCAAAGAAAAACAGCATATACGAGCAAATCTATCTCAGCTGGTCGAGCTTGCTGGTCGACCAGCTCAGTCAACCGGCTTCTCCTTTGCGGTCAATTGACTTTTGCAGAAGTTGTAACAAAGATTGTTGTTTTGTGTTTTTGTATTGAAGATTGCAGGGAGCCATCAAAGAGGGATTCTAACGTATTCTGGTAGATGTTTATAATGCATTGATATATGTTTTAACATATTTGCATAAGCATAAACATGATTACTACCTAGAAAAATGTCTTCTCATTTGGATTTAAAAATTGGCCAATCCTATGTGTTAATTCTCAAAGATAGTTAAGTTCATTTAAATAAGATTAGCGTAGACAAGATAATTGTAAGCAATTATGTCTAAAGATGCCATGTAATCTTATGACAAAAATGAAAAACTTGAGATTTAGAATATAACAACATAAGGGTCTATACAACTAGATTTAGGTAAATAATCCACTATAGTATTGCAATGTTTTAGTAACACAAAAGGGATTCACAAAAACCAAAGTGTTTTGCAAATCCAAAGTGTGTTTAGATCTAAAACAAAAAGCAAGAATACCAAAAATAGAGAAAACCCTTATGTTAAAATATTGAGTGGGGAATGGGACTGAAAATACCCTACAGCTTTCCATATCTGATTCACGCTAATGTAAATGTCATTAACTTCCCTATTAGAGGGTGACACTTTATCAAGATTTAGCAAGGTGAGTTTAAAATGTTTATTCAAAAGGGTGTTAGCGAGTTTGGTCATCCTATTGGTGGAATTCTTCACTAAAGATCACCTCACGCAACATTGATTAAAGTCACTACCCAATCGGAGGGCTTAAATCAAGAATGTTACAGGAATGGAACATAAGAAATGGGTAGACACTCAACTTAAATGGTAGGTTCGGCTATCCTATTGATAGGGTTCGTTACCAAATTTAAGAAGCCAAACGAAACAGTGATTGAATTGTTCAATTGGATCATATCCAGATAATTGTCAATTCAAATAAGCAGTGACACTTAACTTAACATTTATAAGTTTAGCCATCCCATCATGGAGTTCTTGTGATGACGTTGAGACACTGTTACATCGAGTAGTTTAAGGGTTAATCTACTCAAAGGCAAATGACATAAAAGTACTTGTATGTTTTATTTCCAAAGATCGCATACATATTATACATGCATCAATTCCATAATCATAAAATAATTATGATTATATTGTTGTATATCCAGAAAAATGTCTTTGTTTAGTCCATTGACTACAATTCTCAAAAAGCACAAGCTCACTGGACCAAATTTTATGGACTGGGAATGAAACGTGGATATTGTACTCACCGCACAAGAGTACAAGCATGTCTTAACAACTCATTGTTCTGTTGTGAGTGCAAACTCTTCTAAAGCCCAGAAAGATGCTGAGGCAAAATGGCAGGAGGCCAATAGTATGGCCAAGTGTTATATGATGGCTTCTATGTCAGATATTTTGCAGAGTAAGCATCATCATATGGAAACTGCAAAAGAAATCATGACCTCACTATCTCGTATATTTGTCGATAAAAGTAGACCCGTAAGGCGAGCTGTTCTTAGAGAAATTATGAATCAAAGGATGGCAGACGGAGTATCTATTAGGGAGCGTATGCTCAAAATAATGGAATAATTAACACTTATCATTTTATATAAAAAATAAACAAATAAAAATAGAAAAATACAAAATAAATTTAAAAATAAAAATAAAAATAAAAATTTAAAATATGAAAAATAAAAATAGAAAATAAAAGCAAAAACAAAAATAAACATTTAAAATTAAAATTAAAAATAAAATAAAAATAAAAATTTCACTAGATTATATATTCATATATACAAGCAAATATTACCGCCATTATTATTTTTATTAATGGTATTAATATAAATATACTTTATATTAGTATTGGTAGTATTTTAGTAATATTTTGTATAATTGATTTTATTATTATAATGTATATAACATAATAGTCTAGAGGTAATCTTAGTTTTTTATATAAATCATTTCCAATACTAATCTAGTTATTAATTACCAAACATAAATTTAGAATTGATGGCTTAATATTGCCTTTTATGTTATTTTGATGATGAAAATTATAAATGTGTTCAATTGAGTGCTAATGCACCTTGCGAGCTTGTCATGTACAGCTGTAACCATGGATTGGATATTCATGGCTTTGCATGGGATTGCATATTGTCAAGAAAAAGAACACTATTCAATGCCAAGAGTGAAGAGCTCAAGACTTGTTTATGAATGAGAAATGGAGATACACGGAAAGAGACAAGGTGACATAAGGGGTACCGCCTTGCGTGCTCTTTTGTGTTTAGCCTTAGAAAGCATCTGATAGCTATCTTTGAAATGAATTTCTTGAACTATCTTGTTTAACTTGTCTATGCGATTAAATTGTGTTTTAGAGTCTTCTTTAAATGCTTTCAGCTAGCCAAACTTGCTTGATTTTCAAAAGAGTGCATAGAGCATGGCTTTACATTGAAAAAGAAGCTTTTCGAACATACCGATCACCTTAGCCAGTCAACCGATTGGCTTAGGAGGGCAACCAATAAGCCCTACTTCAGATGATGGTCTCTCGCTTGACTAGTCACCCCAACCGGTCGATTGGTTGAGGCTATCGGCAGAGCCCAAAGCTCTTTGGAGGTACCAGTCGACCAGAACCCCTTATCGGCAGGGCCTAGATTTGAAAATTTTTTCACCATTGAAAGTACTTTTGGGCTATTTATTTATACCTGTTTTCACCGCATTTGTGCATAAGACCTGTAACATTTTGCAAAGCATTTTCAAAACTTATTCTTCAATTTTAAACACTTTCTTAGCTTGAAAATCATAAAATTTTGGGCTATAAGTTGCAAAATCTTTGAGCAAACAAGAGCTTATCTTTGCTATATCATATTCATAGTATAGAAACCCTAAATTCCTTTCTATTCTGCAATTGTTAGTTGTTCTCACACTAAAGCTAGAAGTTGATTGTAGATTCATATTCTTAGCTAGAGAAGGGTGTGGGGAAATCCTTGGTAAGGGAGCTCACTCAAGTACTTTGAAGAAGGCTTCGAAGTGTTGTATCATTGGTTTGTGCTTCACCAACCTTTGAAGAAACACTTATTGGAGTTTCCTTTCTCTTTACTTGCTTTCATATATTGGTTGCTTAGTGTTTGCAAAAATGCCTCATTGAGCATTTTTTTTTGTTGAGTTTTTATTTGCTTAAATAGTTTCATTGTTTGATTATTGCCTTTTTATTACTCAAATTACTTTTCAACTTAATTCACTAGCCCCTTTAAGTTGATTTGCCTTCTACATTTGGTATTCAAAGCTAGGGTTATACGTATAGTTTAATCACTAATAGAATTGTTTATGGGAAATGACATAGATGTTCACCTATTGAGGCCTCGTTTAATAATAAACTCCGGTATTTGATGGCGCCAACTGTACTTTTTGGAAATTGAAAAAGAAACTCTTTATTCAAGCACATGATTATAGAGCATGGAAAATTGTTGTTAATGGACCTCAAATCCCTGTGAAGATGGAAGGCAATAGAGATGTGCCTAAACCAAAAAATGAATAGGATGACAATGACATTAAGCTTGTTCAATTGAATGCTAAAGCTTTATATATCTTGTTTGTTGGTTTGAACTCAATTGAATTTGTTAGAGTAATGGGTTGTAGTTTGGTTAAGGAACTTTACGCCAACTTGAGATAACATACGAAGGAACTAGCCAAGTCAAAGATTCGAGAATTAGCTGCTTGTTCAAAGATATGAAATATTCGAAATGGAACAAGGTGAAATTATTGAAAAAATGTATGCTAGATTCATGAATAGGCTCAAGGCACTCAGGAAGGAATATTCTAACGTAGAGAATCTGAGAAAAATGCTAAGGAGTATACCATTATGTGGCAACCGAAGGACACCTCCATAAAGGAGTCAAAGGCCCCCAATTCCTATGCTTTGAATGAGTTGATTGGGTTTTTAATGACTCATGAGTTTGAGCTAAAGGTCCATGAAAAGAAGGATAAGAAGATGAACAAATCCATGGCCCTTGTTGCTTCAAAATACACTTCAAGTGATGATGATGATAATGATGATGAAGACTCAGATGAAGAGATGACACTTCTTGCTAGGAACTTAAAGAAATTCATGGAGTACAAGAAATGGAGAAAGGACTTGACTTCAAACAATTGGAAGAAGAAGGAAAGTAGATCAAAAAGCCAAGGAAAGCAAAGAACGAAGAGCTAAAGTGCTTTAATTGTAACAAGCCCGGGCACATTAAAGCGAATTGCCCAGAACTAGCAAAATACGAGGTAGGGAAAGCTGTCAAGGAAACTTAGGACACTACCAATAGTGAACGAGAGACGAAAGAAGAGCATGAGGTTGCTAACCTTATTTGTTTTATGGTAAATGAAATGAGGTAAACTCTACACATTGTGATTTTAGTTTCTTCTCTTCATGTGATGAAAGTGATGAATATACTTTTGAGGAGTTGCAAGAAGCTTTTTCAAAATTGCATGATGATCTTCTCTTTGCTTTGAACAAAAACAAAAGTTTGCAAAAGAAATTGAAACTTGCATTAGATGAGAAAGATTATTTGGAGAAGAAATATTCATCTCTTGTTGGAAACATTGAAAGTTTGGAAAAGCAAGTAGGAGAGATAAAAAAGAGGAATAATGATTTGAATGGGATTGTAGGAAAGCTTACAAATGGAAAGGAAAACTTTGAAAAACTTTTTGGTTCTTAAAAATTGGCATTTGATAAAAATATATTTGAAAACCTATTTTGTTAAAGCATCCACCTCCATTACTCCTCTAAAATTTTCTATTACTTGTACTTATCATGAAAAACATGGACACATTTCCACTGATTGCTATTACAAGAGACTCATGATAAAGGCTCTCTTGTCCCATGTTGGCAACGATCCAAATGGGTTGTGAAAGCTAACATTAAAGACATTAATGTCTACAACCCAAAAGAGTTTGGGGACCCACAAAGAAAGGGCATTTCACTTATTTTGATATTTGTAGATGAGACATGAGAGCAAACATAGCAAGAAGAAATGGATATTAGATAGTGGGTGCTCCAAGAATGTGATAGATGATCTCTTATTTTTTAATGAATTTACAAAGGTCAAGGGTAGAGACGTCACTTTTGGAGACAATAGCAAAGGAAGAATAATTGGCAAGGGAAGTATTAGTAACAAAACTTCTCTTGATATCCACAATGTTTTGCTTGTAGAAGGTCTAAAATTTAACTTGCTTAACATTATTCAATTGTGTGGTTAAGGTCATAAAGCTGTGTTTGAATCTTCTAGTTGCATCATTTATGATTATGGTAGTGATAATGTGCTATCTGTTGCTGGTAGGAGTGGTAATGTGTGTACCATAAAGATTGATCAATTTGAGAATCAAAATGTTACTTGTTCATTCGTCATGCATGAAAATTCTTGGTTGTGGCATAGGAGACTTGGACATGTTAGCATGAGCATTTTGAAGAATTTGTCAAAACATGAGCTTTTTATAGACTTGTCTAAGATCAAATTTGAAAACTTGTCAACTTAGAAAACAACATAAAACATCCTTCAAACCCGTTAACATGGTTTCAACTTCTAGACCATTATAATTTTTACTTGCTTAAGTATATCTAGATATGCTTCTGTTGTAGTAGATAATTACACTAGATTCACATGGTCATGTTTCTTGCACATAAAAATGAAGCCTTCAATGAATTTGCTAGAATGTATAGAAAGGTGCAAAATGAGAAAGGCTATTTTATAACTTGGACGCATAGTGATAATGACACGGAATATGTGAACACTCCTTTTATGCATTTTTGTGATAAGCATGGCATTGAGCACAACTTTTTTGCCCCTTAAGACTTCTCAACAAAATGGGATAGTAGAGAAAAAGAATCGTACATTACAAGAAATGGCAAGGACAATGTTTAAGGAACACAACTTGCCTACATATTTTTAGAGTAAAGCCATTAACACCACATGCTAAGTGTAAAATAGAGTCCTTATTGGACCTTTTTTAAACAGAACCCTTATGAGCTTTGGCATGGCAAAACCCCAAAATTTCATATTTTAAAGTGTTTGGTTGTAAATGCTTTATTTTAAACACGAGAGATCATTTGCATGAGTTTAATGCTAAATCAGATGAAGACATATTTCTTGATTATTCCACGAAGAGCAAAACATATCATGTGTATAATAAAAGAACTCTAGTTGTGGAAGAATCTATGCATGTTACCTTTGGTGAGACTATCCCCTTCGCACCGAGAAAGAATTATGATGATGATATAAGTAACCTCTTGGAGAAAAACTTGACTGATGAATTACCTACAAACAACAAGAAACCTCAAGAAGATGCTAACCGAGAAAAAGACTCTTTAAGTCAAGGTGGTTGAATAACAAGTTTCAAATCAAAATACCACCATAGAGCAACAAGGAATTCATGTTGATTTGCCTAAGAGTTAGAAGTTTGTCAGTCACCATATCAAAGAACAAACCATTGGTGATACATTAAAAAGAGTAATTTGTGAGCATTATGAATTCATTTCTCACATTGAGCCTAAGAATGTAAGTAAAGCTTTACAAGATGAAATTGAATAATAGCAATGCAGGAGGAGCTTAATCAATTTACTAGAAACAAAGTTTAGAATCTAGTAGAGATACTTAGAGACCACCTAGTAATTGGAACTAAATAGATATTTAGAAACAAACTTGATCAATCCCATGTAGTAACTAGGAATAAGGCTAGACTTGTGGCTCAAGGGTATAATTAAGAAGAAGGAATAGACTATGATGAGACTTATGCCCCCATAGCTAAATTAGAATCCATTCAAATGTCATTCGCATTTGCTTGTTATATGGATTTTAAACTATATCAAATGGATGTCAAGGGTACTTTTTTTAATGGTTTTATTGAAGAGGAGGGATATGTTGAACAACTTCCCAGTTTTGAAGATTTTTGTTCTCCAAACTATGTTTTTAAACTTGAAAAAGCTTTATATGGATTACAACAAGCCCTTAGGGCCTGGTATGAAAGACTTAGTGGCTTTCTTGTTAAAAATGGTTTTGAAAGAGGAAAACTTGAATTCACTTGTTTATAAAAAAAGAAGGAAAAGAAATCTTGCTTGTTCAAATCTATGTGGATGATATTATATTTGGTGCCACTAATGTTGCTTTGTGTGAAAGTTTTTCTAAGTGTATGCATAGGGAGTTTGAGATGAGCAAGATGGGTGAGCTAATGTTTTTCCTCAGACTCCAATTCAAGCAAACTAACGAGGACATCTTTGTAAATCAAGCCAAGTATGCAAGGAGATAATCAAAAAGTTCGAGCTTAATGATGCTATAAGTTTCTTCAACCAAGCTAGATGTGGATAAGAAGGGTAAGCCCACAGATGAGAAGAAATATCAAGGTATGGTTGGTAGCTTGCTTTATCTAATAGCTTCAAGGTCGGATATCACATTTTTCATGTGTTTGTGTATTAGATTTCAATATAATCCTAAGGAAACACATCTAGTTGCCGTAAAATGAATCATTAGATATCTTAAGGAAACTAGTAATTTAGGGCTTTGGTATGGAAAAGGAACTTTATTTGACTTGTGTGGTTTTTTGGATGCCAATTTTGCCAGTTTTAAGGTGGAACATAAAAGTATGAGTGCTACTTGTCAATTTCTTAGTCATTCTTTGGTGTCTTGGTCTAGTAGAAAGAAAAATAGTAAAGCTAAATCTACAATTGAGGCCAAATATATTGCCGTCGAAAGTTGTGTTGCTCAAATCTTGTGGGCGAAACGAAATTTGCTTGATTATGGTTTACATTATGATCATGTTCCTATTTTTTGTGGCAATATCAGTGCCATTAAACTTACTAAGAACCCTATCCAACATTCTAGAACTAAGAATATTAGGATTTGCCATCACTTCATTGGGGATCATGTGTAAAAAGGTGACATTACACTTGAATTTGTTGATACATTGCATCAAGTTGTCGACATTTTTTACAAAGTCGTTGTGTGAAAGACAATTTTGTAAAATTAAGAAAGAGATTGAGATGCAAATGTGTGTTTAAATTGCACTTCTATCTTTGAAATTTGATGTTTTTGGTTTAATATGTCATTTAAAAGGGTTTTTATGCATTTTGGGTCAATTGGTCGGGTCTACGAGTCAATTGACAAGGGTAAATAGGTGACCGGAAGAAGCAGAGTTCAAAGTTGCTCTCTGCCCCTCTCAATCAAATAATAGGTCGCCCTATAGGCGTAGCGATCGATTGGCAAGAGCCATACAACACCATTAAAACTCTATTTTCACCTCCAAAACGTCATTCTTTTCATTCTTTTTTGAACCTTGACCCTAAATCCTCTTTAACCCATTTCTCAAACACCTTCTTTTAGCCAAAAATTCATCAAATTGATTTCAAAATTACAAACCCATTACACAAAGAGCATTACATTGCATCTTTTCTTCAAAAATTATCAAAGAATGGTGAACCCAAGAGACAGAGAGAGCTTTCAAAGAAGAACAAGAGAGTAAGAATTGAGCAACCTCTACCTTCACATGATTCATCCGATGGAGAAGGAAGGGATACTAGAGACAAGAAGATCATGTATGGGAAATTCCTCATTGGCAATGATTTTCTAGGTATTAACATTATAGAACTCCTTAAATTTCAAGGTTGGGATTTCTTTATCCATCTTAAGTGTGAGGCCTATGGTGGTTTGATTAATGAATTTAATGAGAATGTTTTCTCACTTGAGCACGACTACAAAATTCCTATTATGTCAATCGTTGGATTAGTAGATTTTGAATTGAATGAAGAAACATTGAAAGATATTTTCAATATTCCAATTGAAGGTGAAGGGCAATATAATCCTAAGGGTTGGCCTAGGTATAAGAATAATGTTGTTGGTCAACCCGTAAAATTCATATGGGAAGGTGTTGATAATGATCCAATAAGTCAAACAACCCCACATAGAACTGCTTTGAATGTTGAATAAAGGCTTATGACGAAGGTGTTTAGTGAAATGTTAATGCCTAGGAAGATGAATGATGATAAGGTTGCACTTATCAATGTGTATAATATGTATCATGTGTTTAAGAAGAAGAAGATTGCATTGGGATTTATAATTCTACATCACATGGTGCATATTGGCAAAAGTAAGCAACAACTAGCATATGGAAAGGCACTCATACACATCTTCAAGTGGTTTGACATTAGACTTCCTAAGAAGAAGAAAACATTTAGGTGGAATTTTGACATGGCATACACGAATTCCATGGGTATTTATTGGTACAATTTGGAACTCATATCAAAGTCTGAATTCAAAGACTTGCCTCTGGAAGTTCGAGAACAAAAACCAAAAAGGGTATCACATTCTGAATCTGGTTTTAGCTCCTGTGGATAAGACTCAAGAAGAATTAGATAGGGGTATTAAAAAGGGCTGTCCTCAAACTAGAGGCATTGCAATAATGATCCACAAATTGGAATGCCTATGGAAGTGAGTGAAAGTGAAAATAAGGATGATCTGGAGGCTTAGTTGATACTTGCTACCACTTGAGCATAGATTGAAAGTGCTAGAATAGAAGGGATGCGATGCCAAGAGACGAGGCATGGAGCTGATTTGAGTTCCAGAGGTCAAGCTGAACATCCTTTAATGCTAGCCCAAATCCTATCCCAAATGGAGATGTTAAATACAAGAGTTTGCAAAGTGGAGGAAAATATTGACGAAATGTGCAAGGAAATGAATGACTTCTTCAAAGAGTACTAGGATCAACATTGTGTAGCTAGCTTCTTAGGGACACCTCATCTTTTCAAAACCATCACTTCATGAATGTTTTTAGCACTTGCATTTATTCATCTCATTGAAAACACTTACATTTGATTTAGCATTGATTATGGTTTTTGAACACTGTTAGTTTTCATCTTAGTTTATCCTATGGATGATAATACTTTGTTATTTTTCCTTGGATTTGCTTAGCTTTTAGTACTTTAGTATTCATCTATTTCTGTTGCTTTTTATTCTTCTCGTATGCTTTATTTGATTTTGATAATGTTAATAGGGGTGGAATGTTTTACAAATGTGTTATGTTTTGCTTGATGTGTTATGATTGATATGCTTGATTGTTAATATGCTTTGATTGTGTTTAAAAGGAGGAGAAGCTTGATTATGGAATAGTGGTTGATATGTTGAATGTCTGACTATGGTTATGGCCTTATGACATGCTTATGTTGATTCTATGCTTAATTGAGGGGGAGTCAACTTCCTTAGACTCTTAACTTTGACAATAATTTGTCGTCATCAAAAAAGGGGAATTGTTGGCTTAATATTGCTTTTCATGCTATTTTGATGATGAAAATTATGAATGTGTTCAATAGTTGCTTGTAATTGTTGGCTTAATATTGCTTTTCATGCTATTTTGGTGATGAAAATTATGAATGTGTTCAATAGTTGCTTGTAATTGTTGGCTTAATATTGCTTTTCATGCTATTTTGATGATGAAAATTATGAATGTGTTCAATAATTGCTTGTTCACACTCTAAAGCTACAAATTGATTGTAGATTCATAGTCTTAGCTAGAAAGAGGTGTGGGGAAATCCTTAGTGAGGGAACTCACTTGAGTACTTTGAGGAAGGCTTTGAAATGTTGTATTGTTGGTTTGTGCTTCATCAATGTTTGAAGAAGCAATTCATAGAGTTTGTGTGAAATTCTAAGGGGAGTCCGTAGGCGGTGGATGCAAAGCCGAATCACCTTGAATCGGTTGTCTTCTTTACTTTTTCACTTGTTCTTTACTTGCTTTCATAAATTGCTTGCTTACTGTTTGTAAAAATGTCTCATTGAGCATATTTGTTGTTGGTTATTTTAATTTGCTTAAATAATTATTGATTGCTTGATGATTGCCTTTTTATTGCTTAAATTAGTTTCCAACTTAATTAACCCCTCTTAAGTTGATTTGCCTCTTACAAGAATTAATATCTATTCCTACAATCATTCATAAAGCATGTCCAGCATGGTATATTCATTACAAAGCTAAGTCTATTCCGTTCAATTAAATCCTAAATATTCCTTAATTTCATAGCAATTTGTGCTTAATCTTTGGAATAGATGCTTCCTAATTGGTGATATTTCATATGTTTTGCATGTTTATGCTTGGAAAAGGCAAAGGAAGCAAAATATATGGACTTGGGGAGCTTTTGGGTATAAATTGAGCTATAAAGGAATTGATGTGACCATTAGACATGACCAATTAATTAGATAATTACTCTAATTAAAATAGTGGTAAATCGGGTTCCCGGGAAAACATATAATATAACTGAATGATTGGCACGAAAGAATCGACTTTTAGAATTAGGTCCTTCTAAAACTATAGTGCTACCTTTAGACAACCCCTACAGGCATCTCTGGGGGTTAGATTGTCTAATAGGTAAAGGTAGTAATTGGAGAGACAACGCGGAGTTCTTGAGTTGTTACCAACGCTGAAAGGAAGGATTAGGTTGTTAGGCCTTGTCGACTACCATAATGGTTTATCGAAAAGAAAGAGAGTCATCCTTGCATCTAGGATAGGATTTGTAGGCCCAAACAACAATTACACCTTAGGCTAGATTTTTCAAAACTTGAATCTCTTCAACTGTTATTTCTCTGATTTTTATTTGCAATTTTAGCATTAATTTCATAATTCATTAGTTTACTAGCTGTTTGTTTTCTGTTGGTATAACCTTGGGTGTGACCTTATCTAAGGGGACTGTCATTCTTTATTTTCTAGATTTATATTTTCTTTATTTATCTCATTAAATGCCCAACCTTCATAATTCACTTGTTTGATGGATTTAGCATAATTTTATAATTATTACACTGTCTCTGTGGGTTCGACTCGACTCATCACTTGCACAAATTACCAGGTACAAGTTAGAATTTATTTGTGGTAGTTTCAATGCCTACCACACTCCTTAGTTCATTCCATTCATGTTAAATTTCTTCCATCATACCAATAGCCACCCTGGTGATGGCCATCACCTACTGTCACTTATATGCATGACACAAATAGTTTTTATGACAAATTTTTATTTTGTCACTTCTGCATCACTAAGAGTGAAAATAATAACATCACTCTTATTCTTTATATGCAGTGACAAATCTTGTTATCGCAATAATGTGTTTCAATTGTGACCTCTATGGGTCACTAAAACGATCAAGATGTAGTGACTGCTCACAGTTGCATAGTTTAGTTTTTTTTTTTTTTGGCTAACAAAACTTTATCACTATAAAATTGCATTGCTTGTGACTAATGATATGGTCACTAATTAATGATAATTTTTTGACGAATACTATCATCACAAACTTTTTGATGAATACTGTCATCACAAAATTTTAACACAATTTAATTAGTTTAATTGCAATTTTAGTAAATTCTATTTATGCTATTATGACCTTAATATGATCACGAAATTTGTTGTCACAATTGTAAATGTATAAAAATAATGAAACAAAGAGTAATATGAAGCTTGTTAAAAAAATTGTGGCATAGAACTAATAAAACTAAAAAATTTAATTAAAGAATTACATTGATATACAAAATATCATATCTTTCACACAAAAATTATGCACAAACATATAAAATTGAAAAAAGAATTCAAATTATAAAATTATTGTCTTTAATTTCTTTCATCCGACTTCAAGTTATTTAGAACATATCAACTCGTTTACATTCTTGTAGTTATTTTCGTTACATTCTTTTATTTCTCCACTAGCATAATGAAGAAGTCTTGAAAGTTCAAAAGATTCAGTTCCAACTTGGAACAAAATATGAGTGTTATAAATTACAAGTAATACTATGTGATACACCAATTAACAAATAAAAAATGCTAATAAAGAAAAAATAAAATTTTTATAAATATAGAGAGACAAATTCAAGTATTTTTCACATTGAATTAGCATATACGAGCACCAAACTAAGAAATAAAGAAAAAAGAGGCAAAAGAAAAAAATAAAAATAAAAAAACAAAATGCTTTTCTTTACCATCGACACCATATTGACCATTTCTTCTACTAAATCTCTAATTTCTTGTAATTCCTAAGAAAAAGGAAAAATCTTATAAGTGGAAGAAAAATATCAATTTAATCACATATATGTATTTATGAAACATAATATATACTAGAAAATAAAATAAAAACACATTTACCAACTCATATACAATTTAGACAATTGATTTGGTTCATGGGGTACCAATCATTGATTGTTTCATCTAATTCTAGGCATGCTTGAATCATTGAAATCTATTGAAAAATAATTCAAACTCCAATATAATACTATTCAATTTGCAGTAAGTATAATAAGGGAAGAATCAAAACACAAACCTAAAGATAAATCTTTCAAAGCTGCTTCAGTTGCTTACTACTTTACTCGTGCAACTATTATTTATATATTGTGAGTGGCAAGCTTGCTCTAGAGAATGGTGAATAGAGCTTGAAAAATTACTTGTTTGAAGGTTTTGTATCTTTTTCGATTAGTAGAAAGCATATTGTACGTGATGTTAATTGGAATAAGAAAGCACAAATCAAAATCGAGAACAAAGGAAACACACAATTTATAGTGATTCAGCAACCAAGCCTACATCCACTACCTAAAGCTTCCCACTCTAGGATTTCAAACAAACTCCACAAAATCTTATGCTTTTCACAAGCTGGCCAAGGACAAACCAACATAAAACGCTTGATTCTTGCCAAATCAAGAAACCCACTTTAAATATTTTGATTTTGTTCTCTCCAAATATATTCTACCCAATACCTAACTCTCACAATGTTTAATCTAAGATTTGCAAGAGAAATCTTAATAGAAAATTGAAGCACAAGTTGGTATAGAGTGTTACAATAGAAGATATATGATCTCCCTTTGAGAAAGACGAAAGCTCTTTTCTTTTCTTGTATTGTCTTGTTGTTCTTGGAAAGCTTGCAAAATAAATAAATAAATATATATATATATATATATATATATATACATTCAATTGAAAAAATATCTATTAGATATAAAAGTTTTTGACCAAAAATAATTTGAAAACGTTATTGGTTAAACTAGGAAAGAGATCGTACGAATAACGGCTAGTTTTGGATAAGATTTTTGAAAATCTCTACAATACGATCAAATTCCCTTCATTCTAGCCGCCCGGCAGGCTTTGCGTGTCAAGCATTAGTCGTACCTAGGAAAGGTAGATCATTTCTAGTTGCCCGGCAAGAGTAATTTTATGAAACCTAAAATCTTACTGTCGGGTGAAGTAGGTTCTATCTAGTGGCTGAGAAAACCTTGCCTGACAGTGCCCTTCTTGCTATGCTAAAAAACATTTAAGTCCATGACCTATTTTCCTAAAAAATAACTTCGAAAACACTTTTTAGGCATCAAAACATGTTGAAAATTATGAATTATTTTGGGAAAATCTTTTTAGGGCATATAATATCATTTCACAAGCTAAATGAAGACAAGAAGTGTACAAGGAAGGTAACCTTAAAATATAATTCTACGTTTGGGCCCCTTATGTCTTCTATCTTTATCCTTATATCATCATGCCACTTCAAGTCTTCAAAGATTGAACAAATAAGCACATTGACTTGACGCTTTTAGGGGCATATTATCTTCCTCCAAGGCATAAAGCTATTTCGATTGCTTAAGAACTCATAGAACACATTAGTAACATCAATAGCTTATGAGAGTTTAAGAAGCAATCATTCATCTTTATACATTATATGCCATTCAATACTTATGAGAGAGCATTATCAATCATTCATATCAACCATCATGACAACCTTATATAGCAACCTTCATTTGTCATATGCAAATCAATCATTTATCACAAGATTCATCACAAGCATCTTAATCACATATATCATATTATATCTTTCAAACTTCATCATCAAAAGATAAGCTATCAAGATACTAATGCTAATAATCTCCCCATTCATCACGAGCATCTTTTAATTCTTGATCATAACATATCCATTCATCACAAGCATCTTTTAATTCTTGATCATAACATATTTACTTTTTCCCCCTTTTGGCATCATCAAATCAAGTATAGGACCATAAGAGCAGAAACAATAAAAGCCTAAGCATCACGCATAGAAATATCCGTAAACATCCATAACATGAAAGTTTAAAAACATTCATGAAAATGAAAAAGCATGACAAAAAGAAAAGTGTTGACTAGAGTAAGTAATATAGGCCAAACAAAATGGCTTCGACACAAGAAATATGGATGAAATCACTAAAGGAAGTTGTCTCTGATATCTTCTCTGATATCTTCTTATTCCTTCTTCACTTTGACACCCTTCTTTTGCTTCTTGTGCTTTAGAGCTTCATCACCTGGATCATCATCATCAATCAAAATAATCTCTAGTTTCTTTATTTTGCCTTTTAAGCTTTGAATATGTATGGCTTTCTTTCCTTTTAGCTTTGATTGGTGTACTTGTATGTTGGCTTGTAATTCTCGGTTTCTTTTAGATAATGCATCACTTTCTTGGCTACTTTCCAATGTTCAAGGTTAGGATTACTTTGATATCTACCAATAATTCCTACTGCAAACCCTATATCCGATCTTGTGTAGATTTGTGCATATGTAAGACTACCAATTGCTAATGCATAGGGTCTATTTTTCATCTCTTCTTGGTCCAAAGAGTTTTGAGGACATTGGCTCAAATTGAATTTATTCCCTTTAACAATGGGTGCTACTGTAGGTGAACAAGTCTGCATTTTGAATCTTTCTAAAACGTTTTCAATGTAGGCCCTTTGAGATAGAGCTAACGTTCTTATGGATCTATCTTAGTAAATCTCTATGCCAATGATTATGAGACCTTACCTAAATTCTTCATCCTAAAGTTTTGAAAAAGAAATTGCTTTGTTTCATATAGCATTCCCAAGTCATTACTT
Source organism: Cordia subcordata (assembly GCA_028554755.1). Lineage (NCBI taxonomy): Eukaryota > Viridiplantae > Streptophyta > Magnoliopsida > Boraginales > Cordiaceae > Cordia > Cordia subcordata. The sequence continues at coordinate 10,783,734 of JAPTOF010000021.1, read as the reverse complement.
GCAAGTAAGATGTCATCAACATATAGGACCAAAAACATAAATTTGATCCCACTAACCTTAAGGTATACACGTTAATCAACAATATTCTCCGTTAAATCGAAAGAGGTAATAATGCTGCGAAACTTTATATACCATCAATGGGAAACTTGTTTCTATTTGTATATTGACTTCTTTAACTTATGAATAGGTGATTGTCTTGTGGAAAACTTTTGGGCTGAATCATATATAGCTCTTCCTCAAGATCCCTATTTAGGAAAGTTATTTTCACATCCATTTGAAGAAGCTCTAAGTGAAAATGAGCTACTAAAGCTGTACTAATTCTAAAAGAATCCTTCTTAGAAAATGGAGAAAAGGTCTCATGATAATCAATGCCTTCCTTTTGAGTAAAACCTTTGGCTACAAATCTAGTTGATACTATTCAATTTTACCATGGGCATCCCTTTTGATCTTATGGACCCATTTACAAAAATGGTTGTTACTCGTTTAGGTAATTGAACGAGATCCCAGACTTGATTTTTAGCCATTGATTCCATCTCTTCCTTCATGGCATTATACAATAATGTGGACTTTTTGAAGGAATTATGCGAAACGTTTTCACGAATTATTCCAGGATCAGGCTATTGAAAATTAAAATTTTTTCAAGAAGAACACAAGAAATACCAGAAGTAATGACATGTGTTCTTGACGAGTAGCCTTGCAGAAGCTTGATCTTTCTTCTCTTCGTACGCAGCCAGAAAATACTGATGGAGGCTAGCGTTTTTAAGGGAGGAGGAATATTTTTCTCTGTAGAAAAACTAATGACTTAATGAAAATACGTAGAATACCTCTCCTTTTATATAACAAAAGGAGTTGGGCCTTCACAAGTCCTAGGCTCAATTCCTCCGACCCAATTGGGCTTAAACCTTTTTAATCCAATTTGAAATTAAATCACTATTTAATTCTTAACCCATTTAGCCTAAGATTTAATTCATGCCACATTTTCTGTGCTAGCATAAAATAGATGAAATTAAATCCGTGACCTCTCAATATTTAATATTAAATATTTAATTCTTAATTAAATATTAAAACACATTAATTATTAATCCATTTATTTAATTCACAATTAAATAATGAAATATTTAATTCTGAATTAAATATAATAAATCAATCCATCAATAAAATTCTCAACCTTTTGTGTGACTTTGTAGGTTCAAACTTAGGCCAGTAATACAAGGACAATCTTTCTACTAATTGGAGATACCGTTTAGCAACGATTCCCAATGTCTAGATAAGCTGAAAAATTGCAAGGCAACTATTAATGAACCTAGGCAAAATGGCAGATCCCCTATGACCCTCGATATCCCGAAACAACACTAGGAGCATGGTAACTGTCGAACCCCTAATTAGTTATTCCATATTAATTCCTAATCTTGGCATGACTTATTACGACACGTCTCCATAACACATCACACAAAAAGCTTTGGCCAAAGACTTAATGAGGTAGGACTAAGTGGAACATCATTCTCCTAATACCCAGAGCGGGTCAATCTTATCTTGTCCTGCGTATTGATTTTATGACGGTTGCTCACACCCCGTAACCTTTCGTCACCAAATTGGAAATTCAGTAGTCCGGCATCAAAGTATGAGGAGTAATTTGTAAGCCTCTATGGTTGTTTGAAGTCAAAGGGAATACTGCAACCAAGTACACCACAAGCCGTCCTTTGACCATAGGGAAAGTACTACAGGATGCTTGTAAACGAGTCATGTTCAATAAGCGTGTCTCCGCACCCTATCTGTTTGTCACACTAGTGTCCTAACACCCATTGGTCATAAGGATGACCAACCCAAGTGATAGGCAATAACCTTTGTTGGAAGGAATTAACGTCTTAGTACCAAATCCATCATTTGGTTACAAACAATTTTAAGAACAATCAGAACCAAGCCTCATTGACATGATCCCACACAATTGTTCTAAGGAACTTCATCATGATCAAAATAAGCAAAGATGGTGCAATATGATGTAATGGCCAAATATTTTTAAGATAACTCTTATGTAAACAATTCTATAAATACAATAGATTACTGACTTTAGAACACTATTCCTAACAGTTTTCCCTGCTCTCGGCTCGTGAAAATAAAGTAGGATCTTCTATGAGTCTGATATCAACATCAGACACTTGTAGTTATACCAAAAAATCACTAGAAATAGCAGTTCTCCTTGTTCTTTCAGACCCTCTTAACCTTACGACTTTTTATATATTTGGATTATTTTGGATAGTACGCTCAGTGGCAATTTGTTCCTCTTGTAGAGGTTCTTGATTTGATTGTTCTTCAAAATATTCCATATGAGTATTTTGAAAAGTAATCAATTACCCAATTTGAGGCTCAAAGGTCTCTTTAGTTTCTTCAAGATTAACCTTTTGAGGAATATTATTCCTATTAATCTCAAGGTCCTCAAGGAACTTAGCATTCCCAGCTTCGACAATTTTTAGAATGTGTGAGGGACAATAAAATCTAAAGCCCTTTGAGTTTACCGCATAGCCAATGAAAAATTGACTGACTGTTCTAGGGTCCAATTTCTTTATATTTGGGTTATAAACCCTAATTTTTGCTAGACAGCCCTAAATACGCAGATGTCTAAACTAAGTTTCCATCCATTCCACAACTCAAACGGTGTTTTAGGAGCTACCTTAGATGGAACTATATTTAAAACATAAGCTGTAGTTTTTAGTGATTCATTCCATAATCCCAAAGAAAGAGTAATTATACTCATTATTATTCTTACCATGTCCATAAGTGCATGATTTCTTCATTCAACCACTTTATTTTGTTGAGGTGTTCAGACATTGTATATTTGTGCAATAATGCCTTCTTTTTGAAGGAACATTACAAATGGACTAGGCATTTGACCATTTCAGTATATCTTCCACAATATTCCCTACCTCTTTCTAACCTTCCAATTTCTATTTTGTTATCTTTTTGTTTCTTTGCTTCTGCCTTAAATACCTTAAAGGCATTTAAAGTCTCAGATTTATCAAATAGAAGATAGAGATGCATATATCTTGTATGGTCATCAATAAATGAGGCAAAATATTTTTGTCCATTTATGCAAGGAACAGGAAAGGGTGCCCATATGTATAATCTCAAGTATCTCAATACTCCTTTTAGCTTCTTTAAGGGACTTGTTAGTTTGCTTACAATTTATGCAACCAATAAAAGTATCAAAATCAGTAAAATCAAGAGCTTGTATTGCCCCAACATTTACTAACCTTTTGATTCTTTCTTTGGAGATATGTCCTTAGTGTGTCTCTAGTGCACAAGCCCTAACTGACTTACAAATGCACAGATCTGTGCAACACAACGTGTGCAAGTACGGGTGTCAAACCACAGGGAGATTAATGCATGGAAGGAATCCTATGTGTGTGTGCTTTATACCATGAATGCAATAGAGAGAAAAGGTAAGAACTAAGCTAACCTAGGGGATTAAAACAATGGAGAAGTAATAGGGTGACTTACACTTACGAACGGGTGACTCTCTTTACCTCTGTGCTACAGGATTTAGAGCATTGGCTTATCAAGTAATGCTCTAATACTAAGCAACTAGCTAGTATCCTAATTACACCTTAGGACTTGGTACGGGTCCGTCCTTAAGCGTGCACATTTAGAACTACAGCGTGGTGTTTATGTACCTAAGGCCATAGGAGAGAGTAGAAAGCTACTTAGGCGCCCTAGAACAAACCTACCCTAGCTCCTGAACCATTTGTGGGATTTAAAGCTAAGACCTGGGGTTACTAAGGTCGACTAAACCTATCTAGGCTCATATTAGCCAAATTTAAAGCGAAATAGGACTTGATCTAGGCTAGTCTTAACTTATGCATCATCATTTTAGGGGCACTGAAGAAGATTGGTGTGTAATAAGTGTAACCCTACATGTTCTAAGGCAAGGTATTGTGAATATGACATCTTATCCATGATACAAACACAAGTATGTTTGATTTCTCTAATTAGAAACTTTTATGTATCAACATGTAGCAATATTTGAGCATGTATTCACTATAAGTTAAGTTTCATACTTACAAGACATGAATAGAACCAACCCACTTCATATTATCCATAATCACACACATAGACATGTATAATCTAAGGATTAGAAGTGTTCAATAGCAAATACAACTCAATTTATATATATATATATACAACTCATTCAAGCATTACATCAAACACATAGACATGAAATGATATAAAGCTTTTCAAAATAAGAACAAAGTATAAATATATATAAGCCAATTGAATCCTATATCAAAAAGTATGAAAGTCAACCCATTACACAAGTTTAGTCACCCTAATCTATCTACTCAAGTGTAAGATAAAAGAGAATGAAAGAGGGTTGAGAAAGTTCCCCTTCCATCCTTGCTTGTTTCTTTACAATCTTAAACAAATCCTCATCAAATGATGTTGTAATCCTCCAAAATTAACTGATATCTAGGTGGATGTGTGTGTGTTATTACGTGTATTAGGGGTGGATGAAGCTAGGGTTTAGGTTTTTGGAAAATGGGTGTGAAGGAATAAGACTTGTTACATGAAATGGCCAAAAGAGGCTTATATAGCCAAATTTCGTGAACTACTGGAACACCTAACCTGTGCACCACCTCCAAGAGCTCTCTATTCTACCAAAGGAAGGTTGCTTACTATTTTTACTATCCTAGAGAGCCATTGCACTACCTCTTTGAAGGGCACTCAGCCGGCTCTTCTTGTTTTGCTCCGTTCAACTTCGTTTTGGCACTGATTCTTGTGCTATTTTTTCTATGGATTTGTATCACTTTTGGGAATCTACCAAGACATTTTTATTCATATTTTTCACTCTATAAGCATATCCAAACTTATTCCATGTCCTCTTGGTTGCAAGCTTCGAATTTGGCTCCTGTTGCATTCGATTTTGCATAGTTACTCCGTTCTTCATTTGGGAGTTTGCAAATGTGATCTCCTTGCTTTCTTCTCATCTAAAACATATTTGGCTTGGCTTAATCATCACATTTATATCATTTTAAGATCCATGCATAGTTCTAAATCTCACCTAAAAGCACGAGAAATAAGAACTTAGTGTAGCATTTTTCCTATAAACTCAACTATGTACACCTATATCCTTGTATGCTCGAAAATAGTATAAATACTATACTAAGGCCTTCTCATAAGCACAAAACATCTCTAAATAGATATAGAAATACAATGCAAAGCCACACACAAAACCAACATATCAACACTCCCAAACCTTCTCCTTGCTTATCTCCAAGCAAGCCCAAACCTAAGTTTATCTTTAACGTTGATACAAAGGGTTGCCTATGGGATTGACTCGCTATCAAGGTTAGCTTAAGAAGCATGAATGGGGCATTCCTATTGTGAAGAGAGTCGTAAGTCTCTTTGGATCCTTTCTCTATTCAAAAAGGGCCTCGAACCATGTGGTAAGTTTCCAAGTAGCCAAACCGCCACAAGCCTAGGATTCTAATGCATGCATTCAAGATGTTGATAATTCATGCCCCCTCAACTACCATGGCCTCCACAATATGCACAAAGCCTCAAAGACAAGAAGAGAGAGAATATACAAACATGATGGCTTCTAAAAGCCTTATTCACATTGATCGTGTCTCGAGTTTTACATTTGTAAGCGTGCAGATTGTTTGTGGTATAACAGATTCGAGTGTGGGTATCGTCTCCACAAGAAGGCTATCTTAGTTTAGTCTCTATGTGCTTAGGTGCCAAAAACTAGCTACATGCGTGTGTCTGCTTTCTTTTTCTTAGGATGGAAAGGAGCTCAGGAAAAGGAAAATAGCCTAAACTATGGAGGAACTTAAAGTGCCAAGCCAAGGAAGGAAACCTAACAAAGAAGAAGGGGACCTAGGGTGATTGCTTTGTAACTAGATTCGGGCTATGGTAACGGATTAGGTCTATCTAAGGCTTGGGACTTCTATTGTTTTTATGTTGATTGGCGGTCTCTTAACCAATACCAGTGGTTCAACCTATTAGTTGGGTTTACAACTAATGGCCAATCCCTCCTAGCTTTCGCAATCCATGCTTAGAACTTATCCTCTTAGCTAGGTTTAAATCCAAGGACTAGTATCTAAGCACTATGTGACATTAAGGCTCAATTCACCAACACTAACATGGTTGAGGGACACTATAATCTAGGTTAACTTATTTGCTTCGTTGGGTTTAAAGCCAAAGACTAGCACCTAAACTCAACTAAGCATAGCATGTAACCTATTAGCTGGATTTAAAGCTAGTAAGCAAAGTCATGAATCAAGCACAATCACATCGCCTATATAAGTAGATAAAAGCATTTGAAGTGAAAATAACATATGCAAGTTTACTTAGGCATTTTAACAAACACATGGACATGTTTGATTTTCAATGCATAGACATATTGAATCATGCCGTAAGTTTATGTAAACAAGCATGTATTAGGAGCTAAAGATACACACAAATCCTGTATTCAAAGCCCTAATCTTATATATAACAAGAAATACCTGAAGATCTAGCCTAGTCTAGCAACATTTTTTGCATGAAATAAAGAAAGAACAATAAGAACTCCCCTAAATCTTGCTTTCAAATTCATACAAATCCTTCAAATCTTTGTAAAATACTTCAATCCAAGCTTGGTGTGAGGTTTAGATGGTATGTGTGAATGTGTTTATTGAATTGGAATTAAAGATCTACAAAGTTTTAAAGGAACTTAGGGGAAATTGCTCATTTGGAATAGATTTGGGTTCTTAACTTTGTTTTAAGGTTATTGATGCTTTGATTACTCTAATTAGGGGCTTACATTACTAGACTTACCACATCTAACTATTGGTGCAATCCTATCCCTAACCGAGCCCAATTAGAAGTATAGGTTTGTCCTGGCTAGCTATGGCTTTTGGGTCTAGTTCTAAGTCCCATGGATGTTGATTAATGTTCTAATAGGGAGTGTAACCTTTTAGTTGTGTTTCAAACTAGAGATTTAAATTCCCCTAGGTCAAGCAAGTGATAGTGGTACCTTTTTAGCCATGTTTCATGCTAGAGGTGATTACCTACTATATTAAAGGCATTAAGAACACAATTAATCAACACAAATATAGTTGCAAGTAGGGATCATGCCATTAGCATGGATTAAGGCTGAGGTGAGGCCACTTCTATTAGCATCTAAGCACAAATTACACATGCAAACTCATAGAGGCATTTCATCAAACACCTTGACATGTTCAATTTCAAGCCATAAGAATATAAGAACAAAGCATGTATATACAGCCATCAATATCTCAAAGCAAGTGTTAAAATCCTTAATCCATTACAAAAATAGCAATCCTCCCTAATCTAGAGCTAATCTAACATATTATAGATAAGAATAAAGAGAAGAATAGAGAGCTCGCTCGTTATCCTTGCTTGCCCTTTGCAAATCTTGCTCTAAAGCCCTCCAAATCCTTGTTTGATCTTCAAATCCAAGCTTGTTTATGGATGGAATTGATGTGGGATTTAGTGTGTGAGGTGGGTTTTAAGTGGATTTTTGGTTTAGGGAAAATGGGTATTTGATTTGGGTGTTCTTCTCTTTCAAAAAGGGTTGAAAAGTGGCTTAAAAAGAGCTGTTAACGCGCCCAGCCGGGGGCCCAGTCAGTCGATCGGCTTTGGGGCTAAGTCGTCCGGCCAAAATTGGCCAAGATTCTGATCCAGCCGGTTGACTTAGCCGGTCGACCGGCTAGGTCGTCCGGGCTAGACAGAAGTTAACCGGTCTTAATAGTAAAATGATCATATCTTGCTCGTTTTGGCTCCGATTCGCGCACCGTTTTTTTCTATGGCTTTGTATCATCGTGGGGGATCTCCTAAGCCATATTTTGAACCTTAAAACATGTCAAAAATTTGTCCATGTCCTTCTTAGGTTGCCAGCTCTGAATTTGGTTCACGTTGTGCTCAGTTTCGCCTCGGTTGCTTCTTCCTTCGCTCGGCCACTTCCAAATGCACTTTTCTTCGTTTCTTTATGTCCGTAACACCCTTTGCTTTGTTCCACACTCAAAGAACCCTCAATTAAGTAGGACACATGCAAACAAGTTTGTATATCTCCATTCTTTACTTGTCCTTGTCTATCCCTACGACATTCCCATATGCGTTTCATTTGATTGCTTGTTGTGCTTGGATGTTATTTGCTTGAGGACAAGAAAATTTTAAGTTTGGGGGTGTGGTTGTTCTGCCATTCTTTTTTCCATTTATGGGGTTGATTTACATGCCATAACTTGCTTTTGCCAAATACATTATTTTTGCTCAAAATGTGTTCAATTTTTGTGATTTTTGCATGTTTTGAGTTGTTTATCTTCATGTTGGTTGGAATATTAGCTCTTGATATTGACTCAATTGATTGGTGAATATAAGGTTGCATTGTAGGGAACAAATAGAGTGAAGAAAGATTTGAGACTTGGAGGAGATGTCTTTTAGATGTTGTGGGGGAGTAAGTACCTTTAAAATTACACCTTGTATCTACCCCAAGGCTTGATTGGAAAAAGAGTTGAAAAAGAGTGTTGATATGAGTGCCCTTTCCTTAATTGGTTCTCTTTTATGTGCCTTAGCCTTTCTTTTCCTTTTCTTTTTGCTTATGTTGTGTATTGATGAAAAATCCAAAAAGCAATAGAAAAAGGCAAAAATGAGAAAAAAATTGAAAAAGTCAAAATAAATGTGAAAAAAAGTGAAAACAATGAAAAAGCCAAAAGGCACCAGAAAGTTCATTGAATAAGTGCTGAAGTGACACAATGTCAACTTGACACACGTTCTTTTTTTTGTTCTTTCATGTGTTGAGAATAAGGCTCTTGTATCTTTTTGTGAGCCATTTTGTGTTTGTATGTTCTTTCTCTCCTTATCTTTGAGGCTTTGTGCATACTGGGGAAGCCATGTTAGTCAAGGGTGCATGAAATATCAACATTCCGTGTGCATGCATTGGAATCCTAAGAGGTATAACAACTTGGGAACTTCCTAAGAGGTGCAAGGCCTTTTGTGACTAAGGGGAGGATTTGAAAAGGCTTGGGGACCCCTCTATAAAAGGAATTACCCCTTCATGCTCCTTAAATCACCAAAATAGCAAGCCAATACTTTAGGCAACCCTCTTTTATTACTTTGAGATAAACTTAGGCTTTGTCTTGCTTGGGGAGAAGCAAGGGGAAGGTTTGGGGATGTTGATGTGTGTCGTTTGTGTATGTTTGCATCTAGTTTTTGCATGCACATTTAAGAGTGTTTAGAGCCTTGATGTGTTTGTTTTATGTATTTACCTATTGCATGTATATACTTGTTTTGAGGTGTTTTGAGCTTCATTTAATGTATTAGTATAGCAGTTAGGTCATAATTGTGCATATTAAGGTTTACGTGTTCATAGTTGAAGTTAAGACGTAAATGCTACACTAATGTGCGTTTATTGCTTGTTTTAGGTGTGATTTGGGAAGATAATAGTGGCAATCCATTTATCTTCTATCCCCCGTCTTTTGTGAAAAGCACTAATGCTCAAAAAACAAAGAAGATATTAGAAAAATAATACCACGAAGCTCATATTGATGTTTGAAATGATAAACAAGGATGTAGATAAGGGGCTAAGGATTAATGCACCAATGGTGAAAAAGAGCAAGAACAAGTAAGAAGGAAAAACTCTAGCCTACTATATACAAAAGCAAAGGCAAGTAAATACAAAAAGAACAAGAAAAACATAAACAAGTCTAGGATGCCTCCTAGTAACATTGAACTTAATGCCCTCAGTTGGTGCCAAAAGTTAGAGTAAAATATGTTTAAAATTGTGTGGCACAAATTGTCGGATAATTATTAAAGCACAAAAGATAGAGGGAAAAAGGGATATACACTAAGGGTAAGGCCAATAAATGCACGGTGCACCCCTTTTCAAGATCCCACCCCGAAATATCGAATGAATATATGTGCACAAATGTAAAAGGAAGCATGTTTAAACATGAAAGATCATGCCTTGCTCGCTCTCTAATTCACCACCCCATGGCCTTCTTCCTGTAATCAAGGGCTAGGAATACACCCTCTCCATGGGTCAAAGATAGGTTTAATGCATGCAATGTAGGTGAAATGTTTTCTAACCCTTGGTGAAAGTGTTCTATGCAAGAATGTATGAACATGAGCTCTAAAGAAGAAGACTCAACGAAATGGGAAAAGGAAGTAAGGATGACACTCAGAGAAGGAAGGACAAAGATAAAGGAGTTTGAAATACTACACTATTCTTCTCCACAAGATGTGACATTATCAAGCTTAGATGGCTCTAACTCCTCCCTAGGGGCAGATTCGATCTTAATGGTTCATTCACACTAAGGGATAGTTCATGTTCATCAAGAAAATGCTTAACCTTATCAATCAATTCCCTAATGGAGACGGTAAAAGAAGGTATCAACAACGATTCATCAAACACATCTAAAGACCTATAAATCGCAATTTCAAGCTCATCAATTTCTTTCTTAAGTGTCTTTTTGGAGTGGCTATTCTCCTTAATACAACGATGCTTAACTCCAAAAGATCTATTATCTAAAAACTTCAAAATTGATGCTCTATTTTCCTCAATAGATGACTTCAGATCAATACTAGCTAAGATCGCATCAAATGCTTCCACAAATTCATTGCTAGTGGTTATCATCTCCTCATCATGCTCTTCATAAGGGATAGGCACAAATAGAGGGGATAAAGGAGACTCAACGGATTCCTCATCATGCATGCATGAATGCTCAAGGGAAGCATGTGTGCTAATCTCCCTAAATGCCAACTGGAAAAGCATTTCCACTGTGAACATGAGACTTAACCTTTATGTGTATGGGAAGTGTAAGACAAGAGGAAAAGATAAGTTCATATGACTAAATGGGTGGTGTTAAAAGTATAGGAAGATAGGGTACCATTTTCTCTAAAGCTTGGCCAAATGAGTCATCAAGAACCAAATTACTATGTTGCTCATTCTCATCCTCACTGCAAGATGTGATCTCTCCATCTACCTCTTTTTCTAATTTTTTCTCCAACACATCAACATGTTCACCATCATATCCCTCGTCTCTAGTTCTCTCTCCTATCTTTTCAATTCACTCTAAAGGTATCTCAACATTCTTGCTCATGAGTTGCATACTTTAGACCGCTCTCTCCAAGCACTTACCTAGACATTTGGTGTCTTGCTTCAAACTCTCTAGTTGCTCTTGGTTAGATTGGATAAGGGATAGGAGAAAGGCAGTCTTTTCATCTTGTGAAGGAGACCTAAAAGAAAAGGGCTCAACCGAGTAGAAATCGTTCTCATGCTGGAAATCATTTTGAGCATAACAATAAAAAAAACTTGGGAGAGGAATGGATGGGAAAAGAGGGTGTTGGAGGTGGATAATCGAAACTAGAGGGCGAATGAAGAGTCATCTTGACCCTATGGTGAAAATGAATGATGTTGCTCTCTAGAATCATGACAACTAGATGTAGATGCATGCATGGGCACATGATTACTAGGAGCATTCTTGGTTGTTGCATGCAATAAAGGATATGCATCCCTATAGTCATGATTTTTGAGTGAACGTGCATGAGATGATGCATGACTATATGGGTCATAGCTAGCATTAACCTAAGATTGGGGATTTATATGAGGAAGGGGTCACCAATCATCTTTATGCTCACTACTTCCATAAAAGCCATAAACATTTAGAGCATATTAAGGTGGCAGGGGAGAGGTCACAAGTGACCACATAAAAGCATGAGAATCATCCATGTTCAATGAATCACAAGTAATCCTCTTCACAATTCAAAAATAAATTTTTTTTCAATTTTCAAATTTTTTTCAATTTCGTTTTCAGATTTGTCTTTCAAGATTTTTCAATTTTTTTGTAGTTTTTTTTTAATAATGGAAAGTAAGTAAAGATAGAGTACACATAAGCAACCAATCAAAAACAGAAGAACACACAAAGAACCAATATCGTGCCTCCTAGTAACGGCGCCAAAAACTTGATCGTGACTCGAGTTTTACACCCCAAGCATACGAATCGTTTGTGGTATAGCAGATTCAAATGCAGGTATCATCTCTACAGGGAGGCTACCTTAGTTTGGTCTCTATGTGCTTGGGTATCAAAACTAGCTACGTACGTGTGCATGCTTTCTTTTTTTAGGATGGAAAGGAGCTCGGGAAAAGGAAAATAAACCTTGACTATGGAGGAACTTAAGGTGCCAAGCCAAGGAAGGAAACCTAACAAAGAAGAAGGGGACCTTGGGCGATTACAATGTAATTAGATTTGGGCTATGGTAATGGATTAGGTCTATCTAAGTGTCGGGACGTCTATTGCTATTGTGTTGATCGGGGATCTCTTAACCAATATTAGTGGTTCAACCCATTAGCTAGGTTTAAAGTTAAGGGCCAATCCCTCCTAGCCTACGTAATTCATGCTTAAAACTTATTTTTTTGGCTGGGTTTAAAGCCAAGGACTACTACCTAAACACTACGTGATATTAAGGCTTGATTAACCAACACTAACGTAGGTGAGGGACATTCTTGTCTAGGTTAACTTATTCACTTGGCTAGGTTTAAAGCTAAGGATTGGCACCTAAACTCAACTAAGCATAGCATATGACCTATTAGCTGGATTTAAAGCTAAAGTCTACTCTACTTAGCAAAGCTATGAAGTAAGCACAACTATATCACCCATATAAGTAGATAAAAGCATTTGAAGCACAAATAATACATGCAAGTTCACTTAGGCATTTTAACAAACACAAAGACATATTTGATTTCTAATACATAACATACTAAATCATGCCATAAATTTATGTAAATAAGCATGTATTAAGAGCCAAAGATACACAGAATTCCTTTATTCAAAGTCTTAATCTAATATATAACAACAAATACCCAAAGATCTAGCCTAACCGAGCAATATCTTTACAAGAAATAGAGAAAGAACAGGAAGAACCCCCTAAAACTTGCTTCCAAATCTGTACAAATACTTTAAATCTTTGTAAAATGCTTCAATCCAAGCTTTCTATGGGGTTTAGATGGTGTGTGGAGGTGTTTACTGAATGTGATTAGGGTTAGGCTGAAATGGGCTTGAATAAAATTGGGTTTTTTCTCTTGTAAATGAGGTGAAATGAGCTATTTATAGTTGTTATCAAACTCTAGGTTGATCGACTCCTTGAGGCACTCGATCGACAAATTAGTTGAGCTCTTTGGTCCTATCAGTCCACTTAGCTAGTTGACTAGCGCTTCTTCAAGGTAGACTAGTTGGGTCAGAATGGTGCGTTTTTCGTTCTTTTTCTTTTGAAGCTTGAACCCTTCCAAAACTCTGTTAGAACACAAAATATAACACTTAGTATAGTATTTATGCATTTAAATACATTATGATGTGTTGTGTTTTTGTGTGCATTTACATACGTAATTGCCTATGTTTAAGAGGTATCTTGAAAAATGCATTAGTATTGCACATATACTAGAGTTAGGCCTAGGCATAAGAAAATGCACATAGTTGAGTTTCTAAGTCAAATGTATACTAAATGCTTAATTTTGTGCCTTAGGTGAGCTATAGGGTTGAAAAGGAGCTTGAATAAGAATGAACATGAAAGATAGAAGAGGTACGGGTCAAATGATTAAGGCCGAAAGTAAGAAAGAGACGATAGAAGGTCAACTAGAGGAGCCGATCGACCTAGAAAAATTGCTGGTCGATCGGCCACTCCAGAAAGGAGCCCAAAATTGTTGGTCGAGTTCCTCTAAAGAGCCAGAGCATCACTTGGAAAGTCGGACGAGTTAAGAAGAGTAGCCGATCTACCTGTGCACAGCAGATGCTATAAAAACTTGACTTTTCAACTTTTAAAAGGGAGATTTTTTAGGGATGCATACACATACCTATTTCTCACACACAAAACCCTATTCTTACCCATCTCTGATTCACACACTAACACACACACCCACTTGAAATTAAGTTAATTTTGGAGGATTCAAACATTGCTTGGTGAAGATTTGTTGAAGTTTGGAAAGAAAAAAGCAAGGGTAAAAGGGGACATTTCTATAACCTCTTTCATTCTTATTTGCTTCATGCTTTGGTAGATGATTTAGGGTACCTAACTTGTGTAATGGGATGATGTATATACTCTTTGCTATGGGATTTTATTGGCTTATATATATACATACTTTTTTCTTATTTTCAGAAGCTTTATATCAATTCATGTCCATGTGTTTGATGTAATGCTTGAATGAGTTGTATGTATATAGATTGGGTTGTATTTGCTATAGAACACTTCTAATCCTCAGATTATGCATGTCTATGTGTGTGATTATGGATAATATGAAGTGGGTTGATTATATTCATGTCCATGTGAGTATGAAATATGCCTTATAGTGAATACATGCTCAATCAATGCTACATGTTGATACTTAAATGCTTACACTGGCGTAAATCAAACTCACAAGTATTTGTGTCATTGATAGGACGTCATATTCACAATGCCTTGCCTTAGAACATTTACGACTACACTTACAAGGTACTAATCTGCTTTAGTGTCCCTAGAATAACTGTACATAAGTTAGGACTAGTCTAGGTCGAGTCACTTTTAGCTTTAAATATAGCTAATAGGAGTTCGGATAGGTTTAGTTAGCCCTAGGGCTAATGGTTTAAGAGTTAGGGTAGGATTGTTCTAGGGTAAGGTAGCTTTCTGGTCCCTCCTATGGCCTTAGGTACATAAGGACCATGCTGTAGCTCTAAGTGTGCACGCTTAGGGACAGACCTACACCGAGTCCTAGGGTGTAATTAGGATACTAGTTAGTTGCTTAGTATTAAAAGCTTTATGGAGAAAGCCAATCCCCGAATCCCATAGCATAGAGGCACTAAATTACCCATTCACAAGTGGATGTCATCAAATCACCTTTCCCTTGTTTCAATCCCCTAATTTAGCTTAGATTTTTCCTTTTCTTTTCCTTAGTGCATTTATAGTGTAGTCTTTCATCTTTTTCCCTTAGCTCCCAAAAATGCAAAAAGTACAAAAATATGTTAGTTTAGGTCTTCTTTTTAAGCTTCTTCTAGAGCACGCTAGCATAGAATTTCTTTTACAAATTCATGACTCCTTATGGTTCAACACCCACACTCGTACACATTATTCTACATGATCTGTATGCTTGCAGGTTTTTTACAGCTTGTACTGAAAAAAGCACACCAAGTTCTTGGCGCTATTGCTGAGAAGGCACGGTGGTTTGCATTCTTAGTTTATGTGTTTTGGTAGTTGCTTTACTTGTTTCCTTGCTTTTTCTTTATAGTTTGTTTAGCTTTTGCTCATCTTATTTATTGGTTATATTATCTTGCTTTAGTTCTTGTGTATTTATTTCTACTTTTGTTTTTGTTTTTACTAGACTTTCTAGGATTTTGGTTTATGTGCTGTAGTTTTAGGAATATTGAAGTTTTCAGGGGTTGAAGTGGCCAGAGTTAGGATAGTTTCTGCATACTTGGTAGGAGATCCCTTAGAAATCCCCTAATTCCTCTTAATCCTGAACCCAATAGAATTGCAAGGCATTTTAGGAATTTAGGAGATCTTATTGAGGAGATGGCCAATCCAAAACATCTTTCTAATCCTCCCATTCCCCCAATGAATCCCATTCCACCTCATGATCACCATGGCATTAAGCCTAAGATCATTTTAGACAAGAGCCCTATAGACTGGATCCACATTAGATAAGGAACCTATTCTTAGGCAATTCTTTCTCCCCGAAGCCTTTGAGCCTAATTTGGATATTCAAATTTCGAGTTTTGTGGAAACGAACCTCGAGATTAGGCCTAATATGTTGGCCATGCTTCCTTCCTTCTACAAGAGAAGGAATGAGAGTCCTCTAGAGCATATTACCAATTTTGTTGAGATGAGTTCCACTATCCATGTCTAGAATGTCTCCCAAGAGGTCATACGTCTAAGATTATTTCCTTTCTCTCTTAAGCATAAAGCTAGGGCTTGGTTGCATTCCTTAATTAATGGTTGCATTACTACATGAGCTGAGCTTCAATCTAAGTTCTTTCAAAAATTTTATCCCATGGCCAAGACGGCCGACCTTAGGACCGCAATTATGACTTTTCGCAACATGACTTAAAATCTTTTTATGAGGCTTGGGAAAGGTTCAAAGACCTTCTTAGACAATGTTCATACCACGGGTATGGCAATCATGACCTATTGCAATACTTCTTTCGAGGCTTAGATAAACAAAATAGGATGATGGTCAATGTTGCCTTTAGTGGTGGATTCTATCTTTTGAGACTAACTGAGGCATAGCAAAAAATGGAGTTGATGGCTAAAAATTCTTTTCAAAACTTTGCTATGGAAAGATCTAATTGGGGAGGCAATAGGAAAAGTGTTAATGAGGTTGAAGTTTCTTGAGATTTACCCGCTAAGGTAGAGGCTTTAACGAATAAGCTTGATCAATTCATTTCTTTCTCTTGTTCATCTTATGGTCATAGGACTAGTTCCATAGGTTCTTCCTCTACCCCTTTAGTCGTTGAGGTTTGTGCATTATGTTTCGAGTCATCTCATGAGATCGTAGCTTGCCCTTTAGCATCCCAGTTTCTGGAGTTTATGAAGGAGCAAGTGTGTGCCACACAAGGTTATTCTTGCAAGTACAATTCGTACTTGAACACATATAATCTGGGTTAGAGGGACAGCCTCAGATTTTCTCAGAGACAAGGTCAACACGAGTCTAGTTCATTTGCCCAAGCTCCATCCCAGAGCAACCCCATCCTTAATATCCCCTAGGTTTCTATCATCTTAATCAGCCCCGTCTTATTAATGCTTCTCAACGTCAAGCTTTACCTGTTCCTTCTAGTAGCCAGTCTCCTAGTAATGACATGATAAAGATAATGTAGTTCATTTAGAGCCGATAGCAGGAAATAGCAGAAAATAGGCAGCAAATGGCAAGGTTTGAGGTACAGTTAGGACATATTGCTAATCAGTTGAGTGCTAGAGACCCCGGGAAATTGCCTTCTCAATCGGAGGTGAACCCTAGAGTCTAGTCCTGTTCCTTCACCGATACCACTTATCCCCTTCAGGCCCAGGCTAAGGCTATCACTACTCTTAGGAGTGGTAGGGTAGTGGATAATAGGGTAGGAGTTGACTTTGCAATACCTGCACCTAGTGGTCCTTCGAGTCTAGAGAGCCACCTAATAGCCCTATTAAGAGGGATTCTAGAGAGGGTCCTGTTGAGAGAGTTGAGCCTACTAGAGACCATGGAGAGAGTAGTACTTCCCATCCCCATTGGGAGGGAAAGGAGCCCACTGATAATTCTCATGTGTTTAGAGGTACTGCATCTAGAGTTCCCTTCCCATCCGTCTTAGAGAGACCCACACACAGTGAGGATTCTAGGTTTTTGAAGATTTTAGAGCATCTGAAGGACCTTAAGGTCAATCTTCTTTGATAGATGCGATCCTTTCTAGGCCTTTCTAATTTTAGTTGTTTAAGGATCTTTGTACAAGGAAGCGTAGGATATCAAACATTCCTACGAAGGTAAGGCTTACAGAGAAGGTGAGTAGTATTTGTACTTCAGGCCTCCTGGCCAATATGAGTGACCCTGGAGCTTTCACCATTCCTTGTAGGATTAGAGAGACCCAGATTAATCATGCCTTGTTAGATTCAGGGTCCAGTGTGAATCTCATTCCCTACTCCATCTATCAGTAGCTAGGTCTAGATGAGTTGTCCCTTACACATGTTACTCTTTAGCTAGCTGATAGGTCCGAGCATAGACTTAAGGGTGTGATAGAGGACATTATGGTCCAAGGAGATAAGTTTGTGTACCCTATTGACTTCATAGTGACATGACTCTAGGCATTTTACACCCGTTCTTCTAGTTTACTGCTTCCTTGCCATTATTCATTGTAGGTCGGGGCCATTAGAGATGAAATTTGGGAATTTGAGGTCTATCATAAAGGTTGTCAAAACAGTAAATAGGGCTAGTATAGGAGGGGAGGATGGAGAAAAGTGCTTTAGGGTTGATGTGATTGATTCTTGTGTCGAGGACTTTGTAGAGAGAACTATGACCGGCAGAGAAGATTTGAGGAATTGTTGACTAGCTTTGATTTAGACACCTTAGAGCAGAAATGTGTAGCTTCTACTTCCTTAATTGAGAGCCCTTTGATTGATAAGTCACTTGAGGTTAATCCTTTAGTCTTGATTCTAGTGATGTTCCCATTGATGATGTTGAGGTTAAGTTCCCTTAAGTTGAGCCTACTTCTTCTTTAGAGCTTAAATCCCTTCCCGATCATTTGAAGTATGCATTCCTAGGCCTTAGTGAGTCCTTTCCAGTTATCATAGCTTTCGATCTGTCTAGTGAGCATAAAGAGTGTCTCTTAAAGGTTCTTAGGAAACATAAAAAGGCTATAGGGTGGAAAATTGATGATTTAAGAGGTATAGACCCTTCGATTTGCATGCATCGTATTCACTTTGAGGATGGAGCCATTCTTTCTGGGGAGATACAAAGGAGGCTAAACCCACACATGGGCGAAGTAGTTAAAAAAGAGATCATTAAGCTTTTTGATACAGGCATTATTTATCTGATCTTTGATAGCAAGTGGGCTAACCTAGTTCTAGTCGTCCCTAAAAAGTTCGGGATCATGGTTGTTGAGAATGAGAGAGGAGAGCTTATCCCTACATGCACTCCCACAGGTTGGAGAGTTTGCATTGATTATAGGAAGCTTAATTCCCAAACTAAGAAGGATCATTTCCCATTGCCTTTCCTGGATCAGATTTTAGATAGAGTAACTCGGCATAGCTACTATTGCTTTCTAGATGGCTATTCTAGGTATAATCAGATCCTTGTGTTTCCTGAGGACCAAGAGAAAAGCACCTTTACTTGTCCCTATGGCACTTTTTCCTATAAGAGGATGCCCTTCGGTCTATGTAATGGCCTAGCGATATTTCAAAGATGTATGATGGCCACTTTTAGTGACATGATAGAGAAGTATTTAGAGATTTTCATGGATGACTTCTCAGTTTTTGGAGATAGTTTTGATGAGTGCTTGAGTCCTCTTTCTTTAGTCTTAGACCAATAAATCCCACTTCATGATGCAGTAGGGGATAGTTTTGGGTCATGTTGTCTCATGTAGTAGAATTCAAGTTGACCCGGCTAAGGTAGAATTAATTGAAAGGTTGCATGTCCTTAAGTGTGTCAAGGGTGTTAGATCTTTTCTAAGGCATGCAGGATTCTACCGTAGGTTCATTAAGGATTTTAGCCATATAGCATGCCCCTT
Source organism: Cordia subcordata (assembly GCA_028554755.1). Classification (NCBI taxonomy): domain Eukaryota; kingdom Viridiplantae; phylum Streptophyta; class Magnoliopsida; order Boraginales; family Cordiaceae; genus Cordia; species Cordia subcordata. Next base: position 10,764,529 of record JAPTOF010000021.1, on the reverse strand, counting down.
GTCTAGGCTTTTAGCATAAGATGTTCCCTTTTAGTTTTATGATGAGTATGTTAGAGCTTTTGATAGGCTTAAATCCTTATTTTCTACGTCCCTGATCATTCAACTGCCTGACTACAGTCTTCCATTTGAGGTTATGTGTGACGCATCCAATTATGCAATAGGAACTATTTTAGGTCAATGGCGAGATAAGTTGCCCTATATAGTGTATTAAGCTATCAAGACTTTTGATGAAGCTCAAAAGAACTATACCACCACAAAAAAAGTGCTTTTAGCAGTTGTATTCTCCCTTGACAAGTTTAGGTTGTACATCCTAGGGTCCAAAGTGATTGTCTACACTGATCATGCAACATTGAGGTGTTTGTTAGCTAAGAAAGAATTTAAGCCCTACTTGATTAGGTGGTTGCTCTTTCTTCAAGAATTCAACGTTGAGATCCGGGATAAAAAGGGTAGAGAAAATTTAGTTACGGATTATCATTCCAGTCTTGTTAGTGAGTCTTCTAGTGATCTATCTCTTTTTCGTGATTCATTTCCCGATGAGCAATTGTTTGCTGTTTCTCATTACACACTTTGATTTGCTCACATAGTTAACTATCTTGCCACAGGGTGATTTCGTTCCCATTGGGAAGAGAGAGAGAGAGAGAGGTTCCTAGTACAAATTAGACATTTCTTTTAAGAGGATCTCTATCTTTTCATAGTGTGTACAGATCAAATGATTTGCCGGTGTGTACCTGTTTACGAGTTTGAGAGCGTGTTGAGTATATGTCACGATAAGAGGAGTGGAGGTCATTTCAGTGGGAAGAAGACCGCCGTGAAGGTCTTGCAATGTGGATTATTTTAGCCCCCTCTCTTTAGGGATGCCCAAGAATATTGCAAAAAGTGTTTTAGATGTCAACAATTTGGGTCTATCTTTAGGACAAACATGATGCCTTTATCCTCTATTCTTCTTTATGAATTGTTTGATGTTTAGGGTATAGATTTTATGGTCCCATTTCCACCTTCCTTTGGGTACCAATAGATTTTAGTAGCCATTGATTATGTGTCCAAATAGGTTGAGGCTATCCCCACACACACTAATGACCATAGAGTAGTAGTGAAATTCATTAAGGAGAACATTTTCTCAAGATTTGGAGTCCCTAAGGTCTTAAATAGTGATGGTGGATTGCATCTTCCCATAGGACTTTAGAGACCATATTGAGAAAATATTCGGTCACCCATAAGGTAGCTACTCCTTATCACCCACAAACTAGTGGACAAGTAGAGGTGTCCAATAGGGAGATCAAGCACATTTTAGAGAAAATGGTTAGGCCCGATAGGAGGGATTGGTATATTAGATTGAATGATGCTTTATAAGCTTACCGTATTGATTTTAAAACTCCCATTGGTATGTCTTCGCATCTACTGGTTTATGGGAAAGCTTCTCACTTGTCGGTAGAACTAGAGCATAGGGCTTATTGGGCAATCAAGGCCCTAAACTTTGATTTGGCAAGAACGGGTGAGAAAAAGAAGCTTGACCTAGCGGAGTTGGAAGAGCTTAGATTTGAGGCGTATGAGAACGCCAAACTTTATAAGGATAGGATGATGAGGATTTACAATAAACACATTCTTAAGAAATCATTCTCTCTCTCCAATAAAGTTTAGTTGTTTAACTCATGTTTGAAACTTTTTCTAGGTAAGCTTAAATCAAGATGGGATGATCCGTATGAAGTGTTGGTTGCCTATCATTCTGGAGCGGTCAAGATCAAAGATTTGAAGGATAGCCAAGAGTTGACAGTGAACAGGTAACGCCTGAAGCATGCGTATGATCCGAGCATGGCTCTTGTAGACTTTTTAATGCTTTAGGATCCCATATATGGAGGTTGAAGAAGAATTGGTGTTTGCCTGGCTGACGGCTTGGTGGTTAACGCTACTAGGAGGCAACCTAGGTTCAATTTTGCGATTTTGCACTTGTTTCATTTTCCTTTCTTTTCTCTTTCTTGCACTTGCACCAAGGTGCTGAATCTCGATCCTTTGTCCATTAAGATACACCATTACTCATTATTGCATATGCCAATACAAGCATGCATAGGCAATACTACTAACCTTATCTTCTTTGAGCGTTTATGGATTATGAGCCATAAGGTTAATAGTATGGTGATCTATCATTGGCATGGAAAACTTTGAAGAAAATGCAAGGTTGTATCAATTCTTTCTCTACTTGTTCCCCATGTTTCTACCCTATCCCCACCACCCTTACTTGTTTTGTAATGCCAATTTGCTTGTTTGCGTGCTTTACTTCATTTGCTTAAGGACAAGTAAAGTTTAAGTTTGGGGGTGTGGGGGTTTGGTCTTATTATTTTATAATTTGTTTAGAGTAGATCGCATTATTTGGTTAAGCATGGTGAAAATTTTTCAAACTTTAATGCATGTTAAGTTGAATATTTCTTGGTTGATCATTGTGTTGGCTATTGTCGTTAACTTAATTGATTAGTGAATATGAGTAGCGTTGTAGGGAAGTGAATGGAGTAGATAGAGAACCGAGACTTGAAAGAGATGCCCTTGAAAGTTGTGAGGAGTAAGGACCGTCAAGAATAACCCTTGTTGCCACCCCATAGCTTGGTAGGAAAGAGTGTTGAAAAATAGTTGTTGATGTGAGTGCCTTTTCCTTGATTGGTTCTTTTCGATGTGCCAAAGCCTTTCTTTTTCTTTTCTTTTTGTGCAAATACAATGCAAAGCATGAAAAATCAAAAAAAAAAATTAAAAAGGCAAAAGGTGCAAAAATATCAAAAAGATAAAAAAATTGAAAAAGAGAAAGTCAATGGCATCAAAAAGTTTTGTGAATAAGTGCATAAGTGACACAATGTCAACTTAGCACATGCTATCATCTTTGTAGATATGTGAATAAGGCTTTTATAAGCCATTACATTTGTATATTCTCTCATCTTGACTTTGAGGCTTTGTGTATATTGGGGAGGCCACGTTAGTTGAGGGGGCAAGAAATATCAACATCCCAAGTGTGTGAGTTCGAATCCTAGGCTTGTGAATTGGCTATTTGAATAAGACCCCTTATAAGTAGACGAAAGATCCAAAGAGGCTTGGGGATCTCTGTACAATAGGAATGCCCCTTTCATGCTTTTCAGACTAACTTTGGTAGCGAGTCAATCCTTTGGGCAATCCATTGCATCGGCTTTAGAAATAAACTTGAGATTGGGCTTGCTTAGGGACAAACAAGGAGAAAGTTTGGGGGTGTTGATGTTTTGTGTTTTTGTGTGTGTTTATATAGTTAATTGCCTATGGTTAAGAGGCATCTTAAGCTTTAAAAGATGCATTAGTATAGCACATATATTAGAGTTAGGCTTAAGTGTAAGCAAATGTACATAATGGAGTTTCTAAGTCCAATGCTATACTAAATGCTTAATTTTGTTCCTTAGCTGAGCTACAGGGTTGAAACAGATCTTGAACAAGAATGAACGTGAAAGATAGAAGAGGTATGGGTCGTATGATGAAGGCCAAAAGCAAGAAAGAGACAATAAAAGGCCAACTGGAGGAGCCGGTCGACCTAAAAAAATTGCCGGTCGACTGGCCACTCCAGAGAGGAGCCCAAAATTGCTAGTCGAGTTCCCCTAAAGAGCCTTTCGACCAGCTAGGTCGATTGGCCAGTCCAAAGAGCATCACTTGGAAAGCCGGATGAATTAAGAAAGGTCGGTCGGTTGTGCGCAGCAGATGCTATAAAAACTCGACTATTCATCTTTTAAAGGGGAGATTTTTTAGTGATCCATATACATATCTATTTCTCACACATAAAACCCTATTCTTACCCACCTCTAATTCACACACTAACACACACCCACTTGAAGTTAAGTTGATTTTGAAGGATTCAAACATTGCTTGGTGAAGATTTGCTCAAGTGCATAAAGAAACAAGCGAAGATGAAAGGGGAGATTTCAATAACCTCTTTCATTCTTATTTACTTCATGCTTGAGTAGATGATTTAGGGTACCGAACTTGTGTAATGGGATGATGTATATACTATTTGTTTTGGGATTTTATTGGCTTATATATATGTATATACATACTTTGTTCTTATTTTTAGAAGCTTTATATCAATGCGGGTCCATGTGTTTGATGTAATGCTTGAATAAGTTGTATGTATATAGATTAGGTTGTATTTGCTATAGAACACTTCTAATCCTCAGATTATGCATGTTTATGTGTGTGATTATGGATAATATGAAGTGAGTTCATTCTATTCATGTCCATGTGAGTATGAACTATGCCTTATAGTGAATACATGCTTAATCAATGCTACATGTTAATACTTGAATGCTTTCAATGGTGTAAATCAAACTCGGTAGTGTTTGTATTGTGGATAGGACATCATATTCATGATGCCTTGCCTTACGACATGTAAGACTGCACTTACTAGGTATTAATCTGCTTTAATTTCCCTAGAATGACTGTACATAAGTTAGGACTAGTCTAGGTCGAGTCCCTTTTAGCTTTAAATCCAGCTAATAAGAGTCCAGATAGGCTTAGTCAACCCTACGAACTGTAGATCTTATTTAAATCCAACTAATGATTTAGGAGCTAGGGTAGGATTGTTCTAGGGCACCTCGTTAGCTTTCTAGTCCCTCCTCTGGCCTTCAGTACATAAGGACCACATCGTTCCTCTAAGTGTGCATGCTTAGGGACGGACCTGCACCGAGTCGTAAGGTGTAATTAGGACACTAGTTAGTTGCTTAGTATTAGAAGCTTTATGTTGAAAGCCAATTCCCAAATCCCATAGCATAGAGGTGCTAAATCACCCATTCGCAAGTATAGGTCACGCGATCACCTTTCCCTTGTTTCAATCCCCTAATCTAGTTTAGTTTTTTCCTTTTCTTTTCCTTAGTGCATTTATAGCGTAGTCTTTCGTCTTTTTCCCTTAGCTCCCAAAAATCCAAAAAGTACAAAAATATGTTAGTTTAGGTCTTCTTTTTAAGCTTCTTCTAGAGCATCCTAGCATAGAATTTCTTCCAAAAATTCATGCTCCTTGTGGTTCGACACTTGCACTCTTACACACTATTCTACATGATCCGTACGCTTGCAGGTCTTTTGGGGCTTGCACCGAAAAAGCACTCCACATTATGTACAAATATTAACAATGATGCAAAAATGCTATAGTAAGTGCACTCATTTAAACTTTAAACACCCTTAAGTTTGCATGCAAAAACTAGATGTAAACACTCATAAATGACACAAATCATACATATCTACAAAGAGGATAGCTTGTGCTAAGTTGACATTATGCACTTATTCATAAAACTTTTTTGTGCTTTTGGCTTTTTCTCCCTTCCAATTCTTTTCAATTTTTCAACTTCATTTCTCATCTTTTTGCACCATTTTTGCATTACATTACAAAAAGAAAAGAAAAAGAAAGGCTAAGGCATATCAGAAAGAATTAAACAAGAAAGAGGCACTCATATCAATAACCTCTTTTCTTCACTTTTTCTACTAGGCTATGGGGTGGTTACAAAGGGCATTCTTAAAGACCCTCACTTTTCACAAATTTCAAGGGCATGCTCTTCAAGATCAGGCTATCAGTCCAATCCATTCACTTCCTCACAATCCTCCTCATATTCAACAATCAATTGAGTCAATTACAATAGCCAACACAATGATCAACCAAGAAATAAACAACTCTTCATGCATTAAAAATTGAAAAATTTTCACCAATTTTAAGAACATAGTGCAATCTACCCTAATGACGCATAAAAATAAGAACCAAACTCTTAAACCCCTAAACCTAAACTTTGCTTGTCCTTAAGCAAATAGAGCAAAGCACATAAATAAGCAAATTGACATCACAAAGCAAGAATAGATAGTAGAGTGGGATAGAAACATAGGGAACAAGTGGAGAAATGATAGATAAAACATTGCATTGTCTTGAAAGCTGTCCATGCTAATGATAAATCATCATACTACTAACTCTATGACTTATAAACCACCGACACTCACAAAAAAAGAAAAAAGATTTGTAGCATTGCCTATATAAACTTGCATTGGCATGTGCAATAATAAGCAACGATGTATCATATGGGACAAAGGATTAGGATTCAACACTTTGGTGTGGGTAAAAGAAAAAGAAAGAGAATAAAAGAAAAGAAAATGAAACAAGTGCAAAATTGCAAAATTTAACCTAGGTTGCCTCCTAGTAGCGCTACAACCATGTTGTTAGCCAGTGATCATCTTCTCTTCATCAACCTCCACAGATGGGGTCCTGAAGCATCAAAAGCTTTACATGAGCCATGTTCAAATTATATGCATGCTTTAGGCAATGCCCATTCACTGTCATCTCTAGGCCCATCCTTCAAATCTTTGGTCTTAACCACTTCAAAAGGGTAGGTAACCAGTACTTCTTACGAACCATCCCATCTTGACTTGATCTTACCTGGAAAGAGCTTCAAATGTGAGTTAAATAACAAAATTTTGTTAGAGGGAGAGAATGATTCCTTAAGAATGTTTTTATCATAAATCCTCTTCATTCTATCCTTATAAAGTTTAGCATTCTCATATGCCTCAGATCTAAGCTTCTCTAACTCTGCTAGGTCTAGTTTTCTCGTCTCACTCGATCTTGCCAAATCAAAATTCAAGGCCTTGATGGCACAACAAGCCCTATGCTCAACTTCTATTGATAAGCGACGAGCTTTCCCATAGACTAATCTTTATGGAGACATACCAATAGGGGTCTTAAAAATGGTATAGGAGGCCCACAAAGCATCATTCAACCTAATAAACCAATATCTCCTATCGGGTTTAATCGTCTTCTCTAAGATATGCTTGATCTCCCTATTGGACACCTTTACTTGTCCACTAGTTTGCGAGTGGGAAGGGGTAGCAACCTTATGGGTAACTAAATATCTTCTCAACAAGGCCTCTAAAGTCCTATGGTAAAATTGCAAACCCCTATCACTAATCAAGACCCTAGGGACTCTAAATCTAGAGAAAATGTTCTCCTTAATGAATTTAACCACTACCCTATAGTCATTAGTGCATGTAGGGATGGCCTCAACCTATTTGGACACATATTCTACGACCACTAAAATATATTGATACCCAAAGAAAGGTGGAAATAGACCTATGAAATCTATACCCCAAACATCAAGTAGCTCACATGGAAAAATAGGGGATAAAGGCATCATGTTTCTCTTAGAGATAGGCCCAGATTATTGACATCTAACACACTTTTTATAGTACTCTTGGGCAAGGGGTTTTCTTTCCACTAAAATGACCTCCACACCTCTCATCATGACACATACTCAACATGCTCTCGAATTTGTCCTCGGGTACACACTAGCCAATCACTTGATTTGCACACACCTAAAAAAGATAGGGATCTTCCTAAAAGAAATGTCTTACTTGTGCTAAGAATCTATCTCTCTATTCTCCCAATGAGAAGGAAAACGGCCTGTGGCAAGATAATTGACAATATGAGCAAACCATGATATGTGATAAGAGATGGCAAATAATTGTTGGACAGGAAAGAAATCACAAAAAGGGATGGATCACTAGAAGACTCACTAACAAGATGAGAAAGGTGATTTGCTACCAAATTCTCACTACCCCTCTTGTCTCGAATTTCGATGTCAAACTCTTGAAAAAGGAGCAACCATCTAATCATTTGGGGCTTAGATTCTTTTTTAGTTGGCAAATATATCAATGCCATATGATCGGTGTAGACAATTACTTTGGATCCTATGATGTACCACCTAAACTTGTTAAGAGAGAAGACAACTGCTAGTGATTCTTTTTCTATGGTGGTGTTGTTCTTTTAGGCTTTATTAAGAGTTTTACAAGCATATACACTAAATGGGGCAACTTATTCTTCCTTTGGCCTAAAATAGCTCCCATCGCATAATTGGATGCATCACAGATTACTTCGAATAGGAGACTGCAGCTAGGTGGCCAGATGATTGAGGAAGTATATAGTAAGGATTTAACCCTTTTAAAAGCTTTAACATGCTCATTATCAAACTCAAAGGAGACATCTTGTGCTGAGAGCCTAGACAAGGGATGCGCAATGAGGCTAAAATCCTTGACGAACCTACGGTAGAATCCTGCATTCCCTAGGAAAGATCTAACATCCTTAACACACTTAAAAACAGGCAATTTCTTAATCAATTATACCTTAGCTAGGTCAACTCGAATGCCACTAGATGAGACTACATGACCCAAAACTATTCCCTGCTGTACCATGAAGTGGGACTTCTTCTAACTCAATAAAGGATCTAATGGGGCATGTAAGATTAACCCTAGGAAAATTTTTAAAATTTTAAAGCACAGGTGCAATAAGAAATAAAATTCTTGCATACAATAATAGCACACATGCATAGAAAAACAAGAACACAAAGGAAAATTTGTTAGAAAAAGTTTACCTCCTAGATTAGAAAAACAACTTAAAATGTTTTCTGATTATCTGACTACCTTTTGGATGTCTGATCAATAATCCACCTGTTGGATTTAAAGCCTTGGAAGTGTGGAACATGCTTTTAAAATTTTAGCACAATCAAATAAGTGATGAACAATCTATCAATCCCAGATCTGAGATTGCACCAATAGTGACAGGAAAAAACAGTTTCTGTTCCTTTGTGTTTTTCTCTCCAAAACCACTATAAGAATGACCCAAAATTCTTTTGATCTTCTCTAATATGACTAGGAAGATGTCATCAATAAGCAAGAACCAAATTCTTGGTGAAAGAATTCAGTTTTAGAATTGTAGAAATCTATTCTTTTGCTTTGGTCGATCAAGGGAATGAGGAGAGGATAAGAAGAGAATTCTTTTTTTTTTCCCCTTCTAAACTTCTCCAAGAACATACATGTCTCCAATATTTTTTAGTATATAATTTATTTTTATTTGTTTACTAGACTTAATTGACCCCTTTTAAGAGTTCTCTAAGCAATAGAACTCCTAGGTGGACTAGGATTTGCCTTGAGAAGTTTAAATTCAAATAGAAGATCTTTAAGTGATCAGAGTTTCGAAACAAAACCAACGCTTGCACTAATCTTCTAGAATTTAATCCCAACAAATCTTATAGAATAAGTGGGGCCACTCCTTCTTTCTTCTTTCCAAATTTTGACGCTCTCTATAAGACAATTAGATGAAAAAAGAATATTCCAGGATAGGACACTTGAAGTTCAAGATATTTGAATTATCTTGTATAATATAGCAAGCCCCTCCTAATTTGGAACCTTACTCAAATGTCACATCTTTCACACCTAGAAGTTTTAGGAAAGATATTAAGACACATTCTAATTATCTACATTAAATCTTAGACCAATAAGGATTAAAACCAAATCTTATTTTTTATTTCCAAGAATCCTAATGCAATTAGAACTCTTGTGAAAATACGTATATAGTAATTGACCAATTCAAAGAAATATCCAAGAAAAGACTTTTCATGCATAAAATAATATCTGGCTAGGAGAGGGACCAAAAGACATAACTACCCTTGTCTCCCAAAATGACAAAAATGCCCTTGCCTCCTTTCAAGCAACGTAATGACCATTTTGACCCTAGTTTATTTCACCACAAGACTAAAGCCACAATTCAAGGATAATTGCTGGATATCAGAAGCTTGTCACAACAATGAGTGACTTTGTCATTGACCTATTAAGCAAAATAACCAAAACACCCCTTTATATACATCCGTAATCGAGGTCCGTCCTTTAACTATACTATCACCTCCTTAACCACCTCTAAACCATGCAATAGCTAGTCCAACATATCAATCATCTTTTGGTCACATTACTCTTAATCTCAGGAGCGACACACAAGTTAAATGACCAATATATCATTAAAGGGTTATACCACTAGATCTAAATTTAGATGATCATATGGACAAGTCTAAGGGGGCACATAGAATCTACTATTGCATATGCATGTCCTAACTGAGCAGAGCTCAACACCTATGCACACAGCTATTGACCTTAGCCAAGTAAGGTCTCACTTATAGTGGATCAGAGTGCTGAACCATGACTCTATCAGTTCATCCACGTATGCTCAAGATTGAAAGCATTGGCCACTTAGTAGTAGTAAGTATTTTGTTTTCTAACTTTGATAGTATAGGTACAAGAAAACTAACTCACAGTGGTTCGGTCCAATGTGTGACACACGCACTAGAGAGACAATTTTGGAAAGACCTCTAATGACCTAGGTAGGTCACCCTCATAAGGAGACTTTCTCGCTGCAATCTTATCCTGGTAGAGTGCCCAGTACCACCATACAGTTATGGACTTATTTATGACATTACTAAAACTAGACTTGAACCTACTGTACTTCTAGACTTGCTATGTAACCAAGTCCTTAGTTAATGTCATTGGGCCTTCTTACGTCATATCAATACACAGCGGAGAGAATATAGTGTGCAAAACTCAATCTCATTAACAAAAAACTTGGTCGTATTATGTCTAGTATCCAGTAAACATCATCACTTGTGGGCTTTATGGCATACAAACCCAACACTCAACACTAAGTTCTTCTCCACAAAACGGTCTAAAACTAAAGAGAGGCGATTTAAGCACTCATCAAAACTATCACCAAAGACTGAGAAGTCATCCATGAATATCTCTAATTGTCTCTCAATCATACCATTGAAAATGGCCATCATACACCTTTGAAACTTTACTGGGGTAGTACATAGATTGAAAGACATCCTCTTATAGGTAAAAGTCTCGTAAGGACAAGTAAAGGTGGTCTTTTCCTGGTCCTCGGGAAACACAGTGATCTAATTATACTTGAAAGAAGCATCCAGAAAGCAATAGTAGCTATGCCTAGTTGCTTCATCTAAAATGCGGTCTAGAAAAGGCAATGGGAAATGAACCTTTCTAGTTTTGGATTTGAGCATCCTATAGTCAATACAAACTCTTCAACTACGTGACAAGTTACCCTAACTATGCCTTAAACCTAGCCATCTGCTGCCTATAACTAGCCATCTCTTGCCTATTATCTACTAACTCCTATTACTGACTAGCTAATGCCTACTATTGATTCTGAATAAACTGCATCAATTTCATCACATCATTACTAGGAGATTGGCTACTAAAGAAAGCAGGGAGTACCTATGGTTGAGGAGCACTAGAAAGCCTAGATTGATTAATAATGTAAAACTCTAGAGTATTAGCAGGATGGGGTCACTACTGGAGTAGGGCCTAGGGCTGGGAATAAGATTCATGCTGGCCTTGTCTCCAAAAAAAATTTGTGTTGTCCATCTAACCCGAATTGTATGTGTTCGAGTACGGATTGTACTCACGAGAATAACCCTATGTAGCACACACTTGCTTTTGTATGAACTCGAGAAACTAGGGTGTTAAGGGGCAAGCAACAGTTTCATGAGATGACACCGAGGAGGCGGAGGAAGAACCTATGGAACTAGTCCTATGATCATGAGAGGAGCGGGACAAACTAATGAATTAATGTAGCTTATTCATTAAGGCCCCTACCTTAGTTAAAAATCTAAAGAATCTCTAACCTCATGAATGCCTCTTTTATTCACTCCCTGATTAGACCTAACTATAGGCAAATTTTGGAAAGATTTCTTGGCCAACAAATTGTTAAGATTAGCATTCCCTAAAGCATACTTGTATATGACAATTTGGATGATAAATACTATATAATCAATTTGTTAAATGGCATTTTGAGTTTCTTACATATTATCTTTGATATTCTCTATTGATTTATGTATAAAGGTCCTTTGACTTGAACTAATGACTTGGATGCGTAAGGAGGCTGGACATACAGTAGGTCCAAGTCTAAATTTAGTCACATCATAAATTGAACCCATAACCGAATAGTAGTATTGGGCACTCTACTGAGATAAGGTTATATTAAGCGAGTCTTCTCTTTGAGGGTGATCTTCCTAGGTTATTGGAGGACTTTTTGGGTTCGTCTCAATAGCACATGTGTCATGTATTAGATAGGACCATTGTGAGTATGTTTTCTAGAGACGTACTATTAAAGAAAGAAAACAAGACATTCACTACTACTAAATGATCATTGCTCTTAATCTTGAGTATATGTGGATGAACTAATAAAGTTAGGGTTTGGTACTTTGATTCATTGTGGGTGAGATCTTACTTTATTAGGATCTACAGCTTGTGCATTAAGTGCTAAGTTCTAATTAATTGGAACATGCATATGCAATGTGGAATCTATGTGCCCCCTTTGGGATTGCCCAAATTTATCATCTAAATCTAGATTTAGTGATACTATGTTTATAGGTGTATCAGTCATATGGCTTGAGGGTCGCGCCTGAGATCAAGAGATTCCATGATCAAGGATGGTTGGCAATAGGACAAGAAACCTAATGAAAAAAGATACAGCTAAGGAGGTGATTGTACGCAAGTCAAAAGACCAGTCTTAGTTGTGGGTATACATAGAGGGGCATTATGTTCAGTTATTTAGTAGGTCAAAGACAAAGTTCACATTCTTTTGTGATAAGCTTCTGGGTAATAGCAATTATTCTTGGAGTGCAACTTTGATCTTATGGTAGAATAGATTGGAGTTAAAAATAATTATTATGTCGCCTAGATTGTGCAAGGATATTTTTAATTATTTTTGGAAGCTAACATTAATTGTGTCTTCTTGGTTTCTTCCATGGTTGAAATGACTTTGGAGAGTAATCTTGAAAGAGCAAATCCCATATTATGGTAGTAGCCTTATTAGGCCAAAGCTTGGAATTAGGTTTGGGCTTTCTTTAGAGTCCAAGGTAACCTAATTGGGCTAGGATGGTTTCCTATTGGGCTTAGGCCTCCACATGGATTATGGACTATATGTTGGGCTTGGATGGTGGGCTTGGCGCAAGTCTTCCAAGACAAGTTGACAACTTGCAAAAGACTACAAAAACAAGTGGACAACTTGCATAAGTTTCCCAAGACAAGTGGACAACTTGAAAATGACTACAAAAATAAGTGGACAACTTGCATAAGTCTTTCAAGACAAGTTGCCAAGTTGTGTAAAGGAAATACTATGTTTCTTCCACATGGACAGATTAGCAACTTGGGGTGCCAAGGTTCTCTCTATAAATAGATAAGACCCTACACCTTTTATGTAATCCACTTGGTAGTCGATTTCTTCCTCTTTGTTAAGAAAATACTACAACATATGGTACACACTTATTGTGTGATTTTTGCTCTAGTTTTCAAGAGCATATAACCTTGCTTCTTCCTACGCAAGAGGCTATTCTCTCAAGATAAGTTTATTCAATCATAGGGAAGAAGACTAGGGAGTTGTCTATTGCGACACCCTTATAGTAAATTTTTGGTCGCCTTGTTCGTGAGTAAAAACAAAGCTTGTGATTGTTATAGCTTCATCAAAGGCCGCATGTTTCAAGAGGTTAGCTTTACATATTTTGGAAATGCTAGTTATGTTCTATATGTTCTTGAGCATGTTCTTGTGTGTGTTAGATGGATATATTGTTTTCGAAGCATGTTTTCTTAGTTAAATTTTGAAAATATGGACTAGGATACACCACATTAATAATATCAATCCTATAATTGGTATCAGAGCTTAGGCTCACACACAACATGCTTAGACTATGCAAGAATATTTTATTTGCATAAATATGTTAGTTATCTTGTGAGTGGAAAGATTAGAAAATCTTGTGTTGCATATACTTGTGGTTTTATGCTTGTATGTGTAGGTGATATAAAATCCCCTTGATGGGTCGTATTTATGCATGATAGAGTTTTGCGTACGGTCAACAAAGCTTGGCCATAGGTGATTTCATGTATAAATATTTATGGTTATTTCTTGTAGTTGCATTTAAAAGAAGCATCCGATGTTTTGATATCCTTGTAATTTTTCTTTATGAAGCTTGTATTAGCAATAGCAAAGTGTATTATTGGAATCTTTAAAGACCAAGGAGAAAAACAAGAAAAACAGGATGAAGGAATACTCTGCCAAGTGAGCTTGTCGGTCGACTGGCTTGGTCGACTAGTAAGGCATTTGGCTAGGTCGATCAGCCACTCTAGAGAGCAAAAATTTTTGAAGCAATTCGAGCTGGTCAACTGGCTCCTATTGACGGTCGACCGACTGAGGCAGAAAATGCTACTAAGTGTGCTGTTTTGTTGAAGATTATAGGGAGCCATCAAAGAGGGATTCTAACGTATTTTGGTGGATGTTTATAATGCATTGATATATGTTTTAACATATTGGCATAAGCACGATTGCCACCTAGAAATATGTCCATTCATTAGGGTTTATAAAAATTTGTCAAACCTATTAGTTGATTCTTAAAGATAGTTAAGTTTATGAGAATGGCTTAGACAAGATAATTGTAAGCGACTATGTCTAAAGATGCCATGCAATCTCTCGACAACATTAAAGGAACTTAACTTGAGATTTACAAACATATATATCAATCTAAGGGTCTATGCACCAAGATTTAGGTAAGTAATCTATTATAGTATTGCAATGTTTTAGTAACACAAAAGGGATTTGTAAACCTGAAGGGTTTCACAAATCCAAAGCATGTTTAGATCTAAAACAAAAGCAAGAATACCAAAAATAGAGAAAACCCTTATGTTAAAATATTGAGTGAGAGAGGGGACTAGAAATACCCCATGGCTTTCCATATCCAATTCACGTTAATGGTAAATGTCATTAACTTTCCCATCGGAAGATGACACTTTATCTAGATTTAACAAGGTGAAATATAAAATGTTTATTCAAAAGGGTGTTAGTAAGTTCTACCATCCCATCGGTGGAGTTGTTTACTAAAGATTGCTTTACGCAACATTGATTAAAGTCAGAACCCCATTAAAGGGCTTAAATCAAGAATGTTAAAGAGAATAAACATTAGGAATAGGTGTACACTCAACTTAAATGGTAGGTTCAGCTATCCTATCGATAGAGTTTGCTACCGAATTTAAGAAGCCAAATGAAATAGTGATTGAATTATTCAATTGGATCATATCCAGATAATTGTTAATTCAAATAAGCAGTGGCGCTTAACTTAACTTTCATAAGTTTGGCCATCCCATCGGTGGAGTTCATGTGAGGACGTTGAGGCACTGTTACATCAAGTAGTTTAAATGGTTGATCTACTCAAAGGCAAATGATGTAAAAAGTACTTGTATGTTTTATTTCCAAAGATAGCATACATATTATACATGCATCAATTCTATATTCATAAATTAATTATGATTATATTGTTGTATCTAGAAAAATATCTTCGTTCAATCCACTAGCTAAGCACAAGCTGACTAGACTGAATTTTATGGACTGGGAATGAAAGTTGGACATAGTACTCACAGCAGAAGAATACAAGTATGTTCTAACAACTCCTTGTCTTGTTATAAGGGCTAACTCTTTTGAAGCCCAGAAAGATGCTGAGGCAAAATGGCAGAAAGCCAATAGTATGGCCAAGTGCTATATGATGGCTTCTATGCTAGATATTTTGCAGAGCAAGCATCATCATATGGAAATTGCAAAAGAAATCATGATCTCATTGTTTCGTATGTTTGATGATAAGAGCAGGCTCATAAGGCAAGGTGTTTTTAGAGAAATTATGAATCAAAGGATGGTAGAAGGAGCATTTCACAGGAAGCATATGCTCAAAATGATGGATTACTTCAATACTGTCGAGATCCTATAAGCAAACATAGATGAACAATCAAAGGTAGACATGATTTTGGAGCTCTACCGTTATCTTACACCCAGTTCAAGCTTAATTATAATATGAGCAAGATGAACATGGATATGAAAAAATTAATGAAAGAGCTCCTAGCTGCAGAAACCATAATGAAAAATAAAGGCAACATAAATATTGTTCAAGCTTCCATTTCTGGACTTAACCCGAAAGGGAGAAAGTTCAAAGGAAAGGGGAAATAAAAACATGGTCAAGGGAAAAAGAAGAGAAATAGTGAACAGCCCAAACAATTAATAGGTGAAAAGCCCAAGGGCAAATGCTTTAAGTATGGTGAAAAAGGGCACTGGAAAAGGGATTGCCCGAAGTACCTGACACGAGGCCAGACAGGTACACCTCTTTTGTTTTACATTGAAACCCATTGGGTGGTTGATTCTACTGATTCTTGGATTTTAGACTCTGGAGCCATTAACCATATTTGCAATTCTTTGCATTGGTTTCAGGAAATAAAGGAACTAGCTAAAAAGGAGTTT
This sequence comes from Cordia subcordata, assembly GCA_028554755.1. Lineage (NCBI taxonomy): Eukaryota > Viridiplantae > Streptophyta > Magnoliopsida > Boraginales > Cordiaceae > Cordia > Cordia subcordata. Next base: position 10,748,397 of record JAPTOF010000021.1, on the reverse strand, counting down.
GCTCCGAGGTTGGGTAATGGAGCAAAAGTATGGGCTGCAGCAGTGGGAGGAATGTGCTTAAATTTTTCATATAATAGGAAGTTATTTTTGAACATTTATTATGTTCTGGATGTAGTAAAAAACCTTATTTCTATTTCGCAATTTATATTAGATGGTTTTTGCATTAATTTCCATTCTGGTGTTGATATTAATAGAGATGGAAATGTTTTTTTGTTCCGGTAGCATGCAAGATAACTTGTTCTATATGAAGCTTATTACAAACTCACTGCATAATATAGAACGAACTAATTCCCAAAAAAAGAAGGTTTCTTTGACCAATGATACTTATCTTTGTAACATATGCTTAGGACATATTAGTCTAAAGTGAATTCGGAGATTAGTGGAGGATGGGTATCTTAGCTTATTAGATCTTGAAGATCTACCTTCGTGTGAATCTTGTCTCAAAGGGAAGATGACTAAACGGTCATTTTCTTCTAAAGGACAAAGGGCCAAAGAAATGTTGGAATTGGTTCACACTGATGTGTATGGTCTTATGAGCAAACTAGCACGAGGAGGTTATGAGTATTTCATTACTTCTACTGATGATTACTCTAGGTATGGATATGTATATCTGAAGCGACACAAGTCTGAATCATTTAAGAAATTCAAAGAGTTCAAAGCTGAGGCGGGGTAGAAATTAGATAAACATATCAAAGCCCTTCGGTCTGATCGAGGTGGCGAATACCTTTCGGGTGAGTTCAGAGACTATCTTACACAAGAAGGGATAGTGTCTCAGTTGACTGCACTAGGGACACCTCAACAAAATGGTGTAGCAGAGAGAAGAAATCGTACGTTATTAGATATGGTTAGGTTAATGATGAGTTATGCGTCATTACCTTTATCTTTTTAGGGCTATACCCTTGAAACAACAACATATATGTTAAACTTGGTACCATTTAAATCCTCAAGAAATATGGACTGGGCGTAAGCCTAGTTTAAATCATCTCCACATTTGGGGCTGTCCAGCTTATGTACTTAATAGTAATGCTTCAAAATTGAAACCAAGACTCGAGTTATGCTTTTTTATTGGGTATCCTAACGGAACTGGTGGTGGGATCTTTTATAATCCTTAGAAGCAAAAGATGTTTATAAGCACCCATGCTATATACTTAGAGAATGATGAAATGATCCAGAAAACACCAGATTCTGAAGTTGTTCTAGACGAGATTTCATAAGAATCTCTAGTAATGCCTGTGGTAACTGTGAATGAAAGGAACAGCATATTACACTAATATATCGAAGCCCGTCATAGTGGGAGGATATCTAGGCCTCCTGATAGATACTATGAAGAGTTCTTTCAAACTTCTTTAGAGAATTAGGTGGTGGATCCCACAAGTTATGATGAAGCAGTTTCTGACATAGATGCTGACTAATGGCATAAGGCAATGGATTCAGAGTTAGAATTTATGTATTCTAACAAAGTCTAAGATCTTATAGTTGCCTTTGAAGGGGTAAAACCTGTTGGGTGCAAATGGGTCTACAAGAGAAAAAGAGGAGTTGATGGAAAAGTTAAAACCTTTAAAGCAAGGTTGGTGGCGAAAGGATATACTCAGAAAGAAGGGATCGATTATGAGGAACTTTCTCACCGATAGCCATGTTTAAATCCATTAGGATACTTCTTGCCATAGCATGTCATTATGACTACGAATATGGAAAATAGACGTCAAGACAGCTTTTCTTAATGAAGAGCTTGACAAGACCATTTACATGACACAACTAGATGGATATGTTGCTAAAGGCTAGGAACATAAGGTTTGTAAGCTAAAGAAGTCCATTTATGGATTAAAGCAGGTATCTAGAGCATGGAATATCAAATTTGATCAGACAATTAAATCTTATGGTTTTGATCAAAATATTGATGAACCTTGTGTGTATAAAAGGTGTAATGGAAATACTGTAGCTTTTTTGGTTCTATATGTGGATGATATCTTGCTAATTGGGAATGATGTGGGGATGTTATCATCCATCAAGGTTTGGCTCTCAACTCAATTTCAAATGAAGGATTTAGGAGAAGCTAGTTATGTTCTAGAGATCAAGCTTATGCGAGATCGTAAAAACAAAAGGCTAGCCCTATCTCAAGCTTTATTCATTGAGAAGATATTGGTCAGGTTTAACATGCAAAACTCTAAGAAGGCCTTATTACCTTTTAAACATAGAGTTTATCTATCTCAGCATTAATGTCCTAAAACACCTAAAGAGATAGAGAGCATGAACGAGTTCCTTATGCTTTGGCAGTTGGAAACCTCATGTATGCCATGTTATGTACTAGACTAGATATTTGCTTTGCTATTGGCATGGTTAGTAAATATCAGTCAAACTCTCGACCAGCACATTAGGTCACAGTTAAGCATATATTCAAGTTCTTACAATGAACTAAGGATTATGTGCTAGAATACCGTGCAGATGATCCAATGCCATTAGCCTATATAGACTCAGATTTCCAGTTCGACAGAGATTCCAGGAAGTCTACTTTTGGATATGTTTTCACTCTGCCAGGAGGAGCTATTTCATGGAGAAGTGTGAAGCAAAATTGTATTGCTGACTCTACCATGGAGGCCGAGTATATAGCAGTGTCTGAGGCTGTGAAAGAGGCAGTATGGCTAAGAAAATTCCTATTAGACCTAGAGGTTGTGCCAGTAGTTCACAGACCAATAACATTATTTTGTGACAACAACAGTACTATTTCACAGTGTAAAAAGTCTACGAATCACAAATAGGGTAAACACATTGAACAAAAATAACATTTGATCTATGAGTTTATTGAAAGAGGAGATGTAGTAGTAGAAAAGATAGCGTCAGCAGAAAACCTGATAGACCTATTTACAAAGACTCTTCCAGAGAAAATGTTTGCCATACATTTGGAGTCAATGGGTGTTAGGTTGTGCAGAAGTGATCTTTAGTGCAAGTGGGAGATTGTTAGGATTAACACGCCTTAGAGCTCACTTGTATATGACATCAGGTCCTTTGACTTGAACTAATGACGTGGGTACGTAGTCAGGCTGGGGGCACAGTAGGTCCAAGTCTAGATTTAGTCACGTCATAAATTGAACCCACAACCAAATAGTAGTGTTAGGCACTCTACTGGGATAAAGTTATATTGAGTAAGTCTCCTCTTTGAGGGTGATCTACCTAGGTCATTGGAGGACTTTCTGGATTTGTTTTAATAGTACGTGTGTCACGTATTGGATAGGACCATTATGAGTATGTTTTCTAGAGACATACTATCAAAGAAATAAAACAAGACACTCACTGCTACTAAATGATCATTGCTCTTAATCTTGAGTATATGTGGATGAACTAATGAAGTTAGGGTTTGGTATTTTGATTCACTGTGGGTGAGATCTTACTTTATTAGGATCTATAGCCTTGTGCATTAAGTACTAAGTTCTAATTAATTGGAACATGCATATGCAATATGGAATCTATGTGCCCCCTTTAGGTTGCCGAAATTTATCATCTGAGTCTAGATTTAGTGATACTACCTTTATAGGTGTATTTGTGACCAAGGGATTCTGTGGCCAAGGATCGTTGGCAATAGGACAAAAAACCTAACGAAAAAAGATACAGTTAAGGATGTGATAGTACAGAGGCCAAAAGATTGGTCTTAACTGTGAGTATACAGAGAAGGACATTATGGTCAGTTATTTAGTATGTCAAAGATAAAGGTCACACTCTTTTGTAATAAGCTTCTGGGCAATAGCAATTATTCTTAGAGTGTAACTTTGATCTTATGGTAGAATAGATCGGAGTTAAAAATAATTATTATGTCGCCTAGATTGTGCAAGGATATTTTTAATTATTTTTGGAAGCCAAGGTTAATTGTATCTTCTTGGTTCCTTCCATAGTTGAAATGACTTTGGGAGAGTAATCTTGAAAGAGCAAATCCAATATATGGTAGTAGCCTTATTGGGCCAAAGCTTGGAATTGGGTTTGGGCTTTCTTTAGAGTCCAAGATAACCTAATTGGGCTAGGATGGTTTTCTATTGGGCTTGGGCCTCCACATGGATTATGGACTATGTGTTGGGGCTTGAATGGTGGGCTTGACCCAAGTCTTCCAAGGCAAGTGGACAACTTGCAAAAGACTACAAAAACAAGTAGACAACTTGCATAAGTCTTCCAAGACAAGTGGACAACTTGAAAAAGACGACAAAGACAAGTGGGCCACTTGCGCAAGTCTTCCAAGACAAGATGACGAGTTGCATAAAGGAAATACTACATGAAAATTTTCTCTCACACGGAAAAATTAGCAACTTGAGGTGCCAAAGTTCTCTCTATAAGTAGACAAGACCTTACACCTTTTATGTAATCCACTTCATAGTTGATTTCTTCCTCTTTGGTAAGAAAATACTACGACACATAGTACACACTTATTGTGTGAATTTTTTCTCTAGTTTTCAAGAGCATATTACCTTGCTTCTTCCCACACAAGAGGCTATTCTCTCAAGATAAGTTTCTTCAATCATAGGGAAGAAGACTAGGGATTTGCCTATTGTGACACCCTTGTAGTAAATTTTTTGTGGCCTTATTCATGAGTAAAAACAAAGCTCATGACGGTTATAGTTTCATCAATGGCCCCATGCTTCGAGAGGTTAGCTTTACATGTTTTGGAAATACTAGTTATGTTCTATTTGTTCTTAAGCATGTTCTTGTGTGTGTAATATGGATATATTATTTTCCTAACATGTTTTTTTAGTTAAATTTTTGTTTAAACACCATTTTGTAATTTTCTTTGGTTCTAAGACAATGAGACAAGTTTGAAACACTTTTAAGAGGATGCAAAGCTTTTTGAAAATATAGCAAGGGATTTTATAAATATTTTGAATTTTTTACAATCAAGATATATTATACCCAAGTTTAAGAGAGGTGATAAACAAATGCATTGCAATGAAATATTGAGTGAGCTATACACACTACTCTAAGGAATTTACAAGGGAGTAAATGAGCTAAAACCCTTTATGTCACCTCGTCTCCTCTTTATGTCTTCATGACTTTTTTCTTCTATTTTGAAATTTTCTTGTCTTGAAGGACTTAAGCCATTTTTGATGAATCCTTCTTATGCTCTTAATCATGACTCATCTTCAACCACCTAACTTTAGGAAAATGTTCCACAAGCTCAAAGTACAATTAGCAATTCATTAACTTTTAATTTGCATCATCAAAACAATATAAAATTAGTATTAAGCCAACAATCTTCCATTTTTTGATGATAACAAATTATTCTTAACAAATGAAGTTCAAAAATTTGACTCCCCCTCAATCAAACCAAACACATATAGCAATGTTACCCAACAAAGTTAACCAAGGTTACTCCCTCTTTCAACTTCAATTTATGTATGTACAAACTAAGATAAATTTATGTCTTTGATATAAAGAAATTTCAATTTTAGTCAAGCATATATGACTAGTGTATTGGTATATGCATCTTCTCTCCCTTTGGCATTATCAAAAAAGACAAAGAAAGCATAACGGATAATACCAAGAGCAAAATATTACAAAAGCACATAGATATTCAATACCATTATCCATAAGCTAAATGTAAGATGAAAATGCGAATGAGGTGAAGTGCAAGACTCTTGAAATGTTTTTGAAAATGGTAGTGCCCCCAAGAATCAAGTGTCACGATCGTTAAAGTAGCTTGCCAAATCATACTTGATCTCTTCTTATGAATTCTCAAGCTTGCCCAATCTTGTATTCATTTGGCCCGAAGTAGCATTGGTCTATTCCCAATTTTTGTGCATTTGCTCAATTCCAATGCTTAAGTTCTACAATTGAGATAGAATTTGAGCAAGTATAACTAGCTCATCTGCTTGAGTACCATAATGTTCTCCTTGTGCTGCTTAACTTGATCCTACTTCACTACCATCTCTTCTCTTCTAATTTGTTTGACATGCTGAGTCTCTAAAGATGTAAGCATAGCCCTTTCAAGCTCATCTTCATTGAATTGTGACCTAGCATCATGCTCATCAGTAGGGTCATCAATATCAACTTCCTGTTGCTCTGCTTGTTCATCTTCTTCTATGGCATCCATGGCTGCTTGTACTTCATCTCTTTGAGGTGCTTCAGGACCCATAATTGGATTAGAGAAAGTAGTCCCATCTTTTGTTCGCTACCTAATCAGGTTCCTGACATAGGGATCTAGTTGCACATATTGTGCCCTCTTAATTGGTTCTCCATTATATTAATATTTTTCATTTGGTTAATGTAAGGCATATCAAATTTCCAAACAAACTTAGTAGAAGCATCATCAAAAGGTACAACAAAGTGATGAAATATCTGAGGAAGAGCCATTCCATAGACGAGTTTATGTGGTTAAATCGATTTATTACTATCATGATCTTTGCCACAGACATGAATAGTATGATACAACATGATAGACGCTAAATCCAAATGAAGGTTGTGATAAAGCATGTATAAAATGTATGCTTTTATGTGATTTATTTTACCATCATTTGTCTTTTAGCAAATTATAACTTCACTTATAATTCATAGGATTATTCTTTCTTAGAGGGTAAGTTACATACGATTGGGTGTGATGTTTAGAGTAGGGACGTAGTCAATTCCTTCCCAAATAAATTTAACTACTTCATGCACAACTTCTTTATCAATCGCTAGCCATCCTTGGGCACTATATTCATCATTTGTTGACCAAGAAAATCCAAAAATAACTCTAAGGTCCCTTTTTGTAATCTCAAATGTTTTCCCATTCACTTTACTCTTTATGTGCATGGTACGGGTAATTAACACTCTCAAGTTTTTGTAAAACTCCTTAACCATTCTCTCATGCACATTACAATTTAAATGCACAAATATACTCCATCCTCGAAAACTTAAAAGTTCTATAGCCCTAGTTGCTTCCAAATCTTCATCAACTAAACATTTTCTATACATAATGCTTTGAGAATCAATAGTACCTTGTTATGGTTTGGGATTTCGTGGTGGAGAATCATGCCTAGCCATTTTACTTGCTTCACTTTGGTTCATCTTTTTAGGGGTGTCATTTGTGCAAGATAATAAGAATTTCTTGATGTAAATTATGATAATGGTAATAAATTTGATGATTTGTATGAAGATTTTCAAGAATAATGGTGAAATAATGGGTTTTGGAAAATGGGTTTTGTGTTTTGAGGGTTAGGGTTTGGAGAAGATTTGGGAATTTTAGAAGAGTTTGTGAGAAAAATATAAGTTTGAGGAGTCTTTTAGACTGCCTGTCTGCAGAACCCAGTTGACCGGCTTCTTATCTTGGGAGACTAGCTCATTGACCGGGCCTGGTCAGAGAGCTAGGCATCCAGGGGCGGTTGCCTGGGTGGGCGACTGTCTAATTGCCCGACCTTGGTTAATGGCCAATATTTATAACCCAGGTTAGGTTAGGCGACCGGTAGGCCATCCAGCCTTGGTCTGGGCATCTTTTTGCTTTAAAAACATTGAGATTTTGGGCTGAAATTATTATTATAGGGCTATTTGTGTTCAAGTAATGCAAGATTTTCAAAGAAACACCTTTAAATATGATTTAACATCCCAATTTCTCTCCTAATTATACAAAAGTGATCTTCATGCAATGGTTTTGTAAAAATGTCAGCAACTTGATGCAATGTATCAATGAATTCAAGCATAATGTCACCTTTTTGCACATGATCTCTAATGAAATGATGCCTGATCTTAATATGCTTAGTTCTAGAGTGTTGAATGGGATTCTTTGTGAGATTTATGGTAATAGTATTATCACAATAAATGGAAACATGATCATAATTCAAACCATAGTCAAGTAAATTTTGTTTCATCCATAAAATCTGAGCCACAACTACCAACTGTAATATATTTGTGGTCGTAGAGATTGCAACACTATTTTGTTTTCTACACGACCAAGATACTAAAGAGTGTCCTAGGAATTGAAAAGTTTCACTAGTACTCTTGTGATCTAACTTACATCCAGCATAATTAGCATCAAAAAATCCACACAAGTCAAATGAGGTTTTTTTTTGCATACCAAAGCCCTAGATTACTAGTTCCTTTAAGACATCTAATTATTCTTTTTATAGCAACTAGATGTGTTTCCTTAGGATTAGATTGAAATCTAGCACACATAAACACACCGCAAACATAATATCTGGTCTAGAGGTAGTTAAATACAGTAAACTACCAATTATACCACTATATTTCTTCTCATCTACTAGCTTACCTTTCTCAATCCTTGTCCAATTTTGTTAAGGGGCTTCTAGGTATCCCAATCTCCTTTCCATCTTCAAGCCCAAACATTTTGATAATTTCCTTGGCGTATTTGGCTTGATTGATGAAGATGCCTTCTTTTGTTTGCTTGATTTGGAGTCCAAGGAAGAATGTCAATTCTCCCATCATACTCATCTCGAATTCCTTGTGCATACACTTAGAAAAACTCTCACACAAAGATACATTAGTAGTACCAAAGATTATATCATCAACATAAATTTGTACAAGTAGAATGTCATTTCCTTCTGTTTAAATAAACAAAGTAGAGTCCAGTTTTCCTCTTTCAAAGTTATTTTTCACAAGAAATCCGCTAAGTTTTTCATAGCAAGCTCTAAGAGCTTGCTTTAAACCATACAATACCCTTTCTAATTTGAAAACATGATTTGGAAAGCAAGAATCATCAAAACCAGGAGATTTTTCAACATAAATCTCTTCTTCAATAAAGCCATTTAGAAAAGCATTCTTGACATCCATTTGATAAAGTTTAAAGTCCATATAACAAGCAAATGTAAGCAACATAGGAGTGCATTCAAGTTTAGCTATAGGGGCCTAGGTTTCATCATAATCAATTCCTTCTTTTTGATTATATCCTTGGGCTACTAGTCTGGCCTTGCTCCTAATTAATATACCGGCTTCATCTAGTTTGTTTCTGAACACCTGTTTGGTTCCAGTTACCGGTCTATCTCCAGGCCTTTCAATGAACTTCCAAACTTTATTTCCATCAAATTGATTTAGTTCTTCTTGCATAGCCATTATCCAATTTTCATCAAGTAAGGCTTCTTTAACATTTTTAGGTTCTATATGAGAAATAAATGCATAATGTTCACAAAAAGCATTAATATTATGCCTAGTTCTTATGCCTTGAGATGGATCATCGAGGATTTGATCTTGAGGGTGATTTTGCACAAACTTCTAACTATTTGGTAGGTCTTCATGAGTCTCTTTTGTCTCATTGTTTCCCTTGTTCGAACATTGTCCATTGTCTATTTTATCTTGAGACTTCATTTCTTCATGTGTTTTTTCTTGCTTTGTTGGAGTTTCTTTGTCTTTTGGAGTTGGATCTTCAAGTGTCATCTTCTCTAGAAGATAACCTACATCATCAATTTCCCTCCTCGGCTCAAATGGATTAGTCTCATTAAATGTAACATGCATTGATTTTCCACTACAAGAGTTCTTTTATTATATACTCTATAAGCTTTACTCTTTATGGAATAACCCAAAAATATGCTTTCATCTAATTTAGCATCAAATTTTTTTAAGTGATCTTTAATATTCAAGATAAAATATTTGCAACCAAACACTTTGAAGTACGAAATTTTAGGCATTTTTCCATGCCATAGTTTATGGAGTTTTATTTAAAATAGGTCTTATTAAAACTCTATTTTGCACATAACATGCGGTGTTTACGGCTTCACTCCAAAAATATGTTGGCAAGTTGTGTTCTTTTAACATGGTTCTTGCCATTTCTTGTAATGTACGATTCTTCCTCTTTACTACCCTGTTTTGTTGAGGAGCCCGAGAGGCCAAAAAGTTGTGTTCTATGACGTGTTCTATGCCATGTTCATAACAAAAATGCATAAAAAGAGTGTTCACATATTCTGCGCCATTGTCACTATAGATTCAAGTTATAAAATAGCCCTTCTAATTTTGCACTTTTCTACACAATCTTGCAAATTCATTGAAGGTACCATTTTAATATGCAAGAAGCATGACCCATGTAAATCTAGCATAGTCATCTACAACAACAAAGGTGTATCTAGAACCTCCTAAGCTAGCCACATCAATTGGCCCAAATAAGTCCATATGTAACAATTGCAATACTCTATTAGTTGAAACTTTGTTGAGAGGTTTGAAAGAAGTTTTGTCTTGTTTACCTAATTGACAAGCATCAGAAATTTTGTCCTTTCTAAATTTTAGTTTTGGTATGTTTCTAACTAGATCATGCTTTTGTAAATCATTTAATAAGCTCATGCTAGTATGTCTTAATCTTCTATGCCACAACCAAGCATTATCACGCACAACCGACAAATATTTAACATGTTGGCATACAAGTTGATCAATTTTAATTGTGTAAACATTTCATTTCTTTTATCCACAAACAACATATTGTCATTACCATATTCATGCACAATGCAACTAGAGGATTGAAATACTACTTTGTCACCCTTATCACACAATTGACTTATGCTAAATAGATTGAATTTAAGATTCTCTACAGGTAAACCATTATACATAGCAACAGAATTCTCGTTACCAATGCTACCTTTTCCAAATATCTTTCCTTTGCTATTGTCACCAAAGGTAACATATCCTCCTTTTGTTTTCTTCAATTTATAAAAGAGTGATAAGTTCCCTGTCATGTGTTTGGAATAACCACTATCCAAGATCCATTTCATCTTGCTAGTTTTGCTCTCAATGCATGCCTACACATAAGAAATTCAAATGTAATTCTTTATTTTGGGGTCTCCAACATCTTGGTTCCTTGACACTCGTTTCAATTTTTGGCCTTGACAACCCATTTGAGTCTTTGTCAATCTATTTGAGTCTTTGCCAATGTGGGATATGTGATCCTCTATCACGAAATTTTCTATAATAACAATGAGTCAATACATGTCCTTTCTTTTCACAATATGTGCAAGTAATGTTTGATTTTGATGAAGTAGAAGAGGTAGAGATAGAAGCTTTGCCAAAATAAGTTTTAAAATATTCTTAGTTAATGTTTCGTCTATACCCAATTCCACTTTTGTCAAAGGCCATTTTTGACATCCAAGGAGTTTTTCAAGTTCTTCTTGCCATTTGTAAATGTTTGAATAATGCCATTTAAATCCATATTTTTCCTTTTTAAATCTTTAACTTGTTTTCAAACTTCACAAAAACTTTGGCAAATGAGTCATTTTGTTTTTCCAAGATTTCAATTTTTTCAATGAGAGAAGCATTTTTCTTTTCGAAAATATCTTTTTCATCAAAAGTAAGTTTTAATTTTTTATGCATTTGCTTATTTTTTGCTAAAGCTAAAGATAAATCATCATGTAATTTAGCGAATGCATCCTTTAGGTCATCAAAGCTATACTCTTCTTCCTCTTCTTCACTAGATGAATAATAAATAGATAGAGAAGATGAAGATTGTATCTCATCCTCATTGGCCATGAGGCAAAAGTTTGCTATCTCATGTTGCTCTTCCATATCCTCTTTACTTTCGGAGGTATCCCAAGTGGCCTTGAGTGCTTTGCCTTCCTTCTTCTTCGCTAACTTTGGGCAATTTTCTTTGATATGTCCTAGTTTATTACAATTGAAGTATTCGAGTTCATCATTTCTTATTTCCTTTGATTTCTTGAACTCTTTGGCTTCTCTTCCTTTTTCTTCCAATTACTATTGTTGCTCAAAGAGGCTCCTTTCTTCATTCTTCTAAACTTCATAAATTTTTTGAAATTCTGAGCAAGGAGTGCAATCTCCTCATCTTCTGGGTCTTTATCATTTTCTTCATCTTTAATTGATGTATATTTTGATGCAACGAGTGCAATGGACTTCTTTATTTTTCTATCTTCCTGTTCATGGTCTTTTATTTCAAGCTCATGAGTCATAAGTGACCCAATAAGCTCGTTAAGCTCCAACGTGTTTAGATCCTTGGCTTCCTTGATTGTCATCACTTTCGGTTGCCATGAGGATGACAAACTCTTTAGCACCTTTCTCACTTTCTCTACGTTTGGATAGTCTTTTCTAAGTGTTTTAAATCCATTTGTAATCTCAACAAATTTGGAGAACATTTGCTCAACACTTCCATTAGGAAACATTTTAAATAATTCATATCTATGTACAAGCATAGCAATTCTAGATTCTTTTACTTGGCTGGTCCTTTCATAGGTTACTTCTAATTGGTCCCAAAGTTCCTTAGCCAAAGTACACCCCATTACTCTTGTAAACTCAGTTGCATTCATGGCATTGAACAAATAATGTAAAACTTTTTTATTTAACTCAAATAGTTTAACATACTTATCATTCCATTCACTTTCGGGTTTAGGTACTCTTTTATCCCCTTCTAATTTTGTAGGCAAGGTAGGTCCATTTTCTATAATCTTCCAAGCTTTATAATCATATAATTGTATAAATACTTTCATTCTCATCATCCAAAATGCATAGTTGGTTCCATCAAAAAGGGGTGCTTGCTTAATAGAAATTCCCTCTATATTTGCAAAATATAATTCTACTAGTTGTTAAACTATAGATAGAACCCTGGCTTTAGATACTGATTATAGGTGCAAATATCATGGGGGGTGAATTAAAATATTCAATAATTTTTGTATTTAAAAATTCACCTAAAAATCAACAATTTTCTTTCAAACAAAATATCAAACACAAGATAATCAATATATGCAAGTGAAATAAATAAAGAGTAGAGAGTAAGATGACAAATGATTTTTTAGGGGGTTCAGCCAAGCCTACATCCACCACCCAAGGATGCTCCCCTTGGGACTTCAAAAATCTCCACTAAAGTGCTTCTTCAGATCTCGGTGATGCAAAAACCAAGTTTTACAACTATTTGAAGCCAAACTTCAAAGAACCCAAGAGTCCTACTCTTTAGGATTTCCACACACTCCTACACGTTTTATAGATGTGTTTCTCAAGATCTCTCAGCTTACAAGTGTGTATACAATCAAGAAGAGTAAAAAATGATGAAGAATAGGTATGTTCTTTTCTCAAGATGATATAGCAAGAAAGGCGCTTGAAAGCTCAAAGATTTTGCAAGAGTAGCTCAAGATTTTAGCAATTTAATGATGATAATAAATTTTGCAAACTTTGATTGATGATCTTCTTCAACTTTGAGAGTATATTTAAAGAGATTTTAAAAAACTAGGTCAAAGTAGGTAAGAATTGAGGAAGAAAAATGGTTGCAATGGGTATAAATAGCCAGGACATTTAATGTTGCAGAGCTAGGGTCGTATGATCGAGGGTGCGACCGGCCTTGTTCACCAAACTTACTGATTAAGGTCAGTCGCTAGGCTGGTCGATTGGCCTGGGGTCTGGCCTTGGTCAGAAACTTAATTTCAGAGCCCAGACACAGAGGTCTTAAGACGGGCAGCCGGCTTGGAGTCCGATTGTGCCCAGTAAGTTTCAATTTTAAGCACTTTAAACACCATTTTATAATTTTCTTTGGTTCTAAGGTAATAAGACAAATTCTAAAACACTTTTAAGACGATTGTCATGCCTTTTGATAACATAGCAAGGGATTTTATAAATATTTTGAATTTTTTGCAATCAAGATATGTTAAGAGAGGCGAAAACAAATGCAATGCCATGAAATCTTGAGTGAGCTATAAATACTACTCTAAGGCATTTACAAGAGAGCACATGAGTTGGTACCCGTTATGTCACCTCATCTCCTCCTTATGACTTCACGGCTTTTTTCTTCTATTTTGAACTTTTCTTTTCTTGAAGGACTTAAGCCATTTTTTATGAATCCTTCTTATGCTCTTAATCATGACTCAACTTTAACCACCAACCTTTAGGAAAACAATCCACAAGCTCAAAGTACCATTAGCAATTTATCAACTTTTAATTTGCATCATCAAAACATAGTATTAAGCCAAAAAACACTAAAAAGCCTAGGTTAATTAACATGGTAGAATCCTAGAGAACTAGTAGGACGTTGTCTCTACTAGAATGGGACTTGGGCCTGGGAATAAGAAAACTCATGCTAACCTTGCGTCCAAGAAAATTTAGTATTGTCCCTCCAACCAGGGTTGTAAGTGTTTGAATATGAGTTATACTCCTGGGAATAACCTTGGGCAACACACATTTGCTCCTACATGGAATTAGGAAACTCAGATGCTAAGGGGCAAGAAGTAGTCTCGTGAGATGACTCAGAGCACAAAGCACACATATCAACTACTAAAAGGGTGGAAGACGAACCTATAGAACTAGCTCTCCGACTTTGGGAGGAAAAATTCGATAAGATTAATTTCTCTAACTTGTTTGTCAATGTATCAACCTTAGCTAGCAAATCCAAAGAAACTCTGACCTTATAGACACTTATTCTATTCACGTCTCGACTAGTCCTATCTATAGCAAACTTTTGGAAAGAGGTCTCAGCCAATAAATCCATTTTCTTCCATGCCTCACTCGGTCTCAAATTGTAAAATCGATCACTAGAGGCGGTATTAATCATCATCCTATTTTGATCATTCAATCTTAGAAAGAAATGCTGGAAAACGTCATGAACACCATACCAGTAGTGTGGACATTGCCTAAGAAGGTCATTGAACCTCTCCCAAGCCTCATGAAAGGACTCTAAATCATGTGAGGAGTAAGTCATAATGAAAGCCCTAAGGTCGACTATCTTAGCCACGGGAAAGAATTTTGATTAGAACCTAGATTGAAGCTCATTCCAAGATGTAATGCAACCACTAGGTAAAGAATGATACCAAGACCTAGCCTTGTCCTTAACGGATAATGGGAACAACCCGAGGCTAATGGCCTCTTGAGACACATTGGGGAAGTGAAGGATGGAACTTATATCTAAGAAGAACTTATATCTAAGAAGTCCATAATATGGTCCAAGGGACTCTCATTGCTACTCCCATAGAAGGAATAGAGCATGGCCAACATGCTAGGCTTAATCTCAAAATTTGCTTCCCTCAACCTTGGAACATCGATAGCCAAGTTAGGCTCGAATGCATTAAGGAGAAAGAATTGCCTAAGTGTGGGTTCATCATTTATGGATTAGTCCAATCTAAGGGGCTCTTGCCTAAAATGATCTTAGGCTTGAGCGGGCCCACGTTGAAGATACGATGGAATAGGATTCATAGAGGGAATAGGAGGAGGAATAAGAGAATTATTGGGATTGGCCATCTCCCCTAAAAGCTCACCTAGATTTCTAAAATGTCATGCAATCCTATTAAGTTCGGAATTAAATGAAACTAGGGAATTCCTAAGGGATTGCCTGCCAAGCACAGAACACTATTCTAACTCTAGCCACTTCGACCCCTGAAATTTAAATGAAATCCTAAAATTACAGCAACAAAGCCACAAACCTATAGGGTCTAATAAAAATAAAAACAAAAGCAAAATAAGAAAGCTAAACAAGCAAGCTATGCTAAGCAATAAAAGCAACACAAGAGATCAAAGGAACTACAAGCAAAACAAGATAAACAACTACTAAATCAAGCTAATTACAAAAAAAAGCAAGATAAGAAGTTACTAAAGTAAACTAACAAAATAAAACAAAGAAAACAACTAAAGAAAGAAATTTCTAAAATACACAAGCGAAGAACACAAACCAATCGTGTCTTCTTGGCAATGGCGCCAAGAACTTGATCGTCTCTAAAGGAGCAAGCCTAAAGGCCCAAGTGCATAGATCAGTGCAGTGTAGTGTGTGCAATAATAGGTGTCAAACCGCAAAAAGGTAAATCATGGAAAGAATTATAAGTGTGTGTGTTTATCCTAGAAAGAAAAGAAACCTATTCTAACCATATTTTTGGGATTTTTAGATATAGCAGGAACTTAAAACAAGGAAACAAAGGTACACTATGGGGCAAAATGGGAACAAAAGGCACGAAATAAACTACCTAGAGGGAAGTAGCAATGGAATGGGTTAAGGTGACTTTTCCTTCCTAATGGGTGACTTTAGACTCAAATGCTATAGGATTATGGGAGATAGCTTAGCTATAGGAATTTCTCTTACCTAGGTTGCTAACTAGCGTCATAATTTCTCCTAAAGACTTGGTGTGGTCTTTATGACCTAGGGCCTTAGTAGTGACGAACTAGCTTCCTTGGTGTCCTAGAATGAACCTACCCTAGTATCTAAACCATTGGCTAGATTTAAAGCCAAGACCTAGTGTCGCTAGGGTTGGCTAAACCAACCCAGACACCAATTAGCTAGATTTGAAGCCAAAGAAGAATCAATCTAGGCTTGCCCTAAGTTACATGTCATTATTTTGGGGTTACCATAGCGGGATTTGACCTATTAGCGCATTCATACATGTTTTAACCTCTGGTGTTCACAAATATAGAGACCTATTTGTCTATCAAACATTGTCATGCTCAGAGTACAACGTTAAACGCAACTGGGAACTAACATGTGTGCATTATTAAGGCCATATTCACTATTAAGCATGCTATCATACATATAGACATGAATAAACGTAACACCAACTTCATAAAATCCACACATAAATATACAGACATAAATATAGAATGAATTAGAGATGTTTAGTAGCAAATAGACTTCAATGTATAGACATAATACTTACATAGGCATATAATCAAACACCTAGACATGTATTGAATAATAGCCATTAAACAAGAAAAACAAAGAATGTATATATTGAGCCATCAAATCCCATAACATAAGAGTGTATAATTAACCCATTACATAAGCTAAATCATCCTAAGAAAGTCTAGTCAAACATAATATAAAATAGAATGAAAAAGAGAATAAGATATTCCCTTTCCATCTTAGCTATTTTTGTACAATCCTTGAGTAAATTTCACTCCAAAGTTGTTAAATCCCTTCAAATAAGCTTGAATCCACATGTGAAGCATGTGAAAAGGTATGCATGAGATGGGTAGACTAGGGTTTAGTATATGTGAAAAGTGGGTGTGAAGTGTGTGTAAATGGATGATATTAAATGCTAAAAATTGGGTCCTAATTATAAGCAACAGCAGCACTACCGGTCTACCTTATGGGTTGGTCGGTAACAAAGGGGTTGACCAATTCTTGATGTTGCTATCTAGATTAACTAGCTGACTGATAGTTGTCTAAATTGGTTCAACTTTCTATGCTATGATTGTGTCGGCTAACCCTACCGGTGAGCCAATAGCCTTATGGGGTCGACCAATAGCTCATTCCTCCTTTAGTCTCCATCTTCTTTGCTTTTGGCCTCTTTCCCATGACTCGTACACGTTTTACCATCACCCCTCATCTTGTAAGGCTCATTTTCAACCAACGTCTCACCTAAATCATTAAAACAAGCAATTAGTGTAGCATTTATCTATTAAACTCAACTATGTACAATTATCTTTGCTTAAGCCTAATTCTACCATATGTACTATTCTATTGCCACTTTACAAGCACAAAGTACCTCAAAAGCATAAGTAATATACAATGCAAATGCACACAAGATCAAAGCACATCAAGTCCTGCTGAGAGAGTTAAGCCCGCTAGAGACCATGGCAAGAATAGTACTTCTCGCCCACATAAGGAAGGAAAGCAGCCCATTGATTATTCCCATGAGTCTTGGGATGTTACACCAAGAATTCCATTCCCATTTGCCTTAGAGAGGCCATCACCTAGTAAGGATACTAGGTTTCTCAAAGTCCTAAGGCATCTTAAAGATCTTAAGGTCAATCTTCCCTTGATAGATGCAATCTGTTCTATTCCCTACTATTCCAACTTCTTTAAAGATCCTTGCACAAGTAAATGAAGAGCATCGACCATGCCTAAGAAGGTTAAGCTCATAGAGAAGGTGAATAGAATTTGTACATCGAGCCTTCTGCTCGTTAAATGACCCTAGAGCTTTCACCATTCCTTGTAGGATTAAAGAGACCCAAATCGACCATGCCTTACTTGATTTAGGGTCTAGTGTGAACCTTATCCCTTACTCAGTCTACCAGTAGCTAGGTCTAGGATAATTTGTCACCCACGTATGTTACCCTTCAACTAGCTGATAGGTCTGAGAGAAGACCTAATAGTGTAGTAGAAGATGTGTTAGTTTAGGTAGAAGAATTCATGTATCCCGTAGACTTTATAGTGCTAGATATGGATTTGGGTCACAATTCTAGGCATTCTGCACCCGTCCTTCTAGGTCGTCCCTTTTTTGTCACAACTAGTACCGTCATTCGTTGCAAGTCCGGGATATTACAAATGAAATTTAGGAATTTAAGGTCCATAATGAAAGTTGCAAAAGCGGTAAATAGAACTAATTTATGAAAGGATGAGGAAGAGTACTTTAGGGTTAATGTCATTGATTCGTGTATTAAGGACTTTATAAAAAAGACCATGACTGATAGTGAGAATTTAAGAAAGTTTGAAGATATGCTATCTAGCTTTGATTTGGAGACCTTAAAGCAAAAATTTGTAGCTTTCACCTCCTTAGTTGAGAATTCTTTGATTGAGAAGCCACCTGAGGTTATTTCTCCCATTCTTGATTCTAGTGTTGTTTATGATGAGATTGATGTTGATTTCACCTTCGTTGAGCCTAATCCATCCTTAGAGCTTAAACCCCTTCCTGAGCACTTAAAGTATGCTTTCTTAGGCCCTAATAAGATCCTTCCAATTATCATAGCATTTGACTTGTCTAGTAAGCATGAAAAGTGTCTCTTGGGAGTTCTCATGAACCATATAAAGGCTATAGGACAGAAGATAGATGACTTGAGAGGCATAAACCCTCTGGTATGCATGCATAGAATTTATCTTGAGGATGGAGCCACTTCTTCTAAGGAAATGCAAAGAAGGCGGAATCCAAACATAAGTGAAATGGTTAAGAAAGAGATAATTAAGCTTTTAGATAGAGACATTATCTATCCAATCTTCGATAGCATGTGGGTTAGTCCAGTTCAAGTTGCCCCTAAGAAGTCTAGGATCAGGGTTGTAGAGAATAAGAGAGAAGAGCTTATTCCTTCACATACTCCTATAGGTTGGAGAGTCTGTATTGACTACAAGAAGCTCAAATCCAAACCTAGGAAGAATCATCTCCAATTGCCTTTTCTAGACCAAATCTTAGATAGAGTAACTAGGCATAGCTACTATTGTTTTCTAGATGGGTATTCTAGATACAATCAGATCCCTATGTTCCCTGAGGACCAGAAAAAGACCACATTTACTTGTCCTTATGGCATTTTTGCCTATAAAAAGAAGCCCTTCGATCTTTGTATTGCGCTAGCTACATTTCAGAGATGTAAAATGGCCATTTTAGCAATACAATTGAGAAGCATTAAGAGATCTTCATGAATGATTTCTCAGTGTTTGGTGATAGTTTTGAAGAATGCCTTAATCACCTTTTATTAGTCTTAGACCGTTGTGTGGAGATGAATCTATTGTTGAGTTAGGAGAAGTCCTACTTCAATGTGCAAAGAGGAATAGTCTTAGGTCATGTAGTTTCATCTGGAGACATTCAAATTGACCCAGCTAAGGTATAGCTTATTGAGAAATTGCCTGTCCTTAGGTGTGTCAAGGATGTTAGATCTTTTCTAGGGCATGCAAGGTTCTATTATAGGTTTATTAAGGATTTTATCCATATAGCACGCTCTTTGTCTAGGCTCTTAGCATAGGATGTCTTGTTTGAATTTGATGATGAGTGTGCTACAGATTTCAATACACTTAAAACCTCATTATCCTCCTCCCCGATCATCCAGCTGCCTAATTACAATCTCCTAATTGAGATTATGTGTGATGCATCCAATTTTGCTATTACGGCTATTTTAGGCCAAAGAAGGGAGAAGATGCCCCAAGTTGTGCACTACACTAGCAACACTTTTAATAAGGCTTAAAAAATTTTAACTAAAAAGGTGTCATTGATAAACTCAAGGCAACTCCCTACTCTTTTTCCCCATGATTGAAGAGACTTGTCTAGAGAGAATAACCTATTGTGTAAGTAGAATCAAATATAATATGCTCTTGAAAATCTACAGCAAAAACAATACAATAAGTTTGTACTATGTGTTGTAGTATTCTCTTGCCAAAATGGAAGGGATCAATTACAAAAATTGGAAGTTAGAAATGGTTTAGGTTTTTGCTTATTTATAAGAAAAGTTTGGCACCTTAACCTAGTAAATTTTCCTTGTGGGAAACTTTTCTTGTAGTAAATATTTGACACATATCTTGGAAGTTACTTATACAATTTGAATTCTTGTTGTAGTAACTTAGAACTATTGTGTGTCTAGGCTCACTACACACCAAAGTCATTAGTGTAAGTGAAAGGACCTTTATACATGCATCAATAATACATACTAGAGATAATATATAATAAACTCATAATGCCATAAATAAAATGATTATACATTGTTCCACATCCAAAATGTCATATACTAGTGAGCTTTATGGCATACTAATCCCAAACAATCTCCCACTTACGCTAAAGATCACTTCTGCAAAACCTAACACCTACAGACTCTAAATGTGTGGAAAACACTTTCTCTGGGAGAGTCTTAGTCAATGGGTACGCCAAGTTTTCCACTAAAGCTATCTTTTCAACTACTATACCTCTTTTTTGGATAAACTTACGGATCAAATGATATTTTCGTTCAATGTGTTTACCTTTTTTGTGATTCCTAGGCTCTTTACACTATGAAACTACACATTTTTTTATCACAATACAATGTGATTTGTTTTTGAACTACTAGCATAACCTCTAGGTTTATGAGGAATTTCCTTAGCCATGCTGCCTTTTTTGTAGCCCCAGATGCTACTATGTACTTGGCCTCCATGGTAGAATCAGCAATACAAGTTTGCTTGACACTATTCCTTGAGATTGCTCCTCTTGACAGAGTAAAAACATATCTAGAAGTAGACTTCCTAGAATCTCTATCATACTAGAAATCTAAGTCTATGCTAATGGCGTTAGATCATCTACACAGTATTCTAGCACATAATATTCCATTCCTTGCAGGAACTTGATATATGTTTAACTGCAACCCAATGTGCTAGTCCAAGGTTTGACTAATATCTACTAGTCATGCTAATAGCCAAACAGATATCTGGTCTAGTGTATAACATGGCATACATGAGGCTTCCAACTGCCAAAGCACAAGTAACTCAGTTCATGCTCTCTATCTCCTTGGGTGTTTTAGGACTTTGATCCCAAGATAGAAGAACTCCATGTCTAGAAGGCAATGAAACCTTCTTAGAGTTTTGAATGTTAAACTTGATCGACATCTTCTCAATGTATAGAGCTTGAGATAAGGCTAGCCTTTTGTTCTTATGATCTCGCATAAGCTTAATTCTTATAACATAACTAGACTCTCCTAAATCCTTCATTTGAAATTGAGAAGAAAGCCAAACCTTGATGGATGACAACATCTATTACGCCTCTTATACACGCAAGGTTCAATAATATTTTGATCAAAACCGTAAGGTTTGATTGCGCAATCAAATTTGATGTTCCACGCCCTAGATTCCCACTTTACTTCATACATAGACTTTTTATTTACGGTGTACCATAAATGGACTTCTTAAGCTTACGTATCATACGTTCTTGGCTTTTGGTAATGTATCTATCTAGTTGTGTCATATAAATGGTTTTGTTAAGCGCTTCGTTAAGAAAAGCTATCTTGACGTGAATTTACCATATCTCATAGTCATAATGACAAATAATGGTAAGGAGTATTTTGATGGATTTAAGCATGTCTACTGGTGAGAAAGTTTTCTACTAATCGATCCATTCTTTCTAAGTGTAACCTTTTGCCACCAACCTTACTTTAAAGGTTTCAACCTTTCCATGAACTCCTCTTTTTCTCTTGTAGACCCATTTGCACCTTATAAGTTTTACCTCTTTAGATATATCTAGTTGTGTCATAGATAAGTTCTATCTCTAAATCCATTTCCTTATGCCACTAGTCAGCATCTATATCAGAAACTGCTTCATCGTAACTAGTGGAATCCATTACCTAATCCTCTAAAGAAGTCTAGAAAGACTCTCCATAGTACCTACCAGGTTGCATGGATATCCTTCACTATGACAAGGCTCCAAAGTATTTGGTGTAATATGCTATTTTCTTTCATCCATAGGTGGCATAGATGTTACATCAAATTTTTGTGAAATCTCCTCTAGAACAACTTCAAAATTTGGTGTTTTTTGGATCATACCATCATCCTCTGGGTATCTAGTATAGGTACTAATAAACACCTCTACCCCTTAAGATTATAAAAGATCCTACCTCTACTTCCCTTAGAATACCTAATGGAATACCACAACTTAGATTTTGGTCCCACTTTGAAGTATTGCTATTTAGTTTATAAACTGGACAATCCTAAATATGGAGATGATTTAAACTAGGCTTACTCCCAATCTACATTTCTTCTGGTGTCCTTGTTACTAATTTAGATGGTACTAAGTTCAAGATGTATGCTATTGTCTCAAGGGATTAACCCAAAAAGATAAAGGTAATGATGCATGAATCATTATTGATCGAACCATATATAATAGCTAAAATTTCTTCTCTTCGTTACACAATTTTTCTAGAGAGATCCTGGTTCAATCAATTGAAACAGAATCCCTTCTTGCTTGAGGTACTCCCTGATCTCACCTAAGAGATATTCGCCACCTCAATCAAATTAAAGGGCTTTGATAAGTTTATCAAATTTCTGCTCTGCCTCAATCTTGAATTCCTTGAATTTTTCAAAGGATTCAAACTTGCATCACATCAGATATACATATACATACCTAGAGTAATCATCAGCAAAAGTGATGAAATACTCATAACCTCCTCGTGTTGGTTTATTCATAGACCACACACATCAATGTGAACCAATTCCAATACTTCCTTGTCCTTTTCTCATTTCAAAGAAAATGACTATTTGGTAGTCTTCCCTTTGAGGCAAGATTCACACAGAGGTACATCTTCCAGATCTAATGAGCTCATATGCCCACTCGTGACTAATCTCCAAATTCACTTTTGGCTAATATGTCTTAAGCTTAGATGCCAAAGATAAGTATCATTGGTTGAAATAACCTTCCTTTTCTGGAAATTAGTTTGTTCTATATTATGTAGTGAGTTTGTAATTGGTTTATATCGAACCAGTTATCATGCATCCTATCGGAACAAATAATATTTCCATCTCTTTTCATATCAACACTAGAATGGAAATTAATGCAAAAACCACCCAATATTAATTGTGAAAAAAAAAAGGTTCTTTCATAGTTCTATAACATAATAAACATTGTTCAAAAATGAATTCCTATTACATGTAAAATTTTAGCATATTGCTCCCGCTGCAATAGCCCATACTTTTGCTCTATTACTTAACCTTGGAGCAAAATCCCCTTTAGCTAGCTCTTTCATCTCTAGAAACCAATGCAAAGGATTACAAATATGACTAATGGCCCATTGAGTCTTTGATCCAAGAATCTGTAGAGTCAACCACTAAACATATTCTCTAGCCTTGAGCTAGGCACATAGGGCAATCCTTTCTCAATTGCCTTATTAGATTGCACTTAAGGCATTTACCCTTGGGCATTTCACCTATTAACTACTGGGGTTGTTCATCACGTATTTCTTTTCATGCCCCTGACCATGTTTCTACTTCCTCTTTCCCTTGAATTTTTTCCCTTTTCAGGTTAAGTTTAAAAGAGGATGGTTGGGCTATATTCATGTGGCCCTTGGGTCTCGTAGTGGTTTTCGCTGCCTGAAACTCTTTCATTAATTTTATCATATCTAAGTTCAACTTGCCCACGTAATAATTTAGCTTGAAGTGGTTATATGACGATGGAAGAGTCTTTAAAATCATGTCTTCCTTTGATTGCTTTCTATTTTTTGCCCTAAGGATCTTGGCTATGTTGAAGCAATCCATCATTTTGAAAGATGTTCTCTTGGCCATCCTTTGATTTGCAGTTTTTCTTAGAGCATTTTTCCTAACCAACCTACTCTTGTCAGCAAACAAAACAATCAATGAGGTCATGTTTTATTTGGCAGTCACCATGTTTTGATGCTGGCTCTACAAAATATCTATCATAAATGCCAACATATAGCTCTTGGCTATACTATTAGTCTCCTACCATTTTTCCTCAACATCATGAGTGGCATTTGAACAATACGGGCTCACAACAAGATGAGGAATGGTTAAGACATACTTGTACTCTTCTTTCATAAGTACTATGTCCAAATCTCATTTCTTGTCCACAAAATTCAATCCAATAAGCTTATGCTCTTTGAGAATTGTTGCCAATGGGCTAAACAAAGACATTTTTTATAGAATGTAACAATACAATCATAGTTAATACATGTGTATCGAATTTGATGCATGTATAATATGTACATTTATCTTTGGAAATAAAAACATATAAGCACCCTTTTACATTAGATTAGCCCTTAAACTACCCGATGTAATAGTTGTTTTAACGCTTTCATAAGAACTCCACCAATGGGATGGCCAAACTTCATGAATGTTAAGTTAAGCCTCGCTTATTTGACTTGTCAATTATCTAGATATGATCCAATTGAAAATTCAATCACTGTTCAGTTTGGCCTCTTAAATCTGATAAAGAACTCTATCGATAGGATAGCCGATCTTGCCATTTAAGTTGAGTTTATACCCATTCCTAATGTTATCCCAGTATACAATTTGAATTCTTCTTGTAGTAAATTTCTACTACATTTCTTGGAAGACTTGGGCCATGCCTACAATCCAAGCCTAATACATAATACATAATCCATGTAGAGGCCTAAACCGAATAAGAAACCATCCAAGCCCAATTAGGTTATCTTGGGCCTTAAACAAGCCCAAGCCTAATTCTAAGCTTTGACCCAAATAGGCTAATACCGCAATATGGAATTTGCTCTTTCAAGATTACTCTTTTAAAGTCATTCAACTAAGGAAGGGACAAACAAGACACAATTAACCTTGGCTTTCAAAAATGACCAAAACTATCCTCGCCAAATCTACATTACGTAATAACCATTTTTAACTCCGATCTATTCTACCATAAGATCAAGGTTGCACTCTAAGGATAATTATTGTTAACTAGAAGCTTGTAAACTTTGTCTTCGACCTACTAAATAATCAACCATAATGCCCCTCTATGTATACCCACAACTAATGCCCATCCTTTGGCCCTTGTATGATCACTTCCTTAGCTGCATCTTCTCCATTAGGTCTTTTGTCCTATAAAGAACTATCCTTGGTCATGGATCCTTGATCTCGAGATTAATACAGCCATAAAGGTTGTATCACTAGATCTAGATTAGGATGATTAATCGGACAATCCTAGAGGGCACATAGATTCCATATTACATATACACGTCCCAACTAATTAGAACTTGGCACTCAATGCACAAGGCTATTGATCTTAATAAACTAAGATCTCATCTATAGTGAGTCAAAACACCAAACCTTAACTTCGTTAGTTCATCCACATATGCTCAGGATTAAGAGCAATGGTCACTTAGTAACAGTGAATATCTTGTTTTCTTTACTTTGATAGTATATCTCTAGAAAACATACTCACCATGGTCCTATCGAATGCGTGATACACACGTACACTAGAGAAATAGGTTCAGAAAATCCTTCAATAACTTTGGTAGATCATTCTCAACAAGGAGACTTGCTCAGTATAACCTTATTCTGGTAGAGTGCCCAGCACTACTATGCGGTTATGGACTCCTTTATGACAAGACTAAATCTAAAATTAGACCTACTTTGCGTCTAGCCTCACTGCACACCCAAGTCATTAGTTCAAGTCAAGAAACCTTTATACATGCATCAATAATACATACTAGTGATAATATGTAATAAAATCATAATGCCATAAATAAATGAGTATACATGGTTCCAGATCCAAAATATCATATACATGTGAGCATTAAGGCATACTAATCCCAAATTGTTGCTGCATGTTTATGGGAGTTTCGGTGTTTGTATGAGGTGTCGGGTTTGAAAAAGGGAAAGTGTATGGTTGAGTGGATGGTTGGGCTTGTGCAGAGAAAATTTGGTTCATATAGCTTTGAATGTTGGCAAACATGTTAGTCATAGTCGCTATTTGTGCTTGTGAGCAAATTGGCAAATATATGTGTTGGCCATAAACATGATAGAGCAAAGGTAAAAAATTTAGTAGGGGACTTTGGTTGGCGCCTTAGTGGCAGAGGGTTATTTTGAGAAGGTTGTGAACGAGATCTAAGTAGTGGTGAATGTTGTGGTTGTTGTTGCTCACTGGTTTTCATCTTCTTCTCTTGCATAAGACTTACCAGGGCTTGGTAACGGGTTATAGCCATTTGGGCTCAATAGGAATATCAAATTGATATTCCCACAGATAGCGCCAATTTGATCCTGCAAAGAAACGAATAAAATCTTCTCGTCTTCATTCCGGCATGTATGACCTGTAAAACAAAGAATCTAAGCACCAGTGTAGTACCGACCAAAGAGTCTTCGATGCCTAAGTTAGTATTTTCCTCTTTAAGTAAGTTTAATGATGGAAGAGAGCATGTAGAGATGAGTTACCTTATTTGGAGCCAAGGGTTCCTATTTTTAGTTTAAGGGGCAAAAACACCTGTCACCTTGTCTGTTTGTGTAAGTGGTCATCAGATCTGTTGGGCTTATGGTCGAGAAAATCCTTCGAGATGGTCAATTGAACCTGGTCTGAGAAGGTCTCATCGAGGGCTCCCAACGAGGATGGTGGGTTAGCCAATCCCATATCAGGCGCTTTCCAACTTCTCATGATTTAACCTCTTTTCCTCCTAAACACACATAGCTAAAAGCTCATTAACAAACCAATTTTCCTTATGTATGTTATAGGAGATCTGAAATGGTCCATATTCATTAGGAAGAGAGTTATAAGTAGATGTGACAAAAATAACTCAGAGAACTCAACTTTCGAAGAGTTTAGTTAAGCAACAATATCCCTCGTTTCCATTATGTGCTCACGCTCACTTTTGGAATTATCAAACTTTATGCTTGAAAGCTTTTTCATTAGGGTGATAGGCAATGCCTTATTAGATTTTACCAACTGATCCTCAATAGCTTCCATAAAGTCTTTGACTTTATCATAATTAGCAATACAACCTCGAATACTTTTGCTAATATAAGACTTAAAAACCATTAAACTTAAGTGAGTGGATCACTTCTACTGCTCATATTAAGTCTTATTAGCTGGTGAACTTGTTTCTATGGGGACAGGTGGTTTGTCTACATGAAGCACCAAGTCAAGGTCCATGCACCCAAGAGTAAAGAGATTTTCTCTCTCCAGTCAAAAAAGTTGTCACCAGTCAAAATTGGAATACGAGAAAGTATCATTAAGAATAGTAGTGGGAACAACTAAAATAACCAAGAAAACATACATGTTATGCTATGAAAAAATTTTAATTTTGAATCAACCAATGTTAAATTCAAATAGTAAATTCAAACCTCCCTATGGTCAAAGGTTGCATCGTGCATGAACTTATTAATTTTATTATAAGATTAGTGAACTAAACATCAAAAGACAAATAGTCCATAGTTGTGGGTCAAGGAGTATTCACTCTTGATGCGAAAATTCACTATCTTATTCCACAAAGTCTATGAAAATAATCACCTCCTTGTAGGGCCTAGTAAATGATTCCATAGACCGAATGCAATTGTATATGCCATTTATCTTTATATAGTCTTTAAATAATATGTGACTACCTAATACCAACATGGCTTAGATGCTTTGGCTACTCTGAAGTTATTGATATTATTCTTTTAATAATGACATTAGTAGTAACGAATTCTGACATTAACAATAATAGTCTATTGACAATAACTATATGCTACATAATATTCACAATTTCCAAATAAATGCAACAATTCTGATACTAATTGGCATAGGTAAAGATAAGTGTAACCAAAAGGTACTCACAAGTTCTTTTATTTTATTTAAGTAGGTGCCTTAAAGAGAGGAATTAATCCTTTATACATGCACCTTATAAGTTTTGGTCTCAATTAAACTAAAAACAGTATCATGATTACAGCGAGAGCACAAAGTTTAAATTTGATTTGTGCCATATTGTACTATATGTAAGTATGTCTCAAACATCATTAGCAAATATGAGCCACATTACCACCACATGTAAATTTATGACTTAATCATCATTGATTCATATAAGCCATATTATCAACAAATGTAAATACTATAGGATTGATATTATTAAGTGTGGTGTATCCTTGTACATATTGAAAAAAATTTAACTAAGAAAACATGCTAGGAAAACAATATATCCACATAACACACACAAGAACATGCTTAAGAACATATAGAACATAACTAGTATTTGCAAAATATGTAAAGCTAACTGCTTGAAACGTGGGGCCTTTGATGAAGCTATAATCGTCACGAGCTTTGTTTTTACTCACAAACAAGACCACCAAAAATTTACTATGAGAGTGTCGCAATAGGCAACTCCCTAGTCTTCTTCCCTATAATTGAAGAGACTTATCTTGAGAAAATAGCCTCTTGTGTGGAAAGAAACAAAGTAATATGCTCTTGAAAACTAGAGCACAAATCACACAATAAGTGTGTACTATGTGTTGTAGTATTTTCTTACCAAAGAGGAAGAAATTAACTACAAAGTGGATTGCATAGAAGGCGTAGGATCTTGTCTATTTATAGAGAGAACCTCAGCACCCAAAGTTGCCAACCTTTCAATGTGGGAGAAAATTTCCATGTAGTATTTCTTTTATACAACTTGTCAACTTGTCTTAGAAGGCTCGTGCAAGTTGTCCACTTGTCTTGGAAGACTTATGCAAGTTATCCACTTGTTTTTGTAGTCTTTTGCAAGTTATCCACTTGTTTCTATAGTCTTTTGCAAGTTGTCCACTTGTCTTGGAAGACTTGCGACAAGCCCACCATCCAAGCCTAACACATAGTCCATAATCCATATGGAGGCCCAAACCTAATAAGAAATCATCCTAGCCCAATTAGGTTATCTTAGACTTTAAAGAAAGCCCAACCCAATTCCAAGCTTTGGCCCAATAAGGTTACTACCACAATATGGAATTTGCTCTTTCAAGATTACTTTCTCAAAGTTCAACTAGGGAAGTGACCAAGAAGACACAATTAACCTTGGCTTCCAAAAATAATTAAAAATGTCCTTTCCTGATCTAGGTGACATAATAATTATTTTTAACTCAGATCTATTTCACCATAAGATCAAAGTTGCACTCTAAGAATAATTGCTATTACCCAGAAGCTTATCACAAAAGAATGTGAACTTTGTCTTTGACCTACTAAATAACTGACCATAGTGTCCCTCTATGTATACCTATAGCAAAAGCCAGTCCTTTGGCTTTTTACTATCACCTCTTTAGCTGCATCTTTTTCATTGGACTTCTTGTCCTTTTGCCAACCATCCTTGGTCATGGAATATATTGATCTTCGGCACGACCCTTAAGCCATATGACCGATGCACCTATAAAGATAATATCACTAGATCTAGATTCAGATGATAAATTTGGATAATCCCAAAGGAGGCACATAGATTCCATATTCCTTATGCATGTTCCAATTAATTAGCACTTAGCACTCAATGCACAAGGCTGTTGATCTTAATAAAGTAAGATCTCACCCACCGTGAATCAAAGTACCAAACCCTAACTTCATTAGTTTATCCACATATGCTCAAGATTAAGAGCAACGATCATTTAGTGATAGTGAGTACCTTGTTTTCTTTCTTTGATAGTACGTCTCTAGAAAACATACTCACAATTGTCCTGTCCAACACATGACACACGTACTATTGAGACAAATCTAGAAAGTCCTCTAATGACCTAGGTAGATTACCCTTGAAGAGGAGACTTGCTCAATATAATCTTATCCCAGTAGAGTATCCAACATTACTATTTAGTTATGGATTCAATTTATGACGTGACTAAATCTAGACTTGGACCTATTGTGCATCCAACCTCATTGTGCACCCAAGTCATTAGTTCAAGTCAAAGGGCCTTTACACATGCATCAATAAAACATAACAGAGATAATATGTAAGAAACTCATAATGCCATTTAACAAAAATGATTATACATTGTTTAACATCCAAAATGTCATGTACAAGTGAGCTTTAAGGCATACTAATCCTAACAAATATATGACTCAGATATCATTAATTTATAAAAGCCATATTACCACAAAAATATATGACTCAAACAATCATTAATTGATGAAAGCCATATTACCATTACATATAAATATATGACTAAAGGATCACTAATTAATGTGAGTCATATGGCCATAGGTAAGCATATCTTAAACATCATTAATTGATGTGAGGCATGATTAGAAACTAATATACTAAATAAGATAACCTAGAGTTAAGCTCTAATATCACTAGGTAAACATATTATTATACAAAAATTTAACAAGGGAAAAATAAATCACACTTACCTCCAGCCATTCTTGCTTAAGTATCACCTTCTTTTGAATTTCTCATAACCTCATTGCTTTCAAATATAGGTGTCTTCTAGCCTATGTTAGGAACTTATGATGCCTTGATTTGATGGTAATCACAAACTCTTTATAAACTAGGCTAGGGACCTTATAGATAGACTTTAAGAGTTTGGCACAATCTATTTCTCCCATCAAGGAAGCTTATCTCAATCTTAAAATATATTTATCTTTATCCGTGATTAATAATTTTCTCAATATTGGACTTATCAACAACATGTTTATCTTAGATAATTATCTCAATTTTGCATTTATCATTCAAATAATCATCTTAGGTAATTATCCTTAATTCATCAAAATAATTTTAATAATTTGATATGACAAATGGACCACATTAAGTCTCTTATTTTAAGAGATGTATTTATAGCTTCATTACTCGAATCATCATCATCAATCACAATAATCTCTGGTTTCTTCCTTTTATATCAAGCTTTGATCATGTATGGCCTTCTTTGCTTTTAGCTTTGCTTCTTTTAATCCCTAGTATCTCTTTGTAGGTGTGTTCCTATCCATGATTTCACCAATGAGTAGAAGAAAGATAGAAATTTTGAAACTAGGTTTAGGGTTTTAGAGAGAAATAACTTTTGGTAGAAAGAAATTTGAGTTAAAAGTAGGATTTTTTGAGAGAAAAGTCACATAAAGAGAGATAAATAGTGTTTGATGTGGTATGGAATTTGATATACCAAATTTTATCTCTATCAAGATTGCGTCCGATCGCCCAATACGATGACAAGTGCTCTCAGATCAAGAAAAGTTCGCCTAATAGTGTATTTTTTAAAACTGGTTTCTAGTAGACCTTATCCAATTGCTTGGATCATGTGGGGGTTTACCCGTCAGTGGCAAAAGTGTGTTTTCCAAAGCTTTTTCATGAATGCACCTGCAATGCACACATAAATTCATTTCAAAACATATAAATTTCGCATAGAATCATAAAAAATTTGTACACAACTAATTCAAAACATTGAAAACACATACACAGGCACACGTTATGCAGTAAACTTTAATAAACCAAGTTCAAGCATTTACAAATTTCTTCTTATCATATAGAATTTATCTTCATTCAAAGGTTTTGTAAAAGTATCAGCCAATTGATTATCTGTACTCACAAATTCAAGACTAATATCACCTTTAAGCACATGATCACAAATGAAATGATATTTAATCTCAATATGTTTAGTTTGTGAATGTTGAAAAGGATTACGAGTCAAATTGATAGCACTAGTATCATCATATTAAATAGGAGTATTATCAAATTTAAGACCATAATCATGCAGATTTTCTTTCATTCAAAGAACTTGAGCAACATATTTATACGCAGAGATGTATTCAACTTCGATTGTGGATGTTGCAACACTATTTTTTTTTGGCTTGACCAAGAAACTAATGATTGTTCGAGAAATTGACAACTTCCACTTGCACTTTTCCTATCTACTTCGCATTTGAGAAAGTCCGCATCCAAATACCCTATGACTGCAATAGATGTTTCTTTTGAATACCACAAACCAAGGTTCGATGAGCCTTTAAGATATCAAAAAAATTCTCTTCACGGTATTTAAATGAGATTCCATTGGTGACTATTGGAATCATGCACAAAAGCATACGATAAACATTATATCTAGTTTATAGGTGGTAAGATAAAGTAAACTACCAATCATACCTCTACTTTTTTTTTTTTTTTGTTTTTTGTCAATTGGTTTATATGTTTCATCTCTGTCAAGCTTTAAGGATGGACTCATAGGTATGCCAATTTCTTTTACATCTTCTAAAAGAAAATTCTTGAGTAATTCTTTGATATACTCTGTTTGGTTGATTAAGATTCCATTCTTCATTTGCTTGATTTGTAGCTTGAGAAAGAAATTCAACTCTCCCACGATACTCATCTTGAAGTCATAGTGCATGCTTTAGCAAAATTCGCGCATGATGACATGTTAGTAACGCCAAAAATAATATCACCAATATATATTTGCACAAGTAACATATCATTGTTGATATGTTGTATTTTTGTTTATGTTTGCATTGTCATTTACCTATATTTAAGAGGTGTTGAGTGCTCATAATGATGCAGTAGTGTAGTGCTTTTGATAAGAATAGGCTTAAGCATAGGCAATTGTATATATTGAGTTTAAGAGACAAATTGCTACATTAATTGCTTGTTTTTAATGATATAGGTGAACTGTGGTTAAGATCGAGATTGGACAATGAAAGGTGATGAAGATGGGAGATGCACAGGTCTAAAAGAGAAGACCAGAGGCCGGAAAGACAAAGGATGCAGGAAAGAAGTCAGTCAGATAACCAAGAAGAAAGAGCCGGTCGTCCGGTTAGGTCAATCGGCCACTCCAGAAAGGTGCTTAAAATTGTCAGACAACCACTCCTCCAGAGCTGGTCGATCGGCTAGGTCGACCAGCCAGTACAGAGAGCATCCCCAAAAAGCCGATCGAGTTAGGTCCAGAAGCCAGTGGACCAAGACAGTCAACTGGCAATGCGCTGAAAACATATTAATAGGGCTCGATTTTGCAGAAAGAGCAGGACCTTTTGGAGAATTAAAACACACACTTCACACCTAAAATTCTCACACACTTAACCCTAGATTCCACCCCACCTCACACACACTTTTTCACACATTTTTCACTTAGAACCAAGCTTGATTTGGATGGTTCAAACATTTTGGAAGCAAGTTTGCTCAAAAGCTTTGTACAAGTTTAGCTAGGATGAAAGGGAAGCTTCATAATCTCTCTTTCATTCTATTTCCTGTTATGATTGAGTAGATTTGTGTAGGGTGATTTAACTTATGTAATGGGTTAACTATATACTCTTACGATATAGGATGTGATGGCTGAATATATATATATATATATATATACATGTTTTGAATTTTCTTGTTCGAATGGGTACTTTCTCATTCATATCTAAGTGTTTGATTAAATGCCTAGATGAGTAACATGTGCATAAATTGAAGTTTATTTGTGACTAAACACATCTAATCCATGTTATAATCATGTCTATGTGCTTGTATGTGGATGCTATGAAGTGGTTAATGCTTATATTCATGTCTACATGTATATTTGCATGCCTAGTAATGAGTATAACTTCAATAAAGCATACATGTTGGTTGTTAATTATTCCTAATGGTGTGAACTTAACATGACAATGTTTGGTAGTTGAATAGGTTTCATGATTCATGAGAACCTTGGCCTTGAACATGTATGAATGCGCTGACAAGTCAAATCCTACTGTAGTGATCTTAGAATGTCGGCAAGTAACTTAAGGATAGTCTAGACCGAGTCTCCTTTGGCTTTAAATCAAGCCAATAGGTTTCCGAATAGGTTTAGTCGACCTTAGCAACACTAGGTCTTGGCTTTAGATCCAACCAATGATTTAGGTACTAAGGTAGGTTCATTCTCAGTCACCTAGGAAGTTAGTTAGTCACTCTTAAGGCCCTAGGTCATAAAGATCACGCCGTAGCTCTAGGAGGTGCTGCCTAGGGAGGGACCCGTACCGAGTCCTAGGGGGAAATTAGGACACTAACTACCAACCTAGTTAAGAGCAATCACGATAATTAGTCATCACCCCTTAATCCCATAGCATTTGAGTATAGAATTACCCATTCATAAGTCGAAGTCACCCTAATCCCATCTCAATTGTTAGTTTCCTTTTGACCAACTTGTGTTCCCATTTTTCATATTCATAGTTTAGTTTTATTTTCTTTGCCTAGAGCTACCTATAATCCAAAATCCCAAAAATATGGCTAGTTTAGGTGTTTCTTTTTGGCACTTTCTAGAGCACCAAGCATAGAATTCACCCACTTAATTCACGCCTCTCTATGGTTCGACACCCGCACTTATACACATTATATTGCACGATTCGTACGCTTGCGGGTCTTTTGGGGCTTGCACTCGAAAGACGCATCAAGTTTTTGGCGCCGCTGCTAGGGAGGGACGGTGGTTTGCATTCTTGGTTTGTGTGTTTTAGTAGTTGCTTTTCTTGCTTTCTTACTTTTTCTTTATAGTTTGTTTAGTTTTTGCATAATTTTTTTATTGTTTATATTATCTTGCTTTAGTTCTTGTTTATCTATTCCAACTTTTGTTTTTATTTTTAGTAGACTTCCTAGGATTGTGGTTTATTTGCTGTAGTTCTACGAGTATTGAAGTTTTTGGGGGTTGAAGTGACCGGAGTTAGAATAGTTTGTGCATGCTTGGTAGGAGATCTCTTAGAAATGCCCTAGTTCCTTTTAATCCCAAACCCGATAGGATTGCTAGACATTTTAGAAATTTAGGAGATCTTCTTGAAGAGATGGCCAGTCCCAATCATCCTCCTAATCCACCCAATCCCCCAATGGATCCCATTCCACCTCATGATCACCTTGGGCATCAAGCTCAAGATCATTTTAGACGAGATCCCCGTAGACCGGATCCACCTATAGATGAGGAACCCACTCTTAGGCAATTCTTTCTCCCCAAAGCCTTTGAGCCTAACTTGGCTATTCAAATTTCAGGTTTGAGGGAGACGAATTTCGAGATTAAGCCTAATATGTTGGCTATGCTTCCTTCCTTTTACGGGGAAGCAATGAGAGTCCTCTAGATCATATCACTGATTTTGTTGAGATGAGTTCCATTCTACATGTCCCCAATGTCTCCCAAGAGGTCATACGTCTAAGACTATTTCCTTTCTCTCTCAAAGACAAGGCCAGAACTTGGTTGCATTCATTACCTAATGGTTGCATTACTACATGGGCTGAGCTTCAATCTAAGTTCTTTCAAAAAATTTTTCCCATGGCCAAGACGGCCGACCTTAGGAATGCCATTATGACTTTTTCCCAACACGATCTAGAATTCTTTCATGAGGCTTGGGAGAGGTTCAAGGATCTTCTTAGACAATGTCCACACCACAGGTACAGCAATCATGACCTAATGCAATGCTTCTTTCGAGGTTTAAATGAACAAAATAGGATGATGGTCAATGCCGCCTCCGGTGGTGGTTTTTATCTTTTGAGACCGACCGAGGCATAGGAGAAAATAGAGATAATGGCTGAAAATTCTTTTCAAAATTTTGCCATGGAAAGATCTAGTCGGGGGGGCAACTAGAGAAGTGTTAGTGAGGTTAGATTTTCTGTAAATTTACCCGCTAAGGTTGAGGCTTTGACAAATAAGCTAGATCAATTCATTTCTTTGTCTATTTCATCCCAAGGTCATAGGACTAGTTCTATGGGTTTTTTCTCTGCCTCTTCAGCTATTGAAGTTTGTGCATTGTGTTCTAAATCATCTCATGAGACCATAGCTTACGCTTTAGCATCTTAATTTCCTGAATTCATCAAAGAGCAAGTGTGTGCCACACAAGGTTATTCTCGAGAGTATAATCCATACTCGACCACATACAATCCGGGTTGGAGGGACAACCTAAAATTTTCATGGAGACAAGGTCAGCATGAGTCTAGTTCACATTCTCAGGTTCAACCTCAGCAGCGACCCCGTCCTCAATATCCCCCAGGTTTCTATCATGTTAATTAGCCCCATCTCACTAGTGCTCCTCAACCTCAGGCTTTACCTGCTCCCTCTAGTAGCCAAACTCCTAGTAATGATGTGATGAAGTTAATGCAGTTTATTCAGAGTCAACAACAGGAGTTAGCTTACAATAAGCAAGAGATAGCTAGCTATAGGCAGCAGATGGCTAGGTTTGAGACATAGTTAGGTCAGCTTGCCACACAATTGAGCGCTAGAGACCCTGGGAAATTGCCTTCTCAGCCGGAGGTGAACCCTAGAGTCCAGTCTTGTTCCTCCACCGATACCACTTATCCCTTTCAGGCCCAGGCTAAGGCTGTTACCACTCTTAGGAGTGGTAGGGTAGTGGATAATAGGGTAGGAGTTGACTTTGCAGTGCCTGTGCCTAGTGGTCCTTCTGAGTCTAGAGCACTACATTGTAGTCCTGTTAAGGGAAATCCGAGAGAGGGTGCTGTTGAGAGAGATGAGCCCATCAGAGACCATGGAGAGAGTAGTACTTCCCACCTACATCGGGAGGGAAAGAAGCCTATTGTTGATTCCCATGTGGCTAAAGGTGTTGAACCTAGAGTCCCCTTTCCATCCGCCTTAGAGAGGCCTACACCTAGTGAAGATTCTAGGTTCTTCAAGGTTCTACAGCATCTTAAGGACCTTAAGGTCAATCTTCCTTTAATAGATGTGATCCTTTCCATCCCCTCTTATTCTAAGTTCTTTAAGGATCTTTGTACTAGGAAACGTAGTTCATCGTCTAAGAAGGTGAGGCTTACGGAGAAGGTGAGTAGTATTTGTACTTCAGGCCTTTCGGCCAAAATGAGTGGCCTCGGGGCTTTCACTATTCCCTATAGGATCCGAGAGACACAGATTGATCATGCCTTGTTAGATTTAGGATCTAGTGTGAATCTCATTCCTTACTCCGTCTATCAACAGTTAGGTTTAGGAGAATTATCCCTTACACTTGTTACTCTTCAGCTAGCTGACAGGCCCGAGCATAGACCTAGGGGTGTGATAACAGACGTTATGGTTCAGGTAGGTAAGTTTATGTACCCTGTTGACTTTATAGCGTTAGATATGGATTCGGGACATGACTCTAGACATTCTACACGCATTCTTATAGGTCGGCCCTTCCTTGCCACTGCAGATGCTATTATATATTGTAGGTCAGGGTTATTAGAGATGAAATTTGGGAATTTGAGGTCCACCATGAAGGTTGCCGAGGCAGTGAATAGAGCTAGTATAGAAGGAACAAAGGATGAAGAGGAGTGCTTTAGGGTGGATGTGATTGATTCGTGTGTTGAGGATCTTATAGAGAAGACTATGACTAACGGAGAAGAATTGAGGAAATTTGAGTAATTGATGTCTAGTTTTGATTTGGAGACCTTAGAGTAGAAATATGTAGCTTTTACTTCCTTGATTGAGAGCCATTTGACTAATAAGTCACTTGAGGTTAATCCTTCTAGTCTCATTTCTAGTGATGTCCCCATTGGTGACGTAGAGGTTGAATCCCCTTTGGTTGAGCGTAGTCCTTCTTTAAAGCTCAAACCCCTTCCCAATCAGTTGAAATATGCATTCCTAGGCCCTAGTGAGACCCTTCCTATCATAATAGCTTCCGATCTTTCTACTGAGCCAAAGGAGCATCTCTTAGAGGTTCTTAGGAAACATAGAAAGGCCATCGGGTGGAAAATTGATGATTTGAAAGGTATTGACCTTTCTGTTTGCATGTATCATATTCATCTTAAGGATGGAGCTATTCCTTCTAGGGAAATGCAAAGGAGGCTAAACCCACACATGAGTGAAGTAGTTAAGAAAGAGATCATTAAGCTTTTAGATGCAGGCATTATTTATTTGATCTTCGATAATGAGTGGGTTAGCCCGGTTCAAGTCGTCCCTAAGAAGTCTGGGATCACGGCTATGGAGAACGAGAGACGAGACCTTATCCCTATACGTACTCCCACGGGTTGGAGAGTTTGTATTGATTACAGGAAGCTCAACTCCAAAAATTGGAAGGATCATTTCCCGTTGCCTTTTCTAGACCAGATCTTAGATAGGGTAGCTGGGCATAACTACTATTGTTTTTTAGATGGCTATTCGGGTTATAATCAGATCCCCGTGTTTCCTGAGGACCAGGAGAATACCACCTTTACTTGTCCCTATGGCACTTTTGCCTATAGGAGAATGCCCTTCAGTCTTTGTAATGCCCTAGCCACTTTTCAGAGATGTATGATGGCCATTTTTAGTGACATGATTGAGAGGCATTTATAGATTTTCATGGATGACTTCTCAGTCTTCGAAGATAGCTTTGATGAGTACTTGAATCATCTCTCTTTAGTCTTAAACTGATGTGTGAAGAAGAATCTAGTGTTGAGTTGAGAGAAATCCCGCTTCATGGTGCAACGAGGGATAGTATTGGGTCATGTTGTCTCATTTAGTGGAATTCAAGTTGACCCAGCTAAGGTAGAATTGAATGAGAAATTTCCTGTCCCTAAATATGTCAAGGATGTTAGATCTTTTCTAGGGCATGCAGGATTCTACCGTAGATTCATTAAGGATTTTAGTCACATTGCACGTCCCTTGTCTAGGCTGTTAGCACAAGATGTCCCTTTTGACTTTGATGATGAATGCGTTAGAGCTTTTAATAGGCTTAAATCCTTATTGTCTACATCCCCAATTATCCAGCCACCTAACTACAGTCTCCCATTTGAGGTCATGTGCGATGTATCCAATTATGCGATAGGAGCTGTTTTAGGTCAAAGGAAGGATAAGTTGCCCCAATGTTGTGTACTATGCTAGCAAGACTCTTCATGAAGCACAAAAGAATTATACCACTACAAAAAAAGAGCTTCTAGCAATAGTCTTCTCCCTTGACAAGTTTAGGTCATACATCCTAGGATCCAAGGTGATTGTCTACACCGATCATGTGGCATTGAAGTATTTCTTGTCTAAAAAAGAGTCCAAACCCCACTTGATTAGGTAGTTGCTCCTCCTTCAAGAGTTTGATATTGAAATCCAGGACAAGAAGGGTAGAGAAAATTTAGTTGCAGATCATCTCTCCCGTCTTGTTAGTAAGTGTTCTAGTGACCCCTCCCCTTTTCGTGATTCATTTCCCGATGAGCAATTGTTTGCCATCTCTCACCACACACCTTGGTTTGCTCACATAGTTAACTATCTTGCCACGGGGCATTTTCCCTCCCATTGGGAGAAAAGAGAAAGAGATAGGTTCCTAGCATAAGTTAGACATTTCTTTTGAGAGGATCCTTATCTTTTCAAAGTGTGTACGGATCAAATGATTTGCCGATGTGTGCCCGAGGACGAGTTTAAGAGCGTTTTAAGCATGTGTCATGATGAGGGGTATGGAGGTCATTTTAGTGGGAAGAAGATTGCCACGAAGGTCTTGCAATATGGACTGTTTTGGCCCACTCTCTTTAGAGATGCCCAAGAATATTGTAAGAAATGTTTTAAATGTCAACAATCCGGGTCTATCTAGGAGAAACATAATGCCTTTATCCTATATTCTTCCCTGTAAATTGTTTGATGTTTGGGGTATAGATTTCTTGGGCCCATTTCTACCTTTCTTTGGGTACCAATACATTTTAGTGGCCGTTGATTATGTGTCCAAATGGGTTGAGGTAATTCCCACACGCACTAATGACCATAGGGTAGTGGTTAAGTTCATTAAGGAAAACATTTTTTCTAGATTTAGAGTCCCCAGGGTCTTGATTAGTGATGGGGGCTTGCATTTCTGCCATAGGACTTTGGAGGCCTTGTTATGGAGATATTCGGTTACCGATAAGGTAGCTACTCCTTATCACCAGCGAACTAGTGGACAAGTAGAAGTGTCCAATAGGGAGATTAAGCACATCTTAGAGAAAACGGTTAAGCCCGATAGGAGAGATTGGTCTATTAGGCTAAGTGATGCTTTGTAGGCTTACCGTACCGCCTTTAAAACTCCCATTAGTATGTCTCTGTATAGATTGGTTTATGGGAAAGCTTGTCACTTGCCAGTAGAACTTGAGCATAAAGCTTATTGGGCCATCAAAGCCTTCAATTTTTATTTGGCAAGAGCGGATGAGAAAAGGAAGCTAGACCTCGCGGAATTAGAAGAGCTTAGATTTGAGGCGTATGAGAACGCTAAGCTTTATAAGGATAGGATGAAGAGAATTCATGATAAACACATTATTAAGAAATCATTCTCTCCTTCCAATAAAGTTTGGTTGTTTAACTCACGTTTGAAGCTTTTTCCAGGTAAGCTCAAGCCAAGATGGGATGGTCCATATGAGGTGATGGTTGCCTATCCTTCTGGAGTAGTTAAGATCAAAGACTTGAAGGATGGCCGAGAGTTGACGGTAAATAAGCAACGCCTGAAGCATGCATATGATCCGAGCATGGCTTGTGTGGAGATTTTAATGCTTCAGGATCCCATCTACAGAAATTGAAGATGAATTGGTATTTACCCGGCTAACAGCATAGTGGTTAGCGCTACTAGGAGGCAACCTAGGTTCAATTTTGTAGTTTTGCATTTGTTTCACTTTCTTTCCTTTTTATTTCCTTTCTTTTTCCTTCACCCACATCAAAGTGTTGAATCCCGATCCTCCGTCCCATAAGATACACTGTTGCTTATAATTGTACATGCCAATGCAAGCATGCATAGGCAATACTACTAATCATGTTTTCTTTGTTGGTGTTTGTAATCTATGAGTCATAGGATTAGTAGTATGGTGATTTATCATTGGCATGGAAAGCTTTAAAGAAGATGCAAGGTTGTATCTATCCTTTCCCCACTTGCTCCCTATGTTTTACCCTATCCCCGCCACCCTTACTTGCTTTGTAATGCCAAATTGCTTGTTTATGTGTTTTGACCTATTTGCTTGTTTATGTGTTTTGACCTATTTGCTTGAGGACAAGCAAAGTTAGGTTTGGGGTTATGGGAGTTTGGTTTTCTCGTTATATGCTTTGTGTTGGGTAAATGTGCATTATGTGCTTAAAATGGTGAAATTTTTTTAATTTTGATATATGTTGAGTGTTTATTTCTTGGTTGATCGTTGTGTTGGCTTTTGTGATTGATTTAATTAATTGGTGAATATGAGACGCATTGTGGGGAAATGAATGGAGTGGTTTGAAAACTAAGTCTCAGAGGGGATGCCCTTGAAAGTTGTGGGGAGTGAGGACCTTCAAGAATAACCCTTATAGCCACCCCATAGCTTAGTAGGAAAGAGTGTTGAAAAGGGGTTGTTGATATAAGTGCCTTTCCTTGATTGGCTCTTTTTGATGTGATAAAGCCTTTCTTTTTTTCTTTTCTTTTTTTGTGAATACAATACAAAGCATGAAAAATTCGAAAAAAAATGAATGAAAAAGGCAAAAAGGTGCAAAAATAGTTTAATATAAAAAAAGAAGAGAAAAAGCCAAAAACACCAAAAAGATTTGTGAATAAGTGCATAAGTGACACAATGTCAACTTAGCACAAACTATCCTCTATGTAAATATGTGAATAAGGCTTGTCATAAGCCATTGTGTTTGTATATTCTCTCTCTTCTTAACTTTGAGGCTTTGTGCATGTTGGAGAGGCCATGTTAGTTGAAGGGGCACGAAATCTGAACATCCTGAGTACGTGCGTTAGAATCCTAGGCTTGTGGTGGATTGGCTACTTGGGAAATTCTCACGAGGAACAAGATCCCTTACGAGTAGAGGGAGGATCCAAAGAGACTTGGGGATCTCTCTACAATAGTAATATCCCCTTTATGCTTCTTAAACTAACCTTGATAGCGAGTCAATCCTCTAGGCAATCCATTGCATCGACTTTAGAAATAAACTTAAGATTGGGCTTGCTTGGGGACAAGCAATGAGAAGGTTTGGACGTGTTGATATGTTGTATTTTTGTGTGTGTTTGCATTGTTATTTACCTATATTTAAGAGGTGTTGAGTGCTTA
The DNA here is from genome assembly GCA_028554755.1 of Cordia subcordata. Classification (NCBI taxonomy): domain Eukaryota; kingdom Viridiplantae; phylum Streptophyta; class Magnoliopsida; order Boraginales; family Cordiaceae; genus Cordia; species Cordia subcordata. Next base: position 10,706,622 of record JAPTOF010000021.1, on the reverse strand, counting down.
TAATCATGCATTAGTGCAGTGCTTTTGATAAGAATAGGCTTAAGCATAGACAATTGTATACATTGAGTTTAAGAGACAAATTGCTACATTAATTGCTTGTTTTTAATGATCTAGGTGAACTGTGGGTTAAGATTGAGATTGGATGATGAAAGATGATGAACATGGGAGATGCACGGGTCTAAGAGATAAGACCGGAGGGCGGAAAGACAATGATGGAGGAAAGAAGTCAGCCGGATGACCAAGAAGAAAGAGCCGGTCGACCGGTTCCAGAAAGGTGCTTAAATTTGTCGGACGACCACTCCTCTAGAGCCTGTTGATCAGCTAGGTCGATCGGCCAGTCCAGAGAGCATCCCCAAAAAGCTGGTTGGGCTAGGTCCAGAAGCTGGTCGACCGTCTTGGTCGACCGGCAATGCGCTGAAAACATATAAACAGGGCTCGATTCTGCAGAAAGAGCAGGACCTTTTGGAGAATTAAAACACACACTTCACACCTAAAATTCTCACACACTTAACCCTAGATTCCACCCCACCTCACACACACTTTTTCACACATTTTTCACTTAGAACCAAGCTTGATTTGGATGGTTCAAACATTTTGGAACAAGTTTGCTCAAAAGCTTTGTACAAGTTTAGCTAGGATGAAAGGGAAGCTTCATAATCTCTCTTTCATTCTATTTCCTGTTATGGTTGAGTAGATTTGTGTAGGGTGATTTAACTTATGTAACGGGTTAACTATATACTCTTACGATATAGGATGTGCTGGCTGAATATATATATATATACATGTTTTGAATTTTCTTGTTCGAATGGGTACTTTCTCATTCATATCTAAGTGTTTGATTAAATGCCTAGATGAGTAACATGTGCATAAAGTGAAGTTTATTTGTTACTAAACACATCTAATCCATGTTATAATCATGTCTATGTGCTTGTATGTGGATGCTATGAAGTGGTTAATGCTTATATTCATGTCTACATGTATATTTGCATGCCTAGTAATGAGTATAACTTCAATAAAGCATACATGTTGGTTGTTAATTATTCCTAATGGTGTGAACTTAACATGACGATGTTTGGTAGTTGAATAGGTTTCATGATTCATGAGCACCTTGGCCTTGAACATGTATGAATGCGCTGACAAGTCAAATCCTGCTGTAGTGATCTTAGAATGTCGGCACGTAACTTAAGGCTAGTCTAAACTGAGTCTCCTTTGGCTTTAAATCCAGCCAATAGGTTTCTGGATAGGTTTAATCGACCTTAGCAACACTAGGTCTTGGCTTTAGATCCAACCAATGATTTAGGTACTAAGGTAGGTTCATTCTCAGTCACCTCGGAAGTTAGTTAGTCACTCTTAAGGCCCTAGGTCATAAAGACCACGCCGTAGCTCTAGGAGGCGCCGCCTAGGGAGGGACCCGTACCGAGTCCTAGGGGGAAATTAGGACACTAACTACCAACCTAGTTAAGAGCAATCACGATAATTAGCCATCACCCCTTAATCCCATAGCATTTGAGTATAGAATTACCCATTCATAAGTCGAAGTCACCTTAACCCCTTCTCAATTGTTAATTCCCTTTTGACCGACTTGTGTTCCCATTTTTCATATTCATAGTTTAATTTTATTTTCTTTGCCTAGAGCTCCCTATAATCCAAAATCCCAAAAATATGGCTAGTTGAGGTCTTTCTTTTTAGCACTTTCTAGAGCACCAAGCATAGAATTCACCCACTTAATTCACGCCTCCCTATGGTTCGACACCCGCACTTGTATACACTATATTGCACGATCCGTACGTTGCGGGTCTTTTAGGGCTTGCACTCGAAAGACACATCAATTGCCTTCATGTTTAATGAATAAAGTGGAACCCAATTTTCCTCTTTCAAAACCTTTGTGCATAAGAAAGCCACTTAACTTTCACATCATGCATGTAGGGCTTGTTTCAAACCATATAAAGCTTTTTTCACAACATGATTTGAACACTGAGAATCTTCAAAATTGGGTGGTTGCTTAACATAAGGCTATTATTTCATAAAGTCATTCAAAAATGCACTTTTAACATCATTTGATAAAGTTTGAAACCCATAAAACATGCAAAAGCAAGTAACATTTGAATAGATTCAAGGCTTGCTACAAGTACGTCTATGTTGGGATTGATATGCCCTTGGACACTATTTTTTAGATATTGTTATAATTATTTTAATAATGATATTTGAATTTCATTTTCATATATTGTCTCTAGTGTATGACTATGTGGTGCATTAGTAAAGGCCCAATGACATTAATTGAGCAGTTAGGTGCAAAGTAAGGCTAGACGCGCAGTAGGTCCAAGTCCAGACTTAATAATATCATAAATAAGTCCATAACCATATGATAGTACTGGGCACTCTACCAGGATAAGATTATAGCGAGCAAGTCTCCTTGTGAGGGTGACCTACCTAGGTCTTCGAAGGTCTTTCTAGACTTGTCTCTCAATGCATGTGTTACGCATTGGATGGACCACTGTGAGTTAGTTTCTTGTAACCATACCATCAAGGTTAGAAAATACAATACTCACTATTATTAAGTGGCCAATGCTTTCAAACTTAAGCATATGTGGATGAACTAACGGGGTTAGGGTTCAGCACTTTGATCCACTATAAGTGAGACCTTGCTTGGTTAGGGTCAATAGCTTTGTGCATTAGGTGTTGAGTTCTGGTCAGTTGGGACATGCATATGCAATAGTAAATTCTATGTGCCCCCTTGTCTTATCCGTATAATCATCTAAATCTAGATCTAATGGTATAACCCTTCAAGGATATATTGATTATTTAACTTGTGGGTCTCCTGAGATCAACAGCAATGTGACCAAAAGATGATTCATATGCTGGACTAGCTATTCCAAGGTTTAGAGGTAGTTAAGGAGATGATGGTATAGTCAAAGGACCAACCTTGACTACGGGCATATATAGAGGGGCGTTTTGGTCATTTTGCTTAGTAGGTCAAAGATAAAGGTCACTCATTGTTGTGACAGGCTTCTGGCATCCAGTAATTATCCTTGGAGTGCGACTTTAGTCTTGTGGTGAAATAGACTAGGGTCTAAATGGTCATTATGTCGCCTAAGGGGAGGCAAGGGCATTTTGGTCATTTCGAGAGCCAAGAGTAGTTACATCTTTCGGTCCTCTACTAGCCAGATATTGTTTCAAACATGAGAAGTCTTTTCTTGAATATTTCCTTATTGGTCAATTGCTAAATATGTGTTTTCATAAGAGTTCTAATAGCATTAGGATTCTTGAAAATAAGAAATAAGATTTGTTCTTAATTCTTATTGGTCCAAGATTTAATGTAGATAATTAGAATGTTACTTAATCTCTTTCCTAAAGTTTCTAGGTGTGAGAGACATGTCATTTGAGTAAGGTTTCCAAATTAGGATGGAGTTGCTATATTTTGCAAGATAATTCAAATATCTTGAACTCTAAGTTTCCTATCATGGAACATTCATTTTTGTCAAGTCGTCTTGTAGGGAGGCTTCCAAATTTGGAAAGAAGAAAGAGAGAGTGGGCCCCACTTATTCTAGAATATTTGTTTGGATTTAAATTCTAGAAGATTAGGTCAAGAGTTGTTTTAATTTAAAACTCTTATCAGCTAAAGATATTCTATTTAAATTTAAACTCCTCAAGATAAAATCCTAGTCTATCTAGGAATTCTATTGTTAAGAAAACTCTTAAAGGGGATCGACTAAGTCTGGATAAAAGCTAGAAATTTTTGTACACCAGATTATTATTGGAGACACATAAGTTCTTGGAGAAGTTTAGAGAACAAAGAATTCTCTTCTTCTTCTTTTCTTCTTCTCTTGATCGACCAAAACAAAAGTAGACTTTTGCAATTCTAAAACCAAATTCTTTCGCCAAGAATTTGGTTCTTGCTTATAGATAACATCTACCCAGTCATAGTAGGGAAGATCAAAAGCATTTTGGATCGTTCTTATAGAAGTTTTGAAGAGAAAAACACGAGGACAGAAGCTATTTTTTTCCCGTGACTATCTGCACGATCTCAGATCTGGGCTCAATTGGGTGCTCATCACTTATTGGATTGTGCCAAAATTTTAGGAGGATGTTCTTAACATCTAGGGCTTCAAATCCAGTGGTTGGATTATAGATCAAAGGTCCAGGCGGTAGTCCAATAATCAGAAAACATTTCTAGTCGTTTTTCTACTCCAGGAGGTAAACTTGTTCTCACAATTTTTTCTTTTGTGTTCTTGTTTATGTATGCATGTGTGGTATTATTTCATGCAATAACTTATTTTTTTATTGCACCTAGGGTTAAAATTTTAAATAATTTATCTAGGGTTAGTCTTGCATGCTCCTTTAGATCCTTCAGCGTGTCTCATCATAATCAATGCCCTCCTCTAGATTGTATTCTTGGGAAACCAATTTAGCTTTAGTTATAATAATAACACCATTTTCATCAAATTTATTTCTAAACACCTATTTTGTACTAATTATGGGTTCTTTCAACAAGTTTCCGCACTTTATTTCTTTCAAATTGATTCAATTCATCCTGCATAGCCATAATCCAATCATTATCACATAAAGCATCATTCACACATTTAGGTTCAATATGAGATAAAAGTGCATGATGTTCACAAAAATTGTTCACCATTACCTCTTTTTCTTGCCATTTTGCTAGGATCATCAGTAACTTGCTCAATTGGTTGATTTTTAACAAATTTCCAAGCTCTTAGCAAGTCTCTGTGTCCAATGGTAATTGGCTTATCCTCTTCATCATGATCAACCTCATTTGTTTGCTCTTGAAGGGATAAACCTTCTTCAATTCCTTTTTGAGATTTTTCACTTTTTTCTTGATGATTTCTAGCATTTTAATCTTCCTTCATTAGTTCAAATTCACGTACAACATCATCATTTTCCTTTCTCAACTAAAAAGGGTTACTTTTATCAAATTTTACAAGCATAGATTCTTCAATAATGCGATCTTGTTTGATAAATACCTTATGGCTATAAGCCTTACTTCTAGTTGAATACTCAACAAATATGCCTTCACGAGATTTAGAATCTAACTTGCCAAGTTAATTCTTGTATTGAGTATGTAACACTTACATTTCAATACTTTGAAGTAGGCAATTTTTGGTTTCCTTCCATTCCATAATTCATATGGCGTTTTCTTCAAGAATGGTCTAATGAACACGAGGTGAAGGACATAACATGGTGTATTGACTGCTTTGGCCCATAGATATATTAGCAATCCAAGTTCATTTAACATAGTTCTTGCCATTTCTTGTATTGACGGTTTTTTTTCTCAACTATCCCATTTTGATTTGAGGCATGTGAGATGCTAAAAAGGTATCCTTAATGTCATATAATTCACATAATTTGTCAAAAGATGCATTCAAAATTCTTTACCATTATCACTATGAATGCTTTTCATAAAATAACCCTTCTCATTTTGCACCGTTTTGCAAAACCTAGCAAATTTATTGAAGGTTTCACTTTTTGATGTAAAAAAAATAACCCAAGTATATCCAATATAATCATCAACAAGCACAAACGCAACTAGGTCCAAATAAATCCATATGAATAAGTTCCAATGCTTTGTGGTAACCACTCTATTAATTAGTTTAAAACTAGTTTTATGTTGTTTACCAAGTTCACAAGCATCACACATAGCATTCTTCACATACTTCACATTGGGCAAACCATCAACAAGATTCTTTTTATTTAAATTCGTAAGCAAGTCCACACTAGCATGCTCTAAACGTCTATGCCAATGCCACATATTATAAACTTAGATAAGCATTTAACATTTTGACATACAAGATCATAGAAGTCAGAAATATAAACATTGTTCACATATTTGACTACAAGTATATTAACACCATCTTTTATCACAAAACATGCATTGGCTTTAAATACCACATCAAAATTGCTATCACACAATTAGCTAATAGGAAGCAAATTAAATTTTAAACCTTCCACATAAAGCACATCTTTAATGGTGATTGAGCCTTTGATTTCAATGCTTCCTTTCCTAAGTACCTTTCCTTTGCAAGCATCTCCAAATGTTAGTTTGCCACCATTTGCTCTCTTCAAATCAATAAACAATGAAGCATTTCCTGTTATATGCTTGGAACACCTATTATCCAATATTGATTGAGTGCCAAGCTTATTTTCTTACAACCAAGGCAATTATTTGGGTTTAGGTACCCAATTCTCATTGAGTCCTTGGGGTTAGCACTTTTCATGGCCTACTTTAGCCTTTTCTATTTTGGGACAAGAGTTCTCAATTCACATAATCTTTTCACATTGCATTTAGTGAATGTATAACATCTCTTTTCACAATAAGTGCATATGATATAAGAATGACATTTTTTCGTAAATTTAAAATCATGTCCTACATAAGATGTATATGCATTACTACTAGAACAACTTTCAATTAAAGTACTTCTATGAAAAACTTTAGATGACGATGGATCAAAACCAACTCCTTTTCCAAAAGCTTTTTGTTGTGAGTCGAGTAAAACATCAATTGTTTCCTTCCCTCTTGTACACTTTTCAACAATCTATGTCGAATCCTTATTTTCTTTTCTCAAAAAAGAAATTTCATCTTCAATGAGCAAATCTTTTGTGAAGGAACCCATGAAAACATTAACTTCTTCTTTCAACCTTTCATTTTCAATTTTTAAAGAATTGCTTTCATTTTCAAGATCCTTGATTGCCTTTTAAAATCTTTGTTTTTCTCAAACATTTTTGAAAGATTGTCATGTAGTTCAAGTGCAATATGATGCCATTCATCTTCACTTATTTTATCTTCGTAGGGAATTAAAGGACTATTATGACTATATGAACTAAGAGAATCAATACTTACCTCACTTCTAGCCATAAAGCACTTAATTGCTCTAGATCTTCATCACTTCTGGTCTTATCAATAGAATTAGCATCATGCCAAGTTATTTGCATTACTTTTATCCCTTTCTTCCTAAGCTTAGGGCATTTTGCTTAGACGTGTCCTGGCTTCTTGCAATTCAAGCAACTCACCTCTTCATCAACCTTTTCTTTTCCTTTCTTTTCATGGCTCTCCTTTCTTCATTTTTCTTATCCTCATGAATTTTCTCAAGTATCTAGCTATCATAACCATGGATCATCACTTTCCCTATCATTTTCTTGGTCATCTTCTTCAATCACCATTGAGTTTTTTGTGAGTTTAACTCTATCTTCATTGGTTACTTCTTAGGGTGTTTTGAGCATAATTGAATGCATTTAGAGTTACATTGGTACATAAATAGTAATATATGCACATATAAGCATTGAAATGCATAAATGCTACCCTAAGTGCCTTATTTTGTGTCGTAGGCGTACATTGGGAAAAGGAATTGAGCTTAATTGAAGATCTATATGGCATGGGCAAGGCTTCAAGATGTATTTGGAGATGAAAAGAGGAAGAAAATCAAACTTGGAGGCTTTCGAAAGAAATTCAGAGCAGTTGAAGGCAAAACAAAGCAAAATGGAAGTCAAACAAGGCCAAAACAAGACTACCAATTGACCAAGCTCAAAGAACTGATCAATCTGTAGTGCTCAATCGATTCTGCCAAAAACTTAAACAATTCTAGGCTGGCAAACAAGCCTTAGAACTGGTCAACTGATTGGCTCAACCGATTGTTGCACAAATTGCCTATAAATAGCCCATTTCAACTCAAAATTAGGGGAGGAACTTTCATTTCCTAAATCCTAATAAACCCTAACCTTTTGCCTACTTCACCAAACTCCCAAAACACTCTCCGCACACCAAACACCCTAACCTTTCATTTCATAACCTTTGCTTTGGATTTGAGCAAGGGTTTGAAGATGTGTTTCTTCTTCCTTTTCTTATTCTTGTAAATATGCTTTATAATTGAGTTAGACCTAAGTTGATTATTATTGTATATTGGGTTAGGGCTTTGAATAAATGACTTGTAAACTATCTTTGGCTCTTAATACATGCTTGTTTACATTGATCTATGGTATGATTCAAATATGTACTTGAAAATCGAATATGTCTATGTGCTCGATAAAATGCCTAAGTGAATATGCATGTACAATTTGTGCGTTAAATGCTTATATCTTGCTTTTGTGATGTTGATTGATAGTTCTTTATTCATGTTTAAGCTAGGTTGAGTTTCCATTAGATTTAAATCCAGGTAATAGGCCTCCGTCTTAGTTTAATCGACCTTAAATGGACTAGGTCTTGGCTTTAAACCCAAACAATGGTTTAGGCACAAGGATAGATTCAATTAATCTCACTTGAGACCTAATTAGCTAAATCTATAAATCCTAGGTCATAAGGGCCACACTATCCTCTAGAAGTTGATACCTAGGGATAAATCCGCACTGAGTACCAGAGGAAAATAAGATTAGTTGGTGAGGCCCGGTGAGAGAACTTACTTAATAAAGCCCGAAAACTACATTTGGCTTGGAGAATTCTATCTAAGAGTCAACCACCTCTAATTGGGTGAAAATAAGGTTAATTAGCTAAGGTCCTCAATAGAGCAATCAAGACATAAATAGACCGAATCATTGTCATGCTAGATCCTTTTCTACCTTGTTAGGATTTCTTTCCTTGGCTTGGCACCTATAGTTCCTCTGTAGGTTTAGGCTAGCTTGGGCTTATTTTTGGTCACCCAAGCTCCCTTTAATCTTAAATGATTGGGATTAGGCTATGCCTTTCACCAACCCAAATCGGTAATAGATTTACGATCCAACAATTATCAAGAAGGCCACTTGTCCAAGGGGACACCCGATAAATAGTCTCTAGCACACAAACAAAAGGGCAGTAAGCCACTATATCCAAAGATATACAAGCTTCTCTCTTTCTCTCTCTCTCTCTCTCTCCTTTCTTCTTTAATGCATACTATTAGTTAATACATATTAACTTGGATTGGGCTATGAGTGGCAGTTATTTGTTGAACCGCTACTAATGTGGCGACAGTGCTTCTCAACTGCCGGCAAATGTGACGGCCCTAAGTTATTGGTGACAGTTGTTCCGAACTGCCAAAAACAAACCGTCGGTTATGCTTCCCCTTTCTTGAAGTGCTAACACCGAATCCCTACCAACATGAAGCCTTATGTTGCAGGGTCTCACATCGCCGGAGAAAAAGACCATCATCGCTTTATCTGATTTCATGCCGGATTAGATTGGCGCCGCCTGTAGGAAATAATACGAGTTCTAATCCCATTGAGAACATTATGGTCGTACGATTTATATATTAACTGGTGGTAGAGTAATGATTCTACTCCGAGCCATGATTATAAGAAAAGGCAGCGTATCTTGCCTGATAATTAAAGCTAAGTTACATTGGTTTGACTTTCAGCCATATATTGTTCAGAAGTGGTACATGTTTACTTTATCATGTATTTTCTGATTTCTCATGAGCATCCTGTCGATCATATGAAACTTCTATGTGTGTAATATTGTTGATCTAATACCCACGAAGAATAGTTGTCCAAAAATTCTTGAGCTTTTATTAGCACACCTTATGACTATGTTAAATTGCTTTGAGATAATTCATGGCTTCATTGGTCATGAGTGGCTGGGACAAAAGAGCATCTTGTTGTTATACATGACATGCAAAAGATATTTCATTACTTATTTATGACCTAGTATGTTCTCCTATAACGTTGGGTTTTAACCTTATATGTATGGAAATAAATTAACAAAAGCATACGTAGCTTTTGCTATTAAGGCCAGAGCGAAGTTGGTTACATAATCATTCTTATCTTAATGATCATACGATCTAACCGTAACTTGTTTTCTGGTCAATCTGAGATCAAAACCAGCCTGCAGTTCGAGCGTAACATGACACTATTAATGTATGATTGTCCATGAGCACATGATGAAGAGATTTGCAGCGAACCGAAGGAAACCAGTGCGTCCTGATACGTCATGCGCACCTTCACCAATTGAAACATGAAAGACCCGTGTTCTTGCGCCTAACAGAGCCCAAGCTCGCCATAGCTTCTCCTATTCTGCTCTCGTACTTTCTTTACAACATTTGCTAGAATGTGTTACAGGGGCAAGGAAGCACTCAAAGACGAAGTTCTTTCAGAAATGCAGTTGCGAGTCGGGCGCAGACAGCTTGTGTATCCAATGTCCCAAGTCGTCTTGACTCAACCCATCGTAAAAGGGATCGTCCCCAATGCAAGAGAAGGCCATATCGGGTGATAACTTTTTCGACCAGACAAAACTAAAAGGATGATCACTTGCTATTATCGGGGAGGCTAAAGCTTTCTTCTTTGGGAAAAAGTAAATCAAATCAAAGCAAAGGGGCATAAAACATTTTCAACATCCCGATGGCCGTGGGACCATTTCTCATTAACAAAGAGTTGGCTGTTCCTATTTCAACATAGTTACAAAGCATTGTCATGACCAACGCTTGGGGCAAGGACCAGAGCCTCTATGTTGGGGAAACGGAGTTCCTATTTAAGGGCGACGCTCCAACCAGCGAAGCGCATTTGCAAATTGGCGAAAGTCCTCGATGGTTCCAGATGACTCTTTAGGCTGATTTATAGTTAAGTAGTAAGCAATATGTGGGGACTTGACTTGATCTTTCATAGTATGGCTCTAATTGCAAAAGATACTTCAATATCTCTTATAATGGCTTTTACATTTTCTTGACGGCATCAGTACCATCTACAAGGTAAACCCCAAACACCAACATTGTATATATAGGAGTCTGTTTAGATTATATCTGCAGCGCACCATCAGCCTACACGAAGGAAGCTTGCATAGGGAGCTACTTCAAAGTTTTAGGCTCCATCGAAACTATTTTTCAAGAAATAATTGCTCCCCAATATTCATGCGACTATGACTTCGACAACAATGCAAATCAGTGTGGCCCGAGGAGCATCCTGCACAAACAAGCTCTGCGCAGGGAGAATTGTTCCTGAGGTGGAGATCGAGTTGATGTTCAGGGCTTGTTGAGCATTATGATGATCCGACCAGATCGTTGATTGAGCCGATGAAAGGCTACTCGACAAGGACTGAAGTTTGCCCGATTTCGCAATCGAGCCGACGTAAAGGGACGCCTCCCAAGAATATCTCCCTTCGACGATCAAAATGATGGCCGATCTTATTTCACGATCTTAACGTGGTTTTATCATGAAAATTCATATTTCACTAGGATTGGCCTATAAATAGATGAGCCTACCTCATTGCAGTATCTTCGGGGTTGCATGGGCCATGAATTAACTATCGAATGGTGGAATGGTATATGTTCTTTTCGGGTATTATGCAAATATGGGGATACTTCCCGACAAACTATCAAATTTTTAGGGTCATATTTAGGAGCCAGCCAAAAGCATCGCAGGGAGGAGTTCATCGTTATGCCATGCTCGTTCAATTTTTCTCATGATGAAACCCATTGCCGACACAAGCCCGATGGCATGCATCAATGCTTTAAGTCAACTCTGTTAGTTTTCATCTATGGTGGCGTATGTAGATAAGCTGGCTCAAGAAAATTGGTTCTTCTGCTTGCAAATAAATTGGCCGGATGGTTATTTTAGATACATTGAGTTAGGACCCGAGTACCACAACAAGGGTTCCAAAAATAAGATCAGATTGAAATTTGGATGATAATAATCAATTGTAGATAACTATCTGTTGAATGTGGCTCGCATTACATAATTAATATGTGTTCTTTTCCTTCTAGTATATTGTTTCCTTTTCCTTGTAGAATACGGATTAAGATACTTGTGTATTATAAATAGGGGCTAGGACATTGTATTAGGTGCCTTAAGGCCATAACTCATGGGCGGTGTGGCGTGAGAGAAACCAAGGTAAAGTCATGTACTCTTCGCTGATTAATAATCAAATTATTCTCTACTGCTCGTGGACGTAAGCTTTAAGGCCGAACCACGAAATTCTTTTGTGTCCGTTTTTCTTCTCGTATTCTTCGTTTTGCGTGTTTTTCCCTAACAAACTGGTATTTAGAGCTTAGGTATTAATCCGCTACTTGAGGAAAAAAGGAAAAATCAAAACTCATTATGAAACCAAAATTTCTCGAAACCAAACGGTGCTTAACCAAACAAAGGACTTTGTTCGGTGAGGAGTGCTCCGATGCTGTCTACATTGAGCGTTGGTGGCTGGAGTGGAAGTTTGCGTCGGCGGGTCATGGTTCGTGTTTGGGTTTGAAGAACAAGCGAAGAAGATGGAGTTCGCGTGCTCTTGAGATTGGTTTTGGGTATTCTGGTATTTTTTTTTTTGGGAATTGATTCAAGTTTGTAAAGCAGATTTTGGGTTTCAGGCTTTGGGTCTGGGTTTTTTTGGATCAGGCCTGGGTAGAGGCCTTGTCCAGATTTGGTTAGGTCTTTTGGATCTTGGGTCTTGGGTCTTGGGCTTTGAAATTTTATTTTTGGTTTGGGCTTAGCTGAATCAAAAGGTAAAAGGAAAATATTTTTGGGTTAGGCTTTTATTTCAAGACCAAAGAAAAAAATATTTATTTCCTTTGGGCCTTGGTGTTGAGTCTAGAAAAAAATTCTAGTCATTTTAACCAGTTTGACCGCGTTGACCAGTTGATCGGGGTTTGACCGGGGTTGACTCTATCCGTTGACCATTAACCGAGGGTTGACCGTGTTTGACCAGAGCCTTATCCCACGTTTTTTGACGTTCTAAGTCCATTTTTGGGCTTTGTTTTTCTAGATTCTGCTTCGAAGTGCGTGTTTAGGGACAGTGTTGACTTTGACCGACGAGTTTGACTTTGACAGGCGTTGACCAAAGTTGACCGGGGGTGTTCCTAAGGTTTTTCGACGTACTGAATCCATTTTTGCGGTCTGTTGTGCCAAATTCTATCCCAAAGTGTGAGTTTTGTGCAAACGAATATGTCTTCCACAGGTGAAAAGTTTGAAATCGAGAAGTTTGACGGGAGAATGAGTTTCAGTCTATGGAGGATCATATTCAAGGCATTTATGACAATGCAAGGAGTTTGGAAAGTCATTAAAGAAGTGATCCCGGTAAAGATGGAACCAGCAATGAGAGAAGAACTCGAGGCGAAAGCCATGAGTGCAATACATATGTCCGTGACAAATGAAGTATTGCTGGAGATTGCTGATAAGACAGACAGCAGTTAAGGCTTGGAATACTTTGGTGGAATTGTATGCATCTAAATCTCTCACAAATCGTCTCTACTTGAAGAAGTGATTGTATTATCTTAGAATGAAAGAAGGTACATCACTAAAACAACACCTTGATGAGTTTACCTCTTGTTTTATTGCTTTGAAGGATGTGGGTGTTAAAAATGATGACGAAGACCAAGCTATGATCCTATTATGCTCCTTATCGCCTTCAGATATGAACTTTGTGGACACTATGTTGTACGGGAGGGATAAAATTACTTTTGAAGATGTGATTGCTTCATTAAAATTGAAGGATCTTCAAACACATATTCCGGGACATAGGGAAGAAGTTCATGGGGAAGGTTTGGTGAGTATAGGGAGATTGAAGAATAGAGGGGGATCTTCGAGTAGAAAGAAAAGCAAGTCAAGGTCAAAATCAAGAGCAATGAAAAAGGGAATGTCCAAAATTGAAAAAGGGAAAGAAAAAGATAGAGAATTCAGCTAATGTGGCGGAGAGTGCTGACAGTGATGGGGAGAACTCGAGTGGTACCAGGGAAGTTTTGACTGTGAGTGCATCACAGTGGCATAATCAATGGATTCTTGATACTGGTGCAACATTCCATATGTGTCGTAGGCATGACTGGTTGTCTTCTTATTCCAAAAAAAAAGGGAAAGTTTTTCTAGGCAATGATCTTTCGCTGAAGGTGGAGGGAATGGGCACCGTAAATATCAAGATGTTTGATGGTATTAAAAGATCTCTCGAGTGTTGGCACATACCGGAGTTGAAGAAAAACATGATTTCTCTTGGGCGTTTAGATTCTAATGGGTACAAATTCTGAAGTGAGAATGATGTCTTAAAAGTGACCAAAGGTGCAATTGTGCTCTTAAAAGGGAATTTGAATGGCGGTCTATATGTTCTTCAGGGTAGTACGGTTACAGGTGTTGCAGTTGTTGCATCCGAGGAGAGTGATAATAACACCACGCACTTATGACACAAAAGGTTGGGCCATATGAGCGAGAGGGGACTGACCGAGCTGAGCAAGAGGGATTTGTTTTGTGGGCAAAGAACGGGAAAACTTGAATTCTGCGAGCATTGTGTTTTTGGAAAGCAAACCAGGGTAAAGTTCAACAAGGGGCAGGAGAATACCAAAGGTACACTTGATTACATTCTTTCTGATCTTTGGGGTCCTAATAAAGTTCCTTCCAAGAAAGGTGCCAGGTATTACATCACTTTCATTGATGCATACTCTCGGATGGTGTGGGTATACTTCTTGAAAACTAAAGATGAGGCGTTTTCAACATTTGTCAAAAGGAAGACGTTGATTGAGAAGCAGACTGGTAAACAAATTAAGCGTCTTAGGACTGACAATGGGTTGGAATATTACAATAAAGAGTTTGATGAGTTCTGCAGGAAACATGGCATTGTGAGACACCGCACATGTGTAGGGACACCATAACAGAATAGAGTTGCAGAACGCATGAATAGAACTCTGGTAGAGAGAGCTCGTTGTATGCTCTCCCAATCTGGTTTGAGTCAAGACTTTTGGGTTGAAGCCGTCAATACGGCATGCTACTTGGTGAATAGGTCTTCATCCAAGCTATTGAATTGAAAACTCCTTTTGAGTTATGGTCCGGTAATCCTGCTGACTACTCTCGATTGAGGGTGTTCGGTTGCCCTGCATACACTCACATGAAGGATGGCAAGTTGGATCCAAGGGCAAAGAAATGCATATTCCTAGGCTATGCGTCCGAGAGGAAAGGTTATAGGCTCTGGTGTATAAATCCAAAGTCTCCAGGTTTCCTTATCAGCGAGAATGTCACATTCAATGAGTCTACTTTATTAGAACAAGAAAGGAGAAAGCGGTAACTGGTTTAGACCACAGTGTCAAAGAGCAGGTGGAGGTATTTGCTAATGTTCCAAATATTCCATCTACTAGTAGTAGCAGTCAAATGTAGCCGACTCAACCAACTGAGGTGCATGATCAAAATGTGCCTGAACAACAGAAGTATAGCATTGCTGCTGGGCGAGAAAGCAGACAGATTAGAGAGCCTCAAAGGTACAAATACACTGATCTTGTTGTTTATGCTTTGACTGTTATCAAAACAATTGAAGGACATAAGCCGAATTCATACAAAGAGGCCATATCTGAGAAAAAATCTGCCCAGTGGATAGGTGCCATGAGTGAGGAGATTGAGTCTCTTCATAAGAATCAAACATGGAAGCTTGTTGAATTGCCTAAAAGACAGCGAGTTGTCGATTGCAAATGGGTTTAAAAGAAAAAGAAAGGTACTCCAGGGGTTAAGGGTCCTCGATACAAGGCATGGTTGGTGGAAAAAGGCTATACACAAAGAGAGGGTGTTGATTGCAACGAAGTGTTCTCTCCAGTTGTGAAGTATACTTCCATCAGGGTTTTACTTGCCTTGGTTGCTCTTCATGACTTAGAACTTGAGCAGCTAGATGTGAAAATGGCGTTTTTGCATGGTGATCTTGAAGAGCAAATTTACATGAGTCAACTGGAGGGGTGTGTTGTTCCTTGTAAGAAGAACCATGTTTGCAAATTGAAAAAGTCCTTGTATGGGTTGAAGCAGTCGCCTCGGTAATGGTACAAGAGATTTGACACATTCATGGTAGGTGCTGGATATACAAGGAGTGTCTATGACAACTGTGTGTATCTCAAAAAGCTTCTAAATGGTTCGTTTGTGTACTTGTTGTTGTATGTCGATGATATGCTTATTGCTGCTAGAAGCATGTCTGCCATAGACAAATTAAAAAAACAGCTGGGTGATGAGTTTGAGATGAAGGATCTTGGAGCAGCAAAGAAGATTCTTCGCATGAAGATTCATAGAGATAGAAATGCTGGGAAACTATTCTTGTCTCAGTAGAGTTATATTGAGAAGATGCTGCAGCGTTTCAGGATGCTTAAAGCAAAGCCTGTGAGTGTGCTGCTTGCTGCTCATTTCAAGTTGTCTGCAAATTTGTCACCTAAAACTAAGGAGGAGTTGGAGCATATGTCTCATGCTTCATACTCGAGTACTGTTGGTAGCTTGATGTATGCTATGGTGTGCACTCGTCCTGACATTTCACATGCAGTTAGTGTTGTGAGCAGGTATATGGTATCACCTGGGAAAGTACACTAGGAAGCGGTGAAATGGATAATGAGATATTTGCGTAGCACTGTGAATATAGGTTTACTATTTAACATGATGACTGGAGATTACGCGAGGTTGGTGGGTTATTGTGATTCAGACTTTGCGGGTGACCTTGATAAGAGAAGATCTCTGACGAGTTACGTGTTTACTCTTTCTGGATGTGCTATTAGTTGGAAAGCGGCATTACAGTCTAATGTGACATTGTCGACTACTGAGGCGGAGTACATGGCAATTACAGAAGTTGTGAAGGAGGCCATGTGGTTACAAGGCCTGGTTCGTGATCTTGGACTACAGCAAGATACAAGTACAGTCTTTTGTGATAGCCAAAGTGCAATTCATCTGACGAAGAATCAGATGTACCATGAGAGGACTAAACACATTAATACCAGATATCACTTTATCAGAGATGTTATATTACAAGGGATCATATCGGTGCAGAAGAATTTTACCCATGAGAATCCAGTAGATATGATGAACAAGGTGGTTCCAATCAGGAAGTTGAAGCATTGCTTGGACTTGGCTGCTATTTGTAGTGCGGCGCATTGGGCCCTTGGGGGCCATTGGCAGCAGGGACGATGGTGTGTTGATTGGACCGAATACGTGCCAAGGTGGAGATTTGTTGAATGTGGCTTGTATTACATAATTAATATGTGTCCTTTTCCTCATATTATATTGTTTCCCTTTCCTTGTAGAATACGGATTAGGATACTTGTGTACTATAAATAGGGGCTAGGACATTGTATTAGTGCCTTAAGGCCACGCCCCATGGGGGGTGTGATATGAGAGAAACCAGAGTAAAGCCGTGTACTCTTCGCTGATCAATAATCAAATTATTCTCTGCTATCCGTGGACATAAGCTTTAAGGCGGAAACACGTAATTTTTTTGTGTCCGTTTTTCTTCTCGTATTCTTCGTTTTGCGTTTTTTCCCTAACACTATCATTCGAGTTCGAGAACTCTCGCTACCGCGATGTCTATGTGAAGGGGGGGAGATCATAATTTACATAATCTAAAGAAGCTTGAGTGCATGCCAAAGTGGTTGGCAGCCCGACAAACGGAAACTAACGCGTCCCCACGAATGTCCCGACGACAAGGTTGAGGCTTCTTTCGCACCAACAATGCAGGATAATGTTGCCGCTCATTATAAGGTTATCGGGGTGAAGGGCTTCTCGACAAAAAGGAAAACAAAACAAACGAACAAAAAGGTAAATGCCCACCATTATCGGGCCTGCAATCGGGAACACCCTAATTGTCAGGGCTCACCGATAATCCCTAATGAGTTGTGGTCACCATGATCAATCAAGGCCAACAGGATTTTCTCAGAGTCTCCAGATGTATCTCCAGCTATTGCACGATCCGGAGGGATACTGTTCCTCTTCTGGTATTCTTCTTTGATTCATTGTGTATAGATCTCAGCTCGGGTGGTGGCAACTCTAGTAAGAGCACATTCATCTGTGCCCAGCTTGTTGATGGCCAATCGTAAAACTTTCAAAAAATGTTTCTCAGGACACGTCAAGCATTTTATTGCTGCTCTCAGCAAGCTCTCAGAGACCTTCTCGTGAGGAATTTTAACACGTCTGGGTAGGGCTGTCCATTGTTTGGAGAACGGGTTCGGGAAAATCAATTTTGGGGAATTCGAGAACGAGGAAAAAATATTGGAATGAGGAAAAAGATCGGGAAATCGGGTTAAGAAACGGTATAATTTTTTTTAGTTGGGAAATCTCTTAAACTTGAACTACTTTTTTTTATTTTAATTATATTTATATATATATATATATATATTATATTTTTTTAAGAAATTGGTAAACTCCCCAAATCCCAAATTAGACATCCACAAGAGTCCATATTATATATTATATGGTTTATGTAGTTAATTATGATAGCAGGTTTAATGGTTTGATAGGATGATTTTTATGATGACAGATTTAAAACATATATTATTCAAGGATTCTCCAATCCCCGTTCATTTTTCCCCACTCCCTAATTCTCCAAAAGGTGTTCCCCATTGATAAATTGGGATGGGAAACGGAACAAAGATCCTTTCCCAAATATTATTTCGGAAAAAAAAAATATGTTGATTGGAATGGGGATTCCCCAAATAACCACCCTATTTTTGGGAAGCAGACTAAAATGGTTTGAAAAACTAATTAGTACCCACTTTAACACTTATTTGATAATGTAAACCTGTTACGCTTGAGTTAAGTGTGCGCTTTGCATTTTATCTTACATGTCTAATGTTCAAAGGATAATGATCGGGCTAATATAATAAAGATTTGCATTCTATTATTTATCAAGGTACTATGATAGCATTTTCGTCACAATAACACGTACGTTTCGTGAGTATAATACTGTCATGTATACCATCATTCGACAAGGAATGGTCGACACTATAGCCATGCACGTTTAGTTTGCATGAAGACGTGCCATGTCCTGGAACATGAACCATTAGCATCATAAACATGGACTTACAGTTATATTATGCACCTAACTTAAGTATTCTGAATGATAGAATTGCGATAATGGAGCATTACATAATATTTATCAACATTCATAACATGAATATTATTACAGAGTATACCTTTTTTCCCTGGAAATTATGTACCGATGATATTTGGGTAACTATGAAAGCATGCAAGAAGTATTTCGTTAATCATTTCCAGATGTTTTACACTCTCCGCTAGATAGACGTAGCATTTTATTAGATTCACGAGATCCATAAAGCTCTAACATTCACATGGTATAAGTTTCTGAACTTAAGTCGTATGGCTCTCTTCTGTCTTAGATAAACAAAGAGAATGGGGGCATATTTCAAGTGAAGGAACCCTTTGAAGAAATAAAATTAGAAGCAACTTGGAAAATGCTTCGAAAGAAGAAACTTCAAATTATGTCCCAGCGAGACTATGGGACCATCAAGAAAGAATGTACCGAGACAAATGAACATGACAAACCAAGAACCAACAAAGTTTATAGAGAACTATGGCACAAAGCTGAGAAGCATAAGTGTGCAGTACATCTCAAAAAACAACTAGAGAAACTATGTTTGCTCCAGCTTTGGATGACCACAAACCAGTCATGCCACCTTAGCCTCTGATTGCAAGTATGACAACAACTCGGTCATGCCACCTTAGCCTCTGACCGCGAATACGACAACAACTCGGACATGCCACCTTAGCCTCTGATCGAGAATACGACAACAATCAGTCATGCCACCTTAGCCTGTGACTAGGAATATGACAACAACTCGGTCATGCCACCATAGCCTCTCACCGGGAATACAACAACAACTCGGTTATGCCGTCTTAGCCTTTGACCAGGAATATGACAACAACTTGGCCATGCCATCTTATGCTCTGACCAGGGATTCAATAACAAACTAGTCATGCCACCTTAGCCTTTAACTTGGAATACAACAATAACTCAGTTATGCCACCCTAGCCTCTAATTGGGAATTTAACGACAACAAGGATTCGACAGCAAAGCAGTCACGCCACCTTAGCCTTTGACCATTGATTATATACCAAAAGGCAACAGACCTTCAACGAACAACTAAGTTTAAAACTATCAAAAGGCCATGAGCTTTCAAAGCCTTAAAGGAAGCTACAACTTGGATCATTAAAAGCCACGAGCCTCAAAGATAAGCTAACACTCAAAATATTACAGGCCATGAGCCCACATTTAAGAATGGATCCTAATGAAGGAATCTCACCACTTAAAATTCAAGCACACAAATAGATCTCGATGGGGAACTATCAATTCCAAACACTGAGTATGTAAGCAGATCCAATAGAGCGACTATCACAAATCTAAACTAGAGCAAATTCTAATAAGGGACACTTAAGTCCGAACTTAAACCCTTCAAACGAGACAAGGCTTGATAGAGCTATGGCTCAAACCATTAAAAAGCTATTAGCCTTGACAGACCGTAGATCAACATTCTAATGTACTATGATACAATTGAGAAAAACCTATCAGCCAAAGGCCTTGATAAATCAAGACATAAAGAAACAAAGGAGAGAAGAGGAAAGAAAAGTCATACCTCAATGAGCTCTAACGAAACTCGACTAGGGGCTTAAGAAACAAAGAAGATACGCCTACAAGTCAAATCTAATTATGACCACATAAAGGAAAGGGGCTTTGGCAAGTGAATGGAAATTTCAAGTAAATTAGGAACTATCTTAGCTTCTAGCTAAAACTTTCCCATACCTACTAAAAATTTAAAACCACAAAACCATTGATTTCAAAACTCTATGGTTAGTTCCACTCGACCCGTTCCATAGTTTGACTAAAACTAAAGGGGTTATATTGATATGGTAAGTCAAACTAGCTTTTATGAGAATGTCCCACTTGAAGAAAGTACATTACTCAAAGAAAGTATCTTTTAGCTACATGGATTACTAAGATCAAGCAACAAATCCATAGTCGACAAAAAAAAGAAGAAAAATACTTGCATCAATATATATAGATCATAATTAAAGAACACTTGGCTCGGATAAAGCCGATAACTCCTGATTAGATTATATCGAAGGTTCCTAGTCCAACCTACTCCTAACATGATCCTAGTCTATAAATAAACTACAATAAACAAAGGCTCAAAATTGTCAGACAAGGCAAACTTTGGCAAGGTCCTTGATAGGTGATTGTTAATAGAGAATCAAAGAAGATGATCACATAAGAAATCAAGAAGTCAAACAAAGAGGTTTAGTCACGCCCGACCTGGCCAAGTTCCACGTATGGCTATAACTAAAGGTGCTAATGATAGGGATCAGGCTACGCCTTTCCCTAACCTAAACTGATAATGGATTTACAGCCTAGTAATTATCAAGAAAGCCACTTTGTCCAAGAAGACATCCCATAAATAGCCTCTAGCTTACAAATAAAAGGGGGTAAGCCACTCCATCCAAAGATATACAAGCTCTCCTCTCTCTTTCTCTCTCTCTCTCTCTCTCTTTTCTTCTTTAATTCATACTATCAATTAATACATGTTAACTTGATTGTTGGAGGGGTTAATGCCAGACCCTTACTGACGTGAAACCTTATCTTGTAGGGTCCCGTATCATTAGAGAAGAAGACCATCATCACTTTATTTGATTCCATGTCAAATCAGTAAAGAAAAAATACACACACATGCATAGCTATCTTAGACACGAGCACATAGATACCAAGCTAAGGGGCCTTTTTATGGAGATGATACCCATCCTCGTATCTGCTATGTCATAAACAATCCGTATGCTTGCGGGTTTAGAACTAACACATCACATATCCAAAGCTTCAACGACCTTTTGGGCTATCTTGTATGAGATATTTTTTTGAATATTTTCTTACTCAACCCATAATGAAGAACATTTAAAGCTTGAGAATTTTTTGCCATCATGGTCCAATCTTCCCAATAAGCTCAATCTTTCTCTTGATGGCCGTCGTGCCATCTTCTTCCATTTTCATTGAAACATATGGATCATCTTCCATAATACACCATAAATCATAGTCAACCGATTGAATGCATATTTCCATACAACGTTGCCAATATGGATACTCCATCAAATCTCAATGGCTTGAATGGTGAGAATCCTTCATGAAATGTAGAAGACCTGTTTGTCATGGTAGGGCCTCTTATAAGACGATTAGCCTATCTCACAAGAACAATCTTTTGATACCATTTGCAAATGGCAAACTAGCTCTAGAGGGGTAAATAGTGCTTGAAAAATTAATTGCTTGAAGGCTTTGTATTTTCTTTAGCGGAAAACATATTGTATGTGATGTTAATTTTAATCAAGAAAGCACAAATCAAAAGTGCGAACAAATCACACGATTTATAATGGTTCAGCCACCAAGCCTATATCAACTATCTAAGGCTTCCCACCTTGGATTTTCAGACAGACTCCACTAAACCTTATGTTTTTCACAAGTTGGGTAAGCACAAACCAATATACAACCAATGATTTTCCCCAGATCAAGAAACCACTTTGAATATTTTGATTTCGTTCTGACCAAATCTATTCTACCTAATATTCAACTCTCATAGTGTTTAGTTTAAGATTTACAAGAGAAATCTCAGTAGAAAATTAAAGCACAATTTGGTATAGAGGATTACAATACAAGACCTATGAGTACCTTTTGAGAAAGATAAAAGCTCTTTTCTTTTCTTGTATTCTTGTATTATCTTGTCGTTCTTGAAAAGCTTGAGAAAGGATATACATACATACATGCATACATATATACATATATATATATATATATATATATTGATATGTCTCTAGAGGTGCAAGCCCTAAAGACCCGCAAGTGCACGGATTGGTGTAATATAGTATGTGTGGGAGTGGGTGTCAAACCATAAAGAGGCTAAAGTGTGGAAGGGATCCTATGTGTGTATTCTAGAAGATGCCTAAAAGAAAAATCAACCTAAACATATTTTTGGTATTTTTGGATTAACTAGAGCTCAAAATAAGGGAAAAGGAACTACACTATGAAAACAAGAAAGGAAAGTGAGAAGACAAGCTAATCTAGAAGGGAATTAACTAATAGAAAGGGGTTAGGGTAACTTACGCTTTCTAATGGGTGATTCTCAACTCTTATGCTATGAGATTATCGGAAATGGCTTATCTATGGATTGCTCCATAACTAGGTTACTATTTAATATCCTAATTCATCCCCAGGACTCGGTGCAAGTCCATTCTTAGGCATGCACTCTTAGAGTTACGGCATGGTCCTAATGACCTAAGGCCATAAGAGGGACAATAGAGCTTTCTAGGGGACTTAAACGATCCTACTCTTGCACCTAGACTATTGATTGGATTTAAAACCAAAACCTAGGGTTACTAAGGCCAACTAAACCTACTCGGACTCCTATTCGCTAGATTTAAAGCTAAAAGGGACTCGGTATGGACTAGTCTTAACTTGTGCACAATTATTCTAGGGTCACTATGGCGAGATGTTGACTTATATGTGCAATCCTCCAGGTTCTTGCCTATCGTGTTACGAACATGTGGACCTATTCACTATAAAACATCGACATGTTTGATTTACACCATTAATATCAATTGGGAGTCAACATGTAGGCAATATTGGAGTTATATTCACTATAAGGCAAGCTTTACTCACATAAACATGAACGATTCAAACCTACTTCATATAATCCATAAATAAACACATAAACATGATATTAGATGGATTAGTGGTGTTCTATAGTAAACAAACTCCAATTTGTGTACATACTGCTCACATGGGCATTTAATCAAACATATAGACATGTATTGAGAAAAAGCCATGAACATGAAGAACAAAATATGCATATATATATATATATATATATATAAAAGCCATGAAAATCCCATAATACAAAAGTGTGAAATCAACCCGTTACACAAGCTAAATCACCCTAATCAAGTTTACTTAAACATAAATGAAAATAGGATGAAAGGGTAGTGAAGAAACTCTTCTTTCATCCTAGCTATTCTTGTACAATTTTGAGTAAATCTCTCTCCAAAAGTTGTTGAAACCCTTCCAATTAAGCTTGAGTCTAAGTGGGTAATGTGTGAGAGTATGTGTGTAAGGTAGGTGAAGTGGGTGTGAATGTGCGTGAAAATTGATGATCTTTTTTTGCAAAAAATCAAGCCCTTTATATAGATTCCACAGCACTGCCGGTCGACCGGCTCTTGGGATATAGGCAGCCGACAAAACAAAGGCTACTCTTTGGACCCACCGGTCGACCAGTAGAAGAGGGCAGTCGACTAGCAAATCAATGATGCTCTTTGGAGTGATCCCTTGACTAGGCTATCCGGCTTCATCTTTTCTCCTCTTTTCTTCATCATTTTGGCCTTCGGTCTTCTCCCTATGACCCGTGCACTTTCTTCCTTCATCACCCAATGTCGTGTAAGCTTGGCATTGACCCAAGACTCACCTAATTCATCAAAAACAAGCAATTAGTATAACATTTATATTTAAAGTCAACTATGTATAATTGTTTATGCTTAAGCTTATCTCTTGTATAAGTACTACACTAATGCAACTATATAAACTCATAACTCCTCAAAAACATTGACAAATTATAATGCAAATACACACAAAATTGAAGCATATCAACACCCCAAACCTTCTCCTCGCTTGTCCCCAAGCAAGTCCAAACCTAAGTCTATATCAAAGTTGATACAAAGGGTTGCCTAAAGGATTGACTCACTATCAAGGTGAACCTAAGGAGCATGAAAGGGTCATTCCTATTGTAGAGAGATCCCCAAGCCTCTTTGAATCCTCCCTCTACTCATAAAGGGCCTCATGCCTCGTGGGAAGTTCCTGAGTAGCCAAACCACCACAAGCCTAGAATTCTAATACATAAATTTATGATGTTGATATTTTATGCCCCCTAGATTAACATGGCCTCCCTAGCATGCACAAAGCCTCAAAGACATGAAGAGAAAAAATATACAACCACAATGGCTCACAAAATGATGTAAGAGCCTTATTCACATAACAATGACAAACAAAGAGGATAACTTGTCCTAAGTTGACATTGTGTTACTTGAGCACTTATTTATAGAAGTTTTTTGGTGCCTTTGGCTTTTATTCTTTTTCATTTTTTTTCAATTTTTCAATCTTTTTCATCTTTTTGAACCTTTTTGCCTTTTTCGATTTTTTTGGATTTTTTGCATTATTGCATTACATTTACATAATGAAAAGAAAAGAAAGGGAAAGGTTTAAACGCATAAAAAAGAACCAATCAAGGAAAAGGCACTCATATCAACAACCTTTTTTCCAACACTCTTTCTAACCAAGCTATAGGGTGGCTACAAGGGGCATTCTTAAAGGCACTCACTTCCCACAACTTTCAAGGGCATCCCTTCCAAGGCTTGGTTTTCCCTCTACTTCATTCATTCTTTGCAATAAAAACTCATTTTTACCAATCAATTGAGTCAATCACCAGAGCCAACACATCAATCAATCAAGAGATAAACGGCTCTATATGCATCAAAAAATAAAAACAAAAAATTCACCATTTTTACAACATAATGCAATCTACCCTAATAAAGCATAAAATAATAAGAACTAAACCTCCACACCCTAAACCTAAACTTTGCTTGGTCTTATGCAAATAGAGCAAAGCACACAACAAGCAAATAATCATCTCAAAGCAAGTAAGGTGGTAGAGATGGGGTAGATAGATGGGGAATAAGTGGAGAAATGATAGATACAACCTTGCATTCTTGAAGCTTTCCATGCCAATGATGAATGAATCAACTACTAATCCTGATTTTTCACAAACCACAAACATTCACAAGATACAAGATTAGAAACATTGCTAATGCAAGCTCGCATTGAGACGTGTAAATAATAAACCATGGTGTATCCTATGGGAAAAAGGGATAAGGATTTAACACTCTGTATGGGTAAAAAGCAAAAAAACAAATGAAAGGGAAAATGAAACAAGAAATGCAAAATTTAGCCTAGATTGCCTCTTAGTAGCGCTAACCACCACGCTAGCAACCAAACGATCACCACCTCTTCTTCAACCTCTATCGATAGGGTCCTAAAGCACTAGAGCCTTCACACGAGCCATGCTCAGATCATATGAATGCTTCATGCATTGCCCGTTCACCATCAACTCCCGGCCATCCTTCAAGTCTTTGATCTTCACCGTAAGAAGGTAGGCAACCAACACCTCATATGAACCATCCCGTTATGTCTTGAGTTCCCCTGGACAGAGCTTCAAATGTGAGTTAAGTGGCCAAATTTTATTAGAGGAAAAGAATGAATTTTTAAGAATATGTCTATCATGGATCCTCTTCATCCTATCCTTATAAAGTTTGGCGTTCTTATATGCTTTCAACCTAATCTCCTCCAACTCTGCTAGCTCTAGGTTTCTTTTCATACCTGTTCATGCCAAATCAAAGTTTAGGGCCTTGATTGCCCAATAAGCCCTTTGCTTAAGCTCTACCAATAAGTGAGAAGCCTTCCCATAAACTAGCCTATACAGGGACACACCAATAAGAGCCTTAAAAGCGATACAAGAGGCCCACAAAGCATCATTCAACCTAATAGATTAATCACTCCTATCGAGCGTAACTGTTTTCTTTCAAATATGATTGATCTCCTTATTGGACACCTCTACTTGTCCATTAGTTTGCGAGTGATAGGGGTAGCAACCTTATGAGTAACTGAGTATCTTCTCAATAAAGCGTCAAGTGTCTTATGGCAAAAATGTGAATTACCATCACTAATCAAGACCTTAGGGACTCTAGATCTAGGGAAAATGTTTTCCTTAATGAACTTCACCACTGCACTCATTAGTGCATGTGGGAATAGTCTCAACCCATTTGGAAACATAATCTATGGCCACTAAAATGTATTTTTACCCAAAGAAAGGTGGAAATGGACCCGTGAAATCAATACCTCAGATGTGAAATAGCCCACATAGAAGAATAAAGAACAAAGGCATGATGTTTCTCCTAGAGATGGAACCAGATTGTTGACATCTAACGCACCTCTTACAACACTCTTGGGCATTCTTAAAGAGAACAGGCCAAAAGAGTCCACTTTACAAGACCTTCGCGGTGGTCTTCTTGCCACTAAAATGCCCTCTACAACCATTATTATGACACATACTCAACATGCACTCAAATTTGTCATGCTCTCAAATTCGTCCTCAAGCACACATTGGAAAATCACTTGATCTGCACACACTTTTAAAAGATAGAGGTCTTCCTAAAAGAAACGTCTCACTTGCACTAGGAACTATCTCTCTCTCTCTTCTCCTAATGGGAGCAGAAATGCCCTATAGCAAGATAATTGAGAATATGAGCAAATCATGGTATGTGATGTGAGACAATAAATAATTGTTCATCCGAAAAGGAATCACAAAATGGGGAATAATCAGTAGAAAATTCACTCATAACACAGGAAAAATGATCCATAACTAAGTTCTCACTACTAATGCAGCCCAGAATTTTATTATTTTAGTTAGTAATTATAATTGGTTAGGGTTTAGAATTTGTTATTGTTATTGAGTCCTAGTTATATTAGGATTAGTTTATCAACTATTTTGTTATGGAAAGCGTGCAGGATCGATAATAGTACATGTGGTCTATCCTAGTCCATAAATTCAAAAATACTACCAAAAAAACATGCTAGAAAAATAAAATAACCACATCACACACACAAGAACATGCTTAAGATCATATAGAATATAACTAGTATTTTGCAAAATATGTAAAGCTAACCTCTTAAAGCACGGGGCCTTTGATGAAGCTCTATCCATCACGAGTATTGTTTTACTCATGAACAAGGCCACCAAAAATTTACTATAAGGGTGTCACAATAGGCAACTCCTTAGTCTTCTTCTCTATGATTGAAGAGACTTATCTTGAGAGAATAGCCTCTGATGTGGGAAGAAGCAAAGTAATATGCTCTTAAAAACTAGAGCAAAAAAAAAAAACACACACACACAATAAATGTGTACCATGTGTTGTAGTATTCTCTTGCCAAAATGAAAGAGATCAACTACAAAATTTTTGGATGCTAGAAATGGTTTAAGGTCTTGCCTATTTATAGAAAAAGTTTGGCACCTAAACCTTGTAAACTTTCAATGTGGGAAACTTTTTCCTAGTGGTAAATGTTTGCCACATGTCATGGAAGTTACTTGTACAATTTGAATTCTTCCTGTAATAACTTTCTAGCACGTGTCTTGGAAGATTGGGCCAAGCCCAACACATAATCCATAGTCCATGTGGAGGCCCAAGCCCAATATGAAACCATCCAAGCCCAATTAGGTTATCTTGGACTCTAAAGAAAGCCCAAACCTAATTCCGAGATTTGGCCCAACAAGGCTATTACCACAATATGGAATTTGCTCTTTCAAGATTACTCTCTTAAAGTCATTTCAACTAGGGAAAGGACCAAGAAGACACAATTAACCTTGGCTTTCAAAAATAATAAAAAATGTCCTTGCCTGATCTAAGCGACATAATAATTATTTTTAACTCCGATCTATTCCACCATAAGATCAAAGTTGCACTCCAAGAATAATTAGGGCATACTAATCCTAACAAAGGGATGGTAAAAGTTTTAGTTTCCTAATTAGTTTTAGTTTCCTATTTAGTTTTAGATTCCTGTTTAGTTTTGGATTCTTAGCCTATATGTAAGGGTGAAAGCTTTCATTGTTACATAACTTTTTCAAAATTATTCAATAATATTTTATTTTCTTTCCTGGGGTTTATTATCTTAGGGATTTCTTTGTTAATTTTAGCCTTGAAATTCAGCTCCTTCATTCTCCTACTTTCTTGTTTATGTTCTCCAAATTTTTGCTACATTAGTTGGCTATCAGAGCAAAGTTTTTTTTAGCTAATCTTAAGTTCACGATGCCTTCAAAGAGAGGAAGAGGTCGTGTTGTAGCATTTGGAGTTCTTTCCCCTGATCAACAACAACGGGATGGAGAAATACAAAAGTTGAGAAGACAAGTTGAAGCCTTAACTCAGCACCTTGCGCATCTTGGAACTCCAACTCATGATGGTGATGATAATGAGTCAGAGAAAGAAATAATTGAAAACCCATTTTGTAATTGTGCACAACGACTTGTGCCTTATGTATGGGAAGAACGAAAGTGGGATGGAGGTTTTAAAATTGAAATCCCTGAATTCAATGGAGGAATTCAAGCAAAAGAATTTATTGATTGGTTGGCTACAGTTGAGAGGATCTTTGATTTTAAAGATGTTCCTAAAAATAAAATGGTGAAATTAGTAACTTTAAGATTGAGAGGACATGCATCTGCACGGTAGGATCAACTTAATTTATCATGCCAAAGAAAAGGAAAGCTAGAAATTTTAGATTGAGAAAAGATGAAAAAGAATTTGCGCAAAAATTTTCTACCTATCAATTTTGTCCAAACCATGTATCAAAGGTTACAAAACCTTCGTCAAGGCAACCACACAATTAACGAATATACACGGAGGAGTTTTTTCAGTTAATAGCGCACAATGACTTATCGAAAAATGAGGAACAATTGGTGGCAAGATATATTAGAGGGCTAAGGTAAAACATTCAAGACACAATCGTTATGCACAATTTTTGGACTGTTTCAGAAGTGTTCTAACATGCGTTAATTGTAAAAAAATAGCAAAATAGAGGCAACAACCGGGCTGGAAATACTCGTGATTTTAGGACCAGATTTGTAAACCAAAATCAACAAGGTCAAGGAAGGGGTTTTGACAACCGTGAGGCACAAATAGGTGTACCAAGAAGTAATTCAGCAAATCAAACAACTAATTAGCACCAAATAATAGATACAGTGGTTCATCAAATTGTTGCTACAAGTGTGGGGATCTTAATCATAAATCTGCCGAGTGTAGAAAAAATAATAACAGAGAAGGGAAGAATTTGTTGACGGAGAATGATGATCAAGAAAATGAAGAAGAAGAAGAAGGGCCTATATATGATGAAAATTGTGAAGATGATGAAGTTGATATGGTATTCGGAGATGTTGTTGAGTTTCTTGTCCTCCGAAAAAGCCTTATTGCTCCAAAACAAGATTCTATGGATGATTGGCAATGCATTAACATTTTTCGCACTACTTGCACTCTTGGTGGAAAAATGTGAAGCTTATCATTGTTAGTGGAAGTTGTGAAAATATCATATCTGAAAGGGTTATTTCCAAACTAAGTTTGCCTGTAGAACCACACCATCTACCTTACAAGCTTGCATGGTTCAAAAACCAAAGTGAGGTACCTGTTGCTAAACGATGTCTCGTTTCTTTTTCTATTAGTAATAAATACTTTGATAAGGCACTTTGTGATGTTATGGCTATGGATGTGTGTCACATATTATTGGGTAGACCTTGGCAATATGATCGTAATATGAAACATAATGGTAGAAAAAATACTTATATGTTGTATAAAGACAACAAGAATATGATTCTAGTTCCTACTGAAGATGAAAGTGTGTCGAAACAAAAGAAATCTGATTATGTTAATTTTCTTTCTATGTCCAAATTTACTGAAGAGGTGGAGAAATCTGGAACTGCCTTCACTTTGATTGGAAAGGAAATATCATCTCTCAACATTATACCAGAAGAGGTACAACCTGTTTTTGATGAGTTTAGTGATGTCATGCCTGATCAATTACCACTAGGATTACCTCTAATACGAGACGTGCAACACTGTATAGACTTGATTAGAGGTGCAAGTTTGCCGAATAAAGCTTACTATCCGATGAGTACAAAACAACAAGAAGACTTGAATCGATAAGTGAGTGAACTTTTAGAAAGAGGATACGATCGTGAAAGTATGAGCCTTTGCGCAGTTTGAGCATTATTAGTTCCAATGATGGATAGAAGTTGGCGCTTGTGCATTGATAGCAAAGTAATTAATAAGATTACAGTCAAGTATAGATTTACTATTCTCAGACTTGATGACATGTTAGATCAGTTGACATCTACCAAGATCTTTTCGAAGATAAATTTAAGAAGTGGATATAACCAAATCTGTATTCGCTCAGGTGACGAATGGAAAACTGCATTCAAGACAAGAGATGGGTTGTATGAATGGTTGGTCATGCCTTTTAGGTTGTCAAATGCCTCTAGTACATTCATGAGAATGATGAATCTTATCTTGAAACCATTTATAGGGAAGTTCACGGTGGTTTACTTTGATGATATTCTAATTTACAGTCCCTCCGATGAACTGCACAAAGGACATCTAGGATGGTGTTAATTATCTTGAGGCAAGAGAATCTTTATATTAACCTTAAAAACTGTTCATTTATGACTAATAAAGTTATCCTTTTGGGATATGAAATTTCTTTTGTAGGCCTAGAGGCTGATGCATCAAAAGTGCAAGTAATTCTTGATTGGCCACAACCTTCGAATGTGCATGACTTTTGCAGTTTTCATGGTTTGGCATCATTCTATTTTAGATTCATTCAGAATTTTAGCACTATTGCAGCTCCCATTACTGAGTGCATAAAGAAGGGAGTTTTTAAATGGACTTCTGAAGTAAAGGAAAGCTTTAAGTTACTCAAAAAGAAGCTATCAGAAGCCCCTATCTTAGTATTACCAGATTTCGAGAAAATCTCTGAGGTAGATTGTGATGCTTCTCGTGTTGGAATTGGAGATGTTCTAAGTCAAGAAAGAAGACCAATTGCTTACTATAGTGAAAAGCTCAGTGGTGCTAGATTGTGCTACTCAACATATAACATTGAGTTCTTTGCAATTGTTCAGACATTAAGGCATTGGAAGCACTACCTTCTTCAAAGGGAGTTTGTCTTACACTCGGATCATGAAGCTTTGAAATATCTTAACTCCCAAAAGAGTTAAATTGAGGCATGCTAAGTGGACTTCATTTTTGCAAGGCTTTACTTTTACATTAAAACACAAGGCTAGAGTTCATATCCGTGTTGCTGATGCCTTAAGTAGGCAGTCTTCTCTATTATCAACTATGCAGGTTCATGTTATGAGGTTCGACACTTTTAAGGAACTCTACCTTGAAGATGTATACTTCGGATCAATCTTTAAAGAAGTTTAGGATATGGTACGTGATTATTTTACATTGCATGGCAGATTTCTCTTTAAAGGTAACAAATTATGCATTCCAGATTGTTCTCTTAGAGAGAAAATCATTCAAGAATTGCATGGTGAAGGACATTTTGGAAGAGATAAGACATTGAGACTTGTTGAAGGTTTTTACCTTTGGCCAAAATTTAAGCATGATATTGCTAGATACATAGATAGATGCCATATTTGTCAAGTGAAAAATGCAGGTCTTTACAAGCCACTACCAGTACCAACCTCACCTTGGACTAATATTAGCATGGATTTTGTTCTTGGATCACTGTGTATACAAAGAGGTATGGATTCGATTTTCGCTATTATGGATAGATCTTCCAAAATGGCACATGTCATTCCTTGTAGGCAAACCATGGATGCTTCTAATATTGCCAATCTCTTCTTCAAAGAGATTGTTCATTTACATGGGATTCCATAACCTATTACTTCTGATCGAGATCACAAGTTTGTTAGCCACTTTTGGAGAAATTTGTGGAAGAAAATGGGGACAAGTTTAAATTTTAGTTCTACTTATCATCCTCAAACTAATGGTCAAACAGAAGTGATCAACACGAGTTTAAGCAATCTCATTCAGAGCTTAGTTGGAACCAATTATAAATAGTGGGACATTGTGCTACCGCAAGTTGAATTCACTTTCAACCAGACTGTAAATAGAACAACCAAACAAAATCCTTTCGAGGTTGTCTATGGTTAGAATCCGAGTAACCTATTGGATTTGGTGCTTATTCCTTACATGAGTGAATTTAATGGAAAGATGACGATTTCACGAAGCATAACAAGTTAATTCATGAGCAAGTTCGAGAGAGAATTGAGGCCAACAATGCAACTTATAAACAAGTTTTTGACAAGCGACAACGATGTGTTGCGCTTAAAGTTGGAGACTATGTGCAGGCTATTTTGACACGTAATCATTACCCTGTTCGAGAATACCACAATCTTAATTCTCATAAGATTAGGCCTTGTAAGATTGTTGAGAAAATAAATGATAATGCTATCACTTGGAGCTTCCTAATTATGTTACTACTTCAAATGTTTTCAATGTCAAGCATCTTGTTCCGTATCATGGAGATTTGGTCGACGATGGTAGTGACAACTCGAGGACGAGTTCTTTTCGCACCTGGGGAGTAATGTAGCCCATAATTTTATTATTTTAGTTAGTAATTAAAATTGGCTACGATTTAGGATTTGTTATTGTTATTAAGTCGTAGTTATATTAGGATTATTTTATTACCTATTTTGTTAGGAAAAGGGATGGTAGAAGATTTAGTTTCCTAATTAGTTTTAGTTTCCTATTTAGTTTTAGATTTCTATTTATGTTTAGTTTCCTATTTAGTTTTGGATTCTTAGCCTATCTATTTGTTACATAACTTTTTCAGAATTATTCGATAATATTTTATTTTCCTTCCTAAGGTTTATTATCTTAGGGATTTTTTGGCTAATTTCAGCCTTAAAATTGAGCTATTTGATTCTCCTACTTTCTTGTTTATGTTCTCCAAATTTTCGCTGCGTTAACTACCTTTTTTGTCCTTAATTTCAACATCAAATTCTTGAAGAAAGATCATCCACCTAATCAAGTAGGGCTTAGACTCATCTTAGCTAACAAATACCTTAACTCAGTATGATCAGTATACACAATTACCTTGGACCCTAGGATGTACGACCTGAACTTGTAAAGAGAAAGGACAACTGCTAGAAGCTCTTTTTCCATACTGATATAGTTCCTTTGATCTTCATCAAGAGTCTTACTGGCATAATACACTAAATGGGGCATCCTATCACGCCGTTGACCTAAAATAGCTCCTACTGCATAATCAGATGCATTACACATAACCTCAAATAGGAGACTGTAGTCAAATAGCTGGATGATCGGGAGGAAGATAGCAAAGATTTAAGCCTATGAAAAGCCTTAACACACTCATCATTGAACTCAAATGGGATGTCCTATGCTAAGATCCTCGACAAGGGTCGTGCAATATGGCTAAAATCCTCGATAAACCTTTGGTAGAATCCTGTATGTGCTAAAAAAGATCTAACATCCTTGACACACTTAGGGGCAGGCAACTTCTCAATCAATTCTACCTTAGCTAGGTCAACTTGAATGCCACTAGATGAAACTACGTAACCCAAAACCATCCCCTACTGCACCATGAAGTAGGACTTCTCCCAAATCAACACCAAGTTCTTCTCTGCACAACGGTCTAAAACTAAAGAGAGGTGACTCAAGCACTCATTGAAGCTATCACCCAAGACCTAGAAATTGTCCAAGAATATCTCTTGGTGCTTCTTAATCATATCGCTAAAACTGGCCATCATACATCTCTAAAAAGTCATTGGCTCATTACATAGATCGAAGGGCATCCTTCTATAGGCAAAAGTGCCATGGGGACAAGCAAAAGTGATCTTCTCCTCGTCCTCGGGAAATACATGGATCTGATTATACCCAAAACAGCCATCTAGAAACTAATAGTAGCTATTGCCAGCTACTTAATCTAAAATCTAGTCTAGAAAGCCAATGGGAAACGAGCCTTCCTAGTGTTGAAGTTAAGCTTCCTATAGTCAATACAAACTCTCCAACCTGTGGGAGTGCGTGCAAAGATAAGCTCTCTTCTCTTATTCTCTAAAACCGTGATCTCGGACTTCTTAAAGACTACATGGATCAGATTAACCCACTCACTATCTAATAACAGATAAATAATACCTGTATCTAAAAGCTTAATGATCTCTGTCTTAGCTACCTCACTCTTGTATGGGTTTATAATACATGTATCTAAAAGCTTAATGATCTTTGTCTTAACTACCTCACTCATATGTGGGTTTAGCCTCTTTTGATCTCTTAGAAGATATGGCTCCATCTTTAAGGTGAATATGGTGAATGCAAATCGAAGGATCTATACCTCTCAAATCATAGATTTTCTACACTATAGCCATCCTATGTTTCTTAAGGACCTTTAAGAGATGCTCCTAATGCTCACTAGAAAGATCAGAAGCTATGATAACTAAAAAAGTCTCATTAAGGACTAGGAAAGCATACTTCAAATGCTTGGGAAAAGGGTTTGAGCTCTAAAGATGAACTAGGCTCAACCAAGGAAGACTCAGCCTTAACAACATCAATAGAGATATCACTAGAATCAAGACTAGAAGGAATAGCCTCAATTGCCCTATCAATCATGCAATCCTCAACTAAGGAAGTGGAAGCTACGTATTTCCACTTTAAGGTCTCTAAATCAATGCTGGACAACAAATCCTCAAGTTTTCTCAAATCTTCTCCATCGGTCATAGTCTTCTCTATAAAGTCCTCAATATATGATTCAATAAAATCATTTTTAAAGCACTCTTCTCCATCTTCTTCTCCATCTTCTTATCCTTTTACACTAGCCCAACAAATTGCCTTGACAACCTTTATGATGGACCTCAAGTTCCCAAATTTCATTTCTAATACTAACCTATAATGAATAATGGCATCAATGGTAGCAAGAAAGGGGCGACCAAATAGAACATGGGTAAAATGTCTAGAATCACGTCCTGCATCCATATTAAGCACTATGAAATCCACAGGGTGCACAAACACATCTACCTAGATTAGCGCATCTTCTACCACTCTTTTAGGTCTCCTTTCAAATTTATCAACTAGCTAAAGAGTAATGTGCGTAGGGCACAAGTCTCCCAGACCTAGCTCCTGGTAGACTGAGTAGGGAATGAGGTTCACACTAGATCCTAAGTCTAGCAAGGGGTGATCAATCTAGGTCTCTCAGATCCTATGAAGAATGGTGAAAGCTCCAGGGTTACTCATCTTGACTGCAAGACCCAAGGTACAAATGCTACTCACCTTCTCCATGACCTTTAATGTGTTTGTTTTGTGTGTTTATCTATTGCATGTATCTACTTATTTTGAGGTGTTTTGAGCTTCATTTAATGTATTAGTATAGCATTTAGGTCATAATTGTGCATATTAAGGTTTACATCTTCATAGTTGAAGTTAAGACTTAAATGCTACACTAATGCGCGTTTATTGCTTATTTTAGGTGTGATTTGAGAAGATAATTGGAGCCTAATTGAGGGTTCTTTGAGTGTGAAACAAAGAAAAGGGTGTTATAGACATAAATAAATGAAGAAAAGTGCATTCAGAAGTGGCCGGGTGAAAAAAGAAGCAACTGAGGCGAAACTGAGTGCAACGCGAGCCAAACTCGAAGCTTGCAACCTAAAAAGGACATGGAAAAATTTTGGACATGTTTTAAGGTGAAAATTATGGCTTGGGAGATCCCCCACAATGATACAAATCCATAGAAAAAAATGGTGCGCGAATCGGAGCTAAAATGAGCAATATATGATCATTTTACTATCAAGACCGGTTAGCTTCTGTCTAGACCGGATGACCTGGCCGGTCGACTGGCTAAGTCAATCGGTCGGATCAGAATCTGGGCCAATTTTGGCCGGAAGACTTAGCCCCAAAGCCGGTCGATCGATTGGGCCCCCAGTTGGACGCGGTAACAGCTCTTTTTAAGCCACTTTTCAACTCTTTTTGAAGGAGAACAAGACCCAAATCAAACACCCATTTCTCTAAACCCAAAATCCATCAAAAATCACCTCACACACTCAACTCTAAACACATTTTAACACTTGGAATCAAGGATCCAAGAGGATCAAACACAAGGATTTGGGTATGGCTCTTGGATTGTAAAGATATGGTTTTGGATAAAAGGGTAGCCTTTTTTGTCTCTCTTTTATCCTAAGTTATTTTATGTTTGATTAGAGCTATGTAGGATGATTTACTCTTGTATTATAGATGATTGTTACATTATTATTATGGGTATTTGATGGATTTATATATATATGCTTGTACTTAGGGCTTCGAAGGCTATTTTACATACATGTCTATGTGTTTGTTGAAATGCCTCAATGATGTAACATATGTCTATTGAAGTATATTGTGCTATTAACCATTTCTAAGTCATTATGCTAGCATGTCTATGTGTTTGTGTGGTAATTACATGAAGTGGGTATGACTATATACATGTCTATGTGTGTGTTAGCACACTTAATAGTGTAAATAGCTTCCATTGCTTACATGTCGGGTACAAGTGCTTAAATTGGTGTAATCTAAGTATGTCTATGTGCTTAGTTGTAGAATACCCCAGAATATTCTCGAATGCCATGCCCTAGATGTGTTTGCTTTGTGCTCAAACATTAATAGCCGCTATTATGATGATGATCGGTGGTGCATAACTAATGGCCAGCCTAGGTCGAGTCTATCTTAGCTTTAAATCCAGCTAATGGGTTTCAGGGTAGGTTAGTCAACCTTAGACGGACTAGGTCTTGGCTTTAAATCTAGCCAACGGTTTAGATGCTAGAGTTAAATTGATCTAAGTCACCTAGAATCCTAACTAGCTAGCCCTATGGCCCTAAGTCATAAAGACCACGCTGTAGCTCTAGGTAGACGTGCCTAGGGACGAACCCGCACTGAGGCTTAAGGTGTAATTAGGAGACTAGACGAGAGAAGCCGAGTTTAATCCATCAACCAACCCTGACAAGAAGTAGTAATCACCCATTTGCAAGCTGTAATCACCCTATTCCCCATTTCCATGTGTTAGCATCCCTTAGATTGCTTGATTCCCCCATTACACACACATATACTGCCTTTTTATTTCCTTGTTCTTAGATTAGTTTTACTTTTCCTGAGCTCCCTTTAAACCA
The DNA here is from genome assembly GCA_028554755.1 of Cordia subcordata. NCBI lineage: Eukaryota > Viridiplantae > Streptophyta > Magnoliopsida > Boraginales > Cordiaceae > Cordia > Cordia subcordata. The sequence continues at coordinate 10,669,174 of JAPTOF010000021.1, read as the reverse complement.
AAAAACCCTAAAAACATTGTAGCTAGCACCTCAACACATTGCTTTTAGGACGCACGTAGCTTAGGACACCATACACGTTAGGCTTCCCTGTGGATTCAACCCAGCACTCGTATACACTGTACTACACAATCCTGTGCGCTTGCGGGCTATTTAGGCTTATGCCGCGAGATAGCATATCAACCTTCACCTTCTTAAGCATGATCGAGGCTCGACGTTTCCTAGTACAAAGATCTTTAAAGAACTTGGAATGGGAGGGAATAAAACGGGCATCATCTATCAAAGGAAGATTGATCTTAAGGTCCTTAAGATACTCTAGAACTTTGAAAAATCTAGTATCGTTATTACGTGAAGGCCTCTCTAAAGTAGATGGATAAAGAACTCTAGGCTCAACACCTGTAAACTCATGGGAATCATCAATAGGCTCTTTTCTCTTCTAATGTGGGTGGGAAGTACTACTCTCTTCGTGGTCTCACGTGGGCTCAACTCTCTCAACAGAACCTCTCCCTATAGGGCTACAATTGGACTCTCTAGACTTAGAAAGACAACTAAGTGTAGGCACTACATAGTTAACTCGTACTCTATTATCCTCTATCATACCGCTCCCAAGAGTGGTGACGGCCTTAGCTTGGGCCTAAGAGGGATAAGTGGTATCAGTAGAGGAATAGAACTAGACTCTAGGGTTTACTTTCGGCTGAGAAGGCAACCCTCCGGGGTCTCTAGTGCTCAACTGCATGGCAAACTGTCCTAACTGGGTATCTACCCTAACCTGATAACTCTTTATCTACCACCTACAACTAGCTAACTCCTACTACATCTTATGAAACATCTTCTCAATCCTATCATCACTAATAGACTGGCTACTAGAGGGAGCAGGGAGTGCTTAGGGTTGAGAAGCATTGGTTGATTGACATTGTAGAAACCTAGAGGGTTAATAGGATGGGGTCGTTACTAGAGTGGGGTCGGGGCTTGGAAATAAAACTCATGCTGACCCTATCTCTAAGAAAATTTTAGGTTGTCTCTCTAACTTGGATTGTACATGTTAGAGTACGAATTGTACTCACGAGCATAACCTAGAGTGGCATATACTTGCTCTTGCATGAACTATTAGGGTGCTAAGGGACAAGCTACGGTTTTGTGAGCAGACTCGAAACATAAAGCACATACTTCTACTACCGAAGGAAAAGAGATAAAGAAATGAATTGACTTAACATATTCATGAGGGCCTTTACCTTAGTGACTAAATCTAAAGAAACTCTAACCTCATGAACATCTCTTCTATTCACTCCCCGACTAGACCTATCCATAGCCGAATTTTGGAAAGAGTTCTTGGCCAACAAACCCATATTCTCAATCTACCATGGGAAGAAGCATTCACCTTCATCCTATTTTGTATATTTAATCCTTGAAAGAAATATTGAAGTAGGTCATGATTACCATAACTGTGATAAGGGCATTGTCTAAGAAGTTCCTTGAAGCCCTCCCAAGCCTCATGAAAGGACTCTAAATCATGTTAGGAGAAAGTCATAATAGAAGTCCTAAGGTCGGCATCTTAGCCATGGGAAAGAATTTTTCATATAACCTAGATTGAAGCTTGGCCCATGATGTGATACAACTATTAGGTAAAGAATGGAACCAAGACTTAGCCTTATCCTTAAGGGTAAACGAAAACAACCAAAGACGAATGACCTCTTGAGACACATTGAGGACATGGAGGATGGAACTCATTTCAACAAAATCAGTGATGTAGTCCAAAGGACTCTCGTTGCTTCTCCTATAGAAGGAAGGAAGCATAGCCAACATGCTAGGCTTAATCTTGTAATTTGCCTCCCCTAACGCCAAAATATTAATAGCCAGGTTAGGCTAGAAGGCATTAGGTAGGAAGAATTTCCTGGGTGTCAACTCATCATCTATGGGTAGGTCTAGTCTAAGAGGCTCTTGTCTTAAATGATCTTGGGCTTGATTCCTATGGTAATCATATGGAGGAATGGGATTCATTGGGGGAATGGGAAAGATAGGAGGATTATTTGGATCGGCCATCTTCTCAAGAAGATCTCTTAAATTTCTAAAGTGTCATGCAATCCTACTAGGTTTGGGATTAAATGGAATTGAGGGATTCCTAAGAGATCTCTTACCAAGCACACAACATCATCCTAACTCCGGCCACTTCAAACCCCAAAACTTCAATAATAACCTAAAAGTATAGTAACAAAGCCATAAACCTAGAAAGTCTTTTGAAAACAAAAAGCAAAAGCAAAATAGAAAAGCCAAAAATAAGTTATACTAAGCACGAAAGATAAACACAAAAAGATCAAAGAAACTAAACTCAAAGCAAGATAAATGATGTGTTGTGTTTTTGTGTGTGTTTGCATTGTTATTTGTCTATATTTTAGAGGTGTATTAAGCTTAAATAGTTGCATTAGTGTAGAACTTATGCTAGATATAGGCCTAAGTGTATACAACTACACATAGTTGAGTTTAAGAGGTAAATGCTACACTAATGGCTTGTTTTGGATATATAGGTAAGGTGAGATTGAGGATTGCTTGGAGATCAATGAAGATGGAGATGGCTTGGGCAAGGATTGGAAGTGTAATTGAAGATGGAACATGGAAGAAAATCATGTCGGGAAGTTTTTTGACAAAGGCCAAAGCAACCGAAAGCAAAACAAAGCTAAAACGAAGCCAAAAGAGAGCAAATAGGCACTACCGGAACACTAGCTTTAGAGTACCCATGCACCCCCTCTCTATTTTGCTAAAAATAGAGAGCAAGCTGTAGGATCGATAATATTACATGTGGTCTATCCTAGTCCATATTTTCAAAATTACTACCAAGAAAACATGATAGGAAAATAAAATAACCACATAACACACACAAGGACATGCTTAAGAACATATAGAACATAACTAGTATTTGCAAAATATGTGAAGCTAGCCTCTTGAAGTGTGGGGCCTTTGATGAAGCTAAAACTGTCATTCGCTTTGTTCTTACTCACGAACAAGGCCACAAAAAAATTTTTACTATAAGGGTGTCGCAATATGCAACTCCATAGTTTTTTTTCCTATGGCAAAAGAGACTTATCTGAAGAGAATAGCCTCTTGTGCAGGAAGAAGCAAAGTAATATGCTCTTAAAAATCTAGAGCAAAAAACCACATAGTAAGTATGTACTATGTGTTACAGTATTCTCTTGCCAAAATAGGAGAGATCAACTACAAAATTTTTGGATGATAGAAATAGTTTAAGGTCTTGCCTATTTATAGAAAAAGTTTGGCACCTAAAGCTTACAAATTTTCCACGTGGGAAACTTTTTCCTAGTAGTAAATGTTTGCCACATGTCATGGAAGTTACTTGTATAATTTGAATTCTTCTTGCAATAACTTTCTAGCACATGTCTTGGAAGATTGGGCTAAGCCCACAATCCAAGCCTAACACATAGTACATAATCCATGTGGAGGCCCAAGCCCAATAAGAAACCATCCAAGCCCAATTAGGTTATCTTGGACTCTAAAGAAAGCCCAAACCTAATTCCAAGCTTTCGCCCAATAAGGCTATTACCACAATATGGAATTTGGTCTTTCAAGGTTACTCTCTCAAAGTCATTTCAACTAGGGAAGGGACCAAGAAGACACAATTAACCTTGGCTTTCAAAAATAATAAAAAAATGTCCTTGCCCGATCTAGGCAATATAACAATTATTTTTACTCCGATCTATTCCACCATAAGATCAAAATTGCACTCCAAGAATAATTGCTATTACCCAAAAGCTTATCACAAAAAAATGTAACTTTGTCTTGGACCTAGAAAATAACTGACCATAATGCCCCTCTATGTATACCCATAGCTAAGATCGGTTCTTTGGCTTGTGTACTATCACCTCCTTCGCTGTATCTTTTTCGTTGGGTTTCTTGTCCTATTGCCAACCATTCTTGGTTATGGAATCTCTTGATCTCAGGAGTGACCCTTAAGCCATATGACTAACACACCTATAAAGGTAGTATCACTAGGTCTAGATTCGGATGATAAATTCAGACAATCCCAAAGGGGGCACATAGATTCCATTTTGTATATGCACGTTCTAATTAATTAGAAATTGGCCTCAATACACAAGGTTGTTGATCCTAATAAAGTAAGATCTCAAATCAAAGTACCAAACCCTAACTTCATTAGTTCATCCACATATACTCAAGACTAAGAGCAATAATCATTTAGTAGCAGCGAATGTCTTGTTTCTTTCTTTGATAGTACGTCTCTAGAAAACATACTCACAATTGCTATATCTAATAAGTGACACACACATATTATTGGGATAAATCCAGAAAGCCCTCCAATGACCTAGGTTGATCACCCTTAAAGTGGAGACTTGCTCAATATAACCTTATGCAAATAAAGTGCCCAACACTACTATTCAATCATTGATTCAATTTTATGACATGACTAAATCTAGACTTGGACCTACTGTGCGTCCAGCCTCACTGCGTACCCAAGTCATTAGTTCAAGTCAAAGGACCTTTATACATATGTATCAATAAAATATACCAGAGATAATATGTAAGGAACCCATAATGCCATTTAACAAAATGATTATACATTGTTTAACATCTAAAATGTTATGTCCAGGTAAGCTTTAGGATAGTAATCCTAACAACTCCTACATGCACTAAAGATCACTTTTGCAAAGTGATGTGTTGTGATATTGTGTGTGTTTTCATTGTCATTTACTTATATTTTAGAGGTGTTGAGTGCTCATAATGTGTGTAGTGCTTTTGATAGGAATAGGCTTAAGCATGAACAAATGTGTATATTGAGTTTAAGAGATAAATTGCTACACTAATTGCTTGTTTTCAATGATTTAGGTGAACTTTGGGTTAAGATCAAGATTGGACGATGAAAGGTGATGAAGATGGGAAATGCACGGGCCTAAGAGAGAAGACCAAAGGACGAAAAGATAAAGAATAGCGGAATAAAGTCAGCCGGAAAGGGAGAATTTTTGGAGAGATTAACACACACTTCACACCTAAAATTCTCACACACTTAACCCTAGATCACACCTAAAATTCTCACACACACTTTTCACACATTTCTCACTAAAAACCAAGCTTGATTTGGAGGGTTCAAACATTTTGGAATCAAGTTTGCTCAAAAGCTTTGTACAAGATTAGCTAGGATGAAAGGGAAGCTTCATTATCTCTCTTTCATTCTATTTCCTATTATGATTGAGTAGACTTGTGTAGGGTGATTTAAATTATGTAATGGGTTAATTATATACTTTTATGATATGGGATATGATGGCTGAATATATATACATGTTTCGAATTGTCTTGTTTAAATGGGTATTTTCTCATTCATGTCTAAGTGTTTGATAAAATGCCTAGATGAATAACATGTGTATAAATTGAAGTTTGTTTGTTACTAAACACATCTAATCCATGTTATAATCATGTCTATGTGTTTATATGTGGATGCTATGAAGTGGGTAATGCTTTTATTCATGTCTATATGTATATTTGCATGCCTAGTAACGAGCATAACTTCAATATTTCTTACGTGTTGGTTGTTAATTATTTTTAATGGTGCGAACTGAACATGACGATGTTTGGTAGTTGAATAGGTTCCATTATTCATGCGCACCTTGGCCTTGAACATGTATGAACGCACTAGCAAGTCAAATCTTGCTGTAGTGACCTTAGAATGATGAAGTATAACTTAGGGCTAGTCTAGGCCGAGTCTCCTTTGGCTTTAAATCCAGCCAATAGGTTTCCGGATAGGTTTAGTCGACTTTAGCAACACTAGATCTTGGCTTTAAATCCAGCCAAAGGTTTAGGTACTAAGGTAGGTTCATTCTAAGCCACCTAGGAAGTTAGTTAGTCACTCTTGAGGCCCTAGGTCATAAGGACCACGCCGTAGCTCTAGGAGGCGCCGCCTAGGGACGGACCCGCACCGAGTCCTAGGGGGAAATTAGGACACTAGCTAGCAACCAAGTTAAGAGCACTCATGATAGTTAGCCATCATCCCTTAATCCCATAGCATTTGAGTATAGAATTACCCATTCATAAGTCAAAGTCACCCTAATCCCTTCTCAAGTGTTAGTTCCCTCTTGACCAACTTGTGTTCCCATTTTTCATATTCATAGTTTAGTTTTTATTTTCCTTTACTTAGAGCTCCCGATAATCCAAAAACCCCAAAAGGAAATATACCTAGTTTAGATCTTTCTTTTTGGCACTTTTTAGAACACCAAGCATAGAATTCACTCACATTATTCACGCCTCCCTGTGGTTCGACACCCGCACTTGTGCACACTATATTGCATGATCCGTACGCTTGCGGGTCTTTTAGAGCTTGCACTCGAAAGATGACACCACAAAGCCGAATACCCACAGACTCTAAATGTGTGGCAAACACTTTCTCTAAAAGAGTCTTGGTAAATGGGTCCACTGGGTTTTTCACTAAAGCTATCTTTTCAACTACTACATCTCCTCTCTAGATAAACTCATGGATCAAATGATATTTCCGTTCAATGTGTTTACCTTTTTAGTTATTCCTGGTCTTTTTGCACTGTGAAACTGCACCATTGTTGTCACAATATAATGTTATCAATCTGTGAGCTACTGGCACAACCTCTATGTCTAATAGGAATTTTCTTAGCCATACTGCCTCTTTCACAGCCTCAGATGCTGCGGCCTCCATGGTAGAGTTAGCAATACGATTTTGCTTCACACTTCTCCATGAAATAGCTCCTCCTGACATAGTGAAAACATATCCAAAAGTAGACTTCTTGGAATCTCTGTCAGACTGGAAATCCAAGTCCGTATAGGCTAATGGCGTTAAATCATCTACACGGTATTCCAGCACATAATCCTTAGTTCCTTGCAGGAATTTGAATATATGCTTCACCGTGACCCAATGTGCTGGTCCAGGGTTTGACTGGTACCTACTAACCATGCCAACAACAAAACAGATATTTGGTCTACTACATAACATGGCATACATGAGGCTTCCAACTGTCGAAGCATAAGGAACTCGCTTCATGCTTTCTATCTCCTCAGGTGTTTTAGGACATTGATCCCGAAATAGATAAACTCCATGTCTAGAAGGTAATGAGGCCTTCTTAGAGTTTTGCATGTTAAACCTAACTAATATCTTCTCAATAAATGAAGCTTAAGATATGGCTAGCCTTTTATTCTTACGATCTCCCATAAGCTTGATGCCTAGAACATAACTAGCTTTTCCTAAATCCTTTATTTGAAATTGAGTAGAAAGCCAAACCTTGATGGATGATAACATCCCCACATCATTTCCAATTAGTAGGATATCATCCACATACAGAACCAAAAAAGCTATAGCATTTCAATTATGCCTTTAATATATGCAAGGTTCATCAATATTTTGATCAAAACCATAAGATTTAACTACCCGATCAAATTTGATGTTCCATGCTCTAGATGCCAATTTTAATCCATAAATGGACTTCTTTAATTTACAAACCATATGTTCCTGCCTTTTAGCAATGTATCCATCTGGTTGTATCATGTAAATGGTCTCGTCAAGTTCCCCATTAAGAAAGGTTGTCTTGACGTCCCTTTGCCATATCTCATAGTCAAAATGACAAGCGATGGCTAGGAGTATCGTGATAGATTTAAGCATGGCTACTGGTGAGAAAGTTTCCTCACAATTGAACCCTTCTTTCTGAGCATAACCTTTTGCCACCAACCTTTCTTTAAAGGTTTCAACTTTTCCATCAACTCCTCTTTTTCTCTTGTAGACCCATTTGCACCCAATAGGTTTTACCCTTTCAGGTGCAACTACAAGATCCTAGGCTTTGTTAGAATACATAAATTCTAACTCTGAATCCATTCCCTTGTGCCATTGGTCAACATCTATATCAAAAACTACTTCATCATAACTTGTGGAATCCACCACCTGATTCTCTGAAGAATTTGAAAGGACTCTCCATAGTATCTATCAGGAGGCCTGGATATCCTTCCACTATGACGAGGTTCTGATTTATTAGGTGTAATATGTTTTTCTTTTTCATTCACAGTTACCAGAGGTGTTACTGGAGATTCTTGTGAAATCTCATCTAGAACGACTTCAAAATCTAGTGTTTTTTGGACGATTTCATCATTCTCTAAGTAACTGGCATGGGTGCTTATAAACACCTTTTGCTCCATAGGATTATAAAAGATCCCACCTCTAGTTCTCTTAGGATATCCAATGAAATAGCATAACTCTTTGTTCCAATTTTGAAGCATTATTATTATGTACATAAGTTGGACAACCCCAAATGTGGAGATGATTTAAACTAGGCTTACGCCCAGTCCATATTTCTTGAGGTGTCCTTGGTACAAATTTAGATGGTACCAAGTTCAAGATGTATGTCGTTGTTTCAAGGGCAAACCCCTAAAAAGATAAAGGTAATGATGCATGACTCATCATTGACCTAACCATATCTAATAGGGTACAATATCTTCTCTCTGCTACACCATTTTACTGAGGAGTCCCTAATGCAGTCAACCGAGACACTATTCTTTCTTGTGTAAGATAGTCTCTGAACTCACCTGAGAGGTATTCGCCACCTTAATCAGACCAAAGGACTTTGATATGTTTATCTAAATTTCACTCGGCATCAGCTTTGAACTCTTTGAATTTCTCAAAGGATTCAGACTTGCATCGCATCAAATATACATATCCATACCTAGAGTAATCATCAGTAAAAGTAATGAAATACTCATAACTTCCTCGTGCTGGTTTGCTTATAGGACCACACATATCAGTGTGAACCAATTCCAATACTTCTTTTGCCCTTTCTCCTTTAGAAGAAAATGATTGTTTAGTCATCTTCCCTCTGAGATAAGATTCACACGGAGGTAGATCTTCGACATCTAATGAGCTAAGATACCCATCCTCGACTAATCTCCGAATTTGCTTTAGACTAAAATGTCCTAAGTGTAAGTGCCAAAGATAAGTATCATTGGTGGAAGAAACCTTCTTTTTTTGGGAATTAGTTTGTTCTATATTATGCAATGAGTTTATAATTGGTTTTATATAGAACAAGTTATCATGCATGCTACCAGAATAAATAATATTTCCATCTCTATTGATATCAACACCAGAATAGAAATTAATGCAAAAACCATCTAATATTAATTGTGAAACAAAGATAAGGTTTTTATGTAAATCCGAAACATAATTGTTCAAAAATAACTTCCTATTACATAGAAAATTTAAGCACATTCCTCCCACCGTAGTAGCCTATACTTTTGCTCCATTAACTAACCTCAGAGCAAACTGTCCTTTAGCTAGTTCCTTCATTTCTTAAAACCAATGCAAAGAATTGCAAATATGGTTAGTGGCTCCTGAGTCTACAATCCAAGAATCAGCAGAATCAACCACTAAGTAGGTTTCAATGTAGAACAAAAAAGGTGTACCTATCTAGTCTCGTGTCAAGTACTTCGAGCAATCATTTTTCTAGTGTCCTTTTAGGCCACATTTAAAGCATTTATTCTTGGGCTTTTCACCTATTAACTACTTGGGCTATTCACCATTTCTCTTCTTTCTGCCTTGAACACGTTTTTCTTCCCCTTTCTTTTGAACTTTCTCCCTTTCAGGTAGCTTCTCCTAAATCGTTTATTTGAAATAGATTAGAAAGCCAAACCTTGATGGATGATAACATCCCCACATCATTTCCAATTAGTAGGATGTCATCCACATACAGAACCAAAAATGGTACAGCATTTCCATTACGCCTTTTATACATGCAAGGTTCATCAATATTTTGATCAAAACCATAAGATTTAACTGCCCGATCAAATTTGATGTTTCATGCTCTAGATGCCTGTTTTAATCCATAAATGGACTTCTTTAATTAACAAACCATATGTTCTTGGCCTTTGGCAATGTATCCATCTGGTTGTGTCATGTAAATGGTCTCATCAAGTTCCCCATTAAGAAAGGCTGTCTTGTCGTCCATTTGCCTATCTCGTAGTCATAATAACAAGCGATGGCTAGGAGTATCCTGATGGATTTAAGCATGGCTACTGGTGAGAAAGTTTCCTCACAATCGATCCTTTCTTTCTGATTATAACCTTTTGCCACCAACCTTGTTTTAAAAGTTTCAACTTTTTCATCAACTCCTCTTTTTCTCTTATAGACCCATTTGCACCCAATAGGTTTTACCCTTTCAGGTGCAACAACAAGATCCCAGAGTTTGTTAGAATACTTAGATTCTAACTTTGAATCTATTGCCTTATGCCATTGGTCTGCATCTATGTCGAAAACTGCTTTATCATAACTTGTGGAATTCACCAGTTGATTCTCTGAAGAAGTCTGAAAGGACTCTCTATAGTATCTATCAGGAGGCCTGGATATCCTTCTATTATGATGAGGTTTCGATATATTAAGTGTAATATGCTGTTCTTTTTCATTCATAGTTACCACAGGTGTTTTTAAAGATTCTCGTGAAATCTCATCTAGAACAACTTCAGAATCTAGTATTTTCTAGATCATTTCATCATTCTCTAAGTATCTAACATGGGTGCTTATAAACACCTTTTGCTCTGGAGGATTATAAAAGATCCCTTCTCTAGTTCCTTTAGGATATCCAATAAAATAACACAACTCTTGGTTCCAATTTTGAAGCATTACTATTAAGTACGTAAGATGGACAACCCCAAATGTGAAGATGATTTAAACTAGGCTTACAGCCAGTCCACATTTCTTAAGGTGTCCTAGGTATTAATTTAGATGGTACCAAGTTCAAGATGTATGTCGCTGTTTCAAGGGCATACCCCTAAAAAGATAAAGGTAATGATGCATGACTCATCATTGACCTAACCATATCTAATAGGGTACAATTTCTTCTCTTTGCTACACTTTTTTACTGAGGAGTCCCTAGTGCAGCCAATTGAGACACTATCCCTTCTTGTGTAAGATTGCCTCTGAACTCACTCGAGAGGTATTCGCCACCTCGATCAGATTGAAGGGCTTTGATATGTTTATCTAATTTTTGCTTTGCCTTAGCTTTGAACTCTTTGAATCTCTCAAAAGATTGAAACTTGTGTCACATCAGATATACATATCCATCCCTAGAGTAATCAAAAGTAAAAGTAATGAAACACTCATAACCTCCTCGTGCTGGTTTGCTAATAGGACTACACAAATCAGTGTGAACCAATTCCAATACTTCTTTGTCCCTTTCTCCTTTAGAAGAAAATGACCGTTTAGTCATCTTCCCTCTAAGACAAGATTCACACGGAGGTAGATCTTCGACATGCAATAAGCTAAGATGCCTATCCTCGACTAATCTCTGAATTCGCTTTAGACTAATATGTCCTAAGCGTAGGCATCAAAGATAAGTATCATTGGTTGAAGAAACCTTCCTTTTTTAGGAATTAGTTTGTTCTATAGTATGCAATGAGTTTGTAATAGGTTTTATGTAGAACAAGTTATCATGCATGCTACTGGAGTAAATAATATTTCCATCTCTATTGATATTAACACTAGAATACAAATTAATGCAGAAGTCATCTAATATTAATTGCGAAATAGAGATAAGGTTTTTATGTACATCCAAAACATAATAAGCATTGCTAAAAAATAACTTCCTGTTACATGAAAAATTTAAGCACATTCCTCCCACTACAGCAGCCCATACTTTTGCTCCATTACCCAACCTTCGAACAAACTCCCTTTTAGCTAGTTCCTTCATTTTCTGAAACCAATGCAAAGAATTGCAAATATGGTTAGTGGCTCTTGAGTCTACAATCCAAGAATCAGTAGAATCAACCACTAAGCAGGTTTCAATGCAGAACAAAAAAGGTATACCTATCTGGCCTCATGCCAAGTACTTCTGGCAATCCTTTTTCCAGTGTCCTTTTAGGCCACATTTCAAGCATTTGCCCTTGGACTTTTCACCTATTAACTGCCTAGACTGTTCACCATTTCTCTTCTTTTTCCCTTGACCACGTTTTTGCTTCCCTTTTCCTTTGAACTTTCTCCCTTTCAGGTTAAGTCCAGAAGTGGATCCTTAAACCATATTTATATGGCCTTTATTTTTCATTATGGCTTCTGCAGGTAGGAGCACCTTTATTAATTCAGTAATATCCTTGTTCATCTTGCTCATATTATAATTACGCTTGAACTGAGTGTAGGATGATGGTAGAGTCTCCAAAATGATGTCTACCTTTGACTGTTCATCTATGTTTACTCCTAGGATCTCGGTAGTATTGAAGTAATCCATCATTTTGAGCATATGGCCCCTGACAGATGCTCTTTCTATGATCCTTTAATTCATAATTTCTCTAATAGCACCTTGCGTTGTGGGCTTGCTCTTATCAGCAAACATACGAGACAGTGAGGTTATGATTTCTTTTGCAGTTTCCATATGATGATGCTTGCTCTGCAAAATATTTGACATAGAAGCCATCATATAGCACTTGGCCATACTATTGGCTTTTTGCCATTTTGTCTCAATATCTTTCTGGGCTTCAGAAGACTTAGCCCTCATAATAGGACAAGGAGTTGTTAGGACATACTTGTACTCTTCTGCGGTGAGTACTATGTCCAAGTTTGGTTCCCAGTCCACAAAATTCGATCCAGTGAGCTTGTGATCTTTGAGAATTGTAGCTAATGGACTGAACGAAGGCATTTTTCTAGATACAACAATATAATCATAATTAATTTATTAGTATAGATTTGATGCATGTATAATATGTATTGTATCTTTGGAAATAAAGCATACAAGTACTTTTTACATCATTTGCCTTTGAGTAGTTCAACCCTTTAAACTACTTGATGTAAAAGTGTCTCAACGTCCTCACAAGAACTCCACGGATGGGATGGCCGAACTTATGAACATTAAGTTAAGTGCCGCCACTTATTTGAATTAACAATTATCTAGATATAATCCAATTGAATAATTCAATCACTGTTTTGTTTGGCTTTTAAATGCGGTAGTGAACTCTATCAATGGGATAGCGGACCTACCATTTAAGTTGAGTATACACCCATTCCTAATGTTTGTTCGTCGTAACATACTTGATTTAAGCCCTCCAATAGGGTAGTGACTTTAATTAATGTTGCGTAAGACAATCTTTAGTGAAGAACTCCACCGATGGGATGGCCGAACTTACAAACACCCTTTTGAATAACCATTTTATGTTTCACCTTGTTAAATCTAGACAAAGTGTCACCTTCTGATAAGGAAGTTAATGACATTTATCATTAACATGAATCAGATATGAAAAGCTATAGGATATTTCCAATCTCTTCTCCCACTCAATATTTTAACTTAAGAATTTCCTTTGATATTCTTGCATTGTTTTAGATCTAAACACATTTTGGATTTTTATAAAACCCCTTTGTGTTGCTAAAAGATTACAATATCACAATAGATCATTTACCTAAATCTGGGTGCATAGACCCTTAGGTTGATATATATTTGTAATTCTCAAGTTAAGTTCTTTTAATGTTGTCATGAGATACATGGTATCTTTAGACTTAGTCACTTCCAATTATCTTGTCTAAGCCATTCTCATAAACTTAACTGTCTTTGAGAATCAACTTATAGGTTTGACCAATTTTTATAAACCCTAATGAGTGGACATATTTCTAGATGGCAATCATGCTTAAGCAAATATGTTAAAACATATATCAATGCATTATAAACATCCACCAAAATACGTTAGAATCCCTCTTTGATAGCTCCCTGCAATCTTCAACAAAAACACCGCACTTAGTAGCTTTTTCTGCCTCAGCCGGTCGACCGTCAATAAAAGCTAGTTGACCTAGCTGGACGCCTTACCGGTAAAGTATTCCGCCACGCTGTTTTCTTATTTTTCTCCTTGGTCTTTAAAGATTATAATAATACACTTGCTATTGCTGATACAAGCTTCATACAGAAACATTACAAGGATATCAAAACATCCTATGCTTATTTTAAATGAAACTAAAAGCAATAACCATAAACATTTTATACATGAAATTGCCTGTGGCCAAGCATTGTTGACCGTACACGAAACTCTATTATGCATACATACGAACCATTAAAGGGATTTTTATATCACCTGCACATACAAGCATAAAACCACAAGTATATGCAACACAAAATTTCCTAATCTTGCCACTCTAACAGATTTATGCAAAAACAAAATTCTGGCATCGTCTAAGCATGTTGTGCGTGAGCCTAAGCTCTAATAGCAATTGTATGATTGATAATATTTCATGTGGTCGGTCCTAGTTCGTATTTTCAAAAATACTACCAAGAAAACATGCTAGGAAAATAAAATAACCATGTAACACACATATGAATATGCTTAAGAATATATAGAACATAACTAGTATTTGCAAAATATGTAAAACTAACCTTTTGAAGTGTGGGGCCTTTGATAAAGCTAAAACCATCATTAGCTTTGTTCTCGTTCATGAACAAGGCCCCAAAAAAAATTTTATTATAGGGGTGTCGCAATATGCAACTCCCCAGTCTTCTTTCTTATGGTTAAACAGACTTATCTTAAGAGAATAGCCTCTTGTGTGGGAAGAAGCAATGTAATATTCTCTTGAAAATCTAGAGCAAAAACCACACAATAAGTGTGTACTATGTGATGTAGTATTCTCTTGCCAAAATGGAAGAGGTCAACTACAAAATTGTTGGATGCTAGAAATGCTTTAAGATCTTACCTATTTATAGAAAAAGTTTGCACCTAAACCTTGTAAACTTTCCATATGGGAAACTTTTTCCTAGTAATAAATGTTTGCCATATGTCATGGAAGTTACTTGTATAATTTGAATTCATTTTGTTGTAACTTTCTAGCACGTGTTGGAAGATTAGGCCAAGCCCACAATCCAAGCCCAACACATAGTCCACAATCCATATAGAGGCCCAAGAGTAATAAGAAACCATCCAAGCCCAATTAGATTATCTTGGACTCTAAAGAAAGCCCAAACCCAATTCCAAGTTTTGGCCCAATAAGGCTATTACCACAATATGGAATTTGCTCTTTCAAGATTACTCTATCAAAGTCATTTCAACTAGGGAAGGGACCAAGAAGACACAATTAACCATGGCTTCCAAAAATAATAAAAAATGTCCTTGCCTAATCTAGGTGACATAATAATTATTTTTAACTCCAATTTATTCCACCATAAGATCAAAGTTGCACTCCAAAAATAATTGCTATTACCCAAAAGCTTATCACAAAAGAATATGAACTTTGTCTTTGACCTACTAAATAACTGACCATAATGCCCCTCTATGTATACCCACAGCTAAGACCGGTCCTTTGGCCTGTGTACTATCACCTCCTTAGCTGTATCTTTTCCATTGGGTTTCTTGTCCTATTTCCAACCATCCTTGGTCATGGAATCTCTTGATTCGGAAGCGACCCTCAAGTCATTTGACCAACACACCTATGAAGGTAGTATCACTAGATCTAGATTCAGATGATAAATTTGGACAATCCCAAAGGGGGCATATAGATTCCATTTTGCATGTGCATGTTCCACTTAGTTAGAACTCAGCATTTAATGCACAAGGCTTTTGATCTTAATAAAGTAAGATCTCACCCACAGTGAATCAAAGTACCAAACTCTAACTTTATTAGTTCATTCACATATACTCAAGATTAAGAGCAATGATCTTTTAGTAGTAGTGAGTGTCTTGTTTTCTTTCTTTGATAGTACATCTCTAGGAAACATACTCATAATGGCCGTATCCAATACGTGACACACACATATTATTGAGATAATTCTGAAAAATCCTCCAATGACCTAGGTAGATCACCCTCAAAGAGGAGACTTGCTCAATATAACCTTATCCTAGTAGAGTGCCCAACACTACTATTTGGTTATGGATTCAATTTTATGACGTGACTAAATCTAGATTTGGACCTACTGTGCGTCTAGCTTCATTATGCACCCAAGTCATTAGTTCAAGTCAAAGGACCTTTATACATACATCAATAAAACATACCAAAGATAATATATAAGGAACTTATAATGCCATTTAACAAAATAATTATACATTGTTTAACATGTAAAATGTTATGTACAAGTGAGCTTTAGGGCATACTAATCCTTACACAAGCTTCTACTACCAGAATAGAGGTCCTTTGGTACCGATGCACCTGCTAGGTGTTTCGATAGTCACAAAAAATTGGGTATATAAGCACGCTTTTGGCCATTTTATGAAACAACAAGTCATATTCCTTCACACCCATTTTCCCAAACCCGAATTCCCCTTATCACCCATTTCTAACACACACACTAACACACACCCACTTAGAATCAAGTTGAGTTTGGAGGATTCAGACATCATTTGGTCAAGTTTGTAAAGAATCAAGCAAAGATGGAAGGGGAGCTTTTATTATTTGCTTGAGTAGATGGATTAGGGTAACTAAAACTTATGTAATGGGTTGATTTTCATACTCTTTGTTATGGGATTCCATTGGCTTTTGTATATACATACCTTGTTCTTATTTTGAAAAGCTTTATATCACTTCATGTCTATGTGTTTGATGTAATACTTGAATGAGTTGTATATATATAGATTGAGTATTATGCATGTCATGTATGCGATTATGGATAATATAAAGTAGGTTGATTCTATTCATGTCTATGTGAGTATGAAACATGCCTTAAAGTGAATACATGCTCAATTAGTGCTACATGTTAATGCTTGAATACTTCTAATGGCGTAAAACAAACTTGTGTGTTTGTATTATGAATAGGACGTCATATTCACAAAGCCTTGCCTTAGAACATGTAAGACTGTACTTATTAGGAGCCAATGCACTTTAGTGTCCCTAGAATGATGGTGCATAAGTTAGGACTAGTAATTATTGATGAAGAGCTTGACGAGACCATTTACATGACACAACCAGATGGATATATTGCCAAAGGCCAGGAACATATGGTTTGTAAGTTCATAAAGTCCATTTATGGATTAAAGTAGGCATCTAGAGCACGGAACATCAAATTTGATCGTGCAATTAAATCTTATGATTTTGATGAAAATATTGATGAACCTTGCATGTATAAGAGGCGCAATGAAAATGCTGTAGCTTTTATGGTTCTGTATGTGGAAGATATCCTACCTATTGGAAATAATGTGGGGATGTTATCATCTATCAAGGTTTGACTTTCTACTCAATTTCAAATGAAGGATTTAGGAGATGCTAGTTACGTTCTAGGCATCAAGCTTATGCGAGATCGTAAGAATAGAAGGCTAGCCCTATCTCAAGTTTCATTTATTGAGAAGATATTGGTCTGGTTTAACATGCAAAACTCTAAGAAGGCCTCATTACCTTCTAGACGTGGAGTTTACCTATCTCATGATCAATGTCCTAAAACACCTGAGGAGATAGAGAACACAAAACGAGTTCCTTTTGCTTTGACAATTGAAAGCCTCATGTATGCAATGTTATGTATTAGACCAGATATCTACTTTGCTATTGGCATGGTTAGTAGATATCAGTAAAACCTTGGACTGACACATTAGGCCGCAGTTAAGCATATATTCAAGTTCCTGCAAGGGACTAAGGATTATGTGCTAAAATACTATGCAGATGATCTAACCCCACTAGCTTATGCAAACTCAGATTTCCAGTCCGACAGAGATTCCAGGAATTCTACTTCGGGATATGTTTTCACTCTATTAGGGGGAGCTATTTCATGGAAAAATGTGAAGTAAATTTGTATTACTGACTTTACCATAGAGGCCAAGTATGTAGTAGCATCTGAGGCTGCAAAAGAGGCAGTATGGCTAAGAAAGTTCCTTTTAGACCTAGAGGTTGTGCCGGCAGCTCATAGGCTGATAACATTGTATTGCAGCAACAACAGTGCTGTTTCACAGTGTAAAGAGCATAGCAATCACAAAAAGGGTAAACATGTTGAACGAAAATATCATTTGATTTGTGAGTTAATCCAAAGAAGAGATGTTGTAGTTGAAAAGATCGCTTCAGTGGAAAATCTGGCAGACCCATTTATAAAGACTCTTCTAGAGAAACTGTTTACCACACATTTGGAGTCTATAGGTATTAGGTTGTATAAAAGTGATCTTTAGTACAAGTGGGAGATTGTTAGGATTAGTATACTCTAAAGCTTACTTGTATATAACATTTTGGATATTAAACAATGTGTAATCATTTTGTTAAATGGCATTATGAGTTTCTTACCTATTATCTCTAGCATGTTTTATTGACATATGTATAAAGGCCCTTTGACTTGAACTAAAGACTTGGGTACACAGTGAGGCTGGAGGTGCAATAGGTCCAAGTCTAGATTTAGTCACGTCATAAATTGAGTCTGTAACCGAATATTAGTGTTGGGCACTCTACTGAGATAAGGTTATATAGAGCAAGTCTCCTCATTGAGGGTAATCTATCTAGGTCATTGAAGGACTTTTTCGATTTGTCTCGATAGTATGTGTGTCACGTATTAGAGAAGACATTGTAAGTATGTTTTCTAGGGACGTACTATCAAAGAAAGAAAACAAGATACTCACTGTTACTAAATGATCATTGCTCTTAATCTTGAGCATATTTGGATAAACTAATGAAGTTAGGGTTTCGTACTTTGATTCATTTTGGGTCATATCTTACTTTATTAGGATCAATAGCCTTATGTGTAAAGTGCCAAGTTTTAATGAATTAGCACATGCATATGCAGTATGGAATCTATGTGCCCATTTTGGGATTGTCCAAATTTTTATCATCTGAATCTAGATCTAGTGATACTATCGTTATAGGTGTATTGGTCATATGGCTTGAAGGTCACTCCCGAAATCAAGAGATTTCCTGACTAAGGATGGTTGGTAATAGGACAAAAGACCCAAAAGAAAAGATACAGCAAAGAGGTGATAGTACACAGGCCAAATGACTGGTCTTAGTTGTGGGTATACATAGAGGGGCATTATGATCGGTTATTTAGTAGGTCAAGGACAAAGTTCACATTCTTTTGTGATAAGCTTTTGGATAATAGCAATTATTCTTGGAGTGCAACTTTGATCTTATGGTGGAATAGATCAGAGTTAAAAATAATTATTATTATGTTGCCTAGATCGGGCAAGGACATTTTTTTATTATTTTTGGAAGCCAAGGTTAATTGTGTCTTCTTGGTCCCTTTCCTAGTTGAAATGACTTTGAAAGAATAAATTCCATATTGTGGTAGTACCCTTACTAGGCCAAAGCTTGGAATTGGGTCTGAGCTTTCTTTAGAGTCCAAGACAACCTAATTAGGTTTGGATAGTTTCTTATTAGACTTGGGCCTCTATATGGATTATGGACTATGTGTTGGGCTTGGATTGTGGGCTTGGCCTAATCTTCTAAGACAAATGCTAAAAAGTTACTAAAAGAAAAATTCAAATTGTACAAGTAACTTCCATGACATGTGGCAAATATTTGCTACTAGGAAAAAGTTTCCCACATGAAAAGTTTACAAGGTTTAGGTGCCAAACTTTTCCTATAAATAGGCAAGACCTTAAACTATTCCTAGCATAAAAAAATTTGTAGTTGATCTCTTCCATTTTGGCAAGAGAATACTACAACACATAGTTCACATTTATTATGTGGTTTTTTTTGCTATAGATTTTCAAGAGCATATTATTTTGCTTCTTCCCACATAAAAGGCTATTCTCTTAAAATAAGTCTCTTTAACCATAAGAAAGAAGACTAGGGACTTGCATATTGCGACACCCTTATAGTAAAATTTTTTGGTGGCCTTGTTCGTGAGGGGGAACAAAGCTTGTTATGGTTTTAGCTTCATCAAAGGCCCCACGCTTCAAGAGGTTAGCTTTGCATATATTGCAAATACTAGTTATGCTCCATATGTTCTTAAGAATGTTCTTGTGTATGTTATGTGGTTATTTTATTTTCTTAGCATGTTTTCTTGGTAGAATTTTTTGAAAATATGGACTAGGATTGACGACATGTAATATTATCGATCCTACAAGCATAGCCAACATATTAGGCTTAATCTCAAAGTTCGTCTCCCCTAAACCTAGAATTTGAATAGCCACATTAGGCTCAAAGGCTTCAGGGAGAAAGAATTTCCTAAGAGTGGGTTCATCATCTATAGGTAGATCTGGCCTACGGGGTTTTCGTCTAAAATGATCTTGGGCTTGATTGTCATGGTGATCATGAGGTGGAATGGGATTCATTAGGGGAATAGGAGGATTTGAAGGATGATTTGGATCGGCCATCTCCTCAAGAAGAACTCCTAAATTTCTAAAATGTCTAGCAATTCTATCGGGTTCGGGATTAAGAGGAACTAGGGGATTTCTAAGGGATCTCCTACCAAGCATGCATTAACTATCCTAACTCTGGCCATTTCAACCCCCGAAACTTCAATATTCCTAAAACTGCAGCAAATAAACCACAATCCTAAAAAGTTTACTAAAAACAAAACAAAGGCAAAAATAAATAAACAAGAACTGAAGCAAGATAATGTAAACAATAAACAAGATAAGCAAGAACTAAACAAACTATAAAGGAAAAACAAGAAAAACAAATAAAGCAACGACCAAAACACACAAGCAAAGAATGCAAACCACCGTGCCTCCCGGTAACAATGCCAAGAACTTGATAGTCGTGTCTCAAGTGTAAGCTCTAAAGACCAACAAGTGCACAGATCGATGCAGTGTGGTGTGTGCAAGAACAGGTGTCAAACCATAGGGAGGTTATGTTGTGGGATGGATTCTATGTGTGTGTCCTAGAGAATGCCAAAAAGGAAACTTAAACTAACTATTTTTGGTGTTTTTTTGGATGGTCAGGAGCTCTAACTAAAGTAAATAAAACTACACTATGGGAATGTAAAATATAGAGACAAGCTATCTAGAAAGAACTAACAAATGGAAAAGGTTAGGGTGACATCTACTTGTTAATGGGTGATCCTAGACTCTAATACTCTGGGATTACATGGAATGGCTTAATCATTAATTGTTGTTTTACTAGGTTGCTCAGTTAATATCCTCATTTCTCCCTAGGACTCAGTGCGGGTCCATCCCTAGGTGGCGCCTCCTAGAGCTGTAGCGTGGTCCTTATGACCTGGGGCCTTAAGAGTGACTAACTAGCTTCCTAGGTGACCTAGAACAAACCTACCCTAGTACCTAAGTCATTGGCTAGATTTAAAGCCAAGACGTAGTGTTGTTAAAGTCGACTAAATCTACCTGGAAACCTATTTGCTGGATTTAAAGCCAAAGGAGACTGGATTTAGACTAGCCTTTAATTATGCTTCGTCATTCTACGATCACAATAGCGAGATTTGACCTCTTAATGCATTCATACATGTTCTAAGCCAAGGTGCTCGTGAATAATGGGATCTATTCGACTACCAAACGTCGCCATGCTTAGATTACACCATTAAAAGCATTTTTGAACAAATATGTATGCAATGTTGATGTCATATTTACTACCAGGCATGCAAACATACACATGGACATGAATATAAGCATTACCCACTTCATAAGATCCACACATAAACACATAGACATGATTATAGAATAGACTAGAGGTATTTAGTAGCAAATAGACTTCAATTTATACATATGCAACTCTCATAGGTATATTATCGAACACCTGGACATGTATTGAGTAATAGCCATTGAAACAACAAAAACATAGCATATGTATATACATTAAGCCGTTGAATCCCATAATATAAAGGCATAGAGTCAACCTATTACACAAGTGTCATCATCTTAAACAAATCTAGTCAAACATAATATAATAGAGGATGAAAGAGAGAATAGAAAACTCTCCTTCCATCCTAGCAATTCTTGTACAAAATCCTTGAGTAGACTTCAATCCAAGTTGTGGGTGCAAATATCTTAAGAGGGGGGGGGGTGAATTAAGATATTAATACTAAATTTCGTTTTTAAAATTTACAGAAAATTTACAACTCTAACAAGCAATATATCAAACACTATATAGGCAAGGTAATAAGAAAGAAATTAAAAGCAAGGAGAAGAGAGACAAACGATTTTTAGGTGGTTCGGCCAAGCCTACGTCCACCGCCCAAGGAATCTCCCCTTAGGACTTCAAGGATCTCCACTAAAATGCTTCTTCAAAACTTGGTGAAGCACAAACCAAGATTTTTACAACCTCTTTGAAGTCTCACTTCAAAGAACCCAAGAGACTTTCTCTATAGGATTTCCTCACACTTTTACAAGCTACAATGGATATATCTCACAATGAATAAAGCTCTCAAAGTGTGAATACTCAAGAATGAAAAGAGATTGGATCTGAAAATTTCCTCAAGAAGAGAAAATAATAAGCTCTTGAAAGCTCAATATATTGCAAGAATGGCTCAAGAAGTATTGAATGATGATAAAAGCTTTTGCACACTTCAATTGATTGATTAGAACTTGTATTTGAATGTGTATTTATAGAGATTTTAGGGTTAGGGATTTGGTAGGTGAAGGAAGATTGAAAATCTCGGCCAGAACGGTAAGAAACGGCTAGTGCATTTATTACAGCCCCCGTTCAGCCGGTCGACCGGCTTGGTCGTCCGGCTTGCCCTTCTCCTTCTCTGACTAGGCCGGACGCCTTAGCCATTCGACCGGCTAGGGGGTCCGGCCACTTCAGAATGTGAAATAAAGCCAGATTTTTTTAGAAAAACAAGCTCAAGTGTATTTTCACAACTCCAAGTAATTTTGAATAAATATGTAAACGCATGTTGTGAATGAAAACACCCCAAAAACTCATTTTGTCTCAATGTGTGTATTCAAATACTTTTGTGCATATTTTAAAAGTGCAAGACTTGAGAAAAATTTTGCAATGATAAGGAAGAATGTTTTGAGCCAAGTCTATACAGTATATGGGCATTTCACAAGAAGAGCAAGAAGAAAAAAAATAAATCCGGTATCCCTTATGTCTTCTCTTCTCCTCCTTATGCCTTCTTATCTTTTCTCTTCTTCAAATGATCCTTTATGCATATCTTCATATTTTCCAAGCTTCATATAATATCTCATTTCACAAGAAGCTGTTTAATCAAATAATGGATATACATATTTTCATCATCAAAATCAATAAAGAATATTTAGCTAACACAAGTGTTTAAAACCCTTTAAATGAGCTTAAAACAAGGTTGGTGAAAGAGGAATTATGGTTTGGGTGATGGGTGTGAAAGAATATTTCTTATTTCTTTTATAAAATGACCAAAAACGGACTTATATAGCTAATTTCTACTACTATTGGGATACTTAACCGGAGCACGGGTACCGAGGGGCTTCTATTCCGGTAGTAGGAACTAGCTTTATGTTTTTGGTGGAATAGTCAACCAGTGCACTAGTACTTTGAAGCCAGAGCTCCGGTAGTGCCTCTTTGCTCTCTTTTGGCTTTGTTTTAGCTCCGTTTTGGTTCCGGTTGTCTTGACCTTTGTCTGGAAGCCTCCAAACTTGATTTTCTTCCACTTTTCATCTTCAATTTTGCTTCCGAACCTTGCTCAAACCATCTCTATCTTCATTGATCTTCAAACAATCATCAATCTCGCCTATAACATCCAAAACAAGCCATTAATGTAACATTTACCTTTTAAACTCAACTATGTATAGTTGTATATGCTTAAGCCTATACCTAGCACAAGTACTACACTAATGCAACTATTTAAGCTCAATACACCTAAATATAGACAAATAACAATTCAAACACACACAAAAACACAACACATCAATGAGTTATCCCTACACATACTCCTACGGGTTGGAGAGTTTGTATTGACTATAGAAATGTTGATGTGTCATGTTTTTATGTGCATTTATGTTGTTATTTGCCTATGTTTAAGAAGTGTTAAGTGCTCATGAAGATGCATTAGTGTAGTACTTATGTTAAGAATACGCTTAAGCGTAAACAATTATACATATTGAGTTTAAGAGACAATTGCTACACTAATTGCTTGTTTTTAATGATTTAGGTGAACTTTGGGTTAAGATCGAGCCTAGATGATGAAAATGGAAGATGCACGGGTCGAGGGGAGAAGATCGAAAGCCAAAAAGACGAAGAATGGAGGAAAAAAAGTTAGTTGGACGACCTAGAAGAAAAGCTGGTTGACCGGCCATTCCAGAAAGCAATAAAAAATTGCCGGTCGAGTTCCTCCTTTAGCCGGTCGACCGGCCACTCCAGAGAGCTACCAATAAAAGTCGGCCGACTATGCCTTCAGAGTCGGTCAATCGGCAATGCATAGTGTTGATATATTTAAAAAGAGCTTAATTTTCAGACTAGGGGGAATTTTGAGAGAAAGATTGAGAGACTCATCACACACTTCACACCTACATCTCACATACTTAACCCTAGTTTTCACACACATCCCACACACTCTCTCACACATTTATCACCTTGAAGCAAGTGGATTTGGAGGGCTTTATACATTTGGATTCAAGTTTGCTCAATAGCTTTGTACAAATTAGCTAAGATGAAAGGGAAGCTTCATAATCTCTCTTTCATTCTATTTCCTGTTATGATTAAGTAGACTTGTGTAGGGTAATTTAGCTTATGTAATGAGTTAACCATATACTCTTATGATATGGGATTTGATGGTTGAATATATACATGTTTTGATTTTCTTGTTAAATGGTTATCTTCTCATTCATGTCTAAGTGTTTGAAAAAATGCCTAGATGAGTAGCATGTGTATAAATTGAAGTCTATTTGTTACTACACACATCTAATCCATGTTATAATCATGTCTATATGTTTATATATTAATGCTATGAAGTGGGTAATGCTTATATTCATGTCTATATGCATATTTGCACGCGTAGTAGTGTAACGCATACATGTTGGTTGTTAATCACTTCTAACGGTGTAATCTGAGCATGGCAACGTTGGGTAGTTGAATAGATCCTCTTATTCGCGAACACCTTGGCCAAGAACATGTATGAATGTACTAGCAAGTCAAATCCCACTGTAGTGACCTTAGAATGACGGGAAGTAATTTATGGCTACCTTAGACCGAGTCTCCTTTGGCTTTAAACCCAGCCAATAGGTTTCAAGACAGGTTTAGTCGACCTTAGCAACACTAGATCTTGGCTTTAAATCTAGCCAATGGTTTAGATACTAGGGTAGGTTCATTCTGAGTCACCTAGGAAGTTAATTGGTCACTCTTAAGGCCTTAGGTCATAAAGACCACGCCGTAGCTCTAGAAGGCACCACCTAAGAACGGACCCGCACCGAGTCCTGAGGGGAAATTAGGACACTAATTTAGCAACCTAATTCAGAGCAATTACTAAAGTAAGCCATCATTCTTTAATCCCATAGCATCTGAGTATAGAATCACCTATTCATAAGTTGAAGTTACCCTAACACCTTTGCATTTGTTAGTTCCCTCTAGATTAGCTTGTTTCCCCATTTTACATTCCCATAGTTTAGTTTAATCTTCTCTAGCTAATCTCCCAATCATCGAAAAACTCCAAAAAAATAGTTAGTTTAGGTTTCTTTTTAGGCATTCTCTAGGACACACCCATAGAATCAATCCCACAACATAGCCTCTCTGTGGTTCGACACCCATTCTCGCAGACATGACACTGCATCTATCCGTGTGCTTACGGGTCTTTAGAGCTTGCACTCAAAAGACACATCAAGTTCTTGGCGCTGTTGCTGGGGAGGCACGGTGGTTTGCATTCTTTGCTTGTGTTCTTGATAATTGCTTATCTTGTTTTCTTGCTTTTTCTTTAAAGTTTGTTTAGTTTTTGCTTATCTTGTCTACTATTTATATTATCTTGCTTTAGTTCTTGTTTATCTATTTCTAGGATTTTAGTAGACTTTCTAGGATTTTGGTTTATTTGCTGTAGTTTTAGGAATATTGTAGTTTTCGGGGGTTGAAGTGGTTGGACTTAGGATAGTTTGTACATGCTTGGTAGGAGATCCCTTAGAAATCCCCTAGTTCCTCTTAATCTTGAACCCGATAGAATTGCAAGACATTTTAGGAATTTAGGAGATCTTCTTGAGGAGATGGCCGATCCCAATCTGTTAGGATTAGTATGCCCTAAAGCTCACTTATACATGACATTTTGGATGTTAAACAATGTATAATCATTTTTGTTAAATAGCGTTATGAGTTTCTTACATATTATCTCTGTTATGTTTTATTGATACATGTATAAAGGTCCTTTGACTTGAACTAATGACTTAGGTGCATAGTGAGGCTAGACGCACAATAGGTCCGAGTCTAGATTTAGTCACGTCATAAATTAAATCCATAACTGAATAGTAGTGTTGGGTACTCTACTGGGATAAGGTTATATTAAGCAAGTCTCCTCTTTAAGGGAGATCTACTTAAGTCATTGGAGGACTTTCCAAATTTGTGTCAATAGTACATGTGTCACGTATTGGACAGGACCATTGTGAGTATGTTTTCTATAGACGTACTATCAAAGAAAGAAAACAAGACACTCACTACTACTAAATGATTATTGATCTTAATCTTGAGTATATGTGGATGAACTAATTAAGTTAAGATTTGGTACTTTGATTCACTGTGGGTGAGATCTTACTTTATTAAGATCAACAGCCTTGTGCATTAAGTGCTAATTTCTAATTAATTGGAGCATGCATATGCATATATAGAATCTATGTGCCCCCTTTGGGATTGTCCAAATTTATCATCCAAATCTAGGTCTGTGATACTACCTTTATAGGTGCATCGATCATATGGCTTAAGGGTCGCTCCCGAGATCACGAGATTCCATGACCAAGGATGGTTGGCAATAGGACAAGAAACCCAACGAAAAAGATACATCTGAGGAGGTGATAGTACACAGGCCAAAGGACTAGTCTTAGATGTGGGTATACATAGAGGGCCATTATGGTCGGTTATTTAGCAGGTCAACAACAAAGTTCACATTCTTTTATGATTAGCTTCTAGGTAATAGCAATTATTCTTGGAGTGCAACTTTGATCTTATGGTGAATAGATTGGAGTTAAAAATAATTATTATGTTGCCTAGATCGGGCAAGGACATTTTTAATTATTTTTGGAAGCCAAGTTTAATTGTGTCTTCTTGGTCCTTTCCCTAGTTGAGATGACTTTGAGAGAGTAATATTGAAAGTGCGAATTCCATATTGTGGTAGTAGCCTTTTTGGGTCAATGTTTGAAATTGGGTTTGGGCTTTCTTTAGAGTCTAAGATAACCTAGTTAGGCTAGGATGGTTTCCTATTAGGCTTGGGCCTCCACATGAATTATGGATTATGTGTTAGACTTGGATGATGGGCTTTGCCCAAGTCTTCCAAAACAAGTGGACAACTCGCACAAGTCTTCCAAGACAAGTGGACAACTTGCAAAAGACTAGCAAAAACAAGTGGGCAACTTGCATAAGTCTTCCAAGACAAGTGGACAAGTTGCATAAAGGAAATTACTACATGGAAATTTTCTCCCACATGGAAAGATTAGCAACTTGGGGTGCCAAGGTTCTCTCTATAAATAGACAAGACCTTACACCTTTTATGCAATCCTCTTTGTAGTCAATTTCTTCCTCTTTGATAAGAAAATACTACAACACATAGTACACACCTATTGTTTGATTTTTGCTCTAGTTTTCAAGAGCATATTATTTTGCTTCTTCCTACACAAGAGGCTATTCTCTTAAGATAAGTCTCTTCAATCATAGGGAAGAAGGCTAGAGAGTTGCCTATTAGGACACCCTTATAGTAAATTTTTGGTGGCCTTGTTCGTGAGTAAAAACAAAGCTCGTAAAGGTTATAGCTTCATCAAAGGCCCTACACTTCAAGAGGTTAGCTTTACATATTTTGCAAATACTAGTTATGTTCTATATCTTCTTAAGCATGTTCTTGTGTGTGTTATGTGGAGATATTGCTTTCCTAGTATTTTTTTCTTAGTTCAATTTTTGAAAATATGGACTAAGATGCACCACACTTAATAATACCAATCCTACAATTGGTATCAAACTAGGTTCACAAACAACATGCTTAAACTATGCAAGAATACTGTATTTGCGTAAATATGTTAGTCATCTTGTGAGTGGCAAGATTAGAAAATCTTGTGTTGCATATACTTATGGTTTTATGCTTGTATATGCAGGCTATATAAAAATCCCCTTGATGGTTCGTATGTATGCATGATAGAGTTTCATGTACAGTTAACAAAGCTTGGCCATAGGCAATTTCATGTATTAATATTTATGGTCGTTACTTGAAGTTTCATTTAAAAAGAAGCACAGGATGTTTTGATATCCTTGTAATGTTTCTTTATAAAGCTTGTATTAGCAATAGCAAAGTGTAATCTTTAAAGACCAAGGAGAAAAAACAAGAAAATAGCATGGAGAAACACTTTGCCAGGTGAGCTTGTCGGTCGACCGGCTTAGTTAACCGGCCACTCTAGAGGGCAAAAATTCTTGAAGCAACTGGAGCCGATAGACCGGCTCCTATTGACAGTTGACCGACTGAGGCAGAAAAAGCTACTAAGTGTGCTGTTTTGTTGAAGATTATAGGGAGCCATCAAAGAGGGATTCTAATGTATTTTGGTGGATGTTTATAATGCATTTATATATGTTTTAACATATTTTCATGAGTATGATTGCCACCTAGAAATATGTCCACTCATTAGGGTCTACTAAAAATTGGTCAAACCAATGAGTTGATTCTCAAAGATAGTTAAGTTTATGAGAATGGCTTAGACAAGATAATTGTAAGCGACTATGTCTAAAGATGCCATGCAATCTCATGACAACATTAAAAAAAACTTAACTTGAGATTTACAAATAGATATCAACCTAAGGGTCTATGTACCCAGATTTAGGCAAGTAATCTACTATGGTATTGCAATGTTTTAGTAACACAAAGGGGATTCGCAACAACTAAAGGTTTTTGCAAATCCAATGCATGTTCAGATCTAAAATAAAAGCAAGAATACCAAAAATAGAGAAAACCCTTATGTTAAAATATTGAGTGGGAGAGGGGACTGGAAATGCCTCACGGCTTTCCATATCCAATTCACGCTAATGATAAATGTCATTAACATCCCCATCAGAAGGTGACACTTTATCTAGATTTAACAAGGTGAAACATAAAATGCTTATTCAAAAGGGTATTAGTAAGTTCGGGCATGCCATCGGTGGAGTTCTTTACTAAAGATCACCTTACGCAACATTGATTAAAATCACTACCTCATTAGAGGGCTTAAATCAAGAATGCTACGGGGAATAAACATTAGGAATGGGTGTACACTCAACTTAAATGGTAGGTTTGGCTATCATATCGATAGAGTTCGCTACTAGATTTAAGAAGCCAAACAAAAAAGTGATTGAATTATTCAATTGGATCATATCCAGATAATTGTTAATTCAAATAAGCGTGGTGCTTATCTTAACGTTCATAAGTTCAGCCATCCCATCGGTGGAGTACTAGTGAGAACGTTGAGACACTGTTACGTCAAGTAGTTTAAAGGGTTGATCTACTCAAAAGCAAATGATGTAAAAAGTACTTGTGTGTTTTATTTTCCAAAGACAGCATACATATTATACATGCATCAATTTTATACATATTATGATTATATTTTTGCATTTAGAAAAATGTATTCGTTCAGTCTACTAGCTAAAATTCTCAAAGAGCACAAGCTCACTGGATCGAATTTTGGGGACTAGGAACGAAACTTGGACATAATACTCACCACAGAAGAATACAAGTATGTCCTAACAACTCCTTGTCCTGTTGTGAGGGCTAACTCTTCTGAAACCCAGAAAGATACTGAGGCAAGATGGCAGAAAGCCAATAATATGGCCAAGTGGTATATGATGGCTTCTATGTCAGATTTTTTGTAGAGCAAGCATCATCATATGGAAACTACAAAAGAAATCATGACCTCACTGTCTAGTATGTTTGCTAATAAGAGCAGGCCCGCAAGGCAAGGTGCTCTTTGAGAAATTATGAATTAAAGAATGGCAGAAAAAGCATTTGTTAGGGAGCATATGCTCAAAATGATGGATTACTTCAATACTGCCAAGATCCTAGGAGTAAACATAGATGAACAGTCAAAGGTAGACATGATTTTGGAGACTCTACCGTTATCCTATACCTAGTTCAAGCTCAATTATAATATGAGCAAGATTAACATGGATATGATGGAATTAATGAAAGAGCTCCTAGCTGTAGAAGCCATAATGAGAAATAAAGGCCATATAAATATAGTTCAAGCATCTACTTCTGGACTTAACCCGATAGAGAGAAAGTTTAAAGAAAAAGAGAAGCAAAAACATGGTCATGGGAAAAAAGAAGAGAAATGGTAAATCGCCCAGACAATTAACAGGTGAAAAGTCCAAGGACAAATGCTTTAAATGTGGCCTAAAAGGACACTGGAAAAAGAATTGCCCGATGTACTTGGCACGAGACCAGATAGGTACACCTTTTTTATTCTACATTGAAACCTACTTAGTGGTTAATTCTACTGATTCTTGGATTATAGACTCTGGAGCCACTAACCACATTTGCAATTCTTTGCATTGGTTTTAAGGAATGAAGAAACTAGCTAAAGGGGAGTTTGGTTTGAGGTTGGGTAATAGAGCAAAAGTATGGGCTGCTGCAATGGGAGGAATGTGCTTAAATTTTTCATGTAATAGGAAGTTATTTTTAAACAACATTTATTATGTTTCGGATGTACAAAAAAACCTTATTTCTATTTTGTAATTAATATTAGATGGTTTTTGCATTAATTTCCATTCTGGTGTTGATATCAGTAGAGATGGAAATATTATTTGTTCTTATAGCATGCATGATAACTTGTTCTATATAAAACCTATTATAAACTCACTGCATAATGTAGAAAAAACTAATTCCCGAAAAAGGAAGGTTTCTTCGGCCAATAATACTTATCTTTGGCACCTACGCTTAGGACATATTATTCTAAAGCAAATTCGAAGATTAGTCGAGGATGGGCATCTTAGCTCATTAGATCTCGATGATCTATCTCTGTGTGAATCTTGTCTCAAAGGGAAGATGACTAAATGGTCATTTTCTTCTAAAGGAGAAAGGGCCAAAGAAGTATTGGAATTGGTTCACACTGATGTATGTGGTCCTATGAGCAAACCAGCACAAGGACATTATGAGTATTCATTACTTTTACTGATTATTACTCTAGGTATGGATATGTATATCTGATGCGACTTAAGTTTGAATCTATTGAGAAATTCAAAGAGTTCAAAGTTGAGGTGGAGCAGAAATTAGATAAACATATCAAAGCCCTTCGGTATAATTGAGATGGCGAATACCTCTCAGGTGAGTTTAGAGACTATCTTACACAAGAAGGGATAGTGTCTCAATTGACTGCACTAGGGACTTTAAAGCGAAATGGTGTAGCAGAGAGAAGAAATCATACCGTATTAGATATGGTTGAATCAATGATGAGTCATGCATCATTACCTTTATCTTTTTGGGCATATGCCTTAAAAACAGTAGCATACCTTGGTACCATCTCAATCAGTACCTAGGACACCTCAAGAAATGTGGATTGGGCGTAAGCCTAGTTTAAATCATATTCACATTTGGGGATGTCCAGCTTATGTACCAAATAGTAATGCTTCAAAATTGTAACCAAGATCTGAGTTATGCTATTTTATTAGATATCCTAAGGGAACTAGAGATGGGATCTTTTATAATCCTAAGGAGCAAAAGGTGTTTATAAGCACCCATTCTAGATACTTAGAGAATGACGAAATGGTCTAAAAACTACCAGATTCTGAAGTTGTTCTAGATGAGATTTCACAAGAATCTCCAATAACACCTGTGGTAACTGTGAATGAAAAAGAACAGCACATTACACCTAATATATCAGAGTCTTGTCATAGTGGAAGGATATCCAGACCTTCTAATAGATACTATAGAGAGTTCTTTCAGACTTCTTTAGAGAGTCAGGTGGTGGATCCCATAAGTTATGATGAAGCAGTTTCTGACATAGATGTCGACCAATGGCATAAGGTAATGGAATCAGAGTTAGAATCTATGTATTCTAACAAAGTCTAGGATTTTGTAGTTGCACTTAAATGAGTAAAACCTATAGGGTGCAGAGGGGTCTATAAGAGGAAAAGAAGAGTTGATGAAAAGGTTGAAACCTTTAAAGATAGGTTGGTGGCGAAAGGTTATACTTATAAAGAAGGGATCGATTATGAAGAAACTTTCTTATCAGTAGCCATGCTTAAATCCATTAGAATACTCTTAGCCATCGCTTGTCATTATGACTATGAGATATGGCAAATGGACGTCAAGACAGCCTTTTTTAATAGGGAACTTGACGAGACCATTTACATGAAATAACTAGATGGATACATTACTAAAGGCCAAGAACATATGGTTTCTAAATTAAAAAATTCCATTCATGGACTAAAATAGGCATCTAGAGCATGGAACATCAAATTTGATCGTGTAATTAAATCTTATGGTTTTGATCAAAATATTGATACCTTGCGTGTATAAAAGGCGCATGGAAATGCTGTGGCTTTTTTGGTTCTGTATATGCATGATATCTTAATAATTGGAAATGATGTAGGGATGTTATCATCCATCAAGTTTTGGCTATTTACTCAATTTCAGATGAAGAATTTAGAAGAAGCTAGTTATATTCTAGGCATCAAGCTTATGAGAGATCGTAAGAATAGAAGGCTAGCCCTATCTCAAGCTTCATTTATTGAGAAGATGTTAGTCAGGTTTAACTCACAAAACTCTAAGAAGGCCTCATTACCTTCTAGACATGGAGTTTATCTATCTCGGGATCAA
Organism: Cordia subcordata; assembly: GCA_028554755.1. Classification (NCBI taxonomy): domain Eukaryota; kingdom Viridiplantae; phylum Streptophyta; class Magnoliopsida; order Boraginales; family Cordiaceae; genus Cordia; species Cordia subcordata. The sequence continues at coordinate 10,636,475 of JAPTOF010000021.1, read as the reverse complement.
TATCCTAAAACACTTGAGGAGATAGAACGCATGAAGCGAGTTCCTTATGCTTCGGTAGTTGGAAGCCTCATGTATGCCACGTTATGTACTAGACCAAATATTTGCTTTGTTGTTGGCATGGTTAGTAGATATCAATCAAACCCTAGACTGGCACATTGGGTTGGAGTTAAGCATATATTCAAATTCCTGCAAGGAACTAACAATTATGTGTTGGAATACCGTGCAGATGATCCAATGCCATTAGCCAATACAGACTCGAATTTCCAATCCGACGGAGATTCCAGAAAGTCCACTTCTGGATATGTTTTCACTCTGTTAGGAGGAGCTATTTCATGGAGAAGTGTGAAGTAAAATTGTATTGCTGACTCTACCATCGAGGCAAGTATGTCGCAGCATCTGAGGCTGTGAAAGAGGCAGTATGGCTAAGAAAACTCCTGTTAGACCTAGAGGTTGTGCCAACAGCTCACAGACCAATAACGTTGTATTGCGACAACAATGGTGCTGTTTCACAGTGCAAAGAGCCCAGGAATCACAAAAAGAGTAAACACATTGAACGGAAATATCATTTGATCCGTGAGTTTATCCAGAAAGAAGATGTGGTAGTTGAAAATATAGCTTCAGCGGAAAATCTAACGGACCCATTTACCAAGACTCTTTCAAAGAAAGTGTTTGCCTCACATTTAAAGTCTTTAGGTATTAGGCTTTGCAAAAGTGATCTTTATTGGAAGTGGGAGATTGTTAGGATTAGTATGCCCTAAAGCTCACTTGTACCTGACATTTTGGTTATGAAACAATGTATAATCATTTTTTATTAAATGGCTTTTTGAGTTTCTTGCATACTGTCTATGTTATGTTTTATTCATGCATGTATAAAGGTCCTTTGACTTGAACTAATGACTTGGGTGTATAGTGAGGCTGGATGCACAGTAGGTCTAAGTCTAGATTTAGTCATGTCATTAAATTGAATTCATAACTAAATAGTAGTGTGGGGCACTCAACTGGGATAAGGTTATATTGAGCAAGTCTCCTCTTTGAAGGTGATCTACCTAGGTCACTGGAGGACTTTTCAGATTTATCTCAATAGTATATGTGTTACATATTGGATAGGACCATTGTGAGTATGTTTTCTAGAGACATACTATCAAAGAATGAAAACAAGACATTTGCTGCTACTAAATGATCATTGCTGTTAATCTTGAGTATATGTGGATTAACTAATGAAGTTAGAGTTTGGTACTTTGATTCATTGTGGGTAAGATTGTACTTTATTAGGATCAATAGCCTTGTGTATTGAGTGCTAAGTTCTAATTAATTAGAACATACGTCTGCAAAATGGAATCTATATGCCCTCTTTGGGATTGTCCAAATTTATCATCCGAATCTAGATCTAGTGATACTACCTTTATAGGTGTGTTGGTCATATGGCTTGAGGGTCGCTCTCGAGATCAAGAGATTCCATGACCAAGGATGGTTGGCAATCGGATAAGAAACCCAACGAAAAAGATACAGCTAAGGAAGTAATAGTATACAAGCTAAATGATCGGTCTTAGCTGGGGGTATACATAGAGGGCCATTATGGTCGGTTATTTAGTAGGCCAAAGACAAAGTTCACATTCTTTTGTGATAAGCTTTTCAGTAATAGCAAGTATTCTTAGAGTGCAACTTTGATCTTATGGTGGAATAGATCAGAGTCAAAAATAATTATTATGTCGCCTAGATCGAGCAAGGACATTTTTTATTATTTTTGGAAGCCAAGGTTAATTGTGTCTTCTTGGTCCCTTTCCTAGTTGAAATGACTTTGAGAGAGTAATCTTAAAAGAGCAAATTCCATATTGTGGTAATAGCCTTATTGGGCCAAAGCTTAGAATTGGGTTTGGACTTTCTTTAGAGTCCAAGATAACCTAATTGGGCTTGGATGATTTCTTATTGGGCTTGGGCCTCCACATGAATTATGGACTATGTGCTGGGCTTGGATTGTAGGCTTAGCCCAATCTTCCAAGACACGTGCTAGAAAGTTACTACAAGAAGAATTCAAATTGTACAAGTAACTTCCATGACATATGGCAAACATTTACTACTAGGAAAAAGTTTCTCATATGGAAAGTTTACAAGGCTTAGGTGCCAAACTTTTTCTATAAATAGGCAAGACCTTAAACCATTTCTAGCATCCAAAAAATTTTGTAGTTGATCTCTTCCATTTTGGCAAGAGAATACTACAACACATAGTACACACTTATTGTGTGCTTTTTTGCTCTTGTTTTCAAGAGCATATTACTTTGCTTCTTCCCTCATAAGAGGCTATTCTCTCAAGATAAGTCTCTTCAATCATAGGGAAGAAGACTAAGGAGTTGCTTATTACGACACCCTTATAATAAATCTTTAGTGGCCTTGTTCGTGAGTAAAACAAAGCTCATGACGGATATAGCTTCATCAAAGGCCCCGCGCTTCAAGCGGTTAGCTTTACATATTTTGCAAAATACTAGTTATATTCTTTATGTTCTTAAGCATGTTCTTGTGTGTGTTATATGGTTATTTTATTTTCCTAGCATGTTTTCTTGGTAGTATTTTTGAAAATATGGACTAGGATAGACCACATGTAATATTATCTATCCTATAGATATAGGTTCCTAGCACAAGTTAGGCATCTCTTTTGGGAGGATCCTTATCTTTTCAAAGTGTGTGGAGATCAAATGATTCACAGGTGTGTGCCTAAGGATGAGATTGAGAACCTGTTGAGTATGTGTCACGACGAGGGGTATGGAGGTCATTTTAGTGGGAAGAAGACCTCTGCGAAAGTCTTGCAATGTGGATTATTTTGGCCCACTCTCTTTAGGGATGGCCAAGAATATTACAAAAAGTGTTTTAGATGTCAACAATCTGAGTCTATCTCTAGGAGAAACATGATGCCTTTAGCCCCTATCCTTCTAAGTGAATTATTTGATGTTTGGGTATGAATTTCATGGGTTCATTTCCACCTTCCTTTGGGTACCAATAAATTTTAATGGCTATTGATTATGTGTCCAAATGGGTTAAGGCTATTCCTACACACACTAATGACCATAGAGTAGTGGTTTAGTACATTAAGAAGAATATTTGCTCTAGATTTGGAGTCCCTAGGTCTTGATTAGTGATAGGGGTTTACATTTTTGCCATAGGACTTTAGAGGCCTTGTTGAGAAGATATTCAGTCACCTACAAGGTAGCTATTCCTTATCACCCGCAAGCTAGTTGACAAGTAGAGGTGCCCAATAGGAGATCAAGCACATTTTAGAGAAAACGGTTAAGCCTGATAGGAGAGATTGGTCTATTAGGCTAAATAATTCTTTGTGGGCCTACCGTACTGCCTTTAAGACTCCCATTGGTATGTCTTTGTATAGCTTGGTTTATGGGAAAGCTTGTCACTTGCTTGTAGAACTAAAGCATAAGGCTTATTGGGCAATCAAGGCCGAGCATGCGAGAAAAGAAAGCTTGACCTAGCGCAATTGGAGGAGCTTAGATTTGACGCGTATGAGAATGCTAAGCTTTATGAGGATAGGATGAAGAGAATTCATGATAAACATATTTTTAAGAAATCATTCTTTCCTTCCGATAAAGTTTGGCTATTTAACTCACGTTTGAAGCTCTTTCCAGGTAAGCTCAAGTCAAGATAGAATGGTTTGTATGAGGTGTTGGTTGCCTACCCTTCTATAGCGATCAAGACCAAGGACTTAAAGGATGGCCAAGAGTTGACTGCGAATGGGCAATGCCTGAAGCATGCATATGATCTGAGCATGGCTCTTGTGGAAGTTTTAAAGCTTTAGGGTCCTATATATAGAGGTTGAAGATGAGTTGGTATCTGCCCAGCTGACAGCATGGTGGTTAGTGCTACTAGAAAGTAACCTAGGTTCGATTTTGTGATTTTGCACTTATTTTATTTTCTTTTCTTTTCTTTTATTTATTTTTTTTGGCACCCACACCAAAGTGTTGAATCCCTATCCTTTGTCCATTAAGATACACCATTGCTCATTATTGCATAGGCCAATCCAAGCATACATAGGCAATGCTACTAACCTTGTCTTCTTTGAGTGTTTTTGGATTGTGAGGTATAGGGTTAGTAGTACGGTGATTTATCATTGGCATTGAAGAGCTTCAAAGAACACAAGGTTATATCTACCCTTTTTCCACTTGTCCTAATACATCTATCCCATCCCTACCACCCTTACTTACTTTATATTGGCTATTTGCTTGTTTTTGTGCTTTGCTTTATTTGCTTGAGGGCAAGAAAAGTTTAGGTTTGAGGGCACGTGGGTTTGGTCTTATTATTTTGTACTTTGTATAGGGTAGATTGCATTATGTGGTTAAAGATGGTGAAAATTTTTCAAATTTTAATGCATGTAGAATTGTTTATTTCTTGGTTGACTCATTGTGTTGGCTATTATGGTTAACTCAACTGATTAGTGAAGATCAGTAGCATTATAGGGAAGTGAATGGAGTGGAGAGAGAACCAAGACTTGAAAGAGATACCCTTGAAAGTTATGGGAAGTGAGGACCTTCAAGAATAACCCTTGGAGCCACCCTATAGCTTGGTAGGAAAGAGTGTTGAAAGAAAGGGTTGTTGATTTGAATGCCTCTTCCTTGATTGGTTCTTTTTGATGTGCCAAAGCCTTTCTTTTTCTTTTCTTTTTGTGTGAATACAATGCAAAGCATGAAAAATCCAAAAAAAATTGAAAAAAGCAAAAAGCTGCAAAAATATAAAAAAAGATAAAAAAGAAAAAAAGCCAATGGAACCAAAAAGTTTTGTGAATAAGTGCATAACTGACATAATGTCAACTTAGCACAAGCTATCTTCTATGTAGATATGTGAATAAGGTTTTATAAGCCATTACATTTGTATATCCTCTCATCTTTTCTTTGAGGCTTTGTGCATATTGAGGAGGCCATGTTAGTTGAGGGGGCACAAAATATCAACATCTCGAGTGAGTGAGTCAGAATCCTAGGCTTGTGGTTGATCAGCTACTTGGGAAATTTCCACAAGGAACGAGACCCTTTATGAGTAAAGGGAAGATCTGAAGAGGCTTGGGGGTCTCTCCACAATAGGAATGCTCCTTTCATGCTTCATAGACTAACTTTGATAGTGAGTCAATCCTTCAGGCAATCCATTGCATCAGCTTTGGAAATAAACTTGAGATTGGGATTGCTAGGGGACAAGTAAGGAGAAGGTTTTAGGGTGTTGATGTGTCGCGTTTTTGTGTGCATTTATGTTGTTATTTAACCATGTTGAAGGGGTGTTAAGTGCTCATGAAGATGCATTAGTGTAGTACTTCTGTTAAGAATAGGCTTAAGCGTAAACAATTGTACATATTGAGTTTAAGAGATAATTGCTACACTAATTGCTTGTTTTCAATGATTTAGGTGAACTTTAGGTTAAGATCGAGTCTGGATGATGATGGATAATGAAAATGGAAGATGCACGGGAAGAATGGAGGAAGAAAAGTCAGCCAAACGACCTAGAAGAAAAGCCGGTAAACCGACCACTCTAGAAAACAATAAAAAATTGCCAGTCAAGTTCCTCCTGGTCGACTGGCCACTCCAGAGAGCTACTAATAAAAGCTGGTCGACTGCCCCTTCAGATCCGGTCGACGGTAGCACGCAGTGCTGATATAAAAAAAAGCTCGATTCAGACTAAAGGGGGGAATTTTGAGAGAAAGATTGAAAGACTTGTCACACACTTCACACCTATATCTCACACACTTAACCCTAGTTTTCACCCACATCACACACTCTCTCATACATTTATCACCTTGAGCAAGTGGATTTAGATGGTTTCAGACATTTGGATTCAAGTTTGAAAAAGAGATTTGTACAAATTAGCTAGGATGAAAGGGAAGCTTCATAATCTCTCTTTCATTCTATTTCCTGTTATGATTGAGTAGACTTGTGTAGGGTGATTTAGCTTATGTAATGGGTTAACTATATACTCTTATGATATAGGATTTGATGGTTGAATATATACATATTTTGATTTTTTGGTTCAAATGGTTATTTTCTCATTCATGTCTAAGTGTTTGATAAAATGCCTAGATGAGTAACATGTGTATAAATTGAAGTCTATTTGTTACTAAACACATCTAATCCATGCTATAATCATCTCTATGTGTTTATATATGGATGCTATGGAGTGGGTAGTGCTTATATTCATGTCTATATGTATATTTGCATGCCTAGTAGTGAGTATGACTTCAATAATACATACATATTGGTTGTTAATCGCTTCTAATGGTGTAATCCGAGCATGACAATGTTTGGTAGTTGAATAGATCCCATTATTCATGAACACCATAGCCAAGAACATCTATGAATATGCTAGCAAGTGAAATCTCGTTGTAGTGACCTTAGAATGACAGCAAGTAATTTAGGGCTAGCTTAGGCCGAGTCTCCTTTGGCTTTAAATCCAACCAATAGGTTTCAGGATAGGTTTAGTCAACCTTAGCGAAACTAGGTCTCGGCTTTAAATCCAGCCAATGGTTTAGGTACTAGGGTAGGTTCATTCTAAGTCGCCTACGAAGCTAATTGGTCACTCTTAAGGCTCACAAGGACCACGCCGTAGCTCTAGGAGGCACCGTCTAAGGACGGACCCGTACCGAGTCCTAGGGGAAATTAGGACACTAATTCAGCAACCTAGTTAAGACCAATTACTAAAGTAAGCCATCATCCCTTAATCCCATAGCATCTGAGTATAGAATCAACCATTCATAAGTTGAAGTCACCTTAACACATTTTCATTTGTTAGTTCCCTCTAGATTAGTTTGTCCCCCACTTTCCATTCCCACAGTTTTGTTTAATTTTCCTTAGCTAGAACTCCCAACCATCCAAAATCCCAAAAATAGATAATTTAAGTTTCTTTTTAGGTATACTCTAGAATACACACATAGAATCCATCTCACAACATAGCCTCCCTATGGAATCGACCCTGCACTTGCTTACACTTTATTACACTGATCCATGCACTTGCGGGTCTTTAGAGCTTGCACTCAAGAGACGACAATCAAGCTCTTGGCGCCATAGAAGTGATGGGGGTTTGCATTTTTGCCATAGGACTTTGGAGGCCTTATTGACGAGATGTTCAATTGCCCATAAAATTGCTACCCCTTATCACCCACGAACTAGTGGATAAGTAGAAGTGTCCAATAGAGAGATCAAGCATATCTTAGAGAAAATGGTTAAGCTCGATAGGACAGATTGGTCTATTTGAATGATGCTTTGTGGGCCTACTGTAGCACTTTTAAGCCGCCCATTGGTATGTCTCAATATAGATTGGTTTATGGGGAAGCTTGTCACTTGCCAGTAGAATTTGAGTATAAGGCTTATTGGGCCATCAAGGCCTTAAACTTTAATTTGGAAAGAGTGGGTGAAAAAAGGAAGCTCAACCTAGTAGAGTTAGAGGAACTTAGATTTGAGGTGTATGAGAATGCCAAACTTTATAAGGATAGGATGAAGAGAATTCATGATAGACATATTATTAAGAAATCATTCTCTCCCTCCGATAAAGTTTGATTGTTTAAGTCACATTTGAAACTCTTTCTAGGTAAGCTCAAGTCAATACAGGATGGTCCGTATGACGTGTTGATAGGCTACCCTTCTGCAATGGTCAAGATCAAAGATTTAAAGGATGGCCGAGATGACAGTGAACCGGCAGCGCCTGAAGCATGCATATGATCCGAGCATGGCTCGTGTAGAGGTTTTAATGCTTCAAGACCATATATATGGATCTAGGTTAAATTTTGCAATTTTTCACTTGTTTCATTTTCCTTCCTTTTGTTTTCTTTCTTTTCCTTTCACCCACTCCAAAATTTTGAATCCCGATCCTTTGTCCCATAAGATACACCATTATTTATTATTGTACATGCCAATGCAAGCTTGCATAGACAATGCTACTAACCTTGTTTTCTTTGCAAGTGTTTGTGAATTGTGAGCCATAGGGTTAGTAGTACAGTTATGTATCATTGGCATGGAGAGCTTTGATGACAATGCAAGGTTGTATCTATCTTTTCTCCACTTGATCCCATATGTTTCTACCCTATCCCTATCACCCTTACTTGCTTTGTGATCCAATTTGCTTGTTCATGTGCTTTACTTTATTTGGTTGAGAACAAGCAAAGTTTAGGTTTGGGGGTGTAGGAATTTGGTCTTATTATTTTATGTTTTCCTAGGGTAGATTGCACTATTTGGTTAAAAATGGAGAAAATGTTTCAAATTTTAATGCATGTAGAGTTATTTATTTCTTGGTTGATCATTGTGTTAGCTATTGTGATTGATTCAATTGATTGTTAAATATAAAAAGCATTGTGGGGAAGTGAATGGAGTGAATTGAAAACCAAGTCTTGGAGGGGATGCCCTCGAAAGTTATGGGGAGTGAAGACCTTTAAGGGTGCCTCTTGTAGCCACCCCATGACATGGTAGGAAAAAGTGAAGGAAAAAAGGTTGTCAATGTGAGTGCCCCTTCCTTGATTGATTCTTTTTGATGTGCCTTACCCTTTCTTTTTCTTTTCTTTTTGTTATGCAATGCAAAGTATGAAAAATTTAAAAAAAGTTGAAAAAGGCAAAAACAGTGCAAAGATGAGAAAATAAGTTGAAAAATTGAAAAAGAGAAAAAGCCAAAGGCACAAAAAATTTTTGTGAATAAATGCATAAGTGACACAATATCAACTTAGCACATGCTATCATATTTGTAGATATGTGAATAAGGCTTTTATAAGCCATTACATTTGTATATTCTCTCATCTTGTCTTTGAGACTTTGTGCATGTTAGGGAGGCCATGTTAGTCGAGAGGGCACGAAATATCAACTTCCTGCATGTGTGAGTTAGAATCCTAGGCTTGTGGCAATTGGGTTACTTAGGAAGTTCCCATGAGGTTCGATGCCCTTTCTGACTTTATGCATGTTAGCGAGAATCCAAAGAGACTTAGGGATCTCTCCATAATAGGAATGCCCCATTCATACTTCTGCGACTAAACTTGATAGCAAGTCAATCCCTTAGGAAACCCTGTGCATCAACTTCAATAAATAAACTTAAGATTGGGCTTGCTTGGGAACAAGCAAGGAGAACGTTTAGGGGTGTTGATGTGTTTTGTTTGTAAGTGTGTTTGCATTGTTATTTGTCTATATTTTAGAGATGTAGCTTAAATAGTTGCATTAGTGTAGTATTTATGCTAGATATAGGCTTAAGTGTATAAAACTGTACATAGTTGAGTTTAGGAGGTAAATGCTACACTAATGGCTTGTTTTGGATATAATAGGTAGGATTGAGGATTGTTTGGAGATAAATGAATATAGAGATGGTTTTAGGAAAGGATTGGAAGCATAATTGAAGATGAAACATGGAAGAAAACCATGTTAGGAAATTTTTAGACAAAGGCCAAAGGAATCAGAAGCAAAACAAAGCTAGCCAAAAGAAAGCAAATAGGCACTATCGAAACACTAGCTGTAGAGTACCACTGCACCCCCTTTCTATTCTACCAAAAATAGAGAGCAAGCTTCTAATATCGGAATAGAGGTCCCTAGGTACTGGTGCACTGGTTAGGTGTTCTGGTAGTCGCAGAAAATTGGCTATATAGGCCCGCTTTTGACCTTTTTATGAAACAACAAGTCATATTCTTCCACACCCATTTCCCAAACCCTAATTCCTCTCGTCACCCACTTTTAACACATACATTAACACACACCTACTTAGAATCAAGTTAATTTTGGAAGATTCAAACATCATTTGGTGAAGATTTGCTCAAGTTTGTAAAGAATCAAGCAAGGATGGAAAGGGAGCTTTCTCAACCCTCTTTCATTCTCTTTTATTGTATGCTTGAGTAGATGGATTAGGGTGACTAAACTTGTGTAATGAGTTGATTGTCATACTCTTTGTTATGGGATATCATTGGCTTAAATATATGTATGTTTTGTTCTTATTTTGAAAAGCTTTATATCACTTCATGTCTATGTGTTTGATGTAATGCATGAATTAGTTATATGTATATAGATTAAGTTGTATTTATAATAGAACACTTCTAATCCTTAGATTGTGCATGTCTGCATGTCTATGTGTGTAATTATGGATAATATGAAGTGGGTTGACTCTATTCATGTCTATGTGAATATAAGACATGCCTCATAATGAATACATGCTCAATTAATGCTACATGTTGATGCTTGAATACTTCCAATAGCATAAAACAAACTTATGTGTGTATGTGTCATGAATAGGAGGTCATATTCACAATGCCTTGCCTTAGAATACATAGAACTACTCTTATTAGGTGCCAATCTACGTTAGTGTCCCTAGAATAACGGTGCATAAGTTAGGACTAGTTTAGATCAGTCCCTTGTAGCTTTAAATCCAGCTAATTGGAGTTCAGATAGGCTTAGTTAACCCTAGAAACCCTATCTCTTAGCTTTAAATCCATCTAATGGTTTAAAAACTATCGTGGGATCGTTCTAAGACACCTAAGTAACTCCCTTGTCCTTCTATGGCCCTAGGTACAAAAGGACCATGCTATAGCTCTACGTATGCATGCTTAGGAGTGGACTCGCATCGAGTCCAATGGTGTAATTAGGATACTAGTTGGTTGCTTAGTATTATATTTAGGAAGCCAATCCTCGAATCCCATAGCAAAGAGGCATAAAGTCACTTGTTCACAAGTGTATGTCACCCTATCGCCTTCCTATTGTTTTAATCCTCTAGGTTAGCTTAGTTCTTACCTCTTTCCCTTATTGCATTTATAGTATATTCCTTTTACTTTTCCCCTTAACTCCCAAAAATCCAAAAGTACAATAACATGTTAGCTTAGGTTCTTTTTTTTTAGGCTTCTACTAGAGCACACTAGCATTGAATTTCTTTCATAATTCACACCTCCCTGTGGTTCGACACCCATACTTGTACACCTTATTTTGCACGATCCGTACACTTGCGTGTCTTTTAGGGCTTGCACTCAAAAGACGTATCAATAGACAACTACTAGAGCAAGATAACAAAATAAAGTAAAAGGGACAACAGAGCAACTAGTAAAATACACAAGCAAAAAACACAAACAACCATGCCTTCCCAGCAACAGCACCAAGAACTTGATGTGCCTTAAAGGTGCAAGCCCAAAAGGTCCCGTAAGCGTACAGATCGTGCAATACAATGAGTACTAATACGGGTGCCAAACCACGGGGAGGCATGAAATGTGGAAGAATCCTATGCTAGAGTGTTCTAGAACGTGCCAAAAAAGGAACCTAAACTAAACATTTTTGTAGTTTTGGATTTTAGAGAGCTGAGGAGAAAATAAAAGGACTACTGTTAGGAGCAATGTCCTAAAGTTAGTCGTCTATTATAGATTTTGTACTAATTTATACATGAATAGTCTTACTTTTGGCCTTGCTTCATATCGTATATCTTCTCCTCAATTGTTAGATCATGACATAGTCCTTAGGATGACCCAATGGGGCTATGTGAATGAGGAATAGCCTAGTTGCCCTTAAACAAACATCTTCTCAATCCTATCATCACTAATGGGCTGGCTACTAGATGGAGCAAGGAGTGCTTGGGATTGAGAAGCACTAGTGAGCCTAGGTTGATTGACATTGTAGAAACCTGGAGGGTTAGTAGGATGGGGTCGCTGTTGGAGTAAGGCCTGGGCTAGAAATAAGGCTCATGCTGACCCTGTCTCTAAGAAAATTAACAGTGAATATCTTCTTGCCTGATTCCACCACTAAAGGGGTGGTATTGTTTTTCTAAAGCCTCCATTAATTGTTTCCAAAGAAGACAATCATAAAAAAATTGTTTTTCCTCTGAAGCTCATGAAAAAGTTTCGTCATCAGTTTATATATATTTAATGAAAAAGGAATTGCAACAATCGCAATTAGTTGGCTGCGAGCATGAAAATGCCATGATGACGGAATTTGGTAGCATTACGTTGGTGTTTGCAATGGACACGAAAATATCATAGTGATGACCAAGATAATAGATAGATGATTTTGATTTTGTTTCCTTGAGGGAAGTGGTGGCTAGGGTTGATAGTATGTAGAAGGAGAGTTAAAAATTATTTTAAAAAAAATTAAAGGAGTTTTTTGCATTTGCAGGTTTCAAAACTATGACCTTCTGTTTTCCAAATTATAATCTCCATCAATTTACCTAACCACCTGCTGGTTAGCAAATTCTATTTCATGTATCCTAAGAGATATGGAAAATATATTTTTGCATGGTTTTGAATACAGGACTTTTAAGGTGGCATTATAACATCATAACCATCTTTACTATCTGTTTCTCTAATTCAATGTTCCATACAATGACTTATGGACTTGTTATTTTGGGCTACCAGTTTAAATTAATATTGATTAATTTAAATTGACAACGGGTAATATGTGTGTATTTGGAGCATAAGTTGCATGATTTAGAATGTGCTCAAGTGCGTGTTTGGGTGCTAGTTTTATCTATTTTTAGCTTTTGAGTGCTTAATAAGTCTTATCGAGTGTTTGTGTGTTGTGTATTATTTCTTATCGTTTTACATTTATTTTATTTTTAATTTTATGTTCATTTTTTTAAAACATAATTATGATTAGAATTAGGATATTAGGAAATTACTTTTAGAACATATCCATTAGAGTTAGGGTTACTAGATTAATTTTAAGATATTAATTTAATTAGGCACAAAGGTTTTAGGACAAGAATAGGGTAGGATCTAATTTGATTATTCTTTCATTAATTAAATGTTAGGATATAATTAAATATATGTATATATTTGCAGTTATTATTATTATTATTATTCTTATCATTATATTGCATATATTATATTCTATATTATATATTATAAGTATGGCCTATATCTACCGTAAGTCCTATAGCACTTACCAACTAAAATAGTTATAATATATATTGTAATTATATATATATATATATATATATATATTCATATATATATCATAAACATATAATCACTCACACACACACATCACTCTCATGTGGACCCTCCATCTCTTTGTCTTATGTCACAAGCACCACACGCACTTTCTATATAAGCAACATTAACAAACCTAAAAGAAAAAGGGAAGCAACAGCCGACCAGCAGCAGAGGCCAAAATTTTACAGCTCCTTCACAAGCCAAAAGAGAAAAAAATAGAAAAAATTCTAGAAAAATTCCAAAAAAATAACTTTTATTTTCCTTCTATTTTCTTCACTTTTTATCTTTATTTTGAGCCAATTTGGAGCTATTTTCTGTAGGATTTTTGGGGCTAATTTAGAGCAAATATTGGAGAAAAATCTTGGAGAACAAGATGGATTTGTGAAAAATTGAAATAGGAAGAGGTTCTAAGCATGAGATTTAATTTCTTGGACATGAAATCAAATTTATGAGATTAAATTTAAGTTTTGCACTCTCTTGTGACATGTCGAGCTAAATCTTTTTTGGGTTGGTTACTATTCCTATCATGGGTTGAGGATTGTAAAACTTGTTTTGGGATATTTTGATGGTTTAAATACATGTTTGGTTTTTATTGTTTTAATGGTGATTGTTGGGCATGCCTATGTGTTTGATTAATTACCTTAATGAAGAAACATATATTAGTACGCTCTTAATTTCTTGTAGCCGCTTTTATGGTGTTGATTAATTGTGCTTGACTTTATAACTAGGTTTAATGTGTGGTCTTGTGGATGAAATAAACTAATAGGTCACCCAGTACACTTAGCTGAACTTAGGTGGATTAGGCCTTAGCTTGAAATGCAATTAACGGTTTAAACCCTAGGTTAGTGTATTAGTCATCATCAATCTAGAAGTCTCAATCAACTAAGCCCTAAACCCTAGTTAATAAAGACAATGCTATACTCTAAGTAAGATCTGCTTAGGGACAAGATTGCACCGAGAATTAGGGGCAATACAGTTAGTTAGTTTGGACCTCTAAAAGAAGCTATCAAAGCCATCAAAATACTTAAAGCAAGAATAAAATCCCAATTCCATGATAGAGTAGTAATCAGCCTAGTCCTTGCTTATTGATTTATTCACTTCCTCTCTAGTTTGTTTGTCTTTCTATTGCACACATTAGTTTAGGTAGTTTAATTTAGTCTTTAATTTAGATTTCCCTTCAATTCCAAACACGAAAACACAAAAAGATTTTTCCTTTTAGCACATGGCTAGTTTAGGATTCATAACACTTAGAGCCATAGTTAAAGGCCTCTCTGAGGAGACGATACCCGTACTCTTGCACTTACTGCACTACTTTCGATCTGTGCACTTGCTAGTTTTTAAAATAACATCAAGTTTTTGGCGCCGTTGCTGGGGAGACACAGTTGGTTTCTTTGATTTGTGTGTTTTTAGTTGGTTACGTGTTTTGTTATTTTTTGTGTTGTTCTAGTAGTAGTCTTAGTTTTCGTTGTTCTCTTTTAATTTTGTGATAATTTTTGTTTTATTTTTGCATTGTGTTTTGTTTGATTTAGCGTTTCTATTTAGTGTTATTTTCTTTTGTAGTTTTTAGAGACTTAATGCTTTTGTGCTGTATATTCAGGTTGAAATTATAGTTTCGGGGGTTGAAGAGTTGGAAGGAGATTTTGTTTCTTTTTGTGCATACTTGGTAGACATTCACTTAAACCTAAGTTAGTTTCTTTTAATTCTAAATCATAGAGAATTCACCATCATCTTAGGAACTTAGAATGCAATCTAGGTGAAATGGCAGAAAATAGGAATGATCTCCTTCCTCTTGTTCCCCTTAAGAGGAATGATAATCCCCATCCTCCTTCCCTTTCTCCTTCCGTTGTTCCCCATCATGAGAACGTTAAGCTTCCTAGGCTCCTAAATCCACGCCAAGTAGCCAATGGCATGACCTTTGGGCAATACTATCTTCCTCATGCTTTTGAGCCAGATATAGCCATCCATCCATCGAGTTTAAGGGAGGTGAGTTTTGAGATTAAGCATGGGATATTAGCTATGCTCTCGTCCTTCTATGGTAGGAGTAATGAGAGTCCCCTAGCACATGTCAGTGATTTTGTGGAGATTTGTTCCACTTTCAATTTTCCAAATGTGTCTCAAGAGAATATTAAGCTTAGACTTTTTCCTTTCTCTCTCAAGGATAAAGCCAAACAATGGCTGCAATCCTTGCCCAATGAAGCCATTACATCTTAAGACGAGCTCCAATCCCAATTCTATCAGAGGTTTTACCCCATGGCTAAGACTGCCTAACCTGTGAGCTTTGATTATGACCTTCTCTCAGCACGAGTTTGAATCTTTCCATGGGAAGTGGGAGAGGTATAATGATTTATTGCCTCAGTGTCCATATTATGGATACAGTACCGACGATCTTTTGCATTACTTCTTTTGGAGTCTTACTGAGTCTTAGCGCATGATAGTGAATGCCATGTCGGATGAGGGATTTTATAATCTAAGACCTAATGACGCTTGAGTGATTTTAGAGCGTGTTGCTGAGGATTCTTTTCAGAATATGGTGTTGGATAGGTTGAGTAGAAGTAATCCTAGAAGAAGAGTAAATAAAGTAGGCACATCCCATGATCTTCCTGCTAAGCCAGAAGCATTGATCCATAAGCTTGACCAGTTGATTTCTTTAGGTCTAGCACCTACACCTGGCCGTAGCGCTAATCCGCTAGTGTTGTCGTCGTTTTCTTCTGTCGTTAAGGTGTGTGCCTTGTGTTCTGAGTCGTCCCACAAGACTATAGCTTGCCCATTGGCACCATAACTTCTAGAATTCATTCAGGGGCAAGTTCATGCTACACAGAGGTATTCACGAGAGTATAACCCCTACATAAACACATATAATCCAGGGTGAAGGGATAACCCTAAGTTTTCTTGGCGTAATAATCACTTTGAGTCCCCCCAACCTCAGGTCCCATTCCAGCAGTGATCTCGTCCTGCTCAATCGAATCCACCAGGTTTTTATCACGTAAATCCATCTAAACTCCCTGGTGCCCAACAGAACCAGTACCCATCTGTTCTTGCTCTTCCTACTCAATTTATACCCTTACTTCCTGCACCATCCTCTAGCCAGCCTAGTAGTGACAATAAGTTTGATCTTTTATTACAGATGCTTCAGTCACAATAGTAGCACATGGCAAAGATGGATGTCCAGTTAGGACAATTAGCTAATTTGTTGCATGCTAAGGAGCCAAGCAAGTTGCCTACCTAGCCTGAGGTAAACCTTAGAGATCAATCTAGTTCTTTCTCTAATCCTCTTACACCACTCATGCAGTTATTACACTTAGAAGTGGTATAATCATTGACAATGGGGTAAGAGAGAAGGAAAATTCAGTTGAGTTTGCACCTAGTGTTTCTATAGAACCTAGTGAGGTTAGAGACCATGTGAGAGAGAAGACCACTAGAGAGAGAAATGAGAGTAGTACCCTTCTACATAGGGAGGCGAAGTAGTCCGTAGAATCTAGTGATGTCGTCCATAGAGCAACTTTTCCAGACCTGCTAAGGACACTAGGATGAGTAAGATCTTAGAGCACATAACAGACCTTAAGGTGAACCTTCCTTTAGTTAATGCCATTGTGTCTATTCCTGCTTATGCGAAATTCCTCAAACATCTGTGCATACGAAAGTGAAACAATTCCCACATGCTAAAAACAGTGAAACTCACTGAAAAGGTGAGTAGCATTTGCACTTCGGGCATCCCGCCTAAGTTAAATGACCTAAGAGCTTTTCCTATTTCATGTTGCATTAGGAAGACCCCAATTGATCATGCTCTTTTAGATTTAGGGTCTAACGTAAATCTGATTCCCTACTCAGTCTACCAGCATCTAGGTTTGGGGGAGTTATCTCTAACGTACGTCACTTTACAATTAGTTAATAGATCAAAAAGGAGACCGCGAGGTATAGTAGAGAATGTCGTGGTTAAAGTTGGAGAGTTTGTTTATCTAGTTGATTTTATTGTCTTAGGTATGGATTCTGAATGTCATGGCTCAAGTTGGAGAGTTTGTGTATCCAGTTGATTTTATTGTTGTAGATATGGATTTTGGCCATGACACTAGGCGCTCTATGCCTGTTCTCTTAGGACGCCCTTTTTTAGCTATAGTTGATACAGTCATCAATTGTAAATCAGGGTTACTAGAGATTAAGTTTGGGAATCTAAAAGCTATTATAAGAGTCACCGAGACAGCAAACAGAGCAAGTGTAGGTATAGATGACGAGGAGAAGTGTTTTGTTATTGATGTTGTAGATCCATATGTAAAAGAGCATACCTGTGAAATGTTATTAGTCGAGGATGAGATAACTGAGCTTGAGGCCATTTTGGAGCAGTTTGATTCTGAGTCATTTGTTAGCAAATATGTAGCTTCCACATCTACTTCTGTTGACTCTAGGCCTGAGAAATTGATTGAGGTTAATTAGTCCAAGTCTTTTCCTTTAGAAGTGACTAGCGATCCCCCTACAATTGAGTCTCTCCCATCTTTAGAGCTCAAACCCCTCCTTGAGCACTTGAAATATGCATTCTTGGGAGCTGATGAGACCATTCCTATGATTATAGCTTCAATCTGTCTTGTGAGAATGAGGATCATCTTCTAAGAGTCCTTAAAAGTCATAAGGAGGCCATAGGGTAGACAATTGGTAATTTAAAAAGTGTAGACCTTTAAGTTTGTATGCATAGGATTCATCTAGAAGAAGGTGCGGTACCTTCTCATGAGATGCAGAGATGACTTAATCCACATATAAGTGAAGTTGTGAGAAAGGAGGTTATTAAGCTCTTAGATGCAGGAATCATTTATCCGATCTTTAATAGCGAGTGGGTTAGTCCTATTTAGGTAGTACTAAAAAAAGTCTAGGATCACAGTGGTAAAGAATAATAAGGGTGAGCTAGTTCCTACATGTATCCTTACGGGTTGGAGAATGTGCATAGACTATGGAAAGCTCAACTCTAGGACTAGAAAAGATCACTTCCCATTACCCTTCCTTAACCAGATTTTGGATAATGTAGCCAGGCATGATTATTAATGCTTTTTAGGTGGGTATTCGGGATACAATCAAATCCCCGTGTTTCCCCAAGATCAGGAGAAAACCACATTCACGTGCCCTTATAATGCCTTTGTTTATAGGAGAATGCCATTCGGTCTTTGCAATGCACCTGCCACGTTTCAAATATGTATGATGGCTATCTTTAGTGATATGATTGAGAGGCATTTAGATATTTTCATGGATGATTTCTCAGTCTTTGGTGTGAATTTTAATTAATGCCTTAGTCATCTGTCTTTAGTGATGAATCGCTGTATTGAGATAAATCTTATGCTGAGTTGGGAGAAATCACATTTTATGGTGCAGAGAGGAATAGTTTTGGGTCATGTAGTGTCTTCTAATAGTATCCAAGTCGATCGGCCAAAGTAGAGCTTATAGAGAAGCTGCCCATTCCTATGACTGTTAAGTATGTGAGATCTTTCCTTAGCCATACAGGTTTCCATCGTAGGTTTATTAAGGATTTTAGCCAGATTGCTGGTCAATTGTCTAGGCTATTAGCACAAGATGTTTCATTTGTATTTGATGAAGAGTGCACTAGAGCTTTGGATAGGCTTAAATCCTTACTGTCCTCTTCCTTAATCATCCAGCCGCCATATTATAATCTTCCTTTTGAGATTATGTGTGATGCATTAGATTTTTCCATAGGAGCTACATTAGGACAACGTAAGGATAGGTTGCCCCATGAGATCTACTATGGTAGTAAGATACTAGATAAGGCTCAGAAAAATTACATCACCACTGAGAAAGAGCTTCTAGCAGTAGTGTTCTCCCTTGATAAGTTTCAATCATACATTCTTGGGTCTAAGGTCATAGTTTACACTGATCATATGGATTTAACGTATCTTTTGTCTAAGCATAAATCTAAACCCCGCTTGATTAGGTGGATGCTTCTTTTGTTGGAATTTGACATAAAGATTAGAGATAAAAAGGGTAGCGAGAATTCTATTGATGATCGTTTGTCCTGTCTTACTCATGAGTTCCTTAGTGATTCTATTCCCTTCAATGAGCCTTTTCTGGATGAACAATTGTTTGTTGTCTCACATCACACGCCATGGTATGTGCATATAGTGAATTATCTTGTCACAGGTCAATTGCCATCCCATTGGGAGAGGAGAGAAAAGGATGGGTTTTATTCGCAGGTTAAGCATTTCTTTTGAGAAGATCCTTATCTCATTAAGGTGTGTGCAAATTAGGTGATTCGTAGGCGCGTTTCGGAGAGCGAGTCTGAAAATATTTTGAATATGTGTCACAATAAGGCGTATGGAGGCCACTTTAGAGGAAAGAAAACTGTAGCTAAAGTCTTGCAAAGTAGATTCTTTTTCCCTATACTCTTTAGAGATGCCTAGGAAGTTTTTAAAAAGTGTGTTTAAAGTGAAAATTTTGGGTCCATTTCTAGGAGAAATATAATGCGCCTTTCCCCTATTCTTGTGTGTGAACTTTTTGATGTGTGGAGAATTGATTTCATAGGTCCATTTCCACCTTTCTTTGGGTATCAATACATCTTAGTAGCTGTTGATTATGTGTCAAAGTGGGTTGAAACGATTCTTACCCGAGCCAATGGCCACAAGGTTGTGGTCAAATTTATTCAAGAGCACATCTTTTCTAGGTTTTGGTACCATGAGCCTTGATTAGTGATGGAGGAAAGCACTTTCGCCATAGGACACTAGAGGCTTTACTTAGAAAGTATTTAGTCACTCATAAGATTGCTGCCCTGTATCACCCTCAAACGAGTGGACAGGTTAAAGTCTCAAATAGGGACGTCTAGTCCATTTTAGAGAAAACGGTTAGGCCTGATAGGAAAAGATTGGTCTTGTTGATTGAGTGACACATTGTGGGCTTACCGTACTGCGTATAAAGCCCCTATAGTTATGTCTCTATATAGGTTGGTACATAGGAAGGCTTGCCATCTACTTGTCGAGTTAGAGCATAGAGTATATTGGACTATTAAAGCTTTAAATTTTGACTTGTCTACTACAGGTGAGAAAAAGAAGATTAACTTAGCTAAGCTGGAGAACTTGAGATATGAGGCGTATAAGAACACCAAGCTTTATAAAGAGAGAATGAAGAAAATGCATGATAGGCATATCCTTAGGAAATCTTTCTCTCCTACTGATAAAGTTTGCTTGTTCAATTCTAGATTGAATCTCTTTCCTGGTAAATTGAGAAGTTGACGGGATGGTTCGTATGAGATTATTGAAGCATACCCTTTCGAAGCGATAAAGATCAAGCATTTAAAGTAGGGAAAAGTATTGATTATGAATGGACAGCGCCTGAAGCATTCATTTGATCCGAGCATGGCTCGAGTCGAGTCTTTGGAGCTTCAGGAGCCTTCATATGGCACTTGATGAATGGAGCTTGCCTGGTTGACGGCATGGTGGTTAGCGTTACTAGGAGGCAACCTAGATTTTGGTAATTTCATTCTTTTGTTTTTGTTTCTATGTATTTGTCTTTTTCTTTTCTTTTTAATAGCTAGACCTTTGTTCCCATTCATTGCATTCCCCTTCTCCATTTTTGCATACACCCTTGTTCTTATTTGTTAATGCCAATGCGGACTTGCATGGCATATGTTTACTAATCTCGTGTGCTTTTTGAGTGCTTGTGTATTGATGAGAAACAGGTTAGTAGATGATTGGAATCCATTGGAATTTGCGGAGTCACGCAAACACGAGGTTGTATTTTTCCATCCTCTTCGCCTTATTTTCTACCCTTTCCACGCTTCCTATACGTGTGCTTTATTTTTTGTTTACTTGCATGGTTAATTGCTATTTGCTTAAGGACAAGCAAAGTTTTGGTTTGGGGTGTGGGAGTTCTTTTTCTTTTTCATATTTGACATAAAGGGTAGATTTGTATGGTTTTGCTCAAAATGGTGAAATTTTTTCAATTTTTTGTGCATGTAGAGTTGTTTATCTCTTTGTTGATTGGAGTATTGGCTCTTGTTGATTGGCTTAATTGATTGGTGAAAATGAGGTTGTATTGTGGGGAGTGAATGAAATGGAGGGAGAACTAGGACTTTGAAGAGAATCTTTCTTAAGACTGTGGGGAGTGAGCACTTCTAAGAATACACCTTGTAGCTGCCCTATAACCTAGTTGGAAAAAAAATGTGTTTTTAGAGGGTTGTTGATGCGAGTGCCCCTTACTTGATTGGTTCTTTTAATGTGCCTTAGCCCCTTTTTTCTTTTCTTTGTTTTTATTTTATGCATTGAGAAAAAAAAAGTGGAAAAAGTGAAAAAAATATACATTGAAAAAAATGGAAAAAAAGCGAAAAATGTGAAAAAGCCAAGTAGCAAGAAAAAAATGAAGTATGTTGAATAATTGTTAAAGGACACAATGTCAATTTGACATATGTTTAGTTCTCTGTCTTTGATTTTCCGTTTGAAGTGGTTGGCGAAACCCAAGTTAGGATGCTTGAGGAGGGTTTATTCCCCTAGTCCCCTAAGCCTTAAGTGGTTAGGATGTGCTAGTTGAAAGCTCGCTACACGGGGGCCCTAATCACCAAGAACGTCGTTCCGTTGTATCATGAATAAAGCTCTTATGCTAATTGCTAGCCATTGGGATGTAATTGTCCCTTTTCCTTATACCTTTGGGCTGAGTGCATGTTAAGAATGGCAGTATGAAATATCAACATCCCGGGTACGTGAGTTGGAATCCTAGGTTTGTAGTGGTTCTAGCTACTTGGTAAGTTCTCGAGAAGTGCGAGAACCCTTGTGATTGAGCAGAGGACCCGAAAAAGGATTGGAGATCCCTTTAACAATAGGAATGACCCCTTCATGCTCCATAGATTCGTCAAGATAGCAAGTCTTTTGGCAACCCTTTGAGAATCATAAGATAAGCTTAGGAGCGGTCTTACTTGAGGACAAGCAAAGAGAAGGTTTGGGAGTGTTGATATATATGTATTTGGAGCGTAAATTGCATGATTTAGAATGTGCTCAAGTGCGTGTTTTGGAGCTAATTTTGTCTATTCGGAGTCTCTGAGTGCTTAATGAGTTTCATCGAGTGTTTGTGTGCAGTGTATTATTTCTTATCATTTTACATTTATTTTATTTTTATTTTTTTAAAATAGTAATTTTGATTAGAATTAGGACATTAGGAAATTAGTTCTAGGACGTATTTATTAGAACTATGGTTACTAGATTAATTTTAGGATATTAATTTAATTAGGCACTAGGGTTTTAGGACAAGAATAAGGTGGGATTTAATTTGATTATTCTTTCATTAATTAAATGTTAGGATATGAATAAATATATGTATATATTTATTGTTGTTGTTGTTATTATTATTATTATTATTATTATTATTATATTACATCTATTATATATTATAAGTATAGCCTATGTCTACCTGTAAGTCCTATGGCACTTAACAACTAAAATAGTTATAATATACATTGTAATTATATATATATATATATAATATCATAAACATATAACCACTCACACACACACAACCAAGCACTCTCTCGTGGACCCCCATCCCTTTGTCTTATGTCACAAGCACCACACATACTTTCTATATAAGCAGCATTAATAAACCTATAAGAAAAAGGGGAGCAACAACCAAACAGCAGTAGAGGCCAAAATTTCACTACTCCTTCATAGGCCAAGAGAGAAAAAAAATAGAAAAAATTCCAGAAAATTTTCAAAAAAATATCTTTTGTTTTCTTTTTTTATTTTCTTTACTTTTCATCTTTATTTTGAGCTAATTTGGATCTGTTTTCTTCAAGATTTTTGGGCTAATTTGGAGCAAATATTGGAGAAAAATCTTGGACATGGAATCGATTTTTATGAGATTAAATTTCAGTTTTGCACTCCCTTTCGGCATGTTGAGCTAAATCTTTTTGGGGTTGATTACTATTCCTATTATGGGTTAAGGATTGTAAAACTTTTTTTGGGATATTTTTATGGCTTAAATACATGTTTGGTTTTTATTTTTTTAACGGTGATTGTTGGGCATGTCTATGTATTTGATTAATGGCCTTAATGAAGAAACATGTATTAGTATGCTCTTAATTTCTCGTATCTGCTTTTATGGTGTTGATTAATTGTGCTCGACTTTATAACTAGGTTTAATGTGTGATCTTTAGAATGAAATAAAACTAATAGGTCACCTAGTACACTTAGTTGAACTTAGGTGGATTAGGCGTTAGCTTAAAATACAATTAACAGTTTAAACCCTAGGTTAGTGTATTAGTCATCATCAATCTAGAAGTCTCAATCAACTAAGCCCTAAAACCCTAGTTAACAAGGACAATGCTATACTCTAAGTAAGAGCCTCTTAGGGATAGAATTGCACTGAGAATTAGGAACAATATAGTTAGTGATTTTGGACCTCTAAAAGAAGCTATCAAAGCCATCAAAATACTCAAAGCAAGAATAAAATCTCGATCCCATAATAGAGTAGTAATCAACCTGGTTCTTCCTTATTGATTTAATCACTTCCTCTCTAGTTTGTTTGTCTTTCTATTGCACATGTTAGTTTAGGTAGTTTAATTTCGTCTTTAATTTAGAGTTCCCTTCAATTCGAAACACAAAAAACATTTTCCTTTTAGCACATGGCAAGTTTAGGATGCATAACACTTCGAGCCATTGTTAGAGGCCACCCTGAGGAGACGATACCCGCACTCTTGCACACACTGCACTACTTTCAATCTGTGCACTTGCGGGTTTTTAAAATAATATCAATAGGCTGTTGGCCTTTGGGCCAAATTTTATTATTGGGGCTGTTTTTAATTAGTATGACTAATTATAAATAAAACTCATAAACTATTTCATTTGCTATTATTTTGATTAATTGTTAGTTAAATTATGTTGATAAATAGTTTATTAAATTCTTATAAACTATTTCATTTGTTAAAATAGGCATGTCTTTCTTAATAAATATTTGACATTTATTTTAAAGTCCTTTATTTATTAAAAAAAAGTTATATGTTTTTTATAACCAATTAATTTTAAGGTGTTTTAATTAGTTGGATATACCCTAAATTTTTGGAAAAATTTGGCTTTGACTCCAATTAATTTTGAAAATAGTTTTAATTAATTGAGTAAGCCCTTAATTTATAAAAATTTAAATTTTGACCCTAATTAATTGGAAAGTAGTTCTAATTAATTGGATAATAATCCAAAGTTAGTCAAATTGAGATTTTGACTCTAATTAACTTAAAAAGAAGTTTTAATTAATTGAAAAATGCCTATTAATTACTTAAAATTATGATTTTGACCTCAATTAATTTAAAAGGAGTTTTGATTAATTAGGTAAGCCCCTTAATTTGTCAAAATAGTGATTTTGACCCACAATTAATTAGAAAAGAGTTTTCAATTAATTGGATAACGTCCTAAAGCTAGTCAAATTTTGGTTTTGAATCTAATTAATTTTAGGAGTTTTCATTTAATTGGATAATTACCCTAACTTGTCAAAATTTTGATTTTCAATCCCAATTAATTTGGAAGGAGTTTTAATTAATTGGAATGATTGATTTAATGTTTTAATTAATTAGAAGGATTGATTTAATAAAATTAAATCAATCCAATGATTGTGCAGAAAAATCTTAAAGTCCCTTTATGCCTTTCTTTTACAATGTATGACATATATCGGCGTGGTTATGGGCTTGCATCTCATGCATTATTATATGTTTGTTTATCAATTGTTGAAATTGTTTTTGGGATTAAGTTGGGCCTCCGAGCTCAGCCTTCTCTCCAATTCTAGTTGTAATTCCATCTCCCAAGAGATGTACCCACTTCTTTAGAAGGAGTTCTTCTTGTAATTAATGAAATTAGTAGTTAAAGCACGGTGAAGATAAAGAGATGAAGACAAAGTACTAAAAAAAAGGCCTAGCCCTATCCAGGTTTTGCAATATTAACAGGTAATAATCTTACTTGCATGATAAAGTGGCTTTTGATGGCTCTAGTGGGGCACACTAGGAAAGCCCATAACCACCCACATGTGCTTTTATATATTAATATATATTGTTTTATGTGCCAAGTGTGATTAATTAACTGGATTAATTAAATGATTTGGTCATTAAAACAAATGCTTTTATCATCACTACTAAATCCTCAAAATTATTAGGTCCATTAAGTGGTTTGGACATACAATGCCCAAATCATTGCCTCCCATTAAAATAAATAATAATGGGCCAAATGTTCTGATAAATGTTGGAGGCCCTCAAGCCTAGCTTTTATTGGAATATTGGAATTATTATTCACTATATGAAGCACATGGAATCTCTTCAGACTAATGAATAGGTGGGCCGACCTCAGTCGGGCTTGCTCATTAGGCTTAGAGAAAGACCTTAGGAGCTCATGTTCACGATTTAACCTAACTGAACTTTTCAGTGGAGGAGCTCAGTCCTGCTGAAGAGATGTTTGGGGCAGAATTGACTACTGAGAGTTGTTTGGAGAAGCAATTAGTTATGAACCTAACAAGCAGTGTCCATAGGTGGGCCAACATTAGTCAAGCTTATGAACAATTGTTTTGGATCTCAACACCCACAAAAGGGATTTGGATTCAAAAGTCCCTTCGAATTAAAGGTAAAGACTATCAGTCTGAATAAAATAGTGGAAGAATCCTTTTGGCATTGGCCCGTGTCTCTAGGAATAATGATTCATATACAATTGCATATTTACATTTATTATATTTGTTATTTGTTTCCATAAATCTCAATATGTTATTGATATATTACTATTCTATAATGATATTGTTAATCATAATCATAAATGTATTTTGTAAGTTCTAAACAAACTCAACCTAAGAGAAATCAATTAGCTATAGAGTGTCGAATGATCATGAATTAGTTGATGAGGTATAAGGTCTGCAGTGAAAGATTGCCTTCATAGTGGATAGTATGCATGCTAGCTTATAGATCTACATTCAAAAGTTGGATGAGCCTTCCTACACATTTGATGGCATAGAAAGACGTAAAGATCTAACATACTATCTTAGACATTTAGTTGACAGATGGAAATTCTATATACTGTACAGGACAAAATAAATTGAGAAGCATATGTCACTTGATTACTTTCTTTAAGAAGATAATCAGGTATATTATTCTCGCCCGTCGATAATCACTTTCATTCTTGAATTGGTTCAACACATGCAAGTCAATTGTTGATTATAATGGACCTTTTAAGCTATTAAGGATCTTCTAGCAAGATAATTGGCTTCAAGAGAGAACATTATTTCAGTGGGAGGTGATTCATCCATTAATTACTAAATAAGATTTAGAACCCCACTAGTAGTAGCAATTGGTTCACTAGCAATATGTCTCTGAATATCCAAACACTAGAAGAAGAAGAGTCTTTAAACTGTAATGTTATTAAATCCTGAGAGACTAAAAGTGGCAAGTGGTTACTGTATGAGGTACATATATATAGCACCTTGCAAATTTAGTTGATCCTATTGGCTTTGAATAAGATACAAATGATCCCTATAAGTTATAGAGAAACTATTGACTAGTAGAGATAAACATGATACGAATGTTATTATAAATAATGTTATTATCATGCTTTATAAACTAAAATAAGATCATCCT
This sequence comes from Cordia subcordata, assembly GCA_028554755.1. Lineage (NCBI taxonomy): Eukaryota > Viridiplantae > Streptophyta > Magnoliopsida > Boraginales > Cordiaceae > Cordia > Cordia subcordata. The sequence goes on along the minus strand of JAPTOF010000021.1, from coordinate 10,610,001 downwards.
TCTAGCATTGTGTATGTTGGCAAGGATGGTGTGATTCTATGATCTAGTCATAGAAACAAATATCCTTCAAGAAAGTCTCTTGTTTACCTAGAAGAGAATAAGATTCTTATATAATGGACTCTTGCCACTTTATCATAGTTGAATGGTTTGTTAAAAAGGAGAAATCAAATGATGTTGGACATAGTTTGATCCATTATGTAACTTATGATTTTAGCCATGTCCTTTAGATGTATATTTGCGACAAATGGTTAAATATTGAGCCACAACATCTAGCAAGTTAGCGGATAAGATATGATGTGATAGTGGCTTATACACTTTTACCAAAGGGTTGAAGAAATGTCTAGCACACATCAAGTATCTTATCTTTGACAGGCCAGAATTGAAGTTTGCTAAGTGTTTAAAAGATTTTCTAGAAAGTCTAGTGAATTCGACTTCTATAAAGGTGGCGAATAATGAGTATCTAATAACCCCAAAGGAATCTTTTCAAGAAAGAATTTCTTTAATAACATTCCTTGATAATGAGCTTATGAAGTTCTAAATAGAAGAATATAACACTGATAGTAGGACATACAAAGCAAGATAAGGCTAGGAACCAAATCTTGGGCCTATTAAAAAAGCATCACTAAGGTGATTTGGTAAGGTATTATGTCTAATGGAAAAGTGTTAAATCCTTATCCAAGGTAGAAGTTCCATTGAACTACTAGAGAAGGGCGTAAATTCGATCACTTTGAAAGATGCTAGATAAAGGCATTACTCTAAGAACGTGCTTAATCTGAGGCAATCCTTCAATAAACTACAAATGTTAGCAATGTATGGACATTGGTTGGCTACATATTAGGTAAGACCCATAGAGTGAAAATGGTTCATGAAGGGTTTTTAGTAGGTTGAGACCTACAATGCCTAACTCATTGTTAAGAGGCCTTGTGAATGTGTAGTTTGACTATGACAAGACATTTCCACTAATGATGATGCTCGAATTCATTTGCATTATTCATGTATGAGATACATGCGTGTATCACAAAATCTAATTAATAGGTGCCTAAATGGCTTTCCTTCAAGGTGAGCTGAAAGAGGATGTGTATGAAACAGTTGAATGGCTCACACCTACTACCAAGATTGTAAGAGCATATGTCTATTTGGCTTGTAGTGGTATTGTGCAAATTTTTGGGTTAGTTCATTTTGATAAAGTATCAAGATGTATGCCTTTGTTAAGAACAAAGATGTGCCTTGTATTTTTTAATAGGCTAATGATCATGTGATTCTTTATAGTATGGGAATATTAGTTAATAGGCTGATGATCATGTGATTCTTTATAATATGGGAGTGTGGAAGACATCATGATGCTATAAAGTGTAAAGATAAAGCTATTATCTTTGTTCTCCATAAAAGATTTTTGGAAAGCTCTCCCGTGTGCTTGGGATCATAATTTATATGGATAGATTAGAGAGGTCAATGGGATTGTTCTAGTATACGTACATTGACTTCATGTTGAAATAGTTTAACATATTGAATTTTGGAAAGGGATTTCGAGAATTCATTGTTTAACAAAATTTTGTTTGATAGATTTCTCTGGAGAAGAATGTATAAATAAAATCCTAATTGCTTAGACAATAGGATTCACTAAGTACATTATGTCATGTACGAGGCCTTGCGAGGCATACTTACCCACTATTACCAACTTTTGTCATCATGATCTTAAGGAACATTGGTAATTAGTGGGACCATCCTTTAGCACTTAGAGTGAGAAAGTACCAATGGCCTATTTATGGAGAGTTTGTCTTAAAGCTAATTAGTTAGATAAACTTTAGTTTCTAGTTAGAAAAAGACGATAGCCATAGTATTTGAGATTATATTTGCTAGAAGAGTTCTAAGCATACGTTTGAATGTTACCACCTCTTTCAGGATAAAGGTAATGATTCTTTGCAAATAACATATAGCAAAGAATGTTTTGCTAACCCCTTAGTTGAAGCCCTCGGGATCGTGACAAGATGGGTATAAGATACAAATCCGACTAGCTTTAGTTCAAGTGCGAGATTGTTAGGAATGGTGTCCTAAAGTCTGTCATCTATTATAGATTTTATATTGATTTGTACATGAATAGTCTTACTTTCGGCCTTCATCATATCGTGCATCTTCTCCTCAATTGTCAGATCATGACGTACTTAAGGTGACCTAATGAGGCTATGTGAATGAGCAATAGCCTGATTATTCTTAAACCTTGTTCCTAACCAACTGATAAAATCGATCCTAAGACATCAATTCTATCGAGCATAGGTTATAGTGTGTCATATGAGTTGATTATCCTCATGACCAATGGGTATGGAGACACTGGTGTGACCCACAGTGAGGTGTAGAGACATGTTCGTTGAATATGACTCTATTTACAAGCATCATGTGGTATGTACCTTACTGTCAAAGGATAGCTTATGGTACACATGTATGTCATATTCTCTCAGACCTAACCTACATAGAGACTTGTGGATTACTCCCCACGCTTTGGTACCAGACTATCTAGATTTTTAATCCGATGACAAAAGGCTACTAGGTGAGGGCAAGTGCCACGAAGTCAATGTGCAGGTCAAGATGGGATTGATCGCTCTGGGTATTGGGCGAATGATATTCTGCCTAGTCCTAATATATTAAGACTTTGGCCAAAGCTTTCTGCGTAATGTATCACGTGGTTATGTCATGATGAGTCATGACGAGATTAGGACTTGATATGGAATAGCTAATTAGGGGTTTGATAGTTTTACCATGCCCCTAAGGTTATTTTAGAATATCGAAGGTCATAGGGAATCCACCATAGTGCCCAGGTTCGTTGAATATTGCCTTGCAACTATTCGTCTTATCTAGACATCGAGAACCATTGCTAAATGGTATCATCAATTAGTACAAGTATAATCCTTGTATTACCAGTTTAAGTTTGAACCTACGAAGTCACGCATATGGTTGAGAATTAGTTGAAGGATTGACCATACTATAATAATGTTGATCACGTTTAATTATGAATTAAATGTGTTATTATTTAATTATGAATTAAATAATATGATAAATAATTAATATTATAGATATTTAATTAAGAATTAAATATTATAATGTTTAATTACTTATTACATGTCATGAAATTAATTTTGATTACGTCTAGCTAGCACTAGACATGTGGATCACAATTAATTCATGAGCTATTATTAATAAATTAAATATGAATTTAATTTAGGCTTTAATATGGATTTTAGAAATCCATAATTCTAAGCCCAAAGGGTTGGGCTTATTAGGTTGCAGGAATAGGCTTTATGGAAAGCCCTAATCTCTCTATAAATAAGGACATTTCTCATTATTTTTGTACGATGGTTTTGAAAAAACCTAACAGTTGTCCAAAATCTCTCCAAAAACCCTATTCCAAAAATTAGCCTCCTTCAATAGTTCTTGATATTATATGAAGAGGAGGAGCTCTATGCTTCCGCAAGGCAAGGGTTTTTAGAGCTTGATGAGGAATAGAGCAATTCGTTTGTTTTTGGTCGACCTTGAGGAGTTGATTAGACAATGGCAGCTGGTTGAATTCTGCTCTAGCCCCCCATTTTAAGAATTGTTTCCGCCAACTATATAAAAGATGGAAGAAGTCTTCTCCTAGGTGCCAATCATTTGCTGAAATATCTCAAGAATCTCATCCTCAAAGAGTCCAGCCCCTTTTTTTCTTCTTTTCCCTTGATTTTGAACTCTTCTAGTTGCTAAGAATCAATCCAATAATTGTTGCTCCTTTTTGAATTCAAACCTATAGATAAGATAAAAGTTGTCTTTTAAGTTAAGGTAGAAAGAGAGTTAGTCGTGCATCCGTGGATTGATTGGTGTGCACGTGAATGTTTTGGTGTTTGGCACGAGAGAGAGAGACATAAAAAATAAGCTAAAGTGTGGTGCACGTGAGCTTAAAGAATGAAAGAAGGGATTGGCTTTTCAGGTAGTTACTGCTTTGCTTATATGTACAAGAACAATTCATGTGAAGTAGGCTTAAGCCATGCAAATAATATAATATAATATGTTGCAGTTATAATAGCTAATATTAATATAATACATATAAGAAATTACTAATACTTATTATGCTTATATAACAATGAATTATACTAAACTGATATACTGATAGCTTAATATATATATATATATGTATTTATATATTAAGCTAATAAACTACTCTCTCTCTCTCTATATATATATATATATTACTAATAACCTATTTTATCCTACATAATTACTTAATCTACTAAAGTACATTATATCTAGAATCTATCTAATACCATAATATAGTCTAGCTGATAATAGATTAAAATAAAAACAAGAAAACAATAAACAAGGGTTTTAAAGACTTCACACAAGCAATGCGCACTTGTCTATCAAATAGCCAATCACATACCGAGTATGCACACAATTACCCTTCTAAACAAGAATCGAATACTAGGACATGCATATGCACGAAACTTTGCTCGAACTCAATCTAGGCACTTACCCATCATTCAAGGGCACTTAGAATATGCCAACTCACACTTTACGTATTCAATGGCTCAAACAAACACTAAAGCATGCAAACCTTATCAAGCAAGCATTATTAACATTAATGCACAAAATGCCATGCAAATGTTCTTGTAAAGCTCTAGAATCCATCTAAAATGCAAGCTAATGGTGTCAATGCACCCACACAAATCAAGGCACATCAACACCCCAAATCTTTTCCTTTTTGTCCCCAAACAAGTTTATCCTATAGTTCATCTCCAAATTATTCACAAGGATTGCCAAATGCATTGAGTTGCCTTCCTTTTCCCTCAAAAGTGTAAAAGGGGTCAATCTTGTCGTGTCAAGGATTCCTAAGTTCTTTTTGGTTCTTCCTTCAATCAAAACGTACTTATATCTCCTAGACATTTCCAAGCTCATTTAAGTCACCACACCCCTTACGATTTTAACTTACACACTCGGATGTTGATATTCCATGTCCTGTCAACTCCAATGGTCCCCAAAACATGCACTTTAACCCAGAAAGAAAATATAGTAGAGAAAAACACATCACAATGGCTCATATTGTAACGTGAAGAGCCTTATTTGCAAACGTTAGAAAAGATAACATACTACCATTCTCAATGGCCAGGGCCCCCGTGTAACGAGCTTTCGAGTTATCACATCTCAACCATTTAAGGCTTAGGGTACTAGGGGAAAAAAACCCCCCTTGGACCTACTAACTCAAGTCTCACGATCCATCTTAAATGACAAAACATTGAAACTATACACTTGCCAAGTTGACATTGTGTCCCTAGACATTTGTCCAACATACTTCCTCTCTCTTTTTTTCATTCCTTTTCTAGTTTTTTTCTTTTTTTTTGGTATTTTTTTCTTTTTTTTTCACTTTTATGTACAAATCATATGGTACAATAGATAAATTCAAAAAAAAAGGCCAAAATACATTAAGAAAGCCATTCAAGGATTGGACACTCACATCAAAAACCCTTAATTTTCACTTTTTCCAACCAAAAGGGAGTGACAGCAATGGAAAGCCTTATGGAATTCATTTCCCAACATATTCTCAAAAGGTTTTCCCCTCCAAGAACAATGTCCTCCTTTTTTTTTTTTTTTGAGTTATTCATTCCCCACACCACACCCCCTTTGTTGCCATTCAAAAACCAATAGCAAGAGCCAACACATGGAACATGAAGAAGAGAAACGATTCTAAGTATGCCCATAATGCAAAAAATTCATACTTCCTGTGCTGATGTGGCATTATAAGACCCTCACAGCCTTAAACCTACATTTTGCTTGCCCTCAAGCACGTGGTATAGAAACAATCAAGCAAATATAAAGCAAATATAAGAAGCAGGAAAGGAAGAAAAATAAGGAATTATACTCTTAAAGTCCTTTAATGCCAATGATCAATCATCGAGCCACCAATCTTATTTAAAACAAGTCAGAGACACTCACAAGGCACAAAATTAGTAGCTCGACCAAGCATTCCCACATTGGTGTTATCGGATGGTAACAAGGTGTATAAATAGCAGGGAATCCAACATGACGGGGAACATGCACTTAAACTTTGAAAAGAGAACACAAGTAAGGAAAAACATAAGACCAAAAAGAATGAAAATATCAAAATAACCCAAGGTTGCCTCCTGGTAGCACTAACCACAACATTGTCAGCTAGGCGATCATCACTAATCACTTTTCATAAATAGGGTCTTGAGGCTTTATAGATTCCACACTAGTCATTAATGATCCTGGCTCACTTGTATGCTTCAATCGTTGGCCATTCACGATTACTTCACGACCATCCTTCATATCCCTAATCTTCACTGTCCCAAATGGATATGCTTCAATGACTTCATATTGGCCTTTCTACCGAGTCTTAAGTTTACCTGGAAAAAACTTAAGTCTGGAATTAAACAACCAAACCTTGTTAGTAGGAGCGAAAGTTTTCCTAAGGATGTGCCTATCATGCATTCTTTTCATCCTATTTTTGTAGAGCTTGGCATTCTCATATGCCTTGATCCTAAGCTCTTCCAACTTGGCTAAATCCAGCTTCCTTCTCTTACCTACCTTAGATAAATCAAAATTTAGGGCTTTGGTATCCTAATAAGCTCTATGCTCTAGCTCAACAGGCAGATGGGATGTCTTACCATACATTATCTATATGGAGACATGCCAATGGGAGTCTAAGATGATGTCCGGTAGGCCCATAATACATCACTCAATCTGCATGATCAATCCCTATGATTGGGCCTAATAGTTTTCGCTAAAATGGACTTTGTCTCTCTATTTGAAACTTTCACCTACCTACTGGTTTGTGGGCAATATGGTGTGGCTACCTTATGTGTGACTGAGTATTTCCTAAGTAGTGCCTCAAGTGTCCTATGACAGAAATACTGATCTCCATTACTAACCAAAAGACAAGGGACCCTAAACCCAGAGAAAATGTTCTCCCTAACAAACTTGACCATAACTTTATGGTCATTCGTACATGTGGGGATTGTCTCGACCCATTTCAACACATTGTCTACAGCTACTAAAATGTACAAATAGCCAAAAGATGGTGGAAAAAGGCCTATGAAACCTATGCCCTAGACATCAAACAATTCACAAACTAAAATTGGGGAATGGGGCATCATATCTCTCCTTGAAATAGACCCGGACTGTTGACATCTAACACATCTCCTGTAGAAGTCTAAAGCATCTAGGAAAATAGTTGGCCAAAAGAAGCCATACTGAAGGACTTTTTGAGCTGTTTTCTTCCCACAAAAGTGTCTCCCACACCGGCATCATGACACATGTTAAGAACATTCTCAAACTCATTCTTAGGAATACATCGCCAAATTACCTAGTCAGCACATATCTTAAAGAGATAGAGGTTCTCCCAAAAAAAGTGTCGAGCCTGAGCACGAAAAATTGACCAATAACAACGAAATTCACAATGTTGCAAACCACAATATGATATGAGAAAAGGCAAATAGCTGCTCATCTGGAAAAGAGTCACAAAAAGAAATAGGGTCATTAGTAGAATGATGAACTAATTGGGAAAGATGGCTAGCTACAGAGTTCTCTTTACCTTTTTTATCTCGTATTTCTACATCAAACTCTTGTCGAAGCATTATCTAATGAATTAGGTGGGGTTTCGAGTCACTCTTTGAAAGAAGATAGCATAAAGCTGCATGATCAAAATAGATTATGACTTAGGAACTGAGGATGTAAGAACGGAATATATCCAGAGCAAAAACTATCACTAGCAGCTCCTTCTTAGTAGCAGTGTAATTTCTTTGGGCATCATCCAGAGTCTTGCTAGCATAGTAAATCACATCGGGCAACTTCCCTTTTCTTTGCCCTAACACCGCACCTATCGCAAAATCTAAAGCATCACACATGATTTCAAATGGTAGATTATAGTTAGGAGGCAAAATTATTAGAGAGGACGATAACAAGGATTTCAAGCTCTTAAAGGCTTTGCTGCACTCATCATAAAAAATGAGAGGAACGTCTTGAGTAAGATGCCTAGACAAAGGATGAGCTATATGGATGAAATCCTTAATGAAACACCTATAAAAACCCATATGCCCAAGAAAAGATCTAATGTCTTTGACACGCTTGGGAACTGGCAGTTTTTCTATAAGCTCAACCTTAGCGAGGTCTGCTTGAGCACCTTCAGCAGAAACAAGGTGACTTAAAACTATACCTCTCTAAACCATAAAATAAGATTTCTCCTAGCTAAGCACCAAATTCTTCTCTATACATCAATCCAAAACTAGAGACAGGTGTCTCAGACATTCATCAAAACTTACTCCAAAAATTGAGAAATCATCCATGAAGATCTCTAGATATTTCTCAATCATATTGCTAAAGATGGCCATCATGCATCTTTGGAACGTGGCTGAAGCATTACAAAGACCAAAAAGCATTCTCCTATAAGCAAAGATGCCATAGGGACATGTGACCGTGGTTTTCCATTGATCCTTGGGATATACAGGATTTGGTTGTACTCCGAATACCTATCCAAAAAAAAAATAGTAGCCATGGCTGGCTACCCTATCCAAAATTTGGTCTAGGAAAGGTAATGGGAAATGATCCTTCCCTGTCTTTGAGTTAAGCTTTCTATATTCAATATAAACTCTCCAACCCGAAGGAGTATGCGTAGGAATCTGCTCATCTTTTTCATTCTCTCCAACTGTAATCCCAGTCTTCTTCGAAACTCTGTACAGGACTAACCCATTCACTGTCAGAGATCGAGTAAATCATTCCAGCATCCAATAACTTGATGACCTCTTTTTTCATTACTTCACGCATGTTAAGGTATAGTCTCCACTGCATCTTTCTAGATGGCACCGCCCCCTTCTCGAGATAAATCCTGTGCATACAAAGAAGGATCTATGCCTTTTAAATTACTGATCGTCCACCCTATCGCCTTCCAATGGGTTCTAAGAACACCTAGCAGACACTTCTCCTCTTCACTAGACAAATGAGAGGCTATAATGATAGGGAAAGTCTCATCAGGTCCTAAGAATGCGTATTTTAAATGATCAGGGAGAGGATTGAGCTCTAACACTGGAGAAGACTCAATAGAAGGAGTGGTACTAGAAATATCAAGAGGATCAAAAGTATTAACTTCAAATGATTGCAAAGGTATAGACTTAACTAAATAAGAAGAAATGGCCTCAAATTTTCTCGCAAATGCTCTTAAGTCAAAACTATTTAACATAGCCTCAAGCTCCTTCAATTCATCATTATCAGTCATTGTTTCTATAATGTAATCCTCTACACATAAATCCATTGAGTCAATTATCAAACATTTTTCCTCTTCCTCACTCATATTCAACTTATTTGCTACCTCAGCTACTTTCATTATACACCTCAAATTATGAAATTTGATCTCTAACATCCCAAACTTACAGTGAATGATTGCGTCAACTGTGGCAAGGAAGGGACGCCCTAAGAGAATAGGAGTAACAAGCTAGTGTCATAGCTGGAGTCCATATCTAGCATAATGAAGTCAACAGGATAAACAAACTTCCCAACCTATACCATCACATATTCACAAATGCCCCTCGGTTGACGCTCAGACCTATCAATTAGCTGAAAGGTAACATGAGTAGGAGCAAGAGTACCAATGTTTAGCTATTGATTGATAGAATGGCGGATTGGATTAACACTAGAACCTAGGTCAAGAAAGGCATGATCAATAATGGTTTCTCGAATATGACATGGAATGGTGAAGGCTTCTTGGTCGCTCAGCTTGGGCGGAAGGCCCTAGGTATAAATGCTACTAACCTTCTCTGTTAGCTTAACCTTCTTAGGCATGCTAGAAGTGCTTCGCTTACATGCGCAGAGGTCTTTGAAAAAATTTGGAATAAGCAAGAATAGAAATAATAGCATTTGCTAAAGGAATATTGACTTTCATATCTTTCAAATGCTCTAAAATTTTGAAAATCTCAGAATCTTCAGTAGTTTCTATCTTTCTAATGCTTGAGAATAAGGGGCTTTAGACATGGATTCAATAGGACTAATGGCATGCTTCCCATCCTGACAAGAACTACTCTTAACACATTCATCAGTAGAGTTCTTCTTCTCTCTAAAACTAGTCTCTAGAGAAACTAGAGGCACAGGTATTGCATATTCAATTCACACATTATTATCAACTACTCAGCCACTTCTCAAAGTTGTAACAACTTTGGGTTGGGCTTGGTAGCAGTTAAGGTTAGTGAGGAATAGGACTGCGCTCTAGGGTTAACCTCAAGTTGGGATGGAAGCTTTTTAAAATCTCTAGTGCTTAATTGGCTAGTAATTTGACTCAATTGTGTATCTATCCTAGCCATGTGCTGTTGATTATTCGCCAATGCTTACTGTTGGTTATCGATCAATTGTAACAACATGTTGAAGCGATCGTCATTACTAGTGTAGCTAGCAGACCAGGTAGACGCTGTAGGAACAAATAAAGATGGAACAGATTGGGTAGCATAAGGTTGATTGGCTAAAGCATTTGGAAACTTAAAAGGGTTAGTATGATAAAAACCTAGAGGATGTGACTGAAAGTACGTGGTTACTGCTGGAATGGGACTTGGGGTCGGGAAGGCCCTTGTTGACACTACAAAAACTTAGGATTATCCCTCCACTCCGTATTATAAGTGTCATAATAAGGGCTATACTCACGTGTATACCCTTGTGTAGTATACACTTGCTCTTGTATAAATTCGGGAAATTGAGGAGCTAGATGACAAGATAATGTCTCATATGAAGGATCAGAATAGAGTACACATACTTTTTGTTGACTCTATAGACAAACGCCCTAAATGAGTGGCCTTGCAGCCTTGTGAGGGTGCTAGACTTAAAGAGATAAATTGGTCTAACTTATTAGTCAAAGTTTTAACTTTGGCTGGAAGATCAGAAGATGTACTTATCTCATGCACTCCTCTCCTATGATTCCCTTTGATTGACCTATCCATTGTAGTATTTTGGAAAGAATCCTTAGTTATGGTCTTAAGCCTTTCCCAAGCATCACTCAGTCTCAAGTTCTAAAAACCACCCCCAGACATAGCATTCACTATCATGTGTTGAGACTCAATCAACCCTCGAAAGAAGTATTGAAATAAATCATGTCAAACCCATGATGAGGACACTGTCTCAGAAGTTCATTGAACCTCTACCACGCTTCATAGAAAGGTTCTAACTCGTGCTGCGCAATGGTCATGATGGATGCTTTTAAGTCAACCGTTTTGGCCATAGGGTAAAACTGCTGATAAAATCGTGCTCGGAGTCCATCCCAGGAAGTGATAGATCCACGTGGCAAGGAATAAAGCCATCGTATGGCGTTGTCCTTGAGCGAGAAAAGGAATAGCTTGAGCTGAATGTGCTCTTGAGTCACGTTTGCAAAATTGAAAGTAGAACAAATTTCTACAAAAAATCAATGACATGCACTAACGGACTCTCATTGTTCCTCCCATAGAAAGAGGGAAACATAGCTGAAGTACCATGCTTGATCTCGAAGGTCGCTTCCCCCAAACCCAGTAGATTGATGGCTAAATTAGGTTCAAAAGAGTTGGGGAGAAAATACTACCTAAGGGTAGGTTCTTCAGGTAGGTTAAGCCTAGCGGCTTGACCTTGAACTTGTAGAGGAAGATTATTATTTCCTGCTTGAAATTTTTGAGGTTGTTATTGTCAACCTGAGAATTGAGAGGCGAAAGATTGTTATTGTTTCCAACCGTCTCTTCTTCTAAATCTCTAACTCAGTGATTGATTCTTTGTAGCTTGGGATTAATGGGAACAATTGGCAATCTAAGAGATCTCCTACCTTGCATACACCTCCTAGAGAATTCAAAGTTCTACCCCTAACAATTTAAAAGGATTCTATCCCTAAGGAAGCAATAAACAATTACCTAGAAGCTACTATAAAATGGAAAATCAATAAATGCAAGTATGAACAAAAATAAACAAGAGAGTTTAAGCTATACAAAAAGGAAGATAATTCAACAGAACAGGCCATGAAATACCCAAAAAGCACAATTGATCAAAGAGTTAAACCATCGCACCTCCTTGGCAGTGGCGCCAAAAACTTGATCGTTTCATAAGGTATGAACCCTAAAAATGCCCACAAGTGCACGGGTCGCAGGTAATGCAGTATGCAAGTATGGGGTCGTTCTTCCACAAATGGCAAGACTTAGGTCAGACCCTTTAAATTAATGTGCTTTAAGGTCAAGAATGCAACATAAGTTCTTTCAGGATCTGGACTACCACTTAAATAGCGTACAAATCAGAATTAAACAAAACCTAAATCAGTAGAAAATGGGCTTATTGCTCTAACTGACTGGGAGGACTAAATAATTAATGGAAATAGGGTGGCTTATACTTGGTTACAACTTAATCTCGCACTTTCTATTAAGGCTTGAATTAGAGTCTAATGGCAATGTTCATGCTTTCAAACTAGGAATCAAAGCAGTCAACAAAGTACCCTAGAAACCTCAATGCAAAACTATCCCTAAGCGGACCCTCCTAGCGCATAGCATGGTCCTAATGGTTAATCGGGATTCTAGATTACTCTTTGAGATTCCTACGTAGGATTGATGACAATCTAACTTAGTAGTTAACTCATTAACTGGATTTGAAGCTAAGAATAACCTTCCTATGTTTGATTAGACTATGCCAATTACCATTTAATTGCGTTTAAAGTTAAAGGTTCATGCAATAGTCTAAAATGAACCATTAATCAATCCTTTAAGCAAGATGGGTGGACAATCTTTATTTCTAATCCCTCACTGACGCATGGAAAAAGTTTAAACAGACTGAGAATTATTTAGTGTTATAGTGTCTTCAAATTGAACAAAAACACAACAACCTATCACTCTTATACACTCTAGTATCTTCACGCATATATTCACTCATAGCTTACTTATGCCATCATATCTATAAGTTATCCAAAGCATTTGAGAAAAAGATATCTGATCATGCACACTTTGAGTAATTGCTTTTAAGAGAAGATGGATCAAACATTTAACATGTATTCAGCATAACCAACTTCAAACCATTCTAGTTCCAAAATGTAAAGCAAATATCATTTGAAGCCTTAATAGAAAAGTACTCAATTACGCTGTAAATCAAGCATGTTTCACCCTTCAGAATTTAAACAAACATAGCTGCAAGAAAACGCAAACCAGAATGAAATGATATCTCTTCAGCAGTGCGAAACAACTTTGACTTGCTTTTTCTTTTGAATCTGCCACCTGCGATTCGCATTCGTTGTCGATGGAGAGCTAACAAGCACAGCTTCGCGTATGTCTCTACTGCAGGCCACGAACGTATATTAGGCTCTTCGCTCGTCACGTCCCAAACCCGCCAACAGCACACTAAGAAAATGTCGCTGGCTGCTGCGACTTAATTCCCTCCTCCAATTATCTCTATATGCTCCCAGCATCTACAAGAGAGGAATAGAGCAATTCGTTTGTTTTCTGTCGAGCTTGAGGAGTTGACTGCACAGTGGAAGCTGGTTGAATTCTGCTCGAGCCCCTTTTTTAAGAATCGTTTCCATCAACTATATAAAAGATGGAAGAAGTCCCCTCCTAGATGCCAACCATTTGCTGAAACATCCCATCAGCCTCATCCTCAAAGAGTCCAGCCCTTTTTTTTCTTCTTTTCCTTTGATTTTAAACTCTTCTAGTTGCTAAGAATCAATCCAACAGCTGCTGCTTCTTTTTGAATTCAAACCTGTAAGATAAGATATAAGCTGGCTTTTAAGTTACGGCTGAAAGAGAATTACTCATGCATGCATGGCTTGATTGGTGTGCATGTGAATGTTTTGGTGTTTGGCACGAGAGAGAGACATAAAAAATAAAAAATAAGCTGAAGTGTGGTGCATGTAAGCTTAAAGAATGAAAAAAGTGATTGGCTGTTTAGGTAGTTGCTGCTTTGCTTATATGTGCAAGTGCAATTCACGTGAAGTAGGCTTACACAAAGCAAATAATATAATATAATGCATTGCAATTATACTAGCTAATAATAATACAACACATATACTAAATTACTAATACCTATTATGCTTATGTACCAATGAACCATACTAAACTGATATACTAATAGACTGATATATGCATATAATAAGCTAATAACCTACTCTCTCTCTCTCTCTCTCTCTCTCTCTCTCTATATATATATATATATATATATATATATATTACTAATAACCGATTTTATCTGACATAATTACTTAATCTACTAAAGTATTATCTAGAATCTAATCTAATGCTATAATATAGTCTAGCTGATAATAGATTAAAATAAATACAAGAAAACAATAAATAAGGGTTTTAAAGACTTTACACAAGCAATGTGCACTTGTCCATCAAATAGCCAATCCTGTACCGAGTATGCAAACAATTGAATCCTAGGACATGCATATGCACCAAACTTTGCTCAAACTCAATCCCGACACTCACCCGTCATTCAAGGGCACTTAGAATATGCCAACACACAATTTACGTATTCAATGGCTCAAATGAACACTAAGCATGCGAACCTTATCAAGCAAGCATTATTAACATTACTGCACAAAATTCCATGCAAATGTACTTGTAAAGCTCTAGAAATGCAAGCTAATGGCATCAATGCACCCACACAAATCAAGACACATCAAAGAGAATGACTTTTTAATAATACCTCTATCATGGATCCTCTTCATCCTATCCTTATAAAGTTTGACGTTTTCATATGCTTTCAACTAAGCTCCTCCAATTCCGTTAGGTCAAGCTTTTTCTTCTTACCTGCTCTTGCCAAATCAAAGTTTAAGACCTTGATTGCCCAATAAGCACTATGCTAAAGCTCTACTGACAAGTGACAAGCCTTCCCATAAACCAATCTATACGGGGACATATTAATGGGAGTCTTAAAAGCGGTACGATAGGCCCACAAAGCTTCATTCAACCCAATAGACCAATCTCTCCTATCGGGCCTAACCATTTTCTCTAAAATGTGCTTGATCTGCCTATTGGACACCTCTACTTATCCATTAGTTTACAGGTGATAGGAGGTAGCAAACTTATAGGTAACTAAGTATTTTCTCAATAAGGCCTAAAGTGTCCCATGGCAAAAATGTAAACCACTATCACTAATCAAGATCCTAGGGACTCCACATCTAGAGAAAATGTTCTCCTTAATGAAATTCACCACTACCCTATAGTTAATAGTGCATGTGGAAATAGCCTTAACCTATTTGGACACGTAATCTATGGCCACTAAAATGTATTGGTGCCTTAAGGTGGAAGCAGACCCATGAAATGAATACCCTAAACGTGAAATAGCTCACATAGAAGAATAGAGGACAAAGGCATCATGTTTCTCCTAGAGATGGAACTGGATTGTTGACATCTGATGTACCTCTTGTAATACTCTTGGGCATTCCTAAAGAGAACGAGCCAAAAGAGTCCACTTTGCAAGATTTTTGTGGTGATCTTCTTGCCATTAAAATGCCCTCCACAACCCTCATCATGACTCGTACTGAACACGCTCTTAAATTTGTCATGCTATCAAATTTGTCCTCAAGCACACATCAGCGAATCATTTGATTTGCACTCACTTTGAAAAGACAAAGGTCCTCTTAAAAGAAATGTCTCACTTACGCTAGGAATGTATCTCTCTCTTTCTCTCTCTCTTCTCTCGATGGGAGGGGAAACGCCCTGTAGCAAGATAATTGACAATATGAGCAAATCACGGTGTATGATGTGAGATGGCAAACAATTGTTCATCCAAAAAGGAATCACAAAAGGAGAAAGAATCAGTAGAAGACTCATTCATAATACAGGAAAGGTGATCTATAACTAAGTCCTCACTACCTTTTTTGTCCCTAATTTCAACATCAAATTCTTGAAGAATGAGCATCCACCTAATCAAGTAGGGCTTAGACTTTTTCTCAACTAATAAATACCTCAACACTGTATGATCAGTGTACACAATCACCTTGGACCCTAAGATGTATGACCTAAACTTGTATAGAGAATAAACAGCTGTTAGAAGCTCTTTTTCTGTAGTCGTATAGTTCTTTTGAGCGTCATCAAGAGTCTCACTAGCATAATACACCACATGGGGCATCCTATCACGTCGTTGACCTAAAATAGCTCATATCACATAATCAGATGCATCACACAACCTTAATTAGGAGACTATAATTAGGCTAATTGGGAAGGAAGATAACAAAGATTTAAGCCTATCAAAAGCCTTAACACACTCATCAATGAACTCAAATAGAATGTCCTGTGCTAAGAGCCTAGACAAGGGTCGTGTAATACGACTAAAATCCTTGATAAAACTATGATAGAATCTTATATGCCCTCAAAAAGATCTCACATCCTTTACACACTTAGGGACAGGCAATTTTCAATCAATTCTACCTTCGCCATGTCAACTTGAATGCCATTAGATGAAACTACGTGACGCAAAACTATCCCCTGCTGTACCATGAAATGGGACTTCCCCTAACTCAACACCAAGTTCTTTTCCATACAACAGTTTAAAAGTAAAGAGAGATGACTCAAGCACTCATTGAAGTATCACCCAAGACCGAGAAATGATTCAAGGATATCTTTGTGTGTTTCTCAACCATATCGTTAAAAATGGCCATCGTACACCTTTCAAAAGTCACTGGCGCATTACATAGACCGAAGGGCATCCTCCTATAGGCAAAAGTATCATAGGGTCAAGTAAAAGTGGTCTTCTTCTAGTCCTCGGGAAACACAAGGATCTAATTATGCCCAAAATAGCTGTCTAGAAAATAATAGTAGCTATGCCTAGCTACTGTATCTAAAATCTAGTCTAGAAAAGGTAAGGGGAAATGAGCCTTCCTAGTTTTGGAGTTAAGCTTCCCATAGTCAATACAAACTCTCTAACCTGTGGAAGTGCATGTAGGGATAAGCTTTTCTCTCTGATTCTCTAGAACTGTGATCCCTGACTTCTTAGGAACTATAGGAATCGACTAACCCACTCACTATCTGAGAATGGATAAATAATACATGTATCTAAAAGCTTAATGATCTATTTCTTAACTACCTCACTCATGTATGGGTTTAGCCTCCTTTGTATCTCCTAGAAGGTATGGCTTTATCCTTAAAGTGAATATGGTACATGTAAACTAAAGGATCTATACTTTTTAAATCACCAATTTTCTACCCTATAGCCGTCCTATGTTTCCTAAGAATCTCTAAAAGACACTTCTTATGCTCACTAGAAAGATCGAAAGCTATGATAACTAGACGGGTCTCACTGAGGCCTGGGAAAGCATACTTCAAATGCTCGAGAAAGGGTTTGAGCTTTAAAGATAGACTAGGCTTAACCAAGGAGAACCCAACCTCAATAACATCAATAGGAACATCACTAGAATCAAGACTAGAAGGAATAACCTCAAGTGACTTATCAATCATGGAATGCTTAACTAAGGAAATTGAAGCTATATGTTTCTGCTCTAAGGTCTCTAAATCAAAGCTAGACAACAAATCTTTAAATTTCCTCAAATCTTCTCCATTAGTCATAGTCTTCTCTACAATGTCCTAAACACAAGAATCAATAACATTAATTTTAAAGCACTTTTCTCAATCTTCTTCTCTTTCTACTCTAGCCCTACTCATTGCGTTGATAACCTTCATGGTAGACCTCAAGTTCCCAAATTTCATCTCTAATAACCCCAACCTACAATGAAAAATGGCATCTGTGGTAGAAAGAAAAGGGCAACCTAATAAAACAAAGGTAGAATGTCTATAGTCATGTCCCACATCCATATCAAGCACTATGAAATCCACATGGTACGCAAACTCACCTGCTAGACTAGCACATTTTCTACCACTCCCCTAGGTCTTCTCTTAAACCTATGAGCTAGTTGAAGGGTAACATGTGTAGAGGACAAGTCTTCTAGACCTAGTTGTTAATAGACTAAGTAAGGAATGAGGTTCACATTGGATCTTAATTCTAGCAAGGCATGATCAATCTGGGTCTCTTGGATCCTACAAGGAATGGTGAAAGCTTTGGGGTTACTCATCTTGGCCGAAAGGCCCAAGGTATAAATGCTATTCATCTTTTCCATGACCTTCATCTTCTTAGGCGTGGTCGAGGCTCGACATTTCCTTGTACAAAGATCCTAAAAGAACTTGGAATAGGAGAGAATAGAACTGATGGCATCTATCAAATAAAGATTGATCTTAAGGTCCGTAAGATACTCCAGGACTTTGAGAAATCTCACATCCTCACTAGTTGAAGACATCTCTAAACTAGATGGATAAGGAACTCTAGGCTTAACACCTCTAGACTCATGGAAATCATCAATAGGCTCCTTTTACTCCTAATGTGGGCGAGATGTACTATTCTCTCCAAGGTCTCACATGGGCTCAACTCTCTCAATAGGACCTCTCTCTTCAAGGCTACAATCAGGCTCTCTAGACTCGGAAAGACAACTAAGTGCAGGCCCTATATAGTCAACTCATACTCTATTATCCACTATCCTACCGCTCTTAAGAGTGGTGACAGCCTTAGCTTAGGCCTAAAGGGGATAAGTGGTATTGGTGGAGAAATAAGACCAAACTCTAGGGTTCACCTCTGGTTGAGAAGGTAACTTCTTAGAGTCTCTAGTGCTCAACTGCATGGCAAAATATCCTAACTGGGTATCTACCCTAGCCTGATCATTCTCTACCTACCGCCTATAACTAGCTTAGTCCTACTACATCACATGAAACATCTTCTAAATCCTGTCATTGCTAGTAGGCTAGCTACTAGAGAGAGTAGGGAGTGCTTAGGGTTTAGAAGCATTAGTGAGCCTAGGTTGATTGACATTGTAGAAACCTGAAGGGTTAGCAAGATGGGGTTGCTGCTACAGTGGGGCCTGGGCAAGAAATAAGACTCATGTTGACCCTATCTCTAAGAAAATTTTGGGTTGTCTCTCCAACCTAGATTGTACGTGTTAGAGTACGATTGTACTCACGAGAATAACCCTAAGTGGCACATACTTGCTCCTACATAAACTCGGGAAACTGGGGTGCTAGGGGATAAGCTACAGTCTCGTGAGTAGACTCGAAACATAAAGCACATACTTCTGCTACTGAAGGAGCAGAGGACAAACTTGCAGAATTAGTCATATGACTGTGAGAATAAAGAGACAAATAAATGAATTGATCTAACTTATTCATGAGGGCCTTTACCTTAGTAAGTAAATTTGAATAACCCCATGAGCACATCTTCTATTCACTCCCCAACCAGACCTATCCATAGCCAAATTTTGGAAAAAGTTCTCGGCCAACAAATCCATTTTCTCCCATGCCTCACTAGCTTCAAAATTTTAGAATCCACAATGCAAGGCAACATTGACCATCGTCCTATTTTATTCATTTAATCATTGAAAGAAATATTGGAGTAGGTCATGATTTCTATAATCGTGGTGGGGGCATTGTCTAAAAAGTTCCATGAACCTCTCCCAAGCCTCATGAAAGGACTCTAAATCGTGGTGGGAGAATGGAGCCAAGACTTAGCCTTATCCTTAAAGGTAAACGAAAATAACTTGAGACAAATGACCTCTTAAGACACATTAGGGACATGGAGGGTAGAACTCATTTCAATAAAATTGGTGATATGGTCTAAAGGACTCTCATTGCTCTTCCCATAGAAGGAAGGAAGCATAACCAACATGTTAGGCTTAATCTTGTAATTTGCCTCCCTCAACCCCAGAATATTAAAAACCAGGTTAAGCTCAAAGGCATTGGGTAGGAAGAATTTCCTAAGTTTCAACTCATCATCTAGAGTGGGTTCGGTCTAAAAGGCTCTTTCCTCAAATGATCTTGGGCTTGATGCCCATGGTAATCATGCAGTGGGATGGGATTCATAAGAGGAATGGGAGGGATAGGAGGATTATTTGGTCCAGCCATCTTCTCAAAAAGATCTCTTAAATTCCTAGAGTGTCATGTAATCCTATCGGGTTTGGGATTAAATGAAATTAAGGGATTCCTAAGAGATCTCCTACAAAGCATACAGCACTATCCTAACTCCAGCCATTTCAATCCCCAAAACTTCAACAATAACCTAAAATGTGGAAGAATCCTTTGTTAGAGTGTTCTAGAAAAAGCCTAAAAACTAACTAAAACTAAACATTTTTTGTATTTTTGGATTTTAGCGAGCTGAGGAGAAAATAAAAGGACTACTATTAGGAATAGTGTCCTAAAGTCAATCATCTATTGTAGATTTTGTACTGATTTGTACATGAATAGTCTTACTTTTGGCCTTAAGTCATATCATACATCTTCTCCTCAATGGTTAGATCATGACATAGTCCTTATAATGACCTAATAGGGCTATATGGATGAGGAATAGCCTGGTTGTCTTTAAACCTTGTTCGTAACCAAATTATAGAATTGATACTAAGACATTGGTTTCATCGATCATAGGTTATAGTGTGTCACATGGTATGGACACATTAGTTTGACCCACGGTGAGGTGTGGAGACGTGCTCGCTGAATATGACTCGATTTATAAGCATCCTATGGCATGTACCCTACTGTCAAAGGATAGCTTATGGTGCACATGGATGTCATATTCCCTCAGACCCGAGACCACTATAGAGACTTGCAGATTACTTCCCATGCTTTAGTGCTAGACTATTCGGATTTCTAATCCATTGACGAAAGGCTGCTGGGTGTGGCCAAGTGTCACGAAGTCAATGTTTAGGTCAAGATGGGATTGACTGCTCTAGGTATTCGGAGAATGATATTCTGCCTAGTCCTAATACATTAAGAATGACATCTTGCCTAGTCCTAATACATTAAGACTTTGGCCAAAGCTTTTTGCATGATGTGCCACATGGTTACATCATAATGAGTCATGACGAGATTAGGACTTCATATGGAATAGTTGATTAGGGGTTTGACAATTTTACCATGTCCCTAGGGTTATTTTTGAATATCGAAGGTCATAGGGAATCCACCGTAGTGCCCAGGTTTGTTGAATATTACCTTGCAACTATTCGGCTGATCCGAACATTAGGAACCATTGCTAGACAGTATCATCGATTAATATAGGGATAGTCCTTGTATTACTGGTTTAAGTTTGAACCTACGAAGTCACGCATATGGTTAGGAATTAGTTGAAGGATTGTCCCTGTTATAATAACATTGGTCACGTCTAATTATGAATTAAATGTTTTATTATTTGATTATGAATTAAATAATATTATAAGTAATTCGTGTTATAGATATTTAATTGAGAATTAAATATTATAATGTTTAATTACTTCTTACGGATCACGGAATTAATTTTGACTATGTCTAGCTAGCACTAGACATATAGATCAAAATTAATTCATGAGCTATTATTTATAAATTAAATATGAATTTAATTTAGGCTTTAACATGGTTTTAGAAATCCATAATTCTAGGCCCAATGAATTGGGATAATTGGGTTGTGGGAATGAGATTTATAGAAAGCCCAGATCTCCCTATATACAAGGAGATTTCTCATTATTTTTGTACAATGGTTCTTAGAAAACCTAACAGTTGTCAAAATTCTCTCCCAAAACCTTAATCCAAAAATTAGCCTCCTCCAATAGTTCTTGATCGCGTACGAAGAGGAGGAGCTCGATGCTTTTGCAAGGCCAGGGTTTTTAGTGCAAGAATTATGAGGTAATTTTGAATCTCTAAAAATTTTTAATTCTAGAGCTTGATCCTGTGCGTAGAAATCTGGAGAAAGTCTTTACAATTTCCTATAGTGGTATCAAAGCCAAAGCTCTTTTAATGTTTTCTTAATTGATTTTATTGCAATATAGTTTACTATGTGGATGTGATATACATATTAACAATTTAATTTGTCATAATTGTGAATTAACTTTTGAAATCAGTTGGGGTTCATAATTTATTTGTCCTTGTATGAGAATTAGTTGTCTTTGTTCTCGATAGTCGAGACTCAAGAATGCTGCCATGATTGTATTGAATGAAAACTTGATTGGTGCTGCCTTTGATTGGTTTGAATTAAAATTTGAAGCAAAAATTAAGAAAAGAAATTGTTGCAAGCATTGCGTGAAACTTGACAACATGAATTTCAAATTTGACTTCTTGCCACTTGGTTTGAACTAGAAGTTTGTGAAAATTCTTCTTCAGATCTTATTCATTCTCTACCAAATATTGTTTTTAAAAGAAAAATGAACAAATTGTGACCTTCAAGGATTGAACCTATGTTTAAGCGGCTTGCATCTTATTTTACACATCTAGACCACTAAGCTATCACAACAAGTTGTTGTCAATTGTTGCATCTGAACTCCTTTTGTGCTTCTCGAGCCCTCTTTTCTCATGTTAAGGATCATCCTTGACAGGAAATTCTAATTACTTTTGCAAATTAACAGTGAATATCTTCTTTCCTGATTCCACCACTTAAAAGATTGTATTGTTTTTCTAAAGCCTCCATTAATTGTTTCTAAAGAAGACATATCATAAAAAAAAAAATTATTTTTCCTCTGAAGCTCGTGAAGAAGTTTTGCCATCAGTTTATATATATTTAATTAAAAAAAGGAATTGCAATAGTTTCAATTAGTTGGTCATGAGCATGATAATGGCATTTAGTAGCGTAACATTGATGTTTGCATTGGATACGACAATATCATGACAATGACCAAGATGATTGATAAATTTTTTTGATTTTGTTTCCTTGAGGGAAGTGGCGGCTAAGGTTGACAATATGTAGAAAGAGAGTTAATAATTATTTAAAAATAATAATAAAAGAAGTTTCTCACAATTGCAAGTTTTGAACCTGTGACCTTCTATTTTCCAAATTATGATCTCACCGATTTGCCTGACCACCTGCTAGTTGGTAATTCTATTTCTTGTATCCTTAGAGATATGGAAGATATATTTCTGCATGGTTTTGAATATAGGACTTTTAAGGTGGCATTACAACATCATAACCATCTTTACTATCTATTTCTTTGATTCAATGTTCCATACAATGAATTATGGACTTGTTGTTTTAGGCTACCAATTTAAATTAATATTGATTAATTTTAATTGATAATGGGCTTTTGGCCTTTGGTCCAAAATTTATTATTAGGAATGTTTTTAATTAGTATGACTAATTATAAATAAAACTCATGCATAATTTAATTAACTGCTAGTTAAATTATGTTGATAAATAGTTTTATTAAATTCTCATAAACTATTTCATTTGCCAAAATAGGTGTGTCTTTCATAATAAATATTTGACATTTATCTTAAGGTCCTTTATTTGTTAAAAAAGTTATATGTTTTTTATACCCAATAAATTGTAAGGTGTTTTAATTCATTGGATATACCCTAAATTTTTGGAAATTTTTTTTTTTACTCTAATTAATTTTGAAAATAGTTTTAATTAATTGAGTAAGCCTTAAATTTATCAAAATTTAGATTTTGATCTTAATTAATTGGAAAGTAATTCTAATTAATTAAAAATACTCCAAAGTTAGTCAAATTGAGATTTTGACTTTAATTAATTTTAAAATGAGTTTTAATTAATTGAAAAAGGCCCATTAATTACTTAAAATTAGGATTTTGGCCCCAATTAATTTATAAGGAGTTTTGATTAATTAGGTAAGCCCCTTAATTTGTCAAAATAGTGATTTTGACCCTAATTAATTAGAAAAGAGTTTTCAATTAATTGGATTACGTCCAAAAGATAGTCAAGTTTTGATTTTGACTTCAATTTTCAAAAGGAGTTTTTAATTAATTGGATGATTACCTTAACTTGCCAAAATTGTGATTTTCAATCCCAATTAATTTGGAAGAAGTTTTAATTAATTGGAATGATTGATTTAATAAGATTACATCAACCCAATGATTGTGTGATAAAATCATGAAGTCCCTTTATGCCTCTTTTTTACGATGTATGTCACATATTGGTATGGTTATGGGCTTGCATCTCATGTGTATTATTATAAGTTTGTTTATCAGTTGTTATAGTTGTTTTTTAGATTAAGTTGGGCCTGCAAGTCCAGTCTTCTCTTCAATTCTAGTTATAATCCCCCTCCCAAGAGATGTATCCCTTCTTTAGAAGGAGTTCTTCTTCTAATTAATGTAATTAGTACTTAAATTATGGTCAAGACAAAGAGATGAAGACAAAGTACTAAAAGGCCTAGCCCTGTCTAGGTTTCCTAGTATTAATAGGTAATAATCTTACTTGCATGATAGAGTGGCCCATGATGGCTCTAGTGGGCTGCACTAGGAAAGCCCATAACTAACCACATGTGCTTATATATATTAATATATATTGTTTTATGTGCCAAATGTGATTAATTAACTGGATTAATTAAAGGATTTGGGCATTAAAATAAATGCGCTTAGCGCTTATCATCTCTACAAAATTCTTTAAATTATTAAGTCCATTAAGTGGTTTAGGCATGCAATGCCTAAATCATTGCCTGCCATTAAACTAAATATTAATGGGCCTATGTTCTAATAAACGTTGAAGGTCTTTAGGCCTAGCCTTTACTGGAATATTGGGATTACTATTCACTATATGAAGCCTTTAGAATCTTTTCAAACTAACGAGTCTGTGGGCTGACCTTAGTCGAGCTTGCTCATTAGGCTTAGAGGAAGACCTTTGGAGTTCATGTTAATGGTTTGACCTAACCAAACTTTTAGGACCTCAGTCCTGCTAAAGATATGCTTGGGGCAGAATTGACTATTGAGAGTTGTTTGAAGAAGCGATTGGTTATGAACTTATTAAGAAGTGTCTATAGGTGGGCTGACCTCAGTCGGGCTTATGCACAACTGTTTTGGATCTCAGTACCCATTAAAGGGATTTTTGGATTCAAAAATCCCTTCAGATTGAAAAAGGCTATTAGTTTGAATAAAATAGTGGGAGAATCCTTTAGACGTTGGCCCATGTCTCTAGGAATGATGATTCATATACAATTGCATATTTACATTCATTGTGTTTGTTATTTGCTTCCATAAATCTCATTATGTTATAGATATATTACTATTTGACAGTGATATTATTAAACACGATCATAAATGTATTTTGTATGTTCTAAATAAACTCGGCATAAGAGAAATCAATTACCTATGGAGTGTCGAATAATCATCAATTAGTTGATGAGGTATAAGGTCTGCAGTGAAAGATTGCCTTTTTGGTGGATAGTATGCATGCTAGTTTATAGATCTACATTTAAAAGTTGGATGAGCCTTCTTATGCATTTGATGGCATAGAAGGACATAAAGATCTAATATATTGTCTTAGACATTTAGTTGAGGGATGGACATTCTATATACTGTACAAGATAGATTAAATTGAGAAGCATATGTCACTTGATTACTTTCTTTAAAAAGATAATCAGGTATATTATTCTCGCCTCTCAATACCCACCTTCCTTCTTGAATTGGTTTAACACATTCAAGTCAATTGTTGACTATAATAGACCTTTTGAGCTGCTAGGGATCTTCTAGCAAGATAATTGGCTTCAAGAGAGAAAATTATTTCAGTGGGAGCTGATTCATCCATTCATTACTAAATGAGGTTTAGAACCCCACTAGTAGTAGCAATTGGTTTACTAGTGATACGTCTCTGAATATCCAAACTCTAGAAGAAGAAAAATCTTTAAAGTCTAGTGTTATTAAATCCCAAGAGACTAAAAATGGCAAGTGGTTACTACATGAGATGTGTTTATGATAACACCTTGCAAATTCAGTTGATCCGACTAGCTCTGCATAAGATACAAATGGTCCCCATAAGTTATAGTGAAACTATTGACTAGTAGAGATAAACATGATACAAATGTTATATGAATAATGTTATTATCATGCATTGTAAACTGAAATAAGCTCATCCTTTGAGCATAGTGTATGTTGGCCAAGATGGTATGATTCTATGATCTAGTCGTACGAACAAATATCCTTCAAGAAAGTCTCTTGTTTGCCTAGAAGAGAATAAGATTCTTTTATAATGGACTCTTAATGCTTTATCATAGTTGAATGGTTTGTTAGAAAGGAGAGATCAAATGATGTTGGACATAGTTTGATCCATTTTGTAGCTTATGGCTTTGACCATATCCTTTAGACATATATTTGAGAAAAATGCTTAAATATTGAGCTACAACATCTAGCAAGTCAGTGGATAAGATACCATATAAGATATGGTGTGATAGTAGGTTGTACACTTTTACCAAAGGGTCAAAGAAATGTCCAGCAAACATCAAGTATCTTATCTTTGACAAGCTAGAATTGAAGTTTGTTAAGTGTTTAAAAGATTTCCTAGAAACTATAGTGATTTCAACTTCTCTAAAGATGGTGAATAATGGGTATCCATTACCCTCAAAGGAATCTTTTCAAGAACGAATTTCTTAAACCAAGATTCCTTGATAATCAGCTCATGAAGTTCTAAATAGAAGAATATAACACTAATAGTAAAACATACAAACAAGATAAGGCTAGAACCAAATCTTGGGCCTATTAAAGAAGCATCACTAAAGTGATTTGGTAAGGTATCATGTCCAGTGGAAAAGTGTTAAATCCTTATCCAAAGTAGAAGTTCCATTGAACTACTAGAGAACGATGTGAATTCGATCACTTTGAAAGATGCTAGATAGAGTCATTACTCGAATTTACTTAATTTGAGGCAATCTTTCAATCAACCACAAATGTCAGCAATGTATGGACATTGATTCGCAACATATTGGGTAAGACCTGTATAGTGAAAATGGTTCATGAGGGGTTTTCAGTAGGTTAAGACCTATAATGCCCAGGTCATTGTTAAGAGGCCTTGTGAATGTTTTAGTTTGACTATGACAAGACATTTCCACTAATGATGATGCTCGAATTCATTTGCATCATTCATATATGAGATGCATGTATGTATCATGAAATCTAAATAATAGGTGCCTAAATGGCTTTCTTTCAAAACTAAATGAAATCACTAAATCTGAGACCTAGTGATGCTTAGGGGATTTTAAAGCGTGTTGCTGAGGATTCGTTTCAAAATATGGCATTGGATAGGTCAAGTACGAGTAATCCTAGGAGAGGAGTTAATGAAGTAGATACATCCCATGATCTTCCTGTTAAGGTAGAAGCATTGACCCATAAGCTTGACCAGTTGATTTCTTTAGGTCTAGCACCTACACCTAGCCATAGGGCTAATCCACTAGTATCGTCGTCTTCTCCTTTTGTCGTTGAGGTGTGTGCCTTATGTTCTGAGTCGTCCCATGAGACCATAGCTTGCCCATTAGTACCACAGTTTCCAAAATTCTTTCAGGAGCAAGTTCATGCTACAAAGAGGTATTCACAAGTGTATAACCCTTACTCGAACACATATAATTTGGGGTGGAGGGATAACCCAAAGTCTTCTTGGCGTAATAATCACTTCGAGGCCCCTCAGCCCCAAGTCTTATTCCATCAGCGACCTCGTCCTGCTCAGTGAAATCCACCAGGTTTTTATCACGTAAATCCATCTAAACTTCTTGGTGCCCTACAGGACCGGCGCCTATCTATTCCCGCTTTTCCCACTCAATTTATACCTACATTTCTTACACCATCTTCTATTACAGATGTTTCAGTCACAACAGTAGCACATGACTAAGATGGATGCCCATTTAGGTCAATTAGCTAGTCAGTTTGCTAGGGAGCCAAGCAAGTTACCTGCCCAGCCTGAGTTAAACCCTAGAGGTCAATCTATTCTTTCTCTAATTCCTCTTACACCACTCATGCACAGGCAAAAGCAGTTATTACACTTAGAAGTGGTAGAGTTATTGACAATGAGGTGAGAAAGAAGGATAATTTAGTTGAGTCTGCACCTAGTGCTCTTATCGAGCCTAGTGAGGTGAGAGACCATGAGAGAGATGAGACCACTAGAGAGAAAGATGAAAGTAGTATCTGTCCACAAAGGGAGGGGAAATAGTTTTTAGAATCTAGTGATATCATCCCGAGAGCACCTTTTCCAGCCGCACTAGAAAAGCCCAGATCTGTTGAAGACATTAGACTGAATGAGATCTTAGAGCACTTGAAAGACCTTAATGTGAACCTTCCTCTAGTTGATGCTATTGTGTCTATTCCTGTTTACACGAAATTCTTCAAAGATCTATGCACACGAAAGTGAAACAATTCCCACATGCCAAAAACAGTGAAGCTCACTGAAAAGGTGAGTAGTATTTGCACTTCGGGCATTCCACCCAAGTTGAAAGATCCAGGAGCTTTCACTATTTCGTGTTGCATTAGAAAAACCCCAATTGATCATGCTCTTTCAGATTTAGGGTCAAGTGTAAATTTGATTCCCTACTTTGACTACCAATGTCTAGGTTTGGGGGAGTTATCTCCTACGTACATCACTTTGCAGTTAGCTGATAGATCCGAGCGGAGGGCATGAGGTATAATAAAGAATGTCATGGTTTAAGTTGGAGAGTTTGTGTATCCAATTGATTTCATTGTCTTATATATGGATTTTGGCTATGACACTAAGCACTCTACACCTGTTCTCTTAGGATGCCCTTTCTTAGCTACAGCTAATGCAGCCATTCATTGTAAGTCAGGGTTGCTAGAGATTAAGTTTGGGAATTCGAAGGCCACTATAAGAGTAATGAGGCAGCGAATAGCGTGAGTATAGGTATGGATGATGAGGAGGAGTGTTTTGCTATTGATATTATAGATCTATGTGTAGAGGAGCATGCCTGCGAGATGTTTGTTGAGGATGAGTTAGTTGAGCTTAAGGCTATCTTAGAGTAGTTTGATTCTGAGTCATTTGTTAGCAACTATGTAGCTTTCACGTCCACTTCTGTGGACTTTAAGCCTGAGAAATTTACTGAGGTTAATCAGTCTGAGTATCTTCCTTTAGAAATGTCTAGCGATCCCCCTACGGTTGAGTCTCCCTTATCTTTGGAGCTCAAATCCCTCCTTGAGCACTTGAAGTATGCATTCTTAGGACCTGATGAGACCTTTCCTGTGATTATAGCATCTGATTTGTCGAGTGAGAATGAGGAGCAACTTCTAAAAGTCCTTAGAAGTCATAAGGAGGTCATAGGGCGGACGATTAGTGATTTAAAAGGTGTAGACCTTTCAGTTTGTATGCATAGGATTCATCTAGAAGAAGGTGATGTACCTTCTCGTGAGATGCAAAGACGACTTAATCCACATATGAGGGAAGTTGTGAGAAAGGAGGTTATTAAGCTCCTAGATACAGGTATCATTTATCCTATCTCTGATAACGAATGGGTTAGTCCTGTTCAGGTAGTACCGAAGAAGTTTGGGATCACGGTGGTAGAGAATAATAAAGGTGAGCAAGTTCCTACGCGTATCCCTACGGATTGGAGAATGTGCGTAGACTATAAGAAGCTCAACTCTAAGACTAGAAAAGATCACTTCCCATTACCCTTCCTTGATTAGATTCTAGATAAAATAGCCGGTCACAGTTATTACTGCTTTTTAGATGGATATTCGGGATACAATCAAATCCCCGTGTTTCCCCAGGACCAGGAGAAAACTACATTCACTTGCCCTTATGGTACATTTGCTTATAGGAGAATGTTGTTCTGTCTTTGCAATGGACCTGCCACTTTTCAATGGTGTGTGATGGCTATCTTTAGTGATATGATTGAGAGACAATTATAGATTTTCATGGATGATTTCTCAGTCTTTGGTGGGAATTTTAATGAATGCATGAGTCACCTGTCTTTAGTGCTAGACCATTACATTAAGATGAATCTTGTTCTGAGTTTGGATAAATCACATTTTATGGTATAAAGAGGAATAGTTTTGGGTCACGTAGTGTCTTTTGATGGTATCCAGGTTGACCCAGCCAAGGTAGAGCTTATAGAAAAGCTGCCTATTCTTAAAACTGTTAAGGATGTGAGATCTTTCCTTGGCCATGCAGGTTTCTATCATAGGTTTATTAAGGATTTTGGCCAAATTGCTCATCCATTGTTTAGGCTCTTAGCATAAGATGTTCCATTTGTGTTTGATGAAGAGTGCACTAGATCTTTTGATAGGCTTAAATCCTTGCTTTCCTCTTCCCTTATCATCCAGCCACCTAATTACAGTATTCCTTTTGAGATTATGTGTGATGCATCAGATTTTGCCATAGGAGCTGTATTAGGACAACGTAAGGATAGGTTGCCTCATATGATCTACTATGCTAGTAAGACTTTAGATGAGGCTCAGAAAAATTACACTATTACTAAAAAGGAGCTTCTAGCAGTAGTGTTCTCCCTTAGTAAGTTTCGATCATACATTCTTGGGTCCAAGGTCATAGTTTACACCGATCAAATGACTTTGAGGTATCTTTTGTCTAAGCGTGAATCTAAACCCTGCTTGATTAGGTGGATGCTCCTTTTGCAGGAATTTGACATAGAGATTAGAGATAAGAAGCATAGTGAGAATTCTATTGTTGATCATTTGTCCCTTCTTATGCATGAGTCCCCTAGTAATTTTATTCCCTTCTATGAGTCTTTTCTGGATAAACAATTGTTTGTTATCTCACATCATACACCATGGTATGCGCTGATGTGTTGTGATTTTGTGTGTATTTGCATTGTCATTTACCTATATTTTAGAGGTGTTGAGTGCTCATAATGATGCATTAGTGTAGTGCTTTTGATAAGAATTGGCTTAAGCGTAAACAAATGTACATATCGAGTTTAAGAGACAAATTGCTACACTAATTGCTTATTTTCAATGATTTAGGTGAACTTTGGGTTAAGATCAAGATTGGACGATGAAAGGTGATGAAGATGGGAAATGCACGGGTCTAAGAGAGAAGACCAGAGGCCGAAAAGACAAAGAATGGAGGAAGAAAGTCAGCCGGATGACCAAGGAAAAAGAGCCGGTCAACCGACTAGGTCGACCGGCCACTCCAGAGAGGTGCCAAAAACAGCCGGACGACCACCCTTCCAGAGCCGGTCGACCGGCTAGGTCGACCGGCCACTCTAGAGAGCATCATTAAAAAGCCGGTCGAGCTAGGTCCAGAGGCCGGTCGACCCCCGATTCTGCAGAAAAGGAGGAGGACTTTTTGATAGATTAACACACACTTCACACCTAAAATTCTCACACACTTAACCCTAGATCCCACCCACTTCACACACACTTTTCACACATTTCTCACTAAGAACCAAGCTTGATTTGAAGGGTTCAAACATTTTGGAATCAAGTTTGCTCAAAAGCTTTGTACAAGATTAGCTAGGATGAAAGGGAAGCTTCATTATCTCTCTTTCATTCTATTTCTTATTATGATTGAGTAGACTTGTGTAGGGTGATTTAACTTATGTAATGGGTTAACTATATACTCTTATGATATGGGATATGATGGCTATATATATATATACATGTTTCGAATTGTCTTGTTCAAATAGGTATTTTCTCATTCATGTCTAAGTGTTTGATAAAATGCCTAGATGAGTAACATGTGTATAAATTGAAGTTTGTTTGTTACTAAACACATCTAATCTATGTTATAATCATGTCTATGTGCTTATATATGGATGTTATGAAGTGGGTAATGCTTTTATTCATGTCTATATGTATATTTGCATGCCTAGTAACAAGCATAACTTCGATAACGCATACGTGTTGGTTGTTAATTATTTCTAATGGTGTGAACTGAACATGACGATGTTTGGTAGTTGAATAGGTTCCATTATTCTCGCGCACCTTGGCCTTGAACATGTATGAACGCACTAGCAAGTCAAATCCTGCTGTAGTGACCTTAGAATGACGAAGTATAACTTAGGGCTAGTCTAGGCCGAGTCTCCTTTGGCTTTAAATCCAGCCAATAGGTTTCCGGATAGGTTTAGTCGACCTTAACAACACTAGGTCTTGGCTTTAAATCCAGCCAAAGGTTTAGGTACTAAGGTAGGTTCATTCTAAGCCACCTAGGAAGTTAGTTAGTCACTCTTGAGGCCCGAGGTCAGAAGGACCACGCCGTAGCTCTAGGAGGCGCCGCCTAGGGACAGACCCGCACCAAGTCCTAGGGGGAAATTAGGACACTAACTAGCAACCTAGTTAAGAGCACTCATGATAGTTTGCCATTATCCCTTAATCCCATAGCATTTGAGTATAGAATTACCCATTCATAAGTCGAAGTCACCCTAACCCCTTCTCAAGTGTTAGTTCTCTCTTGATCAACTTGTGTTCCCATTTTTTATATTCATAGTTTAGTTTTATTTCCTTTACCTAGTGCTCCCGATAATCCAAAACCCTAAAAGTATGTCTAGTTAGATCTTTCTTTTTGGCACTTTCTAGAACACCAAGCATAAAATTCACTCACATTATTCACGCCTCCCTGTGGTTCGACACCCGCACTTGTATACACTATATTGCACGATCCGTACGCTTGTGGGTCTTTTAGAGCTTGTTCTCGAAAGACGACACCATGCGCATGTAGTAAATTATCTTGTCACAGGTCAGTTGCCACCTTATTGGGAGAAGAAAGAAAAGGATAGGTTTTATTTGCAGGTTAAACATTTCTTTTGGGAAGATCCTTAACTCTCTAAGGTGTGTATGGATCAAATAATTAGTAAGTGTGTTCCAGAGAGCGAGTTTGAAAGTATTTTGAATATGTGTCACGGTGAGGCGTGTGGAGGTCACTTTGAAGAAAAGAAAATTGTAGTTAAAGTCTTACAAAGTGGATTCTTTTGGTCCACACTCTTTAGAGATGCCTAGGAATTTTGTAAAAAGTGTGTTAGATGTCAAAAATATGGGTCCATTTCTAGGAGAAATATGATGCCCCTTTCCCCTATTCTTATGTGTGAACTTTTTGATGTTTGGGGAATTGATTTCATAGGTCCATTCTTACCTTTCTTTGGGTATCAGTACATCTTAGTAGCTGTTGACTATATGTCCAAATGGGTTAAGGCGATCCCTACCCAAACTAATGACCACAAGGTTGTGGTGAAGTTCATTCGAGAGCACATCTTTTCTAGGTTTGGGGTACCACTAGTCTTGATCAGTGATGGAGAAAAACACTTTTGCCATAGGACACTTGAGGATTTACTTAGAAAATATTCAGTCACTTATAAGATTGCTACCCCGTATCACCCTCAGACGTGTGGACAAGATGAAGTTTCAAATAGGAAGGTCAAGTCCATTTTAGAGAAAATAGTTAGGCTTGATAGGAAAGATTGGTCTTACAGACCGAGTGACACATTATGGTCTTACCGTACTGCGTACAAGACCCCTATAGGTTCGTCTTCATATAGGTTAGTGTACGGGAAGGCTTGCCATCTACCTGTCGAGTTAGAACATAGAGCATATTGGGCTATTGAGGCTTTAAATTTTGACTTGTCTACTGCAGGTGAGAAAAGGAAGTTTGACTTAGCTGAGCTGGAGGAGTTGAGATATGAGGCATACGAGAACGCCAAGCTTTATAAAGAGAGAATGAAGAAAATGCATGATAGGCATATCCTTAGGAAATGTTTCTCTCCTATGACAAACTTTGGTTGTTTAATTCTAGATTGAAGCTCTTTCCAGGTAAGTTGAGAAGTCGATGGGATGGTCTGTATGAGGTTATTGAACCCTACCCATCTTGAGCAGTAAAGATCAAAGACTTAAAGGACAGTTGAGTTTTGACTGTGAATGGGCAGCGCTTGAAGCATTCATTTGACCCAAGCATTGCTCGAATGGAGACTATCGAGCTTCAAGAGCCTTTATATAACACTTGATGAATGGAGCTTGCCTGGCTTACGGCACGATTGTTAGCACTACTAGGAGGCAACCTAGATTTTTGTAATTTCATTCTTTCCCTTTTGTTTTTATGTATTTGTCTTTTTCTTTTCCTTTTAATAGCTAGAGCTTTGTTCCTATTCCTTGCATTTCCCTTCTCTATTTTTGCATACACCCTTGTTCTTATTTGTTAATGTCAATGCGGACTTGCATGGCATGTGTTTACTAATCTCGTGTGCTTTTTGACTGTTTGTGTATTGATGAGAAACGAGTTAGTAAATGATTGGAATCCATTGGCATTTGTGAAGTCACGGCAAACACAAGGTTGTATCTTTCCATCCTCTTAGCCTTATTTTTCTACCCTTTCCACACTTCCAATATGTGTGCTTTATTGTTTGTTTGTTTGCATAGTTGATTGCTTTTTTGCTTGAAGACAAGCAAACTTTAGGTTTGGGGGTGTGAGAGTTCGTTTTGCTTTTTATTTTTGACATAAAGGCTTTAATTGCATGATTTTGCTCAAAATGGTGAAAATTTTTTGTGATTTTTTTTGTGCATAGAGAGTCGTTTATCTCTCTATTAATTGGAGTGTTGGCTTTTGTTGATTGACTTAATTGATTGGCGAAAATGAGGTAGTATTATGGGAAATGAATAGAATGGAGGGAGAATTAGGAATTTGAAGAGAATCTTTTTGAAAACTGTGGGGAGTAAACACTTTTAAGAATGCACCGTGTAGTTGTCCCACAACTTGGTTGGAAAAAAATGTTTTTTTTTAAAAAGGATTGTTGATATGAATGTCCCCT
The DNA here is from genome assembly GCA_028554755.1 of Cordia subcordata. Classification (NCBI taxonomy): domain Eukaryota; kingdom Viridiplantae; phylum Streptophyta; class Magnoliopsida; order Boraginales; family Cordiaceae; genus Cordia; species Cordia subcordata. The sequence goes on along the minus strand of JAPTOF010000021.1, from coordinate 10,575,584 downwards.
TACTTGCTTGGTTCTTTTAGTGTACAGTAGCCCTTCTTTTTCTTTTCGTTTTGTTATGTTATGCATTGAGGGGGAAAAAAATAAAAAAAGTGAAAAAATGAAAAAATGAAAAAAATGGAAAAAGGTGAAAAAATGAAAAAGTAGAGTGAAAAATGAGAAAAAAATCCAAATGGCAAGGAAAAAAAAATGAAGTGTGTTGAATAAGTGTCAAAGGACACAATGTCAAATTGACACATGTTTAGTTCTCATTCTTTGTTTTTCTATTTGAAATGGTTGGCGAAACCCGAGTTAGTATGCCCGAGGGGGGTTTCTTCCCTTAGTACCCTATGCCTTAAGTGGCTGGGATGTACTGGTTGAAAGCTTGCTACACGGGGGCCCTAATCACCAAGAACATCATTTCATTATATCGTGAATAAGGCTCTTACGCCAATTGCGAGCCATTGTGATGTAATTCTCCCTTTTCCTTGTAACTTTGGGCTAAGAGTATGTTGGAAGGCCACGTTAGTGATGGGGGCATGAAATATTAGCATCCCAGAAGCGTGAGTTGGAATCCTAGATTCGTCGTGGCTTTAGCTGCTTGGTAAGTTCCCGAGGGGTGCGAGAACCCTTGTGATTGAGACGAGGATCCGAAAAGGGCTTGAAGATCCCTTTTTACAATAGGAATGACCACTCATACTCTTTAGATTCGTCAAGATAGCAAGTCAATACTTTTGGCAACCCTTTGAGCATCATGATATAAGCTTAGGAGTAGTCTTGCTTGGGGACAAGCAAGAAGAAGGTTTAGGGGTATTGATATGTGTGTTTTTGGAACGTAAATTCCATGATTTGGAGTGGGTTTGAGTGCGTATTTTGGTGCTATTTTTGTCTATTTCGAGTTCCTGAGTACTCATTGATTCTCATTAAGTGTTGTGTGGTGTGTCATTTTTTTATATTTTTTATTTTATTTTCTTTATTTATTTCTTTTCTTTTGTAATTCTGATTAATTAGGAATTAGGTAATAGGATTAGTTAGTAACTTAGTTCCGATAGTTAAATTAAATTAGTAGTTAGGCTTAATTAAGATTCATTAAATAGGTTAGGACATTATTAAGTTAGAATTTATTTAGTTAGTATAAGGATTTTTTTAGATTAATTAATAATTAGTTAGAATAATTATAGGTTAGTTATTTAGTTAGAAAAAAAAAAAGAAGAAGAAAAAATGATCACCATGTATATATTATACATTATCTATATCATATATATTATATTGTATATATATTACATGTAACATATACACACACGCACAGCACACACCACACAACTTGTATATAATATACTATTATCATTATTATAATATATAATAACATATTACTATTCCAACCCCCCAACCCTACTTTTTTGACCAAAAGATTGCCTACACACCATATATATATATATATATATATATATATATAGAAGGCTGGAAAAAGAAGGGAGAGCAGAGAAGCAATAGTCGCACAGGAATAGAGGGATTTTTGGGACTAATTTAGAGCAAAGATTGGAGAAAAATCTTGGAGAAGAAGACGTATTTGTGCAAAATTGAAATGGGAAGAGGGTCTAAACTTGAGATTTAATTTCTTGGACATGGAATTGATTTTTGTGAGATTAAATTTCAGTTTGATACTCTCTTTTAACATGTTAAGCTAAATTTATTTTAGGGTTGATTACTATTTCTATTATGGGTTAAAGATTGTAAAACTTGTTTTGAGATATTTTAATGGTTTAAATACATGTTTGGTCTTTATTGTTTAATGGGGATTGTTGGGCATGTCTATTTGTTTGATTAATTACCTTAATGAAGAAACATGTATTATTATGCTCTTAACTGTTCGTATCTGCTTATATAGTGTTAATTAGTTGTGTTTGCTTTATAATTAGGTTTAATGTGCGGTCTTTAGGATGAAATAAAACTAATAGGTCACCGATTACACTTAGTTGAACTTAGGTAGATTAATCCTTAGCTTGAAATACAGTTAACGGTTTAAACCCTAAGTTAGTTTATTAATCATGCCAATCTAGAAGTCTAAACCAACTAAGCCCTAAAACCCTAGTTAATAAAGACAAGGCTATGCTCTAAGTAAGATTCGCTTAGGGATAGAATTGTATCGAGAATTAGGGATAATACGATTAGTGAGTTTGGACCTATAAAAGAAGTTTTTAAAGCCATCAAAATACTCAAAGCAAGAATAAAATCCCGACCCCATACTGGAGTAGTAATCACCCTAATCCGTCTCTATTGATTTAATCACCCTCTCTCTAGTTGGTTGTCTTTTTATTGCACACATAAGTTTAGGTAGTTTAATTCTGTCTTTAACTTAGAGTTCCCTTCAATTCAAAATTCGAAAAATTTCAAAAAAAATAATTTCGCTTCTACTCATAGTTAATGTAGGACACATAGGACTTAAAAACCATAGTTAGAGGCCTCCCTAAGGAGACGACGCCCGCACTTTTACACACGCTACACTACTTTCGATCAGTGCACTTGCGGGTTTTTAAAACAACATCAACGTAGTTGATGTCGCTATTTGGGCACAAGCCTTAATAGCCCGCAAGCGCACGGGATGTGTGCAGCACAGTGTGTGCAAGTACGGGGTCGAATCCACAGGGAGGCTACCTTAGTTTAGTCTCTATGTGCTCAGGTGCCTTAAACTAGCTACGTGCGTGTGTGTACTTATTTTAGGATGGAAGGGAGCTCGGAAAAAGGAAAATAAAAACTAATCTATAGAGGAACTTAAAGGAGCCAAACTAAGGAAGGAAAAACTAATAAAAAAGAAGGGGACCTAGGGCGATTGCATTGCAACAAGACTTGGGCTAGGATAACAGATGATGTCTATCTAAGGCTCGGGACTTCTATGGTCGTTGTGTTGATCGGGGGCTCTCTTAACCAATACTAGTGGTTCAACCCGTTAGCTGGATTTAAAGCTAAGGGCCAATCCCTCTTAGCCTACGCAATCCGTGCTTAGAACTTATCCTCTTGGCTGGATTTAAAGCCAAGGACTAGCACCTAAACACTACGTGACATTAAGGCTCAATTAACCAACACTAACGTAAGTGAGGGATACTCTAGTCTAAGTTAACTTATCCGCTTGGCTAGATTTAAAGCCAAGGACTAGCACCTAAACTCGACTAAGCAAAGCATGTAACCTATTAGCTAGATTTAAAGCTAAAGCCTACTCTACTAAGCAAAGCCATCAGATTAAGCACAATCACATCACCCAAATAAGTAGATAAGAGCATTTTAAGCACAAATAACACATGCATATTCACTTAGGCATTTTAACAAACACATAGACATGTTTGATTTCCAATACATAGACATATTGAATCATGCCATAAATTTATGTAAATAAACATGTATTAAGAGCCAAAGATCTACACAAATCCATTATTCAAAGCCCTAATCTAATATACAACAACAATCAACCATAAATCTAGCCTAATCTAGCAACATATTTACAAGAAATAGAGAAAGAACAAGAAGAACTTCCCTAAATTCTTGCTTCCAAATCCGTACAAATCCTTTAAATCTTTGTTTAATGATTCAATCCTAGCTTGGTGTGGGGTTTAGATGATGGTTTAGGGTGTTTTGTGTAGTGGGTCGAGGTTAGGGTTTATTAAGATTTTAAGAATAAAAGTTCCTCCCCTCGAAAGTGGGTTGAAACGAGCTTTTATAGATTTCTTTTCGCTCACAGCCGGTCGACCGGCTCCTCTTTCTTGCTCGACCGGCTTCAATCTTGATGCTCTCTGGACTGGCCGGTCAACCTAGCCGGTCGACCGGCTACTTGAGGAACACGACCGGCTCTAAATCTTGTCGACCGGCTTCTTAAGGAACTCGACCGGCTCTAAATCTTTTATTCCCTGGAGCGGCCGGTCGACCTAGACGGTTGACTGGCTCTTCATCTAAGCCGACCGGCTGGATCAGAATGCTCTCTTCTTTTTTTCTTTTCTTCCGGTCTTCATCCGTTAGCTCATTTCTTCCTCGTATACGCTTGAACCCTTCCAAAACACTCCTAAAACATGGAATATAACACTTAGTATAGTATTTATGCACCTAAATACATTAAGTACGAATATTAACAAATATGCATAAACTTTATACTAAGCGCACTCAATTATGCTCAACACCCTTAAATATGCATGCAAAAACTAGATGCAAACATGCACAAATGACACACATCAACACCCCAAACCTTCCCCTTGCTTGTCCTCAAGCAAGCCTAAATGAAGTCTATCCTCATGCTTTTCAAAGAGTTGCCAATTGCATTGACTTGCTATCTTTTCACATCCAAGGGGTACAAGGGGTCATTCTTTTCATGTAAGGGCTTCCCTAGTCTTTTTCGGATCCTCCCTTTGATCACAAGGGGTCTCACACCTCTTGGGAATGTCACCAAGTAGCTAGAACCGCCACAAACTTAGGATTCCAACTCACGCACTCGGGATGTTAATACTTCATGCTCTATCAACTAACATGGCCTCCCAATATGCACTTAGCCTCAAAGATACAAGAATGAGAAGATACATCAAAATGGCTCACATTGACGTAAGAGCCTTATTCGCAATAAATAAAAATAAACAAAATAGATACTTGTGTCAAATTGACATTATGTCACTTGACACTTATTCAACATACTTCACTTTTCAATCTTTTTGTTGCCTTTTGGCTTTTCTCTTTTTCGTTTTTGTTTTGTTTTTTTTTGTTTTCAATACATAATTAGAACAAAAAGAAAGGAAAAAGAAGAGGCTAAGGCAAACTAAAAGAACCAATCAAGGAATAGGCACTCATATCAACAATCCTTTAAAAACACTTTTTCCAACCAAGTTGTGGGGAAACTACAAGGTGCATTCTTAGAAATACTCACTCCCCACAGCTTTCAAAAAGAATTCTCTTCGAAGTCTAGATCATACCCTACACTCCATTTACTCCCCACAATACACCCTTAACTTCTCCAATCAATTAAGTCAGTAACAAAAGCCAACTCTCCAACCAACGTGGAGATAAACAAACTCAAAATATGCAAAAAATTGAAAAATTTGAACACATTTTAAGCAAAAATAAGATATGGCAAGCGAATCTATCCCATATATGATATAAATAATAAATAAGCAACCACACCCCCAAACCTAAACTTTGCTTGTCCTCAAGCAAAAATCACAAAGCCACACGACAAGCAATCAACATGAAACACATATGGGGAATGCGGAGAGGGATAGATAAGGACAAGTAAAAGATGGATAGATACAACCTTGTTTCCATGTAGTCCGCAAATGCCAAAGACAATCCAATGATCTACTAGCCTCTATCTTTTGTGGAAAACACTAATGCTCAAAAAACAAAGAAGAGATTAGAAGATAAGCTATGCAAGCTCACATTGACATTAGAAATGATAAACAAGGATGTAAACACGGGGTAAGGGATTGATGCACAAATGAAGGAAAGGAGCAAGAACAAGTAAGGGAGTAAAAATCTAGCCTACTAAGAATGAAAATAAACAAAAGAAATCCTAAAATATAAAAAAGGTAAGATAAACAAAAGAAATCTAATCTATTATGTACAAAAACAAATAAATACAAGAAAAACAACAAAAATATGAACAAACCTAGGGTGCCTCCTAGTAGCGCTGGATTTAACACCTCTAGCCGGGCGCCAATGTTAAAGTAAAATATGTTGAAAGTTGCGTGGCACAAATTGCCGGATAATCATTAAAGCACAGAATGTAGAAGGAAAAGGGTCATGCACTAAAGGTTGGGGCAATGAATGCATGATGCACCCCTTTTCAAGATCCCACCCTAAAATATCAAATGAATGCGCAAGTGTGAAATGAAGCATGCTTAAACGTGAAGAATCATGTCTCCCTTGTTCTTTAATTAGCCACCCTAATGCCTTCTTCTCATAATCAAGGGCTAGGAACACACTTTCCCCATAGGTCAAAGATAGGTCTAATGCATGCAACATGGGAAATGTGCTTTCTAACCCTAGATGAAAATGTTCTATGCATGAAGGTACAAACGTGAGCTCCAAAAAGGAAGACTCAATGGAATGGGAAATGGGGGTTGGAACGACATTTGGAGAAGAAGGAGCAACGATATAGGGGGTGGATGTACTACACTCTTCTTCTCCACAAGATATAACATGATCAAGCCTAGGTCGTTCTAACTCCTCACGAAGGGTGGATTCGATCTTAATGGGCTCTATTTCCATCAATGAATCATCAAACATCCAAAGAGACCCATAGATCAGTCTTCCAAGCACATCAATTCCTTTCTTATGTGTCTTCTTAGAGTTGCTATTCTCTTCAACATCGTGATTCTTAACTCCAAGAAACGAATCATCTAAAATCTCTGAAATTGATGTCTTGTTTTCCCCAATGTATGACTTTAAACCTTCACTAGCTACAGTCTCTTTAAATTCATCAATACATTCATCACTAGTGGGTGTCATCTCGCCATCATGCTTTTCATAAAGGGTAGACACTAATGGAGGGGGCAATGGGGACTCAACGGATTCCTCATCATGTATGCATGAATGCTCAAGGGGAGAATGCGCGCTAAACTCCCTAAATGCCGACTCGGAATGCAATTGAGTACTATCGACACAAGACTCAACCTCCATGTGTACAAAATGTGTGGGATGAGGAGAAAGAAAAAGCTCATGTGACTCCATGGGAGACGTTGAAAGCTTAGGAGGATAGGGTACCACTTCCTCTAAAACATAATCACAAGAGTCATCAAGAACCAAGTTATCGTTAAGCTCATCTTCATCCTCACTACAAGATGTTATCTCTCCATCAACCTTTCTTTCTAGTTGTCTCTCCCATACATCATCATTTCCACTCCTAGTCACCTCATTGTTAGGTCTCATCTCTATCCCTTCAATTCGTTCTAAAGATATTTCAACATTCTCACTCATGAGTTGCACACTCTCAACCAATCTCTCTAAGGACACACCAAAAGATTTGGTGTCTCGCTTCAAACTCTCAAGTTGTTCTTGGTTAGATTGGAGGAGAGATTGGGATTGCTCAAGCATTTGATCTAGTTGCTCCGAAAGTGTAGACATAACGAAAGAGGGTTCAACCGAGTAAAAAGGGTAGTCATGTTGAAAATCATTTTGCACATAACCATCAAAAAACTCGAGAGAGTAATGGGTGGAAAAATAAGGTGTTGGAGGTGGACAATCGAAACTAGAAGGTGAATGGAATAAAGAGTCATCTTGACCCCATTGTGAAAATGCATGATGTTGCTCCCTAGAATCATGATAGCTAGATGTAGATGCATGCATGGGCATATGATTGCTAGGGGCATAGGGCATTGCATGCAATTGGGAATGAGGGTGGAAGGTGGGACAAGCACTAGACAAGTGAGCACGGCTTCCACAATGATGGCAATAACCAGAATATGCATCCCTATAGTCATGATTACTAAATGAAGATGCATGAGATGTTGCATGACTATAGGGGTCATTAGTAGCACTAGCCCTAGGTGGGGAATTCTCGTGGGGACAGAAAACAATAGGATGCATGAAACTTCCACACAAGCGACATGCATAAGGGACACGTTCGGGTGGAGGGGAAGAGGATACAAGTGACCACCAAGAAGTATTAGGATCAGTCATATTCAATAAATCACAAGTAAAACCTCTTCAAAAATCAATCAAAAAAATTTTTTTTAACTTAAAAAAAAAAATTTTAAAATTTTTTTTTTTTTTAGTTTTCGAAAAATGGAAAGCAAGTAAAAATAGTGCACACGCAAGCAACCAATTGCAAACACAAAAGAACACAAAGAACCAATACCGTGCCTCCCCGGCAACGGCGCCAAAAACTTGATGTCGCTATTTGAGCACAAGCCTTAATAGCCCGCAAGCGCACGGGACGTGTGTAGTACAGTGTATGTAAGTGCGGGGTTGAATCCACAGGGAGGCTACCTTAGTTTAGTCTCTATGTGCTCGGGTGCCTTAAACTAGCTACGTGCGTGTGTGTACTTATTTTAGGATGGAAGGGAGCTCGGAAAAAGGAAAATAAAAACTAATCTATGGAGGAACTTAAAGGAGAGCCAAACTAAGGAAGGAAACACTAATAAAGAAGAAGGGGACCTAGAGCGATTGCATTGCAACAAGACTTGGGCTAGGATAACAGATGATGTCTATCTAAGGCTCGGGACTTCTATTGCCATTGTGTTGATCGAGGGCTCTCTTAACCAATACTAGTGGTTCAACTCGTTAGCTGGATTTAAAGCTAAGGGCCAATCCCTCCTAGCCTACGCAATCCGTGCTTAGAACTTATCCTCTTGGCTGGATTTAAAGCCAAGGACTAGCACCTAAACACTACGTGACATTAAGGCTCAATTAACCAACACTAACGTGAGTGAGGGATACTCTAGTCTAGGTTAACTTATCTGCTTGGCTGGATTTAAAGCCAAGGACTAGTACCTAAACTCGACTAAGCAAAGCATGTAACCTATTAGCTGGATTTAAAGCTAAAGCCTACTCTACTAAGCAAAGCCATGAGATTAAGCACAATCACATCACCCAAATAAGTAGATAAGAGCATTTTAAGCACAAATAACACATGCATATTCACTTAGGCATTTTAACAAACACATAGACATGTTTGATTTCCAATACATAGACATATTGAATCATGCCATAAATTTATGTAAATAAACATGCATTAAGAGCCAAAGATCTACACAAATCCATTATTCAAAGCCCTAATCTAATATACAACAACAATCAACCCTAAATCTAGCCTAATCTAGCAACATATTTACAAGAAATATAGAAAGAACAAGAAGAACTTCCCTAAATTCTTACTTCCAAATCCGTACAAATCCTTTAAATCTTTGTTTAATGCTTCAATCCTAGCTTGGTGTGGGGTTTAGATGATGGTTTAGGGTGTTTTGTGTAGTGGGTCGAGGTTAGGGTTTATTAAGATTTTAAGAATAAAAGTTCCTCCCCTCGAAATTGGGCTGAAACGAGCTTTTATAGATTTCTTTTCGCGCACAGCCGGTCGACCGGCTCCTCTTTCTTGCTCGACCGGCTTCAATCTTGATGCTCTCTGGACTGGCCGGTCGACCTAGCCGGTCGACCGGCTTCTTGAGGAACTCGACCGGCTCTAAATCTTTTATTCTCTGGAGCGGCCGGTCGACCTAGACGGTCCGACTGGCTCTTCATCTAAGCCGACCGGCTGGATCAGAATGCTCTCTTCTTTATTTCTTTTCTTCCGGTCTTCATCCGTTAGCTCATTTCTTCCTCGTATACGCTTGAACCCTTCCAAAACACTCCTAAAACATGGAATATAACACTTAGTATAGTATTTATGCACCTAAATACATTAAGTACGAATATTAACAAATATGCATAAACTTTATACTAAACGCACTCAATTATGCTCTGAACACCCTTAAATTTGCATGCAAAAACTAGATGCAAACATGCACAAATGACACACATCAGTAGTCCTTAGGATGACCTAAAGAAGCCATGGGAATGAGGAGTAGCCCGATTGTCCTTAAACCTTGTTTGTAACCAAATGATAGAATCAATACTAGGACACCGATTCTATCGAGCATAGGTTATAGTGTGTCACATGAATTGGTTATCCTCATGACCAATAGGTATGGAGAAACTGGTCGACCCACGGTGAGGTATGCAGACATGCTCGCTGATATGACTCTATTTACAAGCATCCTATAGTATGCACCATACTGTCAAAAGATAGTTTGTGGTGTACATGGATGTCGTACTCTTTAAGATCTAAGACCACCATAGAGACTTACGGATTGCTCCCCACACTTTGGTATCAGACTATTTCTAATCCGGTGCTGAAAGGCTACTTGGTGCAGGCAATGTTAGGATTAGTATGCCCTAAAGTTCACTTGTATATAACATTTTGGATGTTAAACAATGTATAATCATTTTGTTAAATGGCATTATGAGTTCTTTACATATTATCTCTGGTATGTTTTATTGATTTATGTATAAAGGTCCCTTGACTTGAACTAATGACTTGGGTGCACAGTGAGGCTGGACGCATAGTAAGTCTAAGTCTAGATTTAGTCACGTCATAAATTGAGTCCGTAACCAAATGGTAGTGTTGGTCACTCTATCGGGATAAGGTTATTTTGAGTAAGTCTCCTCGTTGAGGGTGATCTACCTAGGTCATTAGAGGACTTTTCGGATTTGTCTCAATAGTATGTGTGTCACGCATTGGATAGGACCATTGTGAGTATGTTTTCTAGAGATGTACTATCAAAGAAAGAAAACAAGACACTCACTGCTACTAAATGATCATTGCTCTTAATCTTGAGTATATGTGGACGAACTAATGAAGTTCGGGTTTGGTACTTTGATTCATTGTGGGTGACATCTTACTTTGTTAGGATCAACAGCCTTGAAGTTTTAATTAATTGGAACATGCATATGCAATACGGAATCTACGTGCCCCTTTAGGATTGTCCATATTTATCATCCGAATCTAGATCTAGTGATACTACCTTTATGGGTGTATCGGTCATATGCCTTGAGGGCCACTCCCGAGATCAAGAGATTCCATGACCAAGGATGGTTGGAATAGGACAAGAAACCCAACGGAAAAGATACAACTAAGGAAGTGATAGTACACAGGCCAAAGATCCAGCCTTAGTTGTGGATATACATAGAGGAGCATTATGGTCAGTTATTTAGTAGGTCAAAGACAAAGTTCACATTCTTTTGTCATAAGCTTTTGGGTAATAGCAATTATTCTTGGAGTACAACTTTGATCTTATGGTGGAATAGATCAGAGTTAAAAATAATTATTATGTCACCTAAATCGGGCAAGGACATTTTTTATTATTTTTGGAAGCCAAGGTTAATTGTGTCTTCTTGGTTCCTTCCCTAGTTGAAATGACTTTGAGAGAGTAATCTTAAAAGAGCAAATTCCATATTGTGGTAATAGCCTTATTAGGCCAAAGCTTGGAATTCGGTTTGGGCTTTCTTTAAAGTCCAAGATAAGCTAATTGGGCTTGGATGGTTTCTTTTTGGGCTTGGGCCTCCACATAGATTATGGAATATGTGTTGGGCTTGAATTGTGGGCTTGGCCCAATCTTTCAAGACATGTGCTAAAAAGTTACTACATGAAGAATTCAAATTGCACAAGTAACTTCCATGAAGAATTAAATTGTACAAGTAACTTCTATGACATGTGGCAAACATTTACTACTAGGAAAAAGTTTCCCACATGGAAAGTTTACAAGGTTTTAGTGCAAAACATTTTCTATAAATAGGCAAGACTTTAAACCATTTCTAGCATCCAAAAAATTTTGTAGTTGATCTCTTCCATTTTGGCAGGAGAATACTACAACACATAGTACACATTTATTGTGTGGTTTTTTGCTTTAGATTTTCAAGAGCATATTACTTTGCTTCTTCCTATACAAGAGGCTATTCTCTTAAGATAAGTCTCTTTAACCACAGAGAAGAAGACGAGGGAGTTGCATATTGGACACCCTTATAGTAAAAATTTTTTGGTGGCCTTGTGCATGAGCGGAAACAAAGCTCGTGACAGTTTTAGCATCATCAAAGGCCCTACGCTTCAAGAGGTTAGCTTTACATATGTTGCAAATACCAGTTATGTTCTATATGTTCTTAAGCATGTCCTTATGTGTGTTATGTGGTTATATTATTTTCCTAGCATGTTTTCTTGGTAGTATTTTTGAAAATGTAGACTAGGATAGACCACATGTAATATTATCGATCCTACAATTGGTATCACAGCTTAGGCTCACATATAACATGCTTAAACTATGCAAGAATATTGCATTTGCATAAATATGTTAGTCATCTTATGAGTGGCAAGATTAGGAAATCTTGTGTTGCATATACTTATGGTTTTATACTTGTATGTGTAGGTGAAATAAAATTCCTTTGATGGTTCGTATGTATACATGATAGAGTTTTGTGTACAGTCAACAATGCTTGGCCATGGGTGATTTCATGTATAGATCTTTATGGTTATTGCTTGTAGCTTCATTTAAAAGAAGCATAGGATGTTTTGATATCCTTGTAATTTTTCTTTTATGACTGTAAGCTTGTATTAGCAATAGCAAAATATATTATTATTGTAATCTTCAAGAGACCAAGGAAAGATGCATGGAAAAATAGCATACGGGAGCAAATATGTCTCAGTTGATCGATCAGCTCCTCTTTTGCGGTTAACCGACTCAGGCAAAAATTGCAACAAAGATTGCTATTTTATGCTTTTTGAGTTGAAGATTGCAGGGAGCCGTCAAAGATGGATTCTAACGTATTTTGGTGAATGTTTATAAAGCATTTGATATATGTTTTAACATATTTACAAAGCTTAAACATGATTACCACCTAGAGATATGCCCACTCATTAGGTTTTTAAAATTGGCCAATCTTATGTGTTAATTTCTTAAAGATAGTTAAGTTCATTTAAATGAGATTGGCTTGGACAAGATAATTGTAAGCAAATATGTCTAAAGATGCCATGCAATCTCATGACAAAAATGAAAAACTTGACTTGAGATTTACAATATATCAACCTGGTCTATGCATCTATTATGATATTGCAATGTTTTAGTAATACAAAGGGGATTTGCAAAAACCAAAGTGTTCCACAAATCCAAAATGTGTTTAGATCTAAAACAAAGCAAGAATATCAAAAGGAAACCCTTAAGTTAAAATATTGAGTGGGAGAAGGGACTGGAAATACCCCATGGCTTTCCATATCCGATTCACGTTAATGATAAACGTCATTAACTTTCCTATCGAAATGTGACACTTTGTCTAGATTTAATAAGGTGAAACATAAAATGTTTATTCAAAAGGGTGTTAGTAAGTTCGGCCATCCCATAAGTGGAGTTCTTCACTAAAGATCGCCTTACACAACATTGATTAAAGTCACTACCTTATCGGAGGGCTTAAATCAAGAATGTTACGAGGAATAAATGTTACAAATGGGTGTACACTTAACTTAAATGATAGGTTCGGCTATCCCATCAATAGAGTTCATTACCGCATTTAAGATGCCAAACAAAATAGTGATTGAATTATTCAATTAGATTATATCCAGATAATTGTTAATTCAAATAAGTGGCGGCACTTAACTTAATGTTCATAAGTTCAGCCATCCCATCGGTGGAGTTATTGTGAGGACGTTGAGACACTATTACATTGAGTAGTTTAAAGGGTTGATCTACTCAAAGGCAAATGATGTAAAAAGTATTTGTATGTTTTATTTCCAAAGATAGCATACATATTATACATGCATCAAATCTATACTCATAAATTAATTATGATTATATTATTGTATCTAAAAAAATGTCTTCATTCAGTCCACTAGCTACAATTCTCAAAGAGCACAAGCTCACTGGACCGAATTTTGTGGACAAGGAACAAAACTTGGACATAGTACTCACCGCAAAAGAGTACAAGTATGTCCTAACAACTCCTTGTCTTGTTGTAAAGGCTAACTCCTCTAAGGCCCAGAAAGATGCTAAGGCAAAATGGCAGAAAGCCAATAGTATGGCCAAGTGCTATATGATGGCTTCTATGTTAGATATTTTGCAGAGCAAGCATTATCATATGAAAACTACAAAAGAAATCATGACCTCACTGTCTCGTATCTTTGCTGATAAGAGCAGGCCCGCAAGGCAAGGTGTTCTTAGAGAAATTATGAATCAAAGGATGGCAGAAGGAGTCTTTGTCAGGGAGCATATGCTCAAAATGATGGATTACTTCAATACTACCGAGATCCTAGGAGCAAACATAGATGAACAGTCAAAGGTAGACATGATTTTGGAGACTCTACTATCATCCTATGCTCAGTTCAAGCTTAATTATAATATGAGCAAGATGAACATGGATATGACAGAACTAATGAAAGACCTCCTAGCTGCAGAAGCCATAATGAAAAATAAAGGCCACATAAATATGGTTCAAGCATCCACTTCTGGACTTAACCCGAAAGGGAGAAAGTTCAAAGGAAAGGGGAAGCAAAAACATGGTCAAGGGAAAAAAAGAGAAATGGTGAACAGCCCAAGCAATTAATAAGCGAAAAGCGCAAGGGCAAATGCTTTAAATGTGGGCTAAAAAGACACTGGAAAAAGGATTGCCCGAAGTACTTGGCACGAGGCCAGATAGGTACACCTCTTTTATTCTACATTGAAACTTGCTTAGTAGTTGATTCTACTGACTCTTGGATCATAGACTTAGGAGCCACTAACCATATTTGTAATTATTTGCATTAGTTTTAGGAAATGAAGGAACTAGCTAAAGGGGAGTTTGCTCTAAGGTTGGGTAATAGAGCAAAAGTATAGGCTGTTACAGTAGGAGAAATGTGCTTAAATTTTCCATGTAATAGGAAGTTATTTTTTAACAACGTTTATTATGTTCTTGATGTGCGTAAAAACCTTATCGCTGTTTCGCAATTAATATTAGATGGTTTTTGCATTAATTTCCATTTTGGTGTTGATATTAGTAGAGATGGAAATATTATTTGTTCCAGTTGCATGCATGATAACTTGTTCTATACAAAACCTATTACAAACTCACTGCATAATGTAGAACAAACTAATTCCCAAAAAAGGAAAGTTTCTTCAACCAATGATACTTATCTTTGGCACCTACGCTTAGGACATATTAGTCTAAAGTGAATTCGGAGTTAGTCGAGGATGGGCATCTTAGCTCATTAGATCTCAAAGATCTACCTCCGTGGGAATCTTGTCTTAGAGGGAAGATGACTAAACAGTCATTTTCTTCTAAAGGAGAAAGGGCTAAAGAAGTATTGGAATTGGTTCACACTGATGTGTGTGGTCCTATGAGCAAACTAGCACGAGGAGGTTATGAGTATTTTATTACTTTTACTGATGATTACTCTGGGTATGGATATGTATATCTGATGCGACGTAAGTATGAATCCTTTAAGAGATTCAAAGAGTTCAAAGTTGAGGTAGAGTGAAAGTTAGATAAACATATCAAGGCCTTTTAGTCTGATTGAGATGGCAAATACCTCTTGGGTGAGTTTAGAGACTATCTTACACAAGAAGGGATAGTGTCTCAGTTGACTGCACCAGGGACTCCTCAGCAAAATGGTGTAGCAGAGAGAAGAAATCATACCCTATTAGATATGGTTAGGTCAATGATGAGTCATGCATCATTACTTTATCTTTTTTAGGGGTATGCCCTTGAAACAGCAATATACATCTTGAACTTGGTACCATCTAAATCAATACCTAGGACACCTCAAGAAATGTGGACTAGGTGTAAGCCTAATTTAAATCATCTCCATATTTAGGGCTGTCTAGCTTATGTACTTAATAGTAATGCTTTAAAATTGGAACCAAGATCTGAGTTACGCTATTTCATTGGATATCTTAAGGGAGCCAGAGGTGAGATCTTTTATAATCCTAAGGAGCAATAGGTGTTTATAAGTACCCATGCGAGATACTTAGAGAATGATGAAATGGTCCAGAAAACACTAGAATCTGAAGTTGTTCTAGATGAGATTTCACAAGAATCTCCAGTAATACCTAAGGTAACTGTGAATGAAAAAGAACAGCATGTTACACCAAATATATCGGAACCTTAACGTAGTAGAAGGATATCCAGGCCTCCTGATAGATACTACGGAGAGTCCTTTCAAACTTCTTCAGAGGATCAGGTGGTGGATCCCACAAGTTATGATGAAGCAGTTTTTGACATAAATGTCGACCAATGGCATAAGGCAATGGATTCAAATTTAGAATCTATGTATTCTAACGAAGTCTAGGATTTCGTAGTTGCACCTAAAGGGGTAAAACCTATTGGATGAAAATTGGGTCTACAAGAGAAAAAAAGGAGTTGATGGAAAGGTTGAAACCTTTAAAGTAAGGCTGGTAGCAAAAGGTTATACTCAGAAAGAAGGGATCGATTATGAGGGAACTTTCTCACCATAGCCATGCTTAAATTCATCAGGATACTCTTAGCCTTACTTGTCATTATGACTACGAGATATGGCAAATAGACATCAAGCAACCTTTCTTAATGGGGAACTTGACAATACCATTTATATGATACAACCAGATGGATACATTGCTAAAGGCCAGGAACATATGGTTTGTAAATTAAAGAAGTCCATTTATGGATTAAAACAAGCATCTAGAGCATGGAACATCAATTTTGATCGGACAATTAAATCTTATGGTTTTGATCAAAATTTTGATGAACCTTGCGTGTATAACAGGCGTAATGGAAATGCTATAGCTTTTTTGGTTTTGTATATGGATGATATCCTATTTATTGGAAATGATGTAGGGATGTTATCATCCATCAAGGTTTGGCTTTCTACTCAATTTCAAATAAAGGATTTAGGAGAAGCTAGTTATGTTCTAGGCATCAAGCTTATGTGAGATTGTAAGAACAGAAGGCTTCTTAGAGTATTGCATGTTAAACCTGACCAATATCTTCTCAATAAATGAAGCTTGAGATATTGGTCAGGTTTAACATGCAATACTCTAAGAAGGCCTCGTTACCTTCTAGACATGGAGTCTATCTATCTCAAGATCAATGTCCTAAAACACCTGAGGAGATAGAGAGCATGAAATGAGTTCCTTATGTCTCGGCGGTTGGAAGCCTCATGTATGCCATGTTATGTACTAGGCTAGATATCTACGTTGTTATTGGCATGGTTAATAGATATCATTCAAACCCTGGACCGACATATTGGGTCGCGGTGAAGCATATGTTAAAGTTCCTACAAGAGACTAAGGATTCTGTGCTAGAATACCGAGCAGATGATCTAATGCCATTAGCCTATATAGACTCAGATTTCCAGTCCAACAGAGATTCCATGAAGTCTACTTCTGGATATGTTTTCACTCTGTCAGGATGAGCTATTTCATGGAGAAGTGTGAAGCAAAATTGTACTGCTGACTCTACCATAAAGGCCAAGTATGTCGCAGCATTTAAGGCTGGGAAAGAGGCAGTATGGCTAAGAAAATTCCTGTTAGACCTAGAGGTTGTGCCAGTAGCTCACAGACCGATAACGTTGTATTACGATAACAGCGGTGCTATTTCACAGTGCAAAGAGCCTAGGAATCATAAAAAGGGTACACACATTAAACAGAAATATCATTTGATCCGTGAGTTTATCCAGAAAGGAGATATAGTAGTTGAAAAGATAGCTTTAGTGGAAAACCAAGCGGAGCCATTTACCAAGCCTCTTTCAGAGAGAGTGTTTGTGACACATTTAGAGTCTTTGGGTATTAGGCTTTGCAGAAGTGATCTATAGTGCAAGTGGGAGATTATTAGGATTAGTATGCCCTAAAGCTCTCTTGTATATAACATTTTGGATGTTAAACAATGTATAATCATTTTGTTAAATGGCATTATGAGTTCCTTACATATTATCTCTGGTATGTTTTATTGATGTATGTATAAAGGTCCCTTGGCTTGAACTAATGACTTGAGTAAAAAGTGAGGCTGGATGCACAGTAGGTCCAAGTCTAGACTTAGTCACATCATAAATTGAGTTTGCAATTGAATGGTAGTGTTGGACACTCTATCGGGATAAGGTTATATTAAGCAAGTCTCCTCGTTGAGGGTGATCTACCTAGGTCATTGGAGGACTTTCCGGATTTGTCTCAATAGTATGTGTGTCACGTATTGTGTCACGTATTGGAAAAGACCATTGTGAGTATGTTTTCTAAAGATGTACTATCAAAGAAAGAAAACAAGACACTCACTGCTACTAAATGATCATTGCTCTTAATCTTGAGTATATGTGGATGAACTAATGAAGTTAGGGTTTGGTATGTTGATTCACTGTCGGTGACATCTTACTTTATTAGGATCAGCAGCCTTGTGCATTGGGTGCTAAGTTCTAATTAATTGGAACATGCATATGCAATACGGAATCTATGTGCCCTCTTTGGGATTGTCCATATTTATCATCCGAATCTAGATCTAGTGATACTACCTTTATGGGTGTATCAGTCATATGGCTTGAGGGTCACTCCCTCGATCAAGAGATTCCTTGACCAAGAATGGTTGGCAATAGGACAAGAAACCCAACGGAAAAGATACAGCTAAGGAGGCAATAGTATACAGGCCAAAGGACCGGCCTTTGTTGTGGGTATACATAAAGGGGCATTATGGTCGGTTATTTAGTAGGTCAAAGACAAAGTTCACATTCTTTTGTGATAAGCTTTTAGGTAATAGCAATTATTCTTGGAGTGCAACTTTGATCTTATGGCACAATAAATCAGAGTTAAAAATAATTATTATGTTGCCTAAATCGGGCAAAGACATTTTTTATTATTTTTGGAAGCCAACATCAATTGTGTCTTCTTGGTCTCTTTCATAGTTGAAATGATTTTGAGAGAGTAATCTTGAAAGAGCAAATTCCATATTGTGGTAATAGCCTTATTGGGCCAAAGCTTGGACTTGGGTTTGGGCTTTTTTCAGAGTCCAAGATAACCTAATTGGGCTTGGATGGTTTCTTATTGGGTTTGGGCCACCACATGGATTATGGACTATATGTTGGGCTTGGATTGTGGGCTTGGCCCAATTTTCCATGACATGTGCTAGAAAGTTACTACATGAAGAATTCAAATTGTACAAGTAACGTCCATGAAGAATTCAAATTGTACATGTAACTTTCATGACATATGGCAAACATTTACTACTAGGAAAAAGTTTCCCACATGGAAAGTTTACAAGGTTTAGGTGTCAAACATTTTCTATAAATAGGCAAGACCTTAAACCATTTCTAGCATCCAAAAAATTTTGTAGTTGATCTCTTCCATTTTGGTAAGAGAATACTACAACTCATAGTACACACTTATTGTGCGGTTTTTTGCTCTAGATTTTCAAGAGCATATTACTTTGCTTCTTCCCACACAAGAGGCTATTCTCTTAAGATAAGTCTCTTTAACCATAGGAAAGAAGACTAAGGAGTTACATATTACGACACCCTTATAGTAAAAATTTTTTTGTGGCCCTGTTCATGAGCAAGAACAAAGCTCATGACTGTTTTACCTTTATCAAAGGCCTCACACTTCAAAATGTTAGCTTTACATATTATGCAAATACTAGTTATGTTCTATATATCCTTAAGCATGTCCTTGTGTGTGTTATGTTGTTATTTTATTTTCCTAGCATGTTTTCTTGGTAGTATTTTTGAAAATATGGACTAGGATAGACCACATGTAATATTATTGATCCTACAGGCAAGTGCCGCGAAGTCAGTGTATAGGTCAAGATGGGATTGACCACTCTAGATATTAGGCGAAAGGTGTTCTGCCTTGTCTTAATACATTAAGATTTTAGCCAAAGCTTTTTGCATGATGTGTCACGTGGTTACGTCATGATAATTCATGACAAGATTAGGACTTGATATGGAATAGCTGATAAGGGGTTTGATAGTTTTACCACATCCCTAAGGTTATTTTAGAATATTGGAGGTCATAGGAAATCCACCATTGTGCCCAGGTTCGTTGAATATTCCCTTGCAACTATTCAGCTTATCAAGACGTCGGGAACCATTGCTAAACAGGATCACCGATTAGTACAAGGATAGTTCTTATATTACTGGTTTAAGTTTGAACCTACGGAGTCACGCATATGGTCAAGAATTAGTTGAACGATTGACCCTACTATAAAAATGTCGATCGCATTTAATTATGGATTAAATAATATTATAAGTAATTAATATTATAGATATTTAATTGAGAATTAAATATTAAAATGTTTAATTATTTATTACGGGTTAACAAATTAATTTTGATTATGTCTAGCTAGGACTAGACATGTCGATCAAAATTAATTCATGAGCTATTATTTATAAATTAAATATGAATTTAGTTTAGGCTTTAATATGGATTTTAGAAATCCATAATTCTAAGACTAAAGAGTTAGCCTTATTGGGTTTGTGGGAATAGGCTTTGTAGAAAGCCCAGATCTCCCTATATATAAGGAGATTTGTCATTATTTTTGTACGATGGTTTTGAGAAAATCTAATAGTTGTCAAAATTCTCTCCCAAAACCCTAATCCAAAAACTAGCCTCCTTCAGTAGTTTTTGATAACATACAAAGAGGAGGAGCTCGATGCATCCCCAAGGCAAGGGATTTCAGCGCTAGAATTATGAGTTAATTCTAAATCTCTAAAAATTTTTAATTCTAGAGCTTGATCTTATGCATGGAAATTCGGAGAAAGTCTCTACGACTTCCTACAACTACACCATGAAAATAAGAAAGGAAAAGTCAAGACTAAGCTAACATAAGGGGATTAAAACCAACGGAAAGGCAATAGGGTGACCTACACTTGCGAGTGAGTGACTTTCTACTTCTATGCTCTAGGATTCAGGAATTTGGCTTATCTAAGTGATGCTCTAATACTAAACAACTAGCTAGTATCTTAATTACACCCTAGGACTTGGTGCGAATCCGTCCTCAAGCATGCATACTTAGAAGTACGACATGGTTATTATGTACCTAAGGCCATAAGAGGGACTAGAAAGCTACCTAAGTGTCCTAGATCAATCCTACCTTAGCTCCTAAACTATTGGTTGGATTTAAAACCAAAGCCTAGGGTGACTTTGTTCAACCAAACCCCATCCCAAACTCCTATCAGCTGGATTAAAGCCAAAGGATCTCGAACTAGGCTAGTCTAGACTTAAGCTCCATTGGTCTAGGGACACTAAAGCGAATAATTGACTATTAAGTGCATTCTACATGTTCAAAGCCAAGGTTTTGTGAATATGTTGATCTATTCACTATCAAAGCATAAACAAGTTTGATTTGCACCATTGAAAACAATTGGGAATCAACATGTAGTAAGATTAGAGCTCATATTCATTATAAGGCATGATTACACTCACGTAGATACGAATATAATAAGCCCACTTCATGAAATCCATAAACACACACATAGCGCATATCCAAAGAATTAGAAGTGTTCTATAGCAAATATACTCCAATTTATATACATACTACTTATTTAACTATTATATCAAACCTATAGACATGAATTAATGAAAAGCTATTTACATTAAGAACAAAGTATGTATATATAAGCCAATGTAATCCCATAAAAAAAGAGTATAAAATCAATCCATTACACAAGTTTAGTCACCTAATCTATCTACTCAACCATCAAATGAAATAGAATGGAAGAGGGTTGAGGAAACTCCCTTTCCATCCTTGCTTGTTCTTCTACAATCTTAAGCAAATCCTTACCAAAAGTTGTTGTGATCCTCCAAACTAAGCTTAGATCTAGGTTAGTGTGTGTGTTAATGTATGTATTAGAGGTTGGTAAAGGTAGGGTTTAGTGTGTGAGAAGTGGGTGAGGCGAAAAGAGGTTCAAAGATTACTCAAAATATGCTGAAAAATGCTTAAATACAGCAGAATTGGCAACAGGTTAGGGGACTTGACCGATTGAATAGCCTAGCACATAGGTTGACCAGCCTAAATGCTTTACCTTCTAATTTGTTAGGTCAACCAGGCTAGTCAACTAGCCTAGGACAGGGGTCAACCGATGAGGTCAGTGCCTTGGCCAATTTTGCTCACATTGATCTTGTTTCGCTCCGGTTGCACTTTTTTTTGTGCGGTTGCCTCCAAAAACTTCTTTTATGCTTCTCCCATATCCCAAACACCTCAATCTTGACTCTAACATCAAATCACCATCAATTCAAGCCCCTAGCATTGATCTAATTTCACCAAACATGAGAAATAAGCATGCTTTAGTGTAGCATTTACCTTTAAACCCAACTATGTACAATTGTATGTGCTTAGGCTAATCTCCTAGCATAAGTACTATACTAATGCAACTCTTAAAGCTCAAAGCACCTCTTAAACATAGATAAATAGCTCAAAACACCTCTTAAACAATTAATGAACTTCACACAAGTAATTTATCAAATAAGTTGTAAGCAATACGAAAAAAATAGGGATAGGAATAGAAAGAATAGAGTGCACCGGATTTTTAAGTGGTTCGGCCAAGCCTACATCTACCGCCTAAGGATTCTCCCCTTAGGACTTCAACCTCATTCACTGTAGATATTCCTTCAAATGTTGATGGAGTACAAACCAACTTGTTATGACTCTTTGAAATTCCCTCTTCGAAGATCCAAGTGAAAGTACCTCGCTAAGAATTTTCCGACTCTTCTCTAGCTTAGAATTCAATCTCAATTTTATCCTAGCTATAGAGTATAAACTCACTTGATAATGGAATACATGAAATGTAAGTGTTGCTCAATAACTCACTCAAAATAATATGGAAGTGTACAGCTCTTGTATAACTCAAGAATCAACAATCTAAAGTTCAATATGTTTGTAGAGCTCAAGTGATATTTTGAAAGCTTTAGATTGGAGTATATATAGTAATATGAATAGCCATGGGAATGTAAAGGATGACAGAAAATCGTATATAGTGTAAGAGAATTGAAAAGCTTGACAATAATAAGTTAAAATTACTAACATTTAAACACAGCAGATCAACGTCAGTCACTGGGTCGGTCGACCAGTGCAAAGTCCGGCCAGGACCTCTGACATTCTACCTAGCCCAGGTCGCACAAGTCGGTCACCCTGCTTGGGGTTTTGACGGGATACAAAACAATTCAATTCAGGACCTATTTTGATTTGCATAAGCTAGGAGCCCAGTTATGGGTCCAACCTTTAGCAAAACTGTTCGGATTTTTGGCTTTTTATGATTCATTTTTGAAATCCCTAGAGACAAATGAAGATATAGCAATGCAAAGAATAATTTTAGGGATTCAAAAGCAACAATGAAGGCTCTGATACCACTTTTGAGATCTCAACGAATTTGGAGAGAGAGAGAAATATGATTTTCCAAAAGTCTTTCCAAACTAGACATGCAACAGCTAGTTTTTCAAATAAAATTTGATATGCAAGTTTAGAAAACATGTATATAGGATCAAATATTCATTTTGAAGATTCCAAAAATAGGATTTGATAACTTTTTTTCAAAATAAGATCAAGTTAAGAAAATCAAGACAAAAAAATCATGAGTTTTAGAAAGTAGGTTCAAGGATATACACAATAAGAGCGAAAAAAACAAACAGAATGAGCCGGTACTGCTTATGACTTCACATCTTTGGCCTTATACCTCCCTTTACACCTGACTTGAAAAATCTTTTACATGGACTCCTGTCTTCATGATCATGATCTTTCATGAGCTTTCATAACATCAAGCATTTCAAATCATAGCTCAAAAAGATAATTTATAAAGTTTTCAATCCATAAGGAGATATATACATTCTATTCATAGTTGTTCATACAAAAAGCTTATTTAAATATAACCAATAAGATCATAGTTAATAAAATTTTTATAAATCAATATCAATCCATTATTTTCATCTTCGATAAATGTCAAACCATATAATGCTAACAAACACCTTCAATCACATGGCCAAATTTGGCCATTTGACTTTTAATAGACATTGGCCTAAAATGGAAATACCTGTATATATGAAATTAAAGGTAAAATTATTTATATTAAAATTTATTAATTTATTACAAATATCTTATTTTTGGTCTAAATATTTTTATTAAAAAATAAGAAGGATAAAAATAAAAAATTAATTTATCTTTTAATTTATTTTTATTAATTTGTCAACAATAAAATATTTGAAGCTAACTATTAAAAATAAAAATATCAAAAACTTAAAGAAGCAACTACATGTGTCATCTCACCTAAATATTAAATGAAGCATATGAATCAATGATTTAGTGGTCTAGTGATATGTCTCTCAACCTTTGTGTAAGTAGTCCTAGGATCGATTCCCATTAGTTACATGTAATATGTAATGTAATCAGCCTTTACCTTCTTTAAAGAGAAAAAAAAAATGAAACATATGAAGTGTAGGGCAAATATCTTAAAAGGAGGGGAGAATTAATACATATAACAATTTTTGCAATTAAGATTCGTCAAATAAATCACACACTTTTACTTACGCAATATATTAAACACTTGTAATAAAAAAATGGCAATTAAAGTAAAGTAGAGATAGGAAGAGAATGACAAACGATTTTTAGGTGGTTTGGCCTTACTTATATCCACCACCCAAGGTAGCTTCTTCTTAGGACTTCAATCAACTCCACTATAATGCTTCTTCAAGGCTTGATGAAGCACAAACCAAGTATTACACCTCTTTGGACCCAAATTCAAAGAACCTAAGGGATACCCTCTTAGGATTTCTCCACACTCTTCTCAAGCTTAATAAATATATCTCACAAAATCTTCTAGCACAAGACTATGTATAAAACAAAGAATGAAGAAGAAAATGTTTGTAGTAGCTAAAACGTCACAAAAGTAAATATAGCAAAGTAAAGCTCTTGAATGCTCAAGGATTTCACAATAATAGCTTAGAGACTTCAACTATAAATGATGATATATGATTTTACAAGCTTAGATTGATGATCTTTTGGTGTTTGTATGGTGTATTCAAAGAGTATTTTGAGCTAGGGCCTTGGTATATGGGAGAAAAGAAGAAAAATGGGGCTAAATGATAATAAATGGCTAGTGCATTTATTACAGCAACACACTGAGCCGGTAGACCTCCCTTTGCCTCTTTGCCTAGGCCAGACACCTCAGCTGGTTGACTAGCAAGAGGGTCTAGTTAAGGCCCCAAGCTTTTTGGTTAGGCCGGGCGACCGCCTGCTTAGCCAATTGACCACCAGAATGCTGAAACCAAAGCCAAAGCAAGCCAAAAACTATTCAAAAACATTCTAACTCATTTTTACAACATCAAATCATCTTCAAACAACTTTTTTAAAATTTCAATTAAAGCTAAAAGTCATTCCAAACATGTGGTCAAAGCTTCTCATGTGTTTTATTTACTTAATCAAGTTATACAATTTGTAAAATCAATATTCATGAGATTTTAAAAGAAGATCAAATGCTTAAGCTAGTAATCGTGAAACTAAGGCAATTCACAGAAGTGCATAATAATCGATACCCCTTATGACATCTCGGCTCCACCTTATGACTTTTTTTCCTTCTTCTTCTTCAAGCTTGAGCTCTATTCATTGATAAGTGAATTCTTCTATGTAATCAAGCTCAAAGTTAAGCATCTTCTCCTATTTTCCAAGTACCTATCTTGTGATAAACATTTGAAACTCCACAAGATGCTATTTAGAAGTAAGATATAGTTTTCATCATCAAAATCAATATAATAATGAGTAATTAGCTAAATTAGCCAACAATCTCCCCCTTTTTGATGATGATAAATTATCTTGGAGTCAAAAATGTTGACTCCTTAATATAAGCATATTTATAAGCTAGTTAAGTCATATTCTGGGAATTACTCCCCTTTTCAGTTGTAATTCATGCATATGGTATATCCATGTACATAACTATCACAATATCCATTATCAAGTAAAGCAAAATATCAGCACAATATAAAGCATAATATCAGCATAATATTTTGTCTCCCCTTTTGGCATCATCAAAATTGAGTAAAGCTCAAGGAGCAAGGATATGAATAAAGCATAATGGTTGAAGGATTAGAGAAAGAGTAAGTGAAACTAGTATCTTAAAAGAAAGAATGCTAAACAAAAACAAAACCAGAGAGTTTAGAAGCATCATTAACTAAACTAGAAAGAATTGTCAAAGAATGTATGTCAAACTAGCGTCATCAAATAAGCTAAGTGAATCATGAAAATGTCACGGTAAATTCAAGAAGCACGATTACTGTGGTTAGGGAAATGCGTCTTTATATCTAAACGCATTCCTGCAATCTTGGATTCAATGCGCTACCTCTATTCTAAAAGATCTGCCTACTGTGCATTCTGTCCATCCATTATAGAATTGATCTCACCCATCCCTCTATTCAACACTTGCAGTTGAGTGAGAATATGGGTCATGATGGACGGATCCTTTTGCTGAGCAATAGAACGAGATCCTGCACCTCTTCTCATTTCAGCATGCCTATATTATTGAAATGATCAAAAATATGCATGAGGGCCATGCCATAACCTGGGTTGTTGTTTTACCACCACATTTCCTACTAATGTGTAACATGTGTTGTAATATTAGGAATGGTAATGCAATCTTAACACTAATGGAAAGGCTATAGAAGATGTATGCATCCATAACTAGGACTTTTCCATCATTTATATTTCTAGGAGGCAAGACTTGACTATTTACTTTAAGGGCAATTCTTTTATTCACATCTACATCTTTTAACAAAGGGAGAATCAATCTTGATGTTTTGAGCCTACAACTTCCCACATATATTCAATAACCTTATTGGATACACTAGCTGCTTTTATCTCTTCTGGCCTACTTTGACTATTATAATGTCCTTCCCTATTAACCAGTAACCTAAAAATTTCCTTTAATTTGTCTTCAGTCAACATGAAACTCCATTGCACATAGTCAAGTTTAGTTCAAGCCTTGGACTTCTACAATGAATCTCAAGATTTTCATAAAATTCTCTAACCATATTGACTTTAACATTGCAATGGAGATGCAAAAACATATACCAATATTGACCATCAAATAATTGCATCACATTAATACCAACAAAATCTAAGTCAACAAGAAATTTACTAAAGAACATAGTTTGTTTCCCTTGAATCTTTGAAGTAGACAGAGGTGGTGATTGAGTCATTGCCTTTTTTCCCCTTCTTTGTTCATGACCTCTTCCCTTTCGATTTACCATGATTTTACATTTTTTGAAGAATTGAATTAGTAAAAACTTGTTTTTTGATGTGGGTTTGAAGATTATGGAAGAAAATTTGAAGTAAATTGGTTGAGAATTAAGAACTTTGAAGTAGGTTTGAGAGAAAGATAGAGTTAGGGTTAAAAATTTGGAGAGAATTGTGAAATTTTGGGGTTAAAACCCTTGTTTTCAACCTTTATCCGTGTTCAGTCAGTTGACAAGCTGGTCATGTAAGTCAACTATCTGGGTCAACTAGCTGGATTAGAAAGGTTGAAAAAATAAGCACATTTAGCCAGATGCCCTAAGGCTTTAGTCAGTCGACAAGGTAAGTCAGAATATGCAGAAATGTATTTTTGCATATTCAACCCATAACTGCGCACATGAACACATCTTAACCATAATATATCATTCCAATCTCTCTTCTAATTTTGCAAAACTGATCCTTATGCAAGGATTTAGTAAAAATATTAGCAACTTGTTACAAAGATTCAACAAATTCACGCATAATATCACCTTTTTGCACATGATCTTCAATAAAATGGTGTCAAATCTCAATGTACCTAGTTCTAGAATGTTGAATAGGGTTCTTTTGTGAGATTTGTGACACTACTATTATCACAATAAATGGGAGCATGATCATAATGCAAAATATAATCAAGTAAATTTTGTTTCATCCATAGGATTTGTGCTACACAGCTACCTACAGCAATATATTTGGCTTCCATAGTAGATATTGCAACACTATTTTGTTTCCTACATGACCAAGATATTAAAGAATGTCCTAAAAATTGACAAGTTCCACTAGTACTCTTACAATCTACCTTATATCCGACATAATCAGCATTAGAGAATTCACATAAGTCAAATGAAGTTCCTTTTGCATACCAAAGCCCTAGATTATTAGTTCCTTTAAGATATCTAATTATTCTTTTTACAGCAACTAGGTGTATTTCTTTAGGATTAGATTGAAATCTAGCACATAAACACACAGCAAATATAATATCTGGCCTAGAGGCCATCAAGTAGAGTAAGGTACTGATCGTACCTCTATACTTTTTCTCATCCACAGGCTTATCCTTCTCGTCTTTATCTGGCTTTGTTGATGGACTCATTCGGATTCTATCTCTTTGGCATCCTCAAGTCCAAACTTTTTGATGATTTCCTTTATGTATTTCGCTTGATTGATGAAGATGCCCTTCCTTGTTTGCTTGATTTGGAGTTTGAGGAAGAATGGCAATTCTCCCATCATGCTCATTTCGAACTCCTTATATATAGATTTTGAAAAACTTTAACACAAGGCAATATTAGTGGCACCAAAAATTATATCATTTGCATAAATTTGACAAGTAAAATATCATTTCCTTCCCTTTTAATGAACAAAGTGGAATCAAGTTTTCCTCTTTCAAAATCATTTTCTATAAGAAATACACAAGTATTTTATACCAAGCTCTAGGAGCTTGCTTTAAACCATATAAGGCCTTTTCTAATTTGAAAACATGGCTTGGAAAACAATAATCTTCAAAATCAGGAGGTTGTTCAACATATACCTCCTCTTCAATAAAACCATTTAGAAAAGCACTCTTGACATCCATTTGGTAGAGTTTAAAATCCATATAGCATGCAAATGCAAGTAACATGTTAATAGATTCAAGTCTAGCTACGAGGGCATAGGTCTCATCACAGTCAACGCCTTCTTCTTGATTATACCCTTGAGTTGCAAGTCTAGCCTTTTTTCTTAATTACTACACTGGCTTCATCTAGTTTGCTTCTAAAAACCCATTTATTTCCAATCACCATTCTATCTCTAGGTCTTTCAACTAATTTCCAAACTTTATTTCTAGCAAATTGATTTAATTCCTCTTGCATGGCTATTATCCAAATTTCATCAAGTAAAGCCTCTTTAACATTTTTAGGTTCTATATGAGAAATGAATGCAAAATGTTCACAAAAAGCATTGATATTACATCTAGTTCTTATGCCTTAAGATAGATCGCCAAAGATTTGATCTTAAGAGTGATTCTGCACAAATTTCCAACTCTTTGGTAAATCTTCACGAGTCTCTTTTATCTCCATGCTGCTTTCTTTGAGCATTGTCTATTATCCTTCTTGGCTCGAGACTTCTCTTCTTTATGTGTATTTCTTGTTTTGTCAGAATTTCTTTGTCTTTTGAAAGTGGATCTTCAAGTGTAGTCTTCTCCAAAAGATAAGCTACATCATCAACTTCCTTTCTCAACTCAAATGGGTTAATCTCATCGAATGTAACATGCATTGATTCTTCGTCAATAAGCGTTATTTTATTATAGACTCTATAAGCTTTACTCTTAGTGCTAAAAATATGCTTTCATCCGATGTAGCATCAAATTCTTTCAAATGATCTTTAGTGTTCAAGATAAAACATTTACAACCAAATACTTTGAAGTATGAAATTTTAGGAGTTTTTCCATGCCATAGTTCATATGGAGTTTTATTCAAAATGGGTATAATTAAAACTCTATTTTTCATATAACATGCGGTGTTTACAGCTTCACTCCAAAAATATGTTGGCAAGTTGTGTTCTTTTAACATGGTTCTTGCCCTTTCTTGGTGTATGATTCTTCCTCTCTATTACCCCATTTTGTTAAGGAGTTCGAGAGGCCAAAAAGTTGTGTTCTATGCCATGCTCATCACAAAAATACATAAACGGAGTGTTCACATATTCCGTGTCATTATCACTATGATTGCAAGTTATAAAACAGTCTTCTCATTTTGTACTTTTCTACACAATCTTACAAATTCATTAAAGGCATCGTTTTTGTGTTCAAGAAACATGACATATGTAAATCTAGTGTTGTCGTCCATAACAACAAAGGTATATCTAGAACCTCCTAGGCTTGCCACATCTATTGGTCCAAACTGGTCCTTATGCAACAATTGTAAAGCTCTATTAGTTGAAAACTTGTTGATAGATTTGAAAGAAGTCTTGTGTTATTTTCCTAGTTGACATGCATCACAGACTTTATCTTTTCAAATTTTAGTTTTAATTTGAAATTCTTATTACCTAAAGATCTTCTACTTGAATTTAAACTCCTCAAAATAAAATCCTACTCTACCTCTGAGTTCTATAGCTAAGAGAACTCTTAAAGGGGGTCAACTAAGTTTGGTAAAATGCAAAAGATTTTGTACGCCAAAGACATTGGAGACTCATACATTCTTGGAGAAGTTTAGAAAAGAAAAAATTCTCTTCTTCTTCTCTTGATCGACCAAAAACAAAAATAGACTTCTCCAATTCTAAAACCAATTCTTTCATCAAGAATTTGGTTCTTGCTTATTGATAACATCTCCCCAGTCGTAGTAGGGAAGATCAAAAGTATTTTGGGTCATTTTTATAGAGGTCTCAGAGAGAAAAACACAAGAAAATAGAAAGTGTCTTTTTCCGTTACAGTCTGTGCAATCTCAGATCCGGGCTTAATCGGTAGATTGTACTGAAATTTTAGGAGGATGTTCTACACTTCTAGGGCTTCAAATCCAATGGTTAAATTGTCGATCAGAGGTCCAGAAGGCAGTCCGATAAGCAGTAAAATTGTCTTGTCGTTTTTCTACTCCAAGAGGTAAATTTGTTTTAACAATTTTACTTTGTGTTCTTATTTATCTATGCATGTGTGGTATTATTGTATGCAAGTACTTATTTTTCCATTGTGTCTAAGGTTAATAATTTAAAAATTGACCTAGGGTTAATTTTGCATGCGCCATTAGATCCTTCAGTCTTGATATTATTTTTTAATTAATTAGTATTAATAGTGATGATAATCGAATTAACAAAAATTAGTCCATGGACATGTTCGATATTGCTTCTTTATTCATTATTTTATTCAAAGTATATATTTCTTTCAATACAAATTCTTATGAGATTCAAAAATAAAAATGTAAAAGTCTATAAATTAATTTTCTTTTAACTTTTATCAATTTATAAATGATAAAATTTAAAATTAACTAAAAAAATAAATTAAACTTTAAACAAAATAAGGAACTAATCATAGGATATCACTTGGCACCCTATCCAAGTGTTGTGACAAAAAAACAAATCTCATCAAAATCTTGCTCACATTTTCTTTTAACAATTGAACTATAACCTAGTACACGTGGTGTTCTTGTATCACAGTTTGGTTTCAAGATTTAGGTACCTGAAAGTGTTATATTATCTGTCCCAAACCCTATCATGTATTAGAAATTGTTCTGTTCTTAGTGTGAGTTGTTAATTGAGCAGTTTTAGATAGGTTTTCACTGGGTCGATTGATTTCAAGTACCCTAACTCATTTATCCTATTATTATCTAAGTCTTGTTATTAGGACAAATTTTTAATTTTCATGGCTAAATTCGTGGCCAAAGTGACTCAATATTAGTGAAAAACAACTTACACTACAAATACGCTTACCATTAATAACGACGACATCTATGCTGTCACAAGAAATCAAATAAATAAAATTCCTAATTGTTTCGTAGTGGCGATAACAAAATTGGCACTAATATAATAGTTATTTGGAGGAAAAATGAATTCTCAAAAATACAAGTACAGTAGTAACAAATTATTTTTAATGTCACAAATGAGTATGGTATTAGTGACTATATTGTATTCGTCACCAAATGAACTTCACTACAAATATTCTTGGTGACCAAATTATAGTGACATTGACGAAAATGCCACTATTAATAACTTTCAATGAATACTATTACAGTGACGATATATGTGCCATCAGAAGAAAAACATCACTAAGTACTTAATTTGTTATAATGATGGTACAGATACACATTTACTGATGATCAAGAAAACACAATATCCTTTCATTATATGACATGATTTTCTATTAAAGTCATAATTTACTTGTACCCATCTTTCCTTGGCCTTTCCTTTCATGGTGACTAGCTATTACAACTCCTACATTTTCCCTATCTTATAGACTTATACATAGTATCTTGTAACTCTTTTGTACTTCTTAATTAAAAGTGTCACAATAGTCTATTTTCATTATTTTTTTAACTTCATTAAGAAAAATATCTCAAGACCATCATGTGGGAAGATAATTAATAGCTAATGGAAAAAATCATAGAGTTATTATTCATAAATGTTGACGGCATTTTCTTCAAAGGTTACAACTATTTTACTGGGTTTTACATTTGTATTTGTAAACAACGCAGCATGTGATTTAGACTTCATTAAATTACATGGACAAGGTGATGGAAGAGGGTTATGCAAGGGTGGCTCAAGAGATCTGGAGACCTAAAGTAAAAATAGAATAAGAGGCCTCTTATAAAGTTTATAAAAATTTAGTTTTCTAGTTTTTTGAGATATAAAGTTACTAATTAAATTCCTATAATTAATTTTTCCTAACATTTCATTAATTAATATTATCGCCAATCCATTTATTAAAAGCTTCTTTCTAAGGCAATTTATAAATTTTACTTGAAACTTACTTGTATTGTTATTTTTTAAAAATTTATTAGCAGATCATTTTGAAATTATATTAAGGCATTGACCTTTTGCCTCTTTTTATGTTTTGAATAATAGGATTCATATATTTTACTTGATATATTTAAATTCTTTTAAATTACAAAATAATTAATATACTTACACAAAAATAAAATATACCAAACAAAAATTTAAATTTAGAAACTAATAAAAATATGTAAAAGGTTAGAAGAATAAAAACTAATATTGAAAGTTTGATAGCATAAATAAGTACTTTCATAAGAGTTCTCAATGAAAAATAAATTCTAAAATTTAACACGATTATTTTAATTGGTAGAAGTAACCACTGATGACAATTTTGATTGAGAAAATTAGACAAAAATAGTATAGGAATTGTGAAAAACTATCAATAATGTTGCTACTGACTAACTAAGAGAGAGAATGATATTTATTAGTGATTATAGGGCCTTTTTATTTATGACATTTTTGTTAAAAATAAAACTAAATATAATAATATTTTTTATATAATTATATAAATTAAAATTATAAAATTTGCGGCCTATGCGTCAATTTTTAGAAATTTAAAAAGGGGTTATTAGACATTAGTTTCTAAAGATAAAGGAGTAATGTACATTTTATCTTTTACAGTTGTTGGCAATTTTACTTTAAACTAATAAAAACAAATTTCACCATGTATAACTTATATAATAATCATTGTTTTTATAGAGAAAGAAAAGCAAGTATAAGCAATAATAGTGAAGATAACTTAAGTTTGAATTACCTAATACCCATCCCCATGAAACAAAAATCTATTCCATAAAATAGTCCTAACGTTTTGATAAGCATACTATTAGGAATCATATTTCTAAATTAAGTTATTCTCTTTTTGGTTTCATAATATATGTGGGGTCACGTATATAATAATATAAAAAGTTATAATTCAAAAATTAATATGATTCTGGGAGTAATTTTGAAATAGTATGTTTGTCTTTATGAAACACAAAATTTTATTGGTCAAAAAAGTACTAGCACAAACTGAAAGATTCTTGTCAAAATTTGACAAAGAGCCTATTAGATTTTCTGCAATATTCTTATGTCAAATCTTATGAAAGCTTGACTTTTAGAAAGTTGAACTTCAGATTAATTTTTAGGATTTGAAAGAATATTTCTTTGTTAGTTCTCCACAAGAAATTAAGAAAGCAATTTTATATTTGTATATGAGCAAAAATTTAATAATTATAATTATTAAAATTATTTTATTATAATTTTAATTTATTATCATTAAATCGGATTTGATGCTCAGATTCGTCAATATGATCAATATCAAGGCTAAAACTACCATGGATGCAAACAATAGTTGCCTTATGAGATAGAGAAAAGTAACTACAAATAAAAACAAAAAATGGCATTTTTTTAAAAAAATTGCTTTTCTTTTAATTTTTATCTACCACCATTTTAAACCATAATCTTTCTCTTTTGGATGATTAATCAAGAATTTAATACTCTAGAATTCTAATTAGTACATTGGAAATTTAATATTTTGATTTTATGTGTTTCTAATATACTATGATTTAGTATTGTTGTAATAATCTTAAATTAATGTCATTGAATTGATCAATAATTAATAAGGAACCAAGCATGTTCAAATTTAACATAATATCCAAAAATCCAAAACCAAAAAACTCAAAATCTAAACATCTGATATCTAGCCGCATACTTAAATCTTCACTCGGATCAGATATAATTTTTCTCACCAAAATCCAAATATCTAAAAATATAAAAATCCAACCCAAATTTCGCCTGAATTCATGCTTCTTTTCTGCAATTTGTTGAGAGATTCTGGAAAAAGAATATTTTTTCCAAAGTTTGACTTTCAAAAAGCCGAATTTTTCTAAAATTTAAACTCAAGTTCGACTTTCTAAAAGTCAAATTTATGTGAGATTTGACATATGAATATTGCAGAGAATTTGTCAAAAATCTACAAAATTAAGTTGATGTGTTGATAGGAATGTTACAAATTTTAGCAGTACTTTTTGACCCAAAAAACTATCTTTGAGAAAAAATTGTTTTAAGAATTTGTCTTCCAAAAGACAAACATATTATTTTGAGAATTACTTTCAAAATCATATTTATTTTAGATTAATAATTTTTTTCATATTGTTTATATAAATAACTTGACGTATGTTTTGTCAAAAGAACTTGGAGAAATGTTCGGCAATATTTTGTAGTTTAAAAACGAAAATGAATACTTTTGCCTAGCAAACATACTAAAATGAATTTTTATATTATAATCTATACTATATTATATAGAAGAACACAATTTAATATAATACTGACAAGTGTTACACAAATATAATGACAAGTATCACACAAATATAACCCTACTCCTATTTTCAAGTCCCAATCCACGACTATTAAAGCATCGAAACTCCAATTGCATCTCGTCCAACCGTCAAGATTTATATTCAAATTTATTCAAGTTATTTAGCGAGATTTATATTGATTTGCTAATTTATTTTAACATTTACATATTACAATCGAAAATCATGACACGCAATCTGGATTGATTGTATATATCTAGTAACTCACTAATTTGGTTGTTATCAAATCTTGACCTATTTTAATTGATTTCTTTTACTATAAAAAAAATAGTGCTATTTATGGTAAATTGAATTTTGGTTAATATTGACAAATTGTCTTTTTTATTCATACGTTTTTCATATTCAAATCCTATATTATATATTGTGCATTTTTTATGCAAAACTTTCACCACATACGCCATTACACACTATAGATTTTTTAGCCTTTTAATTTTATTTTTTTCCTCTCGGTTAACTATCTTCTTTTGAAATCATATCCATCCTTTTTTCCAAAGCGATATTTTTACTACAAAATTGATAACTGGTATTCCTTGATTCCTTGATAGCGTCATATCCAGGTACTCATCTCATCTTAATATTTCGTTTACTTTTTATCTTTTATAATTTATTTGTGTTTTTTATGTGTGTTTATATCTGTAAAACTATTGGGTAGTTTCATAATTGTACCCCTTTTAATTATTTTTTTGTGTAAAAATCAGTTGATTTCATGCTCTTGCTAGATATATGATTGATTTTTGGGTTTGCTTTTAAAAGATACAAAGTAAAGATAATAAAACTAATGTAATGTTGATAATTATCTATTTAAAATTATTTTTGTTTTTTTTCCTATTCAATTTTTTTATTGAATTTTTCATGTGATTTGTTATTCTTATTACTGTATATATTTCAATTAATTTTCTTTGTAAAAGTCAATTTCATTTTCAAGTCCCTCTGCTCTTTTCCACCTTTAGATTTATGGCCATATATTTGAATTAATTTTTCTTTGTATTGTATATTTTATTTAATACAATGTGTCATTATTGTAAATATTGGTATTCTTAGTGACTTAATTTCGATACGAATCCACATTTATTGAACTCTTAAAATTTAATTTGATTGCAATATTTAGTAATATAAAATACTCTATTTTTTTTAAAAACCAATCATATATTTTGCAACCCGTGCATGGCACGGGTGTTAGACTAGTGATCATATAAAGTACAAGATATATTGTTTGACCTAAAAAATAATTAAAAGTTGAAAAATTAGTGAAGAAATTATTTCTTTTGACCTTCAAAAGGTATAAGTTACTTCACATCCATATCCAGATCATTAGCCCAAATGCATAGACTAAAAGTCATCAGTTCTTGTCTTGGTGAAGACTAATAATGATTAGTTGAGAAGAAATTTCTAATGCTCGTGATTATTTTTTGAATAGAATATTTGCTTTTCTAGAATTGATTTAGATATAAACCATCAAACTAAGGTAGACAAAATTAAGATAAATAATTGAGATTTTGACTCCAAATCTAGCGTGAGAATTCAAAAAAGAATATGCAAAGAAATAGGAAAATCTAAATAAAAGGTTACTCTTCAATGAAAGGCAAATTTGAGCTTCATTCCTTTTTTTTATCTTTTCTTTTTCACAAAGTAGAATCACTCCCCCATAGAAATACCAAATTTTTTCTCCCCTATAAATATAGATTGGGATCCTCTCATATTAAATGCTCTTTTATATCATTATGAGGGAAATCTTGCCAATTTATGTGTGGATGACACCATCTTAACCATTCATAAAATTCAAATTTAAAAAAAAAAGATATGTTTTAAAATACTTTTCCTTCCACCCAATATCTACCTTTCTTAGAATTTAAATTTCATGAATAGTTGAGATGATATTATACATACATGAATGGTAACATTTCTTTCTCATATTAATAGAAAAGAACTATTGATGTGAGAGGATCTCAATCCCATAAAGAGAACCCTCGGCATATGGTATGGAACTACCCGTTAATCACTTAAGAATCATACCAACACTAGTGACTTCATTTCTCGATGATGTCTTTTAGACTATATCCAAAGTTTCCTTGTTTTTTCTTTGTAAATAATGAGTAAATAAGAAGCCTAGAACTCCAATTTTTAGTGACTCTTACTTTACTTCTAGTCCAACAACACTTTTATTTTAGAGATTATCTATATTGATTTAAATCTAGTACTTTTTGGTATTACTTTTACTCTACAAAGTTAGACCCACTTTTCTTTTCTACGTATTCCAACTAATGGTATTAGCTCCTTTTTGAATGGAATGTAAATATTTGTCAACTGATACATACCTAAGTTTATTATAGTTGGAGTAGTTTAAAACAAACTAATATAAGCCATCTACTACTAGAAAAGTGGATTTTAGTAACTACCGAAATCGATCACTTGTAAGCCTTATTCAGTTGCTAAATTAATTTAGTTATCGATTTTATGACTGCTAGTACTAGTCATTAAAGGCATGATCGTTAAAGTATATTTTGCGATCAATATTAAAATTGGTGGCTAATTTAGTGCCGATTATTCGGTCACTAATCAAGAACTTTTTATTCGCTAAGAGTTATGGTTTGTAAATCGAAAATCAATTGCAAAAGAATTTAGTAATTGATTTTGCAACTGATTCTATCAATCAGTGAATAAGTTTGTGACTGACTTGATCGCGTCACTAAGTTATTACCAACTTGAATTAGTCACTAAATTGGTAATAGATTATTTTTGCTCTAATTTACTGACTGAATTATAGTCAGTCACTAACCAATCGTAGTCGGTCACTAATTTAGTTGACTCAAATGGTCACTAATTTGTCATTATGAAACTTGTGACCATTCAAATCGGTTACTAAATTTGTCTCAAATTGTCAATAATTCAGCCTAATTTCTGTTGCTAAATGAACATGTCGTAAAGTTGTATCAAACTTATACATGGCACCACAAATAAATTATATGTAAACATGCATTAAGCAGTACAAGAAACCTTATAAATCATGTATTATCTTTCATATAAATTATAAAAACATGTATTAATGTGTCCCAAACTTGCAAATTCTACCAATATGTATCATGTTAGACAATAGTATCTAATATAATCCAAATAAAAATCTCTAAATAATAATGTCACTCATCTGAGGTTAAATTTGGAAGTAGCAGTGGCAGTAGAGGCTGAGTAGCCAATCCTACTGATACAAATAACAATTGCATTTGCTCCATCATCTCAGCTTGACATTGAAATTGTTGAAAATTTTTACCATATTTTGTTGTGCGGTCATCAATTGAGATATCATATCTTCGAATTGTTGTTGCTACTGCGAGAGTCAGGTACCCAATTCTTCGAGCGTGAGTGAAGGATGGAAATTCATGAACGAAGACGATGATGAATCTTGTCCTGAACTAGGATTGATCCTTAAATTACTGACAGGTAGACCAATTATTGAATCATCCTTGACACGTTCAATTGCATCATAAAAACATTGGGCATCAAGCTAATCATTTGGTTTGTTGGTACTATCTTCTTCACCACCATTACATTGTTGTATCTTTTGAGCATGAATCTCTTGATAACGCTACTACATACTTCACAAATACAACGTAGTTTTAAACAACTATCCCAAATCACGATAATGAATTTTCATATAGTCAAAAGAGAAAAAACAAATGTATTACCAAGACTCTTTTTGATTTAGGGTCACCCAATCACCCCATCCTTTCACTTCAAATTGTGCAGTGTTAGCATTCAATTTTATCTTTACAATATATATATTAAAGACATGATAATGTGACAATAAATATATATATATGTATATATATATGTATATATATATATATACATATAACTAATAATATTTTTATATATGCAAGAAACAAACTAGTTGTCAATCCCAATCTATAAATTTTATAGATCCACCGACATATTTATCTTCTTTCCCCTTTTATTAGTTTTCTTTACCTTTAACATGTTTTTTCCCTTCCAAGTCCATCCATATATTAACAAGCTCTATCCAGTCCTTTTGCCTAATCCAATCTAGCAGGCAGCCCTTCCAATCATTGTGGGGTGCACCTTGCTTAGATTTTTTTTTTTTTTTTAACGTCTAGCATCATATAATGCATCTTTCATGCACTTGTCACAAATGTTTTGCTAGATTTTATTTATTCCATTCTCTTCCTTAGGCATTTCAAACTTAAAGTAATCGTGCTGACCTTACAAAAGACAGCAACATCAATAAGTGTAAAATGAAAACTATTACTAAATTTAAATTTAAACATGAAAATACGAATTAGTACTCATAGGCAAATTTACTAGAAATCTTGCCATATCATTTATTTAGCTTGTTTAAGGACCTTTCCTCATGAGCCTAAGAACTCTTGAAGTGGTTCTTAATCATGTGCAAAGCGCATATAACAAAGGTCCTTTCTTGTAAGGCTCAATTTTGAAGTCAAAATAAACTGTAAATAGTGGTCCTTTGTGAAGTTCTTAATCATGTGCATATAACAAAGGTCCTCCTTTGGATGGCTTGGTTCATACCCTGCCATCCCACTGTATTTTTTTGCAGAGCAAGTAAGAATGATTTATTTACCGCAAGAGCAAAAGCAAAAACATGTACATAGTGTGGACAAAAACAAAAGCAAATCCCTATAAAATGATTCTCTCAAGCCTCCACAATTTACATAAGGACTTGTTTGTATATGAGGAAGCAAAATTTTTACAAACAAGAGAGTTTAGCTCTTACACCATTGATGATGGCATGGAAGATGATCTCCTTAGATTTGGCATCTTGCTTGAAGATCCTTCTATTTCTTTCCATCCAAATATGATAAATAGTGGCACCAAAGAGATGTTTGATGATGGTGGCCTTCAAGTGCTTCTCAAGTGTGAAAGACGTGATATACTCAATGATATCTTCCCAGGCGAATAAGATCCTCTGGAATCAAAGCAAGTTGTAACCCTTTTCTCCATATTCTTCTAATGAAACTACATTCAAAAAATAGGTGCTCTCTTGTTTCACATCCCATGTAGCGAAAAATGCAAGTAGGATTAGGAATTAGACCCCAATGGACAAGCCAGAATTTGATTGCAAGCCAGTCATGAAAAGCAATGATATCTTCCCAGGCGAATAAGATCCTCTGGAATCAAAGCAAGTTGTAACCCTTTTCTCCATATTCTTCTAATGAAACTACATTCAAAAAATAGGTGCTCTCTTGTTTCACATCCCATGTAGCGAAAAATGCAAGTAGGATTAGGAATTAGACCCCAATGGACAAGCCAGAATTTGATTGCAAGCCAGTCATGAAAAGCAAGCCAAACAGTAAAGCTATGCCTCAGATTATGCCTCTCATGCCAAATGATGTTATGCCCCCTGAAATTTTCTCCCTTAACTCTAATATTCTTCAAAGTAAGTTTGAAAGAGAAGTCTCTCTTTGGTGAAGGGTTCCAAGTGAAAAAAATCCAAAGAGTCACCAGAAAGTTAGAGATTAGGGATCGCAATATGGGTGAGATGAGTAGGCCAAATCCATTGTCCACTAGAGAAAATGTCACTAACCTAAGCAAGAAAAGGAGGTGATTGGAAAATACTACTTCAATGCTCCAAAAGTGCTCTATTTTCACACCAATTGGCAAGCCAAAAGATTGTGCTAGCACCATTGCCAATTTTATGTTTAATGAACTTACTTGCATCATTTGGGCTTCTCAAAAGCATCTTCAAAATCCAACTTGCATCCTTAGGAGTTTGCATAATCCAAATGGAGGAATTCTTGATGTAGTTTGAGTGGATCCATTTGCTCCAAAGAATGTCTTTAATGGCATACATCCTCCAAAAGATCTTTAACATGGACACTTTGTTAATTTCAGCAATCTTCCTAATGCCAAGTCCTCCTTCATACAAGGGGAGAGTTATATCCTTCCAAGCAACTTTAGGGTCGGTCCCCCTCTAGAGGAAAGGTTTAAATTTGGATTCAATAGCTGCAACAATACTTTTCGGAAGGTAAACAGTACTAGCCCAATAGGCACAAATTTGAATGAGAGTGGACTTAATAAGCACATGTCTACCCGTAAAAGAAAGCCAATCATTTTGCCAAGCATCAAGTTTTGCATTAATCTTCTCCATCAAAGATAGGCAATCCAAATTTCTAAGCTTCCTTGAAACAAGTGGAATGCCGAAATAGCAAATAGGGAGCTCGCCTTCATTGAATCCAACTCTTTTAGTGATAGCAATGTTTCTTCATTTGTCACTCCTCCAAAGAAGATGTCACTTTTGGAATTGTTGATATTTAACCCGAAAAAAGAGGAGAAATCCTTCAAAGTGTCCATGATACAAGCAATGGTGCTTAACTCTTCTTTGCAAAAGATAAAAAGGTCATTTGCAAAACAAAGGAGATTATGCTTAAGAAGAGCACTTTGGGTGAAAAGCAAATCTTGAATTTTCATCCAACTGATTTAGCATACAAGAGAA
Source organism: Cordia subcordata (assembly GCA_028554755.1). NCBI lineage: Eukaryota > Viridiplantae > Streptophyta > Magnoliopsida > Boraginales > Cordiaceae > Cordia > Cordia subcordata. Next base: position 10,534,619 of record JAPTOF010000021.1, on the reverse strand, counting down.
AACCTCCATGCAAATAACAAAAAGGTAAGGGGTGATAGGATCACTTTGTCCTATGCCATTGGCTCCTTGAAAGTGACCTTCTAAACCTCCATTAAGGGCAATTGAGAAACTTGGAGTTGTGATACAAGCCATCACCCAATTCACAAACCTTTGTGGGAACCCAAAAGCAAAGAGTGTACATTCAATGAAACTCCAATTTAAAGAGTCAAAAGCCTTCATAATGTCAACCTTTAAAGCACATCTTGGAGAGATATGACTCCTAGAGTAGCCTCTCTTGCCATGTAAAAATGAGAGGTGTAGCCATCCGGGCCCTGGCTTTTGTTAGGGCTGAGTGAGAAGAGGGCTTTTCTAATCTCCACATTAGAAATAGGAGCAATGATGGAAGTTGCAACATCCTCTAGAATTGTCTTCCCAATAATGCTTCGAATAGTCTCCACACTTGCTTGATTTGATCTTTTTGCACCCAAGAGCTTCTTGTAGAAGTCTATGAATTAATTTTTGACCTCAAAATCATCAAGGAGGAGCTAACCATTTTCCTTCTTGATTGCTTGAATAGTATTTTTGTATTTTCTCCTCTTAACGGCACTGTGGAAGTATTTGGTGTTCGAATCCCCATCCTTAATCCAATTCAATCTTGATTTTTGATCAAGCATGGCTCTGTATGTAGCATCAAGTTCCTCAATTTTAACCAAAAGGTCTTTTTCTTTGTCGACAAGCTGGGAACTAAAGTCTCCATTGTGTATTGAGGTGGACTTGGAGGAAAACCTCACGGATGTTATTCATCCTAAGCTTAGAAATGGCACAAGAGCAAAAGTAGAAGTGGAGTGTGCATGGAAACCAATTAAGTGAACTCATTGCAAAATGGTAGGCCATGTGATTAATAATTGTCCTTTTATGCCAAAACCACTAGCACAAATGCAAACTCAAAAGCCCTTTGTAGACAACAAGCTCCAAAGAGAACTTTTCACAATGAGTGGCATCTAGTGGGTAGGAAAAACCCCTAATGAGAAAAGAGGAGCTATCCTTAGTCCTTTCTCAATGCTCAAAAGGGTTAGAGAATCCCTCTCGGACCACCTCCCCCAAACCTCAAATCCCTTTGGCTTCTAACTCTTGTTTGGCGCAAAGGAACAATTATGATGTTCTTGATCAAGTTGGAGATTTGGAGGATGGAGAATTGAAACTCAATGATGACCAAGAAGGAAACAATATTGAGAATGAAGAAAATGCTCAAGGCAATCAAGGATTGGGGCTAAATACTCCTCCAAACATTTCTCAATGAATTTTTGCTCTTGGAACATTAGGGGCCTCAATTCCCCTAATAAACAAAATGAAGTTATATATCTTGTAAATAAATACCACTTGGATTTCTTTTTTATTTTGGAGAACAAAGTAACTACTCATGAAAATATTAAAAACATTGGCTCCCATTTTGAAAGAGTGCATTTTTCTAACTATATGGATGATATTGTCAAGGGGATATTATGGCTCTTTTGGAGAGAAAATATCCTTGCAAATTTTGTTGATTCTTGTGATCAAGGTCTACTTTTCCAATTTGATGATCGCATTCACAAATCCTTCTTTGTTGCTTTTATCTATGGTAGAAATGAAGCATCAAAAAGGTGTGGACTTTGGAAAAAACTTGGAGAATAGTGCACTTGGTGTGAAGAATATGACCTTTGTATCTTGGGGGATTTCAATGAGGTCTTGCATGCTGGAGACAAATCAAATTCCCATCCTATTCCCAAGAATGCATTGGGGTTCAATAAGTTTGTGGCTAATGCAAAATTGTTTGAAGTTAAATCACATGGACTTCACTTTACTTGGACAAACAAAAGCAGAGATGGAAACTTGGTGGCCAACAAACTTAACCGAGCCTTGGGGAATGCAAATTGGATCCAAAATTATCATTATGCCCTCCTTCTAGTTGATAGCTCTGGCATTTTTGATCATTGCCCTCTCATTATTCAATCTCATTGCATATTTTCTTTTTATCATTTAAACATCGGGGAGAAAAACCTCCCCTTCCACCAAAATAAAAATTTTGTAGTCAAAATAAATTGTAAATAAAGTGTAAAAAATAAAAACTTCATGACATATTCATTGACATACAATTTTATATAATGCATACTCTCCATTTATAACATAGAGTCGTTCTCAATTTTCAACATTGGAGGATGTGGAAAAGTGGCACTTCAACCTTCCTCATTGGCCATCTCTCTCGATAAATCATCATCATCATTAGAGTCATCGTCATATATATATATATATTATAAAAAAATAATATATACTTAAAAATTAGATATTGGAAAGATAATCACATGTGAGCAAAACAAAGATGAATACAACATTTACCTTATTAAGATACAGAAGATGTACAAGTATGCAAGAAGGTGGTATCTTCACGAGCATATGAAAGTATCTCTCTCGTTTGTCGAGAGTAAATGATATATTCTCTCTAGCAAAAGATGTAAATTGCTGCACTCCAATGTTATGTGAGATGTTTGAGCTACCATGTGCTCTCAACCTAGTGCCAAAGTTCTACCAAGTAGTTGGTCTTTACCCCATCGCATCTAGTAGATGATAAAGTAGGCAACGACAATAAGAATGATCATGATAACGATGATAATGATAATAATAACAAAATAAAGAGGATTATGAGCTAATTTATAGTATTTTAAACTTTAAAATATAGATTATACACGTAAACATAATAGACGAGATTATAATAATGTATACAAAATAAGGAAAAGATTATAACATGAATTGGGAACATGAGAGACAATGTTCTAACATGACATTTGAATAGGTGATAGTTAAGCCTATTAAGAAGTCAGTTATTAGATCTCCAAAGTGCACGAAACTATTAAAACTTTTTGTATATTTTATACCTTTTTATAAAAATTCTTTAAATTTGATTTGATGTGTGAATTATGTTCTTATGATAACTTGAGAATCTCCACATATTTTATTTAATAAATAAATTAGAGAAGATAATTGGGCTAGATCATTTAAGTTATATATTATTAAATATTTAATAGCAGAAATTAAATTGAAAATTTTTAAAATAATTGAAATTGATTTACATATTTGGAACAATGAAAATTAACTTGAGGAAAAAGAAAAAAGAAAATAGTGGAAATTGTAGCAATTTTTTTTATTTTTTTTATTAAGTAGTAATTATTTCATAGAAAAATTAACAAAAATAAATCACAAAAACATGACATATAACACCACTTGAACGTGGATGGGGCAGGTTTATGACATTAAAAAACATGAGATATGACTTTATAACTATTGTTATATATTGATATATAGATATATGTAGATGTAGATATTATATAGATTTTCTTTTTGTGTTCTCTTTCTTTTTATTTGATTATATTAATCAACTATTTTATCATTTTAATATGTAACTTAAATGATGTAATAATCTTTTTTTTAAAAAATATTGTATATTGATAACAATTGCATTTTGCAAATCACACTTGCAAGAGTACTCTTTTTTATACATGAGCTTATATTATCCTTTAAGAGGAGCTTACGTAACATCTAAAGAAGATTTTATATAACATTGCATAGGAGTACTTGAAACAGCTGCTATTCTTACATCTTCATGAAATTTAAAGCTAATGAGTAGGACTACGATATCTACAATCTGCATTAGTTATTAGTAAGAAATGATTCCTTCTACTTCTATAAGAGGGCCAGAAAACAATAAATGTGAGTGATGAACCAAGACATACCTCATGAATCCATAAATGCAATTCTTCCTTCAGTTCAGCAACAATGCAACATAAGACAGTACATGCTAAGGCCATTTCCTTGAGAACACTATCTATGATCCCGAACTTGCTACTCCCAACAGTCCCTTCAATTATACTACATTATACAAACTTAGTGAGATAGAAAGTATTCTGAGACCATCAAACAATGCTAATACAAATAAGGGACAAATCTTCATTGTACAATCTTCTTATTCTCTAGATATATAATATCTTTTCATGGTTATAGCTGATGACTTTCGACTCCTCTGGTACTTGTCGATCCCTAAAAGTGTGCTTACAAACATTTCATGTATGGTACAGCAGAAAAGATTGGTGAAACATGCTCGTGTTTGCTGAACACTGATATGAGCATGCTTAAAAGGACCAATTAGGTGGCACCACGTGGCGCAAAGTAACACGAAGAGAAGAGAGACGGACCCCAAGGCCCCGGGGGCCGCCTACATAAAGAAGGAGGGCGAACCCCTAAACTAAGGGGCCGCCTAGGTCAAAGAGAAGGGCAGACCTCGAGGCCAAGAGGCCGCCAACAAATAGAAGGGGGAGGACCCCAAGTTCCAAGGGATGCTGATGTGTGTTTTAAGAGCGTAAATTGCATGATTTGAAGTGTGTTTGAGTACGTGTTTTGGTGCTAATTTTCTCTATTTCAAGCTTCTGAGTGCTTATTGATTATTATTGAGTGTTTTTGTGTGATGTGTCATTTTTTATTTGTTTATTTTCTGTTCTTTATTTATTTCTTTTCTTTAGTAATTCTGATTAATTAGGAATTAGGTATAGGATTAATTAGTAATTTGGTTTTGGTAGTTAAATTAAATTAGTAGTTAGGCTTAATTAAGATTCATTAAATAGGTTAGGACATTATTAGGTTAGAATTTATTAAGCTAGTTATTTAATAGGAAAAAAAAAGAGAAGAAAAAAATGATGATGACCATACATATATTATACATTATCTATATTATATATATATTATATTATATATGTATATATATACTTTACATATGACATACACGACACAGCACACACCACCCATATACTTACTATATAATATATTATTATTATTATTATTATTATAATATATAATAATATATTACTAACCAAAACCCCCCAGCCCCACTTTTTGACCAAAAGAAACACAGCACACACCACATATATATATATATATACACACACACACACATGTAGAAGGCTTCAGCAAAGGAAGAGAGGAGCAGCAGCCTCATAGTAACATAAAAGAAAAGATCTTAGCTTCTTCTCAGGCCAAGAGAGAAAAAAATCAGAAAAAAATATAAAAAAATTCCAAAAAATTTTTAAAAAAATATCTTTTGTTTTCTTTTTTACTTTCTTTACTTTTTATCTTTACCTTGAGCTAATTTGGAGCTATTTTCTGCAAGAATTTTTGGAACTAATTTGGAACAAATATTAGAGAAAAATCTTGGAGAAGAAGATGGATTTGTGCGAAATTGAAATGGGAAGAGGTTCTAAGCTTGAGATTTAATTTCTTGAACATGGAATTGATTTTTATGAGATTAAATTTCAGTACGATGCTCTCTTTTAACATGTTAGCTAAATTTATTTTAGGGTTGATTACTATTTCAATTATGGATTTAAGATCGTAAAACTTGTTTTGAGATATTTTGATAGTTTAAATACATGTTTGGTTTTTTATTGTTTTAATGGTGATTGTTGGGCATGTCTATGTGTTTGATTAATTGCCTTAATGAAGAAACATGTATTATTATGCTCTTAATTTTTCATATATGCTTATATGATGTTGATTAAATGGGCTTGATTTTATAATTAGGTTTAATGTGTGGTCTTTAGGATGAAATAAAACTAATAGGTGACCCATTGCACTTAATTGAACTTAGGTGGATTAGGCCTTAGTTTGAAACACAATTAACGGTTTAAACCCTAAGTTAGTATATTAATCAACGCCAATCTAGAAATCTCAATCACTTAGTCCTAAAACCCTAGTTAATAACGACAAGGCTATACTCTAAGTAGAATTCACTTAGGGATAGAATTGTATCGACAATTAAGGATAATACAGTTAGTGAATTTGGACCTCTAAAAGAAGCTATTAAAGCCATCAAAATACTCAAAGCAAGAATAAAATCCCAACCCCATAATAGAGTAGTAATCACCCAAGTCCTTTCTTTTTTTTTTTTATTTAATCAGCTCTCCCTCTCTAGTTTGTTTGTATTTTTATTGCACATGTTAGTTTAGGTAGTTTAATTTAGTCTTTAATTTAGAGTTCCCTTCAATTCAAAATTCAAAAAAAAAATTCAAAAAAATTAATAATTTTGTTTTCACACGCAGTTAATCTAGGACACATAGGAATTGGCAACCATAGTTAGAAGCCTCCCTAAGGAGATGATACCCGTACTTTTGCACACACTACACTACTTTCGATTTGTGCACTTGCGAGCTTTTAAAACAACATCAAGTTTTTGGTGCCTTTACCAGGGAGACACAGTTGATTTCTTTAATTTACGTGTTCTAGTTGGTTATGTGCTTTGGTATTTCTGTTATTGTTCTAGTATTGGTCTTAGTTTTCGTTGTTCTTTTTTATTTCTGTGATAATTTGTTTTTTGTTTTTACATTGTGTTTTGTTTGATTTAGCGTTTCTATTTAGTGTTATTTTCTTTTGTAGTTTTTAGGACTTGTGGTTTCTGTGCTGTAGATTTAGGTTGAAATTGCAGTTTCAGGGGTTAGAGAGTTGAAAGGAGATTCAATTTCTTTTTGTGCATGCTTGGTAGACATTCACTTAGACCTAACTTAGTTCCTTTTAATCCTGAACCACAGAGAATTCACTATCATCTTAGAAACTTAGAACGCAATCTAGGTGAAATGGTAGAAAATAGAAATGATCTCCTTCCTTTTGTTCCCCATAATGGGAATGAAAATGCTCCTCCTCATTCTCATTTTCCTCCTGTTGTTTCTCTTCATGAGAACGTTGAGCTTCCTAGGCTTTTGAATCCACGCCAGGTAGCCAATGAGCCGAATATGGCCATCCATCCATCGGGTTTGGGGGAGGCGAGTTTTGAGATTAAGCATGGGATACTAGCTATGCTCCCGTCTTTCTATGGTAGAAGTAATGAGAGTCCCCTAGCACATGTCACTGATTTTGTGAAGATTTGTTCTACTTTCAATTTTCCATATGTGGCTCAGGAGAATATTAGGCTCAGACTTTTCCTTTTCTCCTTCAAGGATAAAGCCAAACAATGGTTGCAGTCCTTGCTCGATGGAGCCATTAAATCTTAGGATGAGCTCCAGTCCCATTTCTATTAAAGTTTTTATCGCATGGCTAAGACCACTAACCTTCGAGCTTCGATTATGACTTTGTCTCAGCATGAGTTTGAATCTTCCCACGAGACGTGGGAGAGGTATAATGATTTATTGCGTCAGTGTCTATATCATGGGTATGTTACCCATGATCTTCTGCATTACTTCTTTAAAGGTCTTACCGAGTCCCAGCGCATGATAGTGAATGCCATGTTAGGTGGAGGATTTTATAATCTGAGACCTAGTGACGCTTAAGGGATTTTAGAGTGTCTTGCTGAGGATTCTTTTCAAAATATGGCGTTGGACAGGTCGAGTAGGAGTAATCGTAGGAGAGGAGCTAATGAAGTAGGCACATCCCATGATCTTCCTGCAAAGGTAGAAGCATTGACGTATAAGCTTGACTAATTGATTTCCTTAGGTCTAGCACCTACTCCAGGTCGTAGAGCCAATCTGCTAGTATCGTTATCTTCTCCTGCTGTCTTGAGGTGTGTGCCTTATGTTCTGAGTCATCCCACAAGACTATAGCTTGCCCATTAGTAACACAATTTCCATAATTCATTCAGGAGCAAGTTCATGCTACACAAGGGTACTCAAGAGAATATAACCCTTACTCGAACACATATAATCTGGGATAGAGGAATAACCCTAAATTTTCTGGGCGTAATAATCACTTTGAGTCCCCCCAGCCCAGGTCCCATTCGAGCAACGACCTCGTCCTACTCAGTTGAATCCACCAAGTTTTTATCACATAAATCCATCTAAACTTCCTGGCGCCCCACAAGACCAGAGTCCATCTGTTCCTGCTCTTCCCACTCAGTCTATACCTTTACTCCTACACCATCCTTTAGCCAACCTAGTAGCAACGATAAGTTTGATCTTCTATTGTAAATGTTTCAGTCACAGTAGTAGTACATGGCTCTGATGCCTAGTTAGGTCAGTTAGCTAGTCAGTTAAGTGCTAGGGAGCTAGGCAAGTTGCTTGCCCAGCCTGAGGTAAACCCTAGAGGTCAATCCAGTTCTTCCTATAATCTCTCTTACACTACTCATGCATAGGAGAAAGCAATTATTACACTTGAGAGTGGTAGAGTCATTAACAATAGGGTAGGAGAGAACAAACATTCAATTGAGTCTACACCTAGTGTTCCTATAGAGCCTAGTGAGGTTAGGGACCATGAGAAAGAGGAGACCATTAGAGAGAGAGATGAGAGCAGTACCCTTTCACAGAGAGAGGGGAAGTAGTGCGTAGAATCTAGTGATGCCGTCCCTAGAGCACTTTTTCTAGCCACACTAGAAAAGCACAGATCTGTTGAAGACACTAGGATGAATAAGATCTTAGAGCACTTGAAAGACCTTAAGGTAAACCTTTCTCTAATTGATGTCATTGTGTCAATTCCTGCTTACACAAAATTCTTCAAAGATCTATGCACACGAAAGTGAAACAATTCCTACATGCCGAAAACAGGGAAGCTCATTGAAAAGGTGAGTAGCATTTGCACTTCAAGCATCTCACCCAAGTTGAAAGACCCAGGAGCTTTCACAATTTCGTGTTACATTAGAAAGACCTTGATTGATCATGCTCTTTTAGATTCAGGGTCTAACGTAAATCTGATTCCTTATTCAGTCTGCCAGCATCTAGGTTTGGGGGAGTTATCTCCCACGTATGTCACTTTGTAGTTAGTTGATAGATCCGAGCGGAGACCACGAGGTATAGTAGAGAATGTCATGGTTCAGGTTGAAGAGTTTGTGTATCCAGTTGATTTCATAGTCTTAGATATGGATTCTCGCCATGACATTAAGCACTCTGCACCTGTTCTCTTAGGATGCCCTTTCTCAGCTACAGTTGATGCAGTCATTCATTGTATGTTGGGGTTACTAGAGATTAAGTTTGGGAATCTGAAGGCCACTATGAGAGTCACGGAGGCAACAAATAGAGCGAGTATAGGTATGGATGACGAGAAGGAGCGCTTTGCTGTTGACGTTAGTAGAAGAGCATGCCTGCGAGATGTTATTTGTTGAGGATGAGTTGGCTGAGCTTGAGGCCATTTAGAGCAATTTGATTCTGAGTCATTTGTTAGCAAGTATGTAGCTTCCACATCCACTTTTGTTGACTCTAGGCCTGAGAAATTGATTGAGGTTCGTCAATCTAAGTCTCTTCCTTTAGAAGTGTCTAGTGATCCCCCTACGATTGAGTCTCCCCCATCTTTGGAGCTCAAACCCCTCCCTGAGCACTTGAAGTATGCATTCTTAGGACCTAATGAGAGCCTTCCTATGATTATAGCATCTGATTTATCGAATAAGAATGAGGAGCGTCTTCTAGAAGTCCTTGGAAGTCATAAAGAGGCCATAAGGTAGACGATTAGTGATTCAAAAGGTGTAGACCCTTCGATCTGTATGCATAGGATTCATTTAGAAGAAAGTGGGGCACCTTCTCATGAGATGCAAAGACGACTTAATCCACATATAAGGGAAGTTATGAGAAAGGAGGTCATTAAGCTCTTAGGTGCAAGAATCATTTATCCGATCTTTGATAGCGAGTGGGTTAGTCCTATTCAAGTAGTATCGAAAAATTCTAGGATCACAGTGGTAGAGCATAATAAGGGTGAGCTAGTTCCTACATGAATCCCTACGGGTTAGAGAATCTGCATAGATTATAGAAAGCTCAATTCCAGGACTAGAAAAGATCACTTCCCATTACGCTTCATTGACCAGATTTTGGATAGAGTAGCCGGTCACGGTTATTACTCCTTTTTAGATAGGTATTCGGGATACAAGCAAATCCTCGTGTTTCCCTAGGATCAGGAGAAAACTACCTTCACGTGCCCTTAAGGTACATTTGCTTATAGGAGAATGTCGTCCGGTCTTTGCAATACACCTGCCACATTTCAAAGGTTTATAATGGCTATCTTTAGAGATATGATTGAGGCACTTAAAGATTTTCATGGATGATTTATCAATCTTTGGTGTGAATTTTAATGAATGTCTTAGTCACCTGTCTTTACTACTGGACTGTTGTATTAAGATGAATCTTGTGCTGAATTGGGAGAAATCACATTTCATGGTGTAGAGAGGAATTGTTTTGGGTCATGTAGTTTCTTCTCATGGTATCCAGGTTAACCCAGCCAAGGTAGAGCTTATAGAGAAGTTCCCTATTACTAAGACTATTAAGGATGTGAGATCCTCCCTTGGCCATACAGGTTTCTATTGTAGGTTCATTAAGAATTTTAGCTAGATCGCCCGTCCATTGTCTAGGCTCTTAGCACAAGATGTTCCATTTGTGTTTGATGAAGAGTACATTAGAGCTTTTGATAGGCTTAAATCCTTACTTTCCTCTTCCCCTATCATTCAACCACCTAATTACAGTCTCGCTTTTGAGATTATGTATGATGCATCAGATTTTGGCGTAGGAGCTATATTAAGATAGCATAAAGATAGGTTTTCCCATGTGATCTGCTATGCGAGTAAGACTCTAGATTAGGCTCAGAAAAATTACACCACTACTGAAAAAGACCTTCTAGCAGTAGTGTTCTAAGTTGATAAGTTACGATCATACATTCTTGGGTCCAAGGTTATAGTTTACAACAATCATGTGGCTTTGAGGTATCTTTTGTCTATGCGTGAATCTAAACCCTGCTTGATTAGGTAGATGCTTCTTTTATAGGAATTTGACATAAGATAAAAAGGATAGTGAGAATTCTGTTGCTGATCATTGGTCCCATCTTATTCATGAGTCCCTTAATGATTCTATTCCTTTATGTGAGTCTTTTCCAGATGAACAATTGTTTATTGTCTCACATTACACAACTTGGTATGCGCATATAGCAAATTATCTTGTCACAGGTCAGTTGCCAACTTATTGGGAGAAGAGAGAAAAGGATAGGTTTTATTCACAGGTTAAGCATTTCTTTTGGGAAGATCCTTATCTCTTTAAGGTTTGCAGATCAGGTCATTCGTAGGTGTGTTTCGGAGAGCAAATTTGAAAGTATTTTGAATATGTGTCATGGTGAGGCGTGTGGAGGTCACTTTGGAGGAAAGAAAACTACAGCTAAAGTCTTACAAAGTGAATTCTTTTGGCCCACAGTCTTTAGAGATGCCTAGGAATTTTGTAAAAAGTATGCTTGATGTCAAAAATCTGGGTCCATTTCTGGGAAAAATATGATGCCCCTTTCCCTTATTCTTGTGTGTGAACTCTTTGATGTTTGGGGAATTGATTTCATGGGTCCGTTTCCACCTTCCTTTGAGTATCAATACATCTTAGTAGCTGTTGACCATGTGTCCAAGTGGATTGAGGGGATCCCTACGCGAACCAATGACCACAAGGTTGTGGTCAAGTTTATTAGAGAGCACATTTTTCTAGGTTTGGGGTACCACAAGTCTTGATTAGTGATAGAGGAAAGCACTTTCGCCATAGGACACTTGAGCCGTTACTCAGAAAATATTCAGTCACTCCTAAGATTGCTACCCCGTATCACCCTCAGATGAGTGGACAGGTTGAAGTTTCAAATAAGGAGGTCAAGTCCATTCTAGGAAAAACGGTTAGGCATGATAGGAAAGACTGGTCTTGTAGATTGAGTGATGCATTGTGGGCCTACCGTACTGTGTATAAGACCTCTATAGGCATGTCTCCATATAGGTTGGTGTAAGGGAAGGCTTGCCATCTACTTGTCAAGTTAGAGCATAGAGCATATTGGGCTATTAAAGCTTTAAATTTTGACTTGTCTGTTGCAGGGGAGAAAAGGAAGCTTGACTTAGTTGAACTAGAGGAATTGAGATATGAGACGTATGAGAATGCCAAGCTTTATAAAGAAAGAATAAAGAAAATGCATGATAGGCATATCCTTAGGAAATCTTTTTCTCCTACTGACAAAGTTTAGTTGTTCAATTCTAGATTGAAGATTTTCCTAGGTAAATTGAGAAGTCGATGGGATGGTCCATACGAGGTTATTGAAGCCTATCCTTCTGGAGCAGTAAAGATCAAAGACTTAAATGACAAACGAGTATTGACTGTGAATGGGTAGTGCCTAAAGCATTCACTTGACTCGAGCATGGCTCGAGTGGAGTCTATCGAGCTTCAGAAGCATTGGTATGACACTTGATGAATGGAGCTTGCCTAGCTGACGGCATGATTGTTAGCGCTACTAGGAGGCAACCTAGATTTTGGTAATTTTGTTCTTTTCTTTTTTGTTTTTATGTGTTTGTCTTTTTCTTTTCTTTTTAATAGCTAAACCTTTGTTCTCATTCCTTGCATTCCCCTTCTCCATTTCTGCATACATCCTTGTTCTTATTTGTTAATGCCAATGCAGACTTACATGGCATATGTCTACTAATCTCGTGTGCCTTTTGAATGTTTGTGTATTGATGAGAAACAGCTTAGTACATGATTGGAATCTGTTGGCATTTGTGAAGTCACGGCGAACACAAGGTTGAATCTTTCCATTCTCTTGGCCTTATTCTCCTACCCTTTCCACACCTCCCATACATGTACTTTATTGTTCGTTGGTTTGCATGGTTAATTGCTATTTGATTGAGGACAAGCAAAGTTTAAGTTTGAGGGTGTAGGAGTTCATTTTGTTTTTCATTTTTTTGACATAAAGGGTAGATTTGCATGATTTTGCTCAAAATGGTGAAAATTTTTTCGATTTTTTGTGCATATAGAGCCGCTTATCTCTTTGTTGATTAGAGAGTTGGCTCTTGTTGATTGACTTAATTGATTGGCGAAGATGAGGTCGTATTGTGGGGAGTGAATAGAATGGAGAGAGAACTAGGACTTTGAAGAGAATCTTCTTGAAAACTGTGGAGAGTCAGCACTTCTAAGAATGCACCTTATAGTTGCCTCACAACTTGGTTGGAAAAAAATTGTTTTAGAGGATTTTTGATGTGAGTGTCCCCTTACTTGCACGGTTCTTTTAGTGTACCATAGCCCTTCTTTTTTCTTTTCATTGTGTTGATGATATGCATTGAAAAAAAAAATAGAAAATGCAAAAATGAAAAAAAATGGAAAAAGATTGAAAAAAAAAGTGAAAAATGAGAAAAAGCCAAATGGCAAGAGAAAAATGAAGTATGTTGAATAAGTGTCAAAGGACACAATATCAATTTGACACATGTTTAGTTCTCTTTCTTAGATTTTCCGTTTAAAGGGGTTGGTGAAACCCGAGTTATTATGCTCGAGGGGGGTTTCTTCGCCTAGTACCCTAACCCTTAGATGGCTGGGATGTGCTGGTTACAAGCTCGCTACACGGGGCCCCAATCACTGAGAACGCTGTTTTGTTGTGTCGTGAATAAGGCTCTTACACCAATTGCGAGTCATTGTGACGTAATTCTCCCTTTTCCTTGTATCTTTGGTCTAAGTGTATGTTGGGAGGCCATGTTAGTGATAGGGGCACGAAATATCAACATCCAGGATGCGTGAGTTGGAATCCTAGGTTTGTGGTGGTTCTAGCTACTTGGTAAGTTCCTGAGAGGTGCGAGAACCATTGTGATTGAGAGGAGGACCTAAAAAGGGCTTGGAGATCCCTTTTGACAATAGGAATGACCCCTAACACTCCTTAGATTCGTCAAGATAGCAAGTCAATACTTTTGGCTACCCTTTAAGGATCATGATATAAACTTCAGAGTAGTCTTGCTTGGGGACAAGCAAAGAAAAGGTTTGGGGGTGTTAATGTGTGTGTTTTTGGAGCATGTTTTGCATGATTTGAAGTGTGTTTGAGTACGTGTTTTGCATGATTTGAAGTGTGTTTGAGTACGTGTTTTGGTGCTGATTTTGTCTATTTCAAACTTCTGAGTACTTATTGATTCTCATTGAGTGTTTGTGTATAATGTGTCATTTTTTATTTTTTTATTTTCTTTTCTTTATTTATTTCTTTTCTTTAGTAATTCTGATTAATTAATAATTAGGTAATAGAATTAATTAGTAATTTAGTTTCGATAGTTAAATTAAATTAGTAATTAGGCTTAATTAAAATTCATTAAATAGGTTAGGACATTATTAGGTTATAATTTATTAAGTTAGTTATTTAGTAGAAAAACAAAAGAGAGAAGAAAAAAATGATGATGACCATACAGATATTATACATTATCAATATTATATATATTATATTTTATATGTATATATATACTTTACATATAACATACACACACGACATAGCACACACTACACATATACTTACTATATAATATATTATTATTATTATTATAATTTATAATAATATATTACCGACCAAAACACCCTAGCCCCACTTTTTGACCAAAAGAAACACAGCACACATCACATATATATATATATATATATATATATATATATATATATATATATATATACGTAGAAGGCTTCAGCAAAAGAAAAGAGGAGAAGCAGCAGCACAGTAACAGAAAAGAAAAGATCTCAGCTTCTTCTTAGACCAAGAGAGAAAAAAAAATTCCAAAAAAATTTCTAAAAAAAATATCTCTGTTTTATTTTTATTTTCTTTACTTTTTATCTTTATCTTGAGCTAATTTGGAGCTTTTTTTGCAGGATTTTTTAGACTAATTTGGAGCAAATATTGGAGAAAAATCTTGGAGAATAAGACAGATTTGTGCGAAATTGAAACGGGAAATGGTTCTAAACTTGAGATTTAATTTCTTGGACATAGAATTGATTTTTATGATATTAAATTTCAATTTGATACTCTCTTTTCACATGTTAAGCTAAATTTATTTTAGGGTTGATTACTGTTTCTATTATGGGTTAAGGATTGTAAAACTTGTTTTAGGATATTTTGATGGTTTAAATACATGTTTGGTTTTTTATTGTTTTATTGCTGATTGTTAGGCACGTCTATGTGTTTGATTAATTGCCTTAATGAAGAAACATGTATTGTTATGCTCTTAATTTTTCATATCTTCTCATATGGTGTTGATTAATTGTACTTGATTTTATAATTAGGTTTAATTTGTGGTCTTTAGGATGAAATAAAATTAATAAATCAGCCATTACACTTAGTTGAACTTAGGTGGATTAGGCCTTAGCTTGAAACACAGTTAACGGTCTAAACCCTAGGTGGATTAGGCCTTAGCTTGAAACACAGTTAACGATTTAAACCCCAGGTTAGTGTATTAATCAACGCCAATCTAGAAGTCTTAATCACTTAACCCTAAAACCCTAGTTAATAAAGACAAGGCTACACTCTAAGTAGAATTCACATAGGGATAGAATTGGACCGAGAATTAGAGATAATACGGTTAGTGAGTTTGGACCTTTAAAAGAAGCTATTAAAGCCATCAAAATACTCAAAACCAGAATAAAATCTCAATCCCATAATAGAGTAGTAGTAATCACCCTAGTCCTTTCTTTTCTTTTTTTTTTTTTGATTTAATCAGCTCTTCCTCTATAATTTGTTTGTCTTTTTTATTGCATACATTAGTTTAGGTAGTTTAATTTTGTCTTTAATATTGAGTTCCCTTCAATTCAAAATTCAAAAAAATTATCAAAAAAAAAAATAATTTTGTTTCCACACATAGTTAATCTAGGACACATAAGAATTGGAAACCACAGTTAGAGGCCTCCCTGAAGAGACGATGCCTATACTCTTGCACACACTGCACTATTTCGATCCGTGCACTTGCGGGTTTTTAAAACAACATCAGCCAGGGTCAATCTTCAAGCGTACGCCGAGGGGAAAATGAAGGCGTACCCTTAGCTCACGGGTACGCCTAGACGAATTCCCCGGCCAAGTACGAACTCTCTTTCCCTAAGTAGTTAAAAATGCCATGTCATGTCCATGAGAAATCAAATCAGCATACTACTTATGGAAACTTCAGATCTTGAGCTTTATTGCCTATAAATACTAAGCCAAATTCCATGCTACGAGGGGATGGATGGTGAGAATTCTTTTAAACATCTTTGTGCATATTCATAGCATATTCAAGTTAATTTTCATAAATTTATGGACTCCATAAACTGACTTGGCCGTCGGAGGAATGACAGGGGGGAAGCCCTGCTCCTTCTTTGCCTTGGAGGGAAAGACGGAAGCGACCACCTCATGGGCATAGGTTGACCCTTGGCCTACGCATCCATAATCATCTCCGAGGGACACATCAAAGGCGTACGTGACTAGTGCGCGGGCATAGGTTGACCCCTAGCCTATGGGTCCACCATCATCTCCAAGAGACATATCAAAGGCGTACGCGACTAGCATGCGGGCATAGGTTGACCCCGACCTTACGCATCCACCATCATCTCCAAGAGGCACATCAAATGCGTACACGTCGAGCACGCGGGCATAGGTCGACCCTTGGCCTATGCGTCCGCCATTTTCTCCAATAGACATATCTAAGTTGTACGCATAGAACACACGGGCATAGGTTAACCCTCGGCCCATGCGTCCATTGTTACCTCCAGAGCGGATGCATCTGTTGTATCTAAGAGGCATGGGTCTGCCATGTCTAAGATAAACACGTCCACCATCTACCTCAAAGGACATTACAACTCCTTCATTGACCAACAAAAGTAATCAAGTAATCTACTGAGGTGGAAAGAATTATCTATACCACATTAGTTGATGCCTTCTGTGGGAACTTAGAAGACAATTCCCATTGACAAGCACATGGTTGAAAACCATGGAAAAGCGAAGAAGGCAACAAACGTTACCAAAGCACAAAGAGTAGGTTGAGGACAAGGGGTCACCAGCCATGACCGCAAAGTCAGTGGCCAAGCCGTAAAGGTCTAGAACACAATAAGTGTACATCATGAGCATATACATTGGCAACAAACAAGAAGGGGTGTAACTCCAAAGAACAATAACCCGAAGGTACCGGGTTCACCATGTGGCACATATCTACCTCGCATAGGTAAAGAGCTTTATTACCTTGGGGGCATGGGCCTGGCGGGTTATGGCAAGAGTATATAGACCAATCCCAAGTGAGAAAGTTGTAAAATGCCAGAACAAATCTACCTACCTCCTGTAGGTAAAGAACCTAATTACTAGGGGGCAAAGCAATAGCTGAGAATAAGGATAACTTCAAGGCGCACAAACTAACCTCAAAGAAAGAAGATGTGGTGGACGCTGAATAAGGCAAATAACCCTGTTATATGTTGAATCAAACTACAAAATAACCCACATCATATACAAGACGGATTTCAAGACATACTTAGGTACTCCAATGCACGTGTCCAACCTGATCAGTGAAAGGCATGGCAAAAAATAAGGTTGTTGCATAAGTTAGCTCGGAAGTGAGAGATGTGGCGTACACCGACTAAAATAGCCGAACCAACTCATGATGTATATGGGTTAGGCCATAGCGCAGCTAAGGTGGTCAAGCGAGAAGAGAATGAGTCGTAGCTAATGGACGAGCAAGAAGATGTATAACCCGATAATGACGCATAGACAAAGCTAAAAGATGGCTTTTTCATTCACATCCAAAGGGACCTATAGATCCATCACATTGTTATAGTGAGATCCAAGGATCTACAACATTACTGAGGTATGGAAGAGCAAGGCTTATGGCTGAGGCACAAAGTCTAAGCTTCGTACACCAAAGAGCACACTGCCGAAATGTGAATATCACTTACAAAGCATTTAAATAACGGAGAGCCAAAGAATATAGCATGTCTAAATAAGACTTCACAGAGCCTACAAGCCAAGTCAAAAGAAGGGCGCTAGGCATGAGTGATGTGCTGTAGCCCTCCCGGAACATGAGCGAATAAAGGCGAAGCCTACCCGGTAAACTCTAGCTAAGGTACTTAATAGCTCTATGCAGCAAGTACTAGCAAGCTCTAGGCTAGATGACCAACTAAGAACGTGACGCATAAGTGGAGCATGCAAAGGAAACAGCTATAAGCAATATTGAAGTCACACCACCAGGCTTCAGCCCTATGAAATTTCTCTGAGGGTGGCTAAAATTTGTTGACAAAAAGCCCAAGTGTGTCATAATAGGGCATAAAGCCAGTTAAAGCAAGGTGTTTACCTAGAGCACGACAAACCAACGATGGTGACTAGAGCGATTTTGAAGTCCATCGTGATGCACGAAGAGTCTCAAAGATGTATAACATGGAGAAAGGCATTACACACCTAATAAAGTCGCTATGTACCTAAAAAAAAGGCTGCGACCTAGAGAAGCACAGTGTACTTGGTGAAGATGAGTCAAATGATCGGTCTAGACTCCTTAAATTGAAGGGATGGCCAAAGCATGTACTTCCCACTTTGGCCAAATTTATCACCAAGGAACACTACTGCACTTATTGTAACAATCCTCCGACATGGTGACTCTTTATATTAAATACGGAGCCTTAAGCGAGTACTAGACAAACATAAGTCAAGGATTAAAAGTATTAGAGAGTTAAGAACTATGTACCACACATGACACTTCAATTAAGTCCTGATGAGAACAAGTACGCATCAAGCAGCCCGACTGCCTCACCTAAGGGTGCTGTGCACAAAGCTTTAGCACTGACAGGGCGCCACACACTTAGGCTACTGAAACTAAATGCAAGCAAGGTCTATTTCACAGTAATTAACGAAGGTTTATATGAGGCAGACTAAGTCTCAAAAGGTTTACAAACCGCCAACGAAGATGCCTAAGTGCATATGACACGTTTCGACCATGCCTAAGAGGGAGCACCAATGAACTGCATAGGCCCAGTATGCTTCTGCCAAGACTTTTTGAATACCCAACATCTTATATACGGCTAGCATCAAGAGTAACTTATCAAACACTTCATATCTAAGCCATGATGTGAGGCATAAAGTTATGCCGAAGCATAAGACCCTAGTTTTGCAAGCGAAGCATAAAGCTACACCAGAGCAAGAGGCCCAATCTTCAAATACTAAGTGCAAAGAACACCACCAAAGCATTAATACAAGTGTTCAAACCTCAAGGTACGAAGCATGCCTTGTATGCTTCGGCTAAGGCTACGTAGTTGCTTCACATGTTAAATACAAGCAACTTTAGGCTATTTCAGCCATCTAAATGCAAAGTATATAAGAGAATGAAAGGAGACACCTAAGTGAACCCTCAAGGGTAGCCATCTCGTGGCAAGAACAAGTCTAATTCTTCATATATAATTTGAAAGCTTTATTAAATTATTCTTGCCAAACTTGTTGTCACCAGCGCCCTTAAGCTAGCTTCTTTCCGTGATAACAGGAAGATGAGATAGACGAGCTCCATAAGCAGACTTTTATGATACTCTCCTACTACTACAAGCAAGGTTGAAATGAAGAGTTTGCGCAACAAAAGAAACAAAAAACAAGTTCATTCCATATGCTCTCCAGCCCCTAATCAAAACAGGCCGAAAGTAAGACCTTCACGAAGCTTGTCTAACAGCCCAACTCTCCTCCGTGACCGTCCGACATCCACACAAGACGTTTATGCTCACAGCTACTCCCCTCAAATCTGCATTAGAACTAATAACATAACAAGAAGGGGTGAGTGTAAGACCCTATTGTCGGAGATGGGAGAGTGATGAAGCAGTGGACTAACGAAGAACTTGTCTCCTTAGCATTATATATGAGGAAAATAAGTGAGAAGCTCGATGAGGGAGACTTGGTATGCCTATTTACTAGATATTTAGCTAATAAGTATGAAGTACATAGACGTAACCTGCTTATCAAGGTGTTTTTAGAAGACAAGAGAAAAGAACGATAAGGGCATTTGACTCTTGGCTCTATGATTCGAGCAGAGAAAGAAAGCTGACATAATGAAAAAGGAGGACCCCGCCCTTTCACTTCTAAATTGTAGTAGGAAAAGAAGAAATAAATGATTAAACACCTGGCCTATGCATCCACCATCATCTTCAAGAGGCATGTCAAAGGCGTACGCGTCGAACACGCGGGCATAGGTTGACCCTTGGCCTGCGCGTCCGCCCTCATCTCCAAAAGGCACATCAAAGGCGTATGCAACTAGCACACGGACATTAAGTTGACCCCTGGCCTATGCGTCCACCATCATCTCCAAGAGACACATCAAAGACGTACGCGACTAGCACGCGGGCATAGGTTGACCCTTAGCCTACGTGTCCACCATCATCTCTAAGAGGCACATCAAAGGCGTATGCGCCAAGTACGCGGGCATAAGTTGACCCTTGGCTTACGCGTCCGCCCTTATCTCCACGAGGCACATCAAAGGCTTACGTGTCGAACACGCGAGCATAAGTTGACCCTTGGCCCGCGCGTCCAACGTTACCTCCAAAGCAGACATGTCCACCATATCCAAGAGGCACGGGTCCGCCATGTCTATGATAAACGCGTCCGCCATCTACCCAAAAGACATCACAACTCCTTCATTGACTAATAGAAGTAATCAAGTTATCTACTAACGTGGAAGAATTATCTGTACCACAGCAAACACCATGTGAACCAAGATTGAAACAAAAAAGTGAAAATTTGAACCTTTCATCATCCAAATCCTCATCATTTTCCCCATCTTCAGTGAGAGACAAATAATTTCTCGTCTTAGCACAATGAAGCAGATGAGGAATGGTAACAACATTCAGAAAAGGGAGAAACTCAAAACCCAAGCACTTGTAGAGTCTTCCCCACACCTACAACGCACAATCACCCATCACATGAAAATGCTGCAAATACAATATAGTGACAAGAAAATGTACTTCAATTCCGAGGTTGTTGGCATACTTGTTGTAAATGAGTTATAACAGGATCGTCAGTCTCCAGGTGGCGTCCTTGCAATACGATGAGCACTTCAGTAGCCTATCTCACAACGGAAAAATAAGCTCATTATCTTGCAACTCTGCTAAAAGTTCATGATTTTCCAATCTGAGAGAAAATGCATAGAAGAGGAGCACATTAGGTACATGTTGTGATCCCCTCCCAAACATCATTACGGAACTTGCTTCTTCCACCTGCTAACCCAACCATAGAAATCCACTCAAAGGATTTCGCTACAAGCATACAGGCTGGATTTTCAATTGCGGCGACAAAGAAGAGCTTCAGGTAGGATATAACAGTCTTACAATATTCAGCAAAGTCCTCCTGCAGCAACTGATGAAACTGAACTATAAAGGCTAGGTAGAACAAGATCAAGACATACAAACTGACCACCTAGATACATCTAAGGACTCGGTTATTTTTATTCGTGTTCTTCCTTCTTTGTCCAACAAACCTGAATACATTCATTTAGCGCCTCCATACTTTCACGAACTTCCACCTTCAACTCCTGAAAATGAAGTTCAGATGAAGCCTTCAATATAGCTGAGGCTGACTTCCGAACGAGAACAAATCAAACTCTCGAACGAGAACAAATCATAATGTTGTACTTTTTCCAGGGCATCTAGTAAACACTGGACTCTGAAGTCAAATAAAATCTTCATTATATTATAACCTGTGAGTGGGAGCCCTTTCATCACAACTGACTGCAACATCAATGGCATTAGCAACAAATGTGAATGAAAAAAAACTCAAAGCCATGGTTTTAACAAGAAATAGCACAAGAGACCCACAGGACAAGTGATAAAAGCCATTTAGCAATCCGTGGATGCAAATAAATATTATATGAATTCAACAGGAAATCCTAAACAAGAGACAGGAAAACATACAACAAGACCCATAATACAACTCGGTGATACTAGTTTTATAGGGTTCCCGATGAAGTAAGAATAATATATTACGAACATAAGGAATTGGTCCACTTACCTCAAATCGAACGTCCGGTGATTATGAATATGCTTCGGTCCCTTCCTAGTTGATTTTCTTTTTTCAAAATCTCAATATTATCCATATAAAAGAGCTAAAATCTGGTCTTTTGCTTGTGCCTCTCTTGAATAGTAATGGAAAAGGCAGAAAAAAGAATTGGAATCTAAACAAACGTATTGAAAGGTAAACACAACCAGTAATTACTGTCAAACACAACTAGTAATTCCTGTTTGGCCTGGTTTCTTCTTGAGTTTGGGCTTCCACCGACTTTCTTGGGGTGTTTTCTTTTTCCTTAATGCGCTTAGGTTAGTTTGGCCCACGTACAGCTACTTGGGACTTGGCCTCCATTGTATTTCTGTCTTTTTGAATTAATAAAATTTCTACTTAAAAAAATCAACAACAGCAATTAATCTACAATAATAATATCAAAAAAATATTACATAATAAGTGTCCATTTTTCAAACGGATAAAGAGGCATATATCATGCCTTTCTAGTAAATACTCGTCCTCCGTGTCCTGAGTTGTTCTTCCTATTCCACTTCCTTTTTCTTGTCAGTTGTGTTTCCGTCATCTTTGTCATCGACATTTGTGTCCCTACCAACTAAAATTATTTTTTAATATTTTTATTTTTAATTTTTAATTAAAATTTTCTAATAAAATTCATTTTTTACGTTATGGAAACCCTCTGGATATGACAAGTTGAACAAGAGATACCACTCTACCTTCGCGTAGCCTTTCATGGCCCATCAATCACCCCATGAATTTTTATCAGAAAAAATGTGACCCCGTTAAGGATGCCACATCCCACTATGAGTGCATAATGAACATAATCATCTTCTTTGCCACTATGCTCCATGTAGATAAGTAGAAAAAAGTCATTATTAATTTAATAAAAATCTAATGTTGATAACCATGAAAAGTAGTGACCTAGCCATCAAATTCTTCAAAACTCACACAATTCCTGATAGCCGCTACAATTGGCGTCAATTTGAGAATTTCCTCGACTTCATCTAGTGTGAACTCCTCAGGCATAAAGCGATAACCATTAATGGTGTATTTCTCCAACTGAAAAAATTAAAAATTTTAAATATTAAAAGCAAAAAGACATGGCCAATAAATACTATATTTCGTAATATAACATACCTTGTCAACTCTCCTCACTCTATCCAAAGATATACAGATAATAAATTTCTCGGGAGACTCCATTGGCATGTACAAGGTCATATACGTGAAAAGGTCTGAGAGTAAAACACCATGTCCGATCCTTTTCTTCGTGATGATATATTTTTGGAAATCTTTTTGGGACATAGTCAATCACGTGTTGGATAGACAATCGAACTGGGGATGGCCAGTCAATATTGCATATCGACTTGCAATGGCATCTAACACAGCTACTGCAGTATAACGATCTATAGAAGTAACAAAAAAGTTGATATTTTTTCCTTTTCCATTCCCAATATTTTAAAAACTTATATTTCATATTTAACTTATTGGCCTCTCCCTAAAAAAATACGTCTGACAAGACACCTTTATCAACTAAGCTAAAACACTGTAATTCCGATTAAAAATAACAAAATTTTGGTTAGTTTTGGTTGTCATTATTAACCAAAATTTAATTGTATCAAACTAAACGTCACAAAACATTTTGTGAAGAAAATAATTGTTGCTAGAGACGTCGTTGAATCCACGTTGTTGATAGTTTTTTTGTGACAATTTTCTAAAAAAGGTTGTTAACCTATGTTAGTGATAAAGAAAGAAAAAATGCCACAATTGGTTATCAGACCACATTAAAGAAACTTATATGAGATAAAAGGAAAAAAAATCACTAAATGTACTTTTAGCGACAAATGCAAAATTATAGCCAAATGTTCGCTTTTGTGACAGCAAAGAACGTCACAATTGGTTATGGTGTCAATCGAACAAAACAGACTCGATGCGAGTTCATCCCTAGGTGGCGCCTACTAGAGCTATGGCATGGTCCTTATAACCTAAGGCTTTATGAGTGACTAACTAGTTTCTTATGTGACATAGAATGAACCTACTCTAGTACCTAAGTGTTGGTTGGGTTTAAAGCGAAGACCTAGTGTCGCTAGGGTCGACTAAACCTACCTGGAAACCCGTTGGCTAGGTTTAAAGCCAAGGGAGGCTCAATCTAGGCTAGCCCTAAATTAAGCATCATTGTTCTAGAATCACAATAGTGGGATTTGTTCAATACGTGCAACCTTACGTGTTCTTAGTTAAGGTGTTGGTGAACAAAGGGAATTATTCAGCTACCAAACATTGTCTTGCTTGGATTACACCTTTGGAAGCAATTGTAAACCAACATGTATGCAATATTAAGGTCATATTTTTTACTAGGCATATAAACATACACATAGATATGGATACAAGCATTACCCACTTCATACAATCCACACAAAAACACCTAGACATGATTTTAGAATGGATTAGAAGTGTTTAGTAGTAAATAGACATCAATTTATATATAGGCTACTCATCTAGGCTTTTTATCAAACACTTAAACATAAATGAGAAAATAGCCATTTGAACAATGAAATCAAAGCATATATATACACCAAGCCATCAAATCCCATAACATGAGAGTATAAAATCAACCTATATTACAAGCTAAATCACCGTAAATAAGTCTACTCAAACATAATATAAAATAGGATGAAAGAGAGAATAGGAAACCCCCCTTTCCATCCTAACTATTCTTGTACAAAATCCTTAAACAAAACTTTAATTCAAGTGTTTGAAACTATCTAAATAGTTTAAATCCAATTGGGAAAGTGTGTGAAAAAGTGTGTGTGAGATGGCTGAAGTAGGGTTTTAAGTGTGTGAAGAGTGGGCGTGAAGATTGACTCCAAAGGTGTCCAAAATGGGCTGAAAAAGTGCTTAAATAGTGTAGAATTCGCAACCAACCAGGGGCCTTGGCCAGTCAACTGGCACTTAGGTTGACCGGCCTAGGGCAATGGTCGACCAGCCAAGTCAAGGACTTGCTAATTTTTCTCACGTTGATCTTATTTCACTCCGGTTGCACATTTCTTCGCTTGGTTACCTCTTAAAGCTTCTTTTATGCTTTTTCCTAAACCTCACTGAACACGAAAACAAGCACGCACTAGTGTTGCATTTATGTTCTAAACTCTCCTATGAACATTTAATTTGTATCCTATTATACACAAGAATGGCATAAATCCAACACAACACACCTAATAAAGCTCAAGAACACCTCAAACAAGTATAGAAATGCTAAGCAAAAAGACAAAAAAACACAATACATCAGAAAGGATTGTCACCTTAAATAGATTGCTATTTTCTTTTACTAATTAGCAAATAAGCTTTACTGGCAACTAGTTAGCCCACAGTATCATCTTTCATCCTTTATATCACAAGAGAAGTCATAATTATCTTTTTTTTTTCAAAAGAAAAACTACCAATTTTATTTGGCAAATCAAATGAATAGACTAGACTTGGCATGCATGCTAGAGCAAGGATTCTTACGTAAGACTTATTAACAAAATTTCATGATTATATATTATTCTTACCATCTTGTGATAATTAAATTAGTAATTTATAATCGTTGAATTTCACTAATTCACTACTAGAAATGAAAGGATTAATTTGAGACAGAAAATTTGCACCTCAAATTAAGACAGATTTAAGACGGGAATTTTCCATCTCAAATTTAAACGGATTTAAGAAAAAAATTTGGACAAAATTTTCTAATAAGTTAATATA
This sequence comes from Cordia subcordata, assembly GCA_028554755.1. Classification (NCBI taxonomy): domain Eukaryota; kingdom Viridiplantae; phylum Streptophyta; class Magnoliopsida; order Boraginales; family Cordiaceae; genus Cordia; species Cordia subcordata. The sequence goes on along the minus strand of JAPTOF010000021.1, from coordinate 10,509,197 downwards.
TATTTGAGATGCATATTTGAGTAGGAAAATTTTTTGTCTCAATTAGAGAAGGAACTTTCTGTCTCAAAATCTGATATGAGGCTTTTTGATACAAAAAATTTTGTCTTAAATTTCATCTCAAATCCTTTTTAAGATGGAATTTTTTAAGTTTGAGACAGAAATATTTTGTCTCAAATTCAAAAATTTTTTGTAGTGATTTAGTGATAATATAAGACATAAATGATGTCATTAGCCGATTTAATTTTCATGCATGCTAACCCAACATTAAGTATACATTACCTATGAAAAATATAAATTTGCTAAAATTGCTCATTCCTAATTAGACTACACTTCTTTCGTTTGAGCTTTTATTACACATCAGTACAGATGCAATATCGATATAACTAATCTATTTCTACTTGCCACATATGACTCATTTGCTCAACTATGCAAGTGCTAAAGGTTATATACTAAAGAAAATATATATTTAATATATAATTAAATTGAAAAGAAAATGGAGGCTTACTTGTTTCTCCTTGGATATGAAAGTTGGATTTGAAGCCAGACTGGAATTATTGATTGACAGAGATCCTTACGGTGTGTTGAAGAACCCCTAGGTTTCCCAGCCTAAATTCTCTCCTTTGCCATTGCAGAATTATTATAGGCTAATTACTATGAGACTTGTATATGATATGTAAGGGGCTATTTATAGTTGACAGTAGCTTCTCAATTTTCCCTTATTGTAATCCAATTAGGATTACACAGTTGTTACCAAGGTAAATTCAAATACCTTTAATTGGCCTTATTGTAATCCAATTAATATTACACATTAGTTACCAAGGTAACCACAAATATCTTTAGATAACTGAGTACGCCTTATGGGTAAACCCCATTTATATCTTACACCTTCTGCTTACACATAATGGGAGTGCTCATATACTTTAAGCCTAGAACCAAATTCCCATTAAAATCCACAATAGTTTATACAAGGAAAATAGACCGTGCAATCAGCATACTATGAGAGAATAATGCTATACATCTGTTAGGAATATATAGCCTCTCGTTGAATAAAAAAAACCTGCAAGTAGATCAATAGAAAGTATACGAGTTCCCTAGATTATATGAATCACATTAAGATATCTCTTCTAGATCCTATTCATCATAATATCTTGTATTCATAGTCATAACTCATCAGTTATAACTGGTATACTGGTGAATACAAACTAATGAGATTCCGTCAATGATGTTCCTCTTTTAAAGATCCTTTTAACGTCAACTCAACTTGCTTTTCTAAACATGTCCTGCCTGATCGAATCATTGCCCATGGTCCTTTAGCGATAAGCTAAGATAGTGAACATCAGGCTACATATCAAGTACTTGATCGAAGTCATGAGGGTATATATGTAGAGCCATCACTAAGGCTCTGGGTCTCGCACAACACAAGTTGAGATCATACTTAAGTTAACCTAAGTGGCCCACATTTGCACATATGGTATGAAACATGTGCTAGAGCATTATCTCCTTTTCTCATGGAGTGTATGTCTTTATCTTATGAAAAATGTTGTGCAGATAACATTCAGACACCAGACATCAAAATTTGAGTTCCTAAATCTACTCATCCACTTGAACTCACATCTGTCTTCTAAGGTAGACTAGGTGAACATATTTGACTAGTTACATTGACCTTTTGTCATAATGTATGATTTTAAGCATATTTTCTCTCAAATTATCCTTTTAATAATTCACTTAAAATCTTGGCTTATCTCCACTTATCACAAAGATGATGGAGGTGGTTACCTGTGTAAGAAGGCTAACCTTTTGTTTACCTGACATACTTCATAATAACAAATGAAAAATCAAGTAAAAAATGTACAAAACACTTAATAATGTATGTACGCAAAATCAACTTTATTGATAATCAAAGAACATTAAACAGATAACTCGATGAACAATGGGAAAACAATAATGCAAATAAACAAATGAAGTATTCTAATCCCTATGCAATGCTAGAGACCTAGTGTGTTTTACAAACACTTCTCTAGGTAAAGGCTTAGTCAATGGATCTGCCAACATTTTTTTTGTAGGTAGATACTTCACGTTCATTTCCCTGCCTGCAAATATATCCTTTTCGTAGTTATATTTGATATCCATATGTTTGGTTTTAAAATGATACTTTGGGTCCTTAGTATAGGCGATTGCAATTTGACTGTCATAGTAGGCTAACACTAGTTTAGCACTTTCTGCATCACCCAACAAATGTTCTAAGTGTAGGATTCATAATATTACATGTGGTCTATCCTTGTCCATATTTTCAAAAATACTATCAAGAAAACATGCTAGGAAAATAAAATAACCACATAACACACACAAGGACATGCTTAAGAACATATAGAACATAACTAGTATTTGTAAAATATGTAAAGCTAACCTCTTGAAGCGTGGGGCCTTTAATGAAGCTAAAATCGTCACGAGCTTTGTTCCCTCTCACGAATAAGGCCACCAAAAAATTTTTACTCTAAGGGTGTCGCAATATGCAACTCCCTCGTCTTCTTCCCTATGGTTAAATAGACTTATCTTAAGAGAATAGCCTCTTGTGTAGGAAGAAGCAAAGTAATATGCTCTTAAAAATCTAGAGCAAAAAACCACACAATAAGTGTGTATTTTGTGTTGTAGTATTCTCTTACCAAAATGGAAGAGATCAACTACAAAATTTTTTGGATGCTAGAAATGGTTTAAGGTCTAGCCTATTTATAGAAAAATTTGGCACCTAAACCTTGTAAACTTTCCATGTGGGAAACTTTTTCCTAGTAGTAAACGTTTGCCACATGTTATGGAAGTTACTTGTACAATTTGAATTCTTCATGTAGTAACTTTCTAGCACATGTCTTGGAAGATTGGGCCAAGCCCATAATCCAAGCCCAATTAGATTATCTTGGACTCTAAAGAAAGCCCAAACCCAATTCCAAGCTTTGGCCTAATAAGGCTATTACCACAATATGAAATTTGCTCTTTCAAGATTACTCTCTCAAAGTCATTTCAAGAAGACACAATTAACCTTGGTTTCCAAAAATAATAAAAAATGTCCTTGCCCGATCTAGGCGACATAATAATTATTTTTAACTTCAATCTATTCCACCCTAAGATCAAAGTTGCACTCCAAGAATAATTGCTATTACCCAAAAGTTTATCACAAAATAATGGGAATTTTGTCTTTGACCTACTAAATAACAGACCATAATGCCCCTCTATACATACCCACAGCTAAGACCGATCCTTTGGCTTATGTACTATCACTTCCTTAGCTGTATCTTTTTCCATTGGGTTTCTTGTCCTATTGCCAACCATCCTTCGTCATGGAATCTCTTGATCTCGGGAGCAACCCTCAAGCCATATGACTGACACACCTATAAAGGTAATATCACTTTATCTAGATTCGAATGATAAATCTGGACAATCCCAAAGGAGGCACATAGATTCCATTTTGCATATGCATGTTCCAATTAATTAGAACTTATCACTCAATGGACAAGACTGTTGATCCTAATAAATCAAGATCTCACCCACAGTCAATCAAAGAACCAAACCCTAACTTCATTAGTTCATCCACATATACTCAAGATTAAGAGCAATGATCACTTAGCAGCAGTGAGTGTCTTGTTTTCTTTCTTTGATAGTATGTCTCTAGAAAATATACTCACAATGGTCCTATCTAATACGTGACACACATACTATTGAGAAAAATTCAGAAAGTCCTCCAATGACCTCGGTAAATCACTCTCAAAGAAGAGACTTGCTCAATATAACTTTATCCCAGTAAAGTGTCTAATGCTACTGTTCGGTTATGGATTCAATTTTATGACGTGACTAAATCTAGACCTAGACCTACTGTGCATCCAGCCTCACTGCGCATCCAAGTCATTAGTTCAAGTTAAAGGACCTTTATACATCCATCAATAAAATATAACATAGATAGTATGCAAGAAACTCAAAAAGCCATTTAATAAAAAATGATTATACATTGTTTCATATCCAAAATGTCATGTACAAGTGAACTTTACGGCATGCTAATCCTAACAATCTCCCACTTACACTAAAGATCACTTCTGTAAAGCCTAATACCCAACGACTCTAAATGTGTGGCAAACTTTCTCTGAAAGAGTCTTGGTAAATGGGTCCGTTATGTTTTTCACTGAAGCTGTCTTTTCAACTACTACATCTCCTCTCTGGATAAACTCATGGATCAAATGATATTTCCGTTCAATATATTTACCCTTTTTGTGATTACTGGGCTTTTGCACTATGAAACAGGACCATCGTTGTCGCAATACAATGTTATCGGTCTGTGAGTTGCTGGCACAACCTCTAGGTTTAACAAGAATTTTCTTAGCCATACTACCTCTTTTGCAGCCTCAGATGCTGCAACATACTCAGCCTCTATAGTAGAGTCAGGAATACAATTTTGTTTCATACTTCTCCATGAAACAACTCCTCCTAATAGAGTGAAAACATATCAAGAGGTAGACTTCCTGGAATCTCTGTCGAACTGGAAATCCGTGTCCGTATAGGCTAATGGCGTTAGATCAGCTGCACGGTATTCCAACACATAATCCTTAGTTCATTGCAGGAATTTGAATATATGCTTAACCGTGACCCAATGTGCTGGTCTAGGGTTTGATTGATATCTACTAACCATCCCAACAACAAAGCAGATATATGGTCTAGTACATAACATGGCATACATGAGACTTCCAATCGTCGAAGCATAAGGAACTCGCTTGATGCTCTATATCTTTTCAGGTGTTTTAGGACATTGATCCAGAGATAGATAAACTCCATGTCTAGAAGGTAATAAGGCCTTCTTAGAGTTTTGCATGTTAAACCTAACTAATATCTTCTCAATAAATGAAGCTTGAGATAGGGCTAGCTCTCTATTCTTACGATCTTGCATAAGCTTTATGCCTACAGCATAACTAGCTTATCCTAAATCCTTCATTTAAAATTGAGTAGAAAGCCAAACCTTGATGGATGATAACATCCCCACATAATTTCCAATTAGTAGGATATCATCCACATACAGAACCAAAAACACTATAGCATTTCTATTTCGCCTTTTAGACACGCAAGGTTCATCAATATTTTGATCAAAACCATAAGATTTAATTGCTTGATCAAATTTGATGTTCCATGCTTTATATGCCTATTTTAATCCATAAATGGACTTCTTTAATTTACAAACCATATGTTCCCCATTAAGAAAGGTTGTCTTGACGTCCATCTGCCATATCTCGTAGTCATAATGACAAGCAATCGCTAGGACTATCTTGATGGATTTAAGCATGGCTACTAGTGAGAAAGTTTCCTCATAGTCGATCCCTTCTTTCTGAGTATAACCTGTTTTCACCAATCTTGCTTTAAAGGTTTCAACTTTTCCATCAATCTCCTCTCTTTCTCTTGTAGACCTATTTGCACCCAATAGGTTTTACCGTTTTAGGTGCAACTGTAAGATCCCAGACTTTGTTAGAATACATAGATTCTAACTATGAATCCATTGCCTTATGCCATTGGTCGGCATCTATGTTGGAAATTGCTTCATCATAACTTGTGGGATCCATCACCCGATTCTTTGAAGAAGTTTGACAAGACTCTTCATAGTATCTATCAGGAGGCCTGGATATCCTCTCACTATGACGAGGTTCTGATATATTTGGTGTAATATGCTGTTCTTTTTCATTCACAGTTACCACAGGTGTTACTGAAGATTCTTGTGAAATCTCATCTAGAACAACTTCAGAATCTGGTGTTTTTTGGACCATTTCATCATTCTCTAAGTATCTAGCATGGGTGCTTACAAACACCTTTTGCTCCTTACGATTATAAAAGATCCCACCTCTGGTTCCTTTAGGATATCTAATGAAATAGCATAACTCGGGTCTTGGTTCCAATTTTGAAGTGTTAGTATTAAGTACATAAGCTGGACAGCCCCAAATATGGAGATGATTTAAACTAGGCTTACGCTTAGTCCACATTTCTTGAGGTGTCCTAGGTACTGATTTAGATGGTACCAAGTTCAAGATGTATGCCGCTATTTCAAGGGCATACCCCCAAAAAGATAAAGGTAATAATGCATGACTCATCATTGACCTAACCATATCTGATAAGGTACGATTTCTTCTCTCTGTTACACCATTTTGCTGAGGAGTCCCTAGTGTAGTCAACTGAGACACTATCCCTTCTTGTGTAAGATAGTCTCTAAACTCACCAGAGAGGTACTCGCCACCTTGATCAAACTGAAGGGCTTTGATATGTTTATCTAATTTTCACTCTGTCTCAACTTTGAACTCTTTGAATTTTGCAAAGGATTTAGACTTGCATCGCATCAGATATACATATCCATACCTAGAGTAATCATCAGTAAAAGTAATGAAATACTCATAACCTCTTTGTGCTAGTTTGCTCATAGGACCACACACATCAGTGTGAACCAATTCCAATACTTATTTGGCCCTTTCTTCTTTAGAAGAAAATGACCGTTTAGTCATCTTCCTTCTGAGACAAGTTTCACACGGAGGTAGATCTTCGAGATCTAATAAGCTAAGATGCCTATCCTCGACTAATCTCCGAATTTGCTTTAGACTAATATGTCCTAATCGTAGGTGCCAAAGATAAGTATCATTGGTCAAAGAAACCTTTTCCTTTTAGGAATTAGTTTGTTTGATGTTATGCAGTGAGTTTGTAATAGGTTTTATGTAGAACAAGTTATCATGCATGCTATCGGAACAAATAATATTTCCATCTCTACTGATATCAACACCAGAATGGAAATCAATGCAAAAGCCATCTAATATTAATTGCGAAACAGAGATAAGGTTTTTACATACATCTGGAACATAATAAACATTGTTCAAAAAACAACTTCCTATTACATGAAAAATTTAAGCACATTCCTCCTACTACAGTAGCCCATGCTTTTGCTCCATTACCCAACCTCATAGCAAACTCCCCTTTAGCTACTTCCTTCATTTCCCGAAACCAATGCAAAAAATTGCAAATATGGTTAGTGGCTCTTGAGTCTACCATCCAAGAATTAATAGAATCAATTACTAAGTAGGTTTCAATGTAGAACAAAAGAGGTGTACCTATCTGGCCTTGTGCCAAGTACTTTGGGCAATCCTTTTTCCAGTGTCCTTTTAGGCCATATTTAAAGCATTTGCCCTTGGGCTTTTTGCCTGTTAACTACCTGGGCTGTTCATCATTTCTCTTCTTTTTCCCTTGACCACATTTTGCTTCCCCTTTCCTTTCAACTTTCTCTCTTTCGCATTAAGTCCAGAAGTGGATACTTGAACCATATTTATGTGGCCTTTATTTTTCATTATGGCTTCTGTAGCTAGAAGCTCTTTCATTAATTTCATCATATCCATGTTAATCTTGCTCATATTATAATTAAGCTTGAACTGAGTATAGGATGACGGTAGAGTCTCCAAAATCATGTCTACGTTTGACTGTTCATCTATGTTTGCTCCTAGGATCTCGGTAGCATTGAAGTAATCCATCATTTTGAGTATATGCTCCCTGACAGATGCTCCTTCTACCATCCTTTGATTCATAATTTCTCTAAGAGCACCTTTCTTTGTAGGCCTACTTTTATCAGCAAACATACGAGACAGTGAGGTCATGATTTCCTTTGCAGTTTCCATATGATGATGCTTGCTCTACAAAATATCTGACATAGAAGCCATCATATAGCACTTGGCCATACTATTGGCTTTCTACTACTTTGCCTTAGTATCTTTCTAGGCTTCAGAAGAGTTAGCCCTTACAACAGGAGAAGAAGTTGTTAGGACATACTCGTACTCATCTGCGATGAGTACCATGTCCAAGTTTTGTTCCCAATCCACAAAATTTAGTCCAGTGAGCTTGTGCTCTTTGAGAATTGTAGCTAGTGGACTGAACGAAGACATTTTTCTGGATACAACAATATAATCATAATTAATTTATGAGTATCGATTTGATGCATGTATAATATGTATGCTATCTTTGGAAATAAAACATACAAATACTTTTTACATCATTTGCCTTTGAGTAGATCAACCCTTTAAACTACTTGATGTAATAGTGTCTCAACGTCCTCACAAGAACTCTACCGATGAGATGGCCGAACTTATGAATGTTAAGTTAACTGCCACCACTTATTTGAATTAACAATTATCTTGATATAATCCAATTAAATAATTCAATCACTATTTTGTTTGGCTTCTTAAATGCGGTAGTGAACTCTATCGATGGGATAGCCAAACCTATCATTTAAGTTGAGTGTACACCCATTTCTAATGTTTATTCCTCGAAACATTCTTGATTTAAACCCTCCGAGAGGGTAGTGACTTTAATCAATGTTATATAAGGCGATCTTTAATGAAGAATTCCACCAATAGAATGGCCAAACTCACTAACACCCTTTTGAATAAACATTTTAAATTTACCTTGCTAAATCTTGATAAAGTGTTACCCTCTAATGGGGAAGTTAATGACATTTACCATTAGCGTGAATCGGATATGGAAAGCCGTGGGTTATTTCCAATCCTCTCTCCCATTCAATATTTTAACATAAGAGTTTTCTCTATTTTTGGTATTCTCGCCTTTTGTTTTAGATCTAAACACACTTTGGATTTGCGAAATAATTTGTTTTTTACGAATCCCCTTTGTATTTCTAAAACATTGCAATGCCATAATAGATTATTTACCTAAATCTGGGTGTATGGACCCTTAGGTTGTCATATTGTAAATCTCGAGTTAAGTTTTTCATTCTTGTCATGAGACTGTGTGGCATCTTTAGACATAATTGCATAAAATTATCTTTCTAAGCCAATCTCATTTAAATGAACTTAACAATCTCTGAGAAATTAACACATAGGATTGGCCAATTTTAAAAACCTAATGAGTGGGCATATTTCTAGGTGGAAATTATGTTTATGCTTATGCAAATATGTTAAAACATATATCAATGGATTATAAACATCTACCAAAATATGTTAGAATCCTTCTTTGATGGCTCCCTGCAATCTTCAATTCAAAAAGCATCAAATAGCAATCTTTGTTGCAATTTCTGCCAGGGCTGGTCGGCCGCAAAAGAGGAGCTGATCGACTGACTGAGACATATTTACTCCCTTATGCTATTTTTCCTTGCTTCTCTCCTTGGTCTCTTGAAGATTACAACAATAATGTATTTTGCTATTGCTAATACAAGTTTACAATCATTAAAAAAAACATCCTATGCTTCTTTTAAATGATGCTACAAGCAATAACCATAAAGATCTATACATGAAATCGCCTGTGGCCAAACTTTGTTGGCCGTACACAAATCTCTATCATGCATACATATGAACCATCGAAGGGATTTTATATCAGCTGAACATACAAGCATATGACCATAAGTATATGCAACACAACATTTCCTAATCTTGCCACTCACAAGATGACTAACATATTTATGCAAATACAATATTCTTGCATAGTCTAAGCATGTTGTGTGTGAGCCTAACCTCTAACACCAATTATAGGATCAATATTATTACATGTGGTCTATCCTAGTCCATATTTTCAAAAATACTATCAAGAAAACAAGCTAGGAAAATAAAATAACCATATAACACCCACAAGGACATGCTTAAGAACGTATAGAACATAACTAGTATTTGTAAAATATGTAAAGCTAACCTCTTGAAGCGTGGGGCCTTTAATGAAGCTAAAATCGTCACGAGCTTTGTTCCCTCTCACGAATAAGGCCATCAAAAAATTTTTACTCTAAGGGTGTCGCAATATGCAACTCCCTCATCTTCTTCCCTATGGTTAAATAGACTTATCTTAAGAGGTTAAAGAGACTTATCTTAAGAGAATAGCCTCTTGCGTAAGAAAAAGCAAAGTAATATGCTCTTAAAAATCTAGAGCATAAAACCACACAATAAGTGTATACTATGTGTTGTAGTATTCTCTTGCCAAAATAGAAGAGATCAATTGCAAAATTTTTAGGATGCTAGAAATGGTTTAAGGTTTAGCCTATTTATAGAAAAATTTGGCACTTAAACCTTGTAAACTTTCCATGTGGGAAACTTTTTCTTAGTAGTAAACTTTTGCCACATGTCATGGAAGTCACTTGTATAATTTGAATTCTTCATGTAGTAACTTTCTAGCACATGTCTTGGAAGATTGGCCCAAGCCCACAATCCAAGCCCAATTAGATTATCTTGGACTCTAAAGAAAGTCCAAACCCAATTCAAAGATTTGGCCCAACAAGACTATTACCACAATATTAAATTTGCTCTTTCAAAATTACTCTCTCAAAGTCATTTTAACTAGGGAAGGGACCAAGAAGACACAATTAACTTTGGCTTCCAAAAATAATAAAAAATGTCTTTGCCCGATCTAGGTGACATAATAATTATTTTTAACTCTGATCTATTCCACCATAAGATCAAAGTTGCACTCTAAGAATAATTGCTATTATCCAAAAGCGTATCACAAAAGAATGTGAACTTTGTCTTGGACCTACTAAATAACCGACCATAATGCCCCTTTGTGTATACCCACAGCTAAGACCGGTCCTTTGGCTTATGTACTATCACCTCCTTAGCTGTATCTTTTTCTGTTGGGTTTCTTGTCCTATGGCCAACTATCCTTGGTCATGGAATCTCTTCATCTCAGGAGCAACCCTCGAGCCATATGACCGGCACACCTATAAAGGTAGTATCACTAGATCTAGATTCGAATGATAAATTTGGATAATCCCAAATGGGGCACATAGATTCCATTTTGCATATGCATGTTCTAATTAATTAGAACTTAGCACTCAATGCACAAGGCTGTTGATCCTAATAAAGTAAGATCTCACTCACAGTGAATCAAAGTACTAAACCCTAACTTCATTAGTTCATCCACATATACTCAAGATTAAGAGCAATGATCACTTAGGAGCAGTGAGTATCTTGTTTTCTTTCTTTGATAGTATGCCTCTAAAAAACATACTCATAATGGTTCTATCCAATACGTGACACACATACTATTGAGATAAATCCGGAAAGTCCTCTAATGACCTAGGTAGATCACCCTCAAAGAGGAGATTTGCTTAATATAACCTTATCCCAGTAGAGTGCCCAACACTACTATTTGGTTATGAATTCAATTTTATGATGTGACTAAATCTGGACTTGGACTAACTATGCGTACAGCCTCACTGCGCACCTAAGTCATTAGTTCAAGTCAAAAGACCTTTATACATGCATTAATAAAACATAACATAGATAGTATGCAAGAAACTCAAAAAACCATTTAATTAAAAATGATTATACATTGTTTCATATCCAAAATGTCATGTACAAGTGAACTTTAGGGCATACTAATTCTAACACTAAGAACCCCTTCAACCAAACTGCCTTTTGGGCTGCTGAAGCGAGAGTTGTATACTTTGCCTCTATTATGGACAGTGATACACATGATTGTTTCTTACTACTCCATGATATGGTGCCATCACTAAGCAAGAAAACATATCTGGAGATGGATTTTCGCTCATCCAAGTCTCCTCTATAATTAGCATTAGTGTATCCTTTCAATTGTAGATCTTTGATACCTTGGTAACAAAGCACATAATCATCAATCCCCTTTAGATATCTCATGATCCTTTTCACTAATTGCCAATGTGCTGGACCTGGATCGGTTAGATGTCTACTTGCCAGGCCAACTGCTTGACAGACATCGGGTCTAGTACACATGATAACATACATCAAGCATCTACGCTCCTATAAGGAGTATAGATGATGCATTCTCTCTCTTGAGGAGTCTTAGGACACATCTCGTTACTTAAGACTTGGCTCTTACTAATAGGAGTATCGATAGGGTTACAATTTTCCATACTAAATTGTTCCAGAACTTTTTGATGTAATTCTCTTGAGAAAGATACAACAATTTCTTAGAACAATCTCTCAAAATCTTTACTCCAAAAATGTATGCATCCTTACTCATATATTTCATTGCAAATTTAGACGACAATTAGGTCTTTACCTCGTTGACATACTCCATATCATTTCTAGCTATAAGTATGTCATCAACATACAATGTCATAATTAGAAACTTGTTTTTAGATATTTTAGTATATACATAGTTGTCTTCACTCATCATGGTGAAACCATTGGATATAACAACATGAAAACATGTATACAACTGCCTTGAAGATTGTTTAGGGCCATAAATAAACTTCAAAACTCTGCAAACTTCATTTTCTTTGCCTACTTTAGAGAAACACTCAAGTTGTTTCATATAAATTTCTCATTTAATTCTTCATTGAAAATGGCAGTTTTCACATCCATTTAATCAATTCAAGATCTAAACAAGCAACTGTAGCTAGGAATGGGCAAATAGAGGTAAATTGTATAGTAGGAGAAAATGTCTCTTCATAGTCTATTCATTCCTGTTATGTATACCCCTTTGCCACCAATTGAGCCTTATATCTCTTAATTGTGCCATCAGCGTTTTTCTTGATTTTGAGAACCTAGTTGTTCCCAATTGCTTTGCGTCCTTCTAGGAGGTCAACTAACTCCTAAACTTTGTTGATTCTCAAAGACTCCCTCTCTTCTTCCATTGCAGTTATCCATTTCTCCTTAAAAGGGGATAAAACAGCCTCTCTCATATTATTCAGCTCATCTATATGTGGCAGGAGCATTGTAAGGAGTTCACTGTCTTCAATCTCAAATCATCGGCAAAGAATTTTTTCCTAGAACCATGTCTCAATTGTAATTCATCAAACCTTACTTCGTTGTTCCTATTTAGACCAATGTGACTCCCACTCAGATCAAGAACATTGATCTCGCTCCTACTCGAGACAAGATTCATTTGGTCCCTCCCATTTGGAGCAACAGGATCACTTTCGCTCATAACTAATGATGAAGGAGTTTGTTGAGGGGAGATTGTTGGCATAAATGCAATGTAAGTAATTGTCTTAATGATGAAAATTAGTGCTAAAGCATGCTTATTTGAATGAATTAATTATACTTGCTAATAGTCTTTTTGAGAATGCATATAGCACAATAGTCCTAGCAAGTTAATGGAGTGCAAATGAAGATATCTAAGCTTATAGTAGACGTCAAGGTTAATTGAATGCAAAGCTTAGTTCAAAGAATGAAGAAAGCACTCAAGTGAAGATCATTGAAGAAGAAGAAGAAGAAGAGGGAGTTACAAGGAGGAGACACGTGACATAAGGGGTACCGGTTATGCTTACTTGTGTTTAGCCTTGATTATGCTTAATATTGTGGCTTATGATCGCATGGTTTTCCTACCTCTTTTAAAGTGCTTCTCTTCCAAAATTATTCTTGAAAATCAAAGTGTGGTTCGAGTTTTAAAAATTTTGAGGAACTTCACATTAATCTTTAAAAGCATGTCCTCGATCTTAAAAGTTGTTTATCAAATAATTTTGATGTGTTATTTTTTTGTTGAAATGTTTTAAACTCACAAGGACATGCTAAAAACACTTGTAAAGTCAAACAGGCACTTTTTGAAGAAAACTGACAGCAAAAATTACATTTTGGAACTGCAGTCGACCGATAGAGCCCTGTGGCCAACCGGCACTTCTAGAGAGAAATGGGTATACTGCCAATCACTCATCCAGTCAACTGGACCATCGACCGATAGCCGTGTAGATTTGCTATTTCCGACGTTGACAATACATTTATCACTCCTATAAATACCCCCTTTCACACCAAATTTGGAAATAATCCTAGATTTTGAATTTCAAATATTTCCTAAACTATTATTCATCTTTTCAAACACATTTTGCTTGGGAATCATTCTTGTGAGCTATAAGTTTGCATTAATTTTGAGCAAACTTTGAGCTTTTCATTTTCATATCTAGCTTTCAAAAGCTATAGTGATTTAGCTTGAAGAAACTCTTCTCTTATTGTTAATACATATATACCATAGCTTGATTATCTTGGGAAGATTTTAAAACTCTTTGAGTATGGGGAACTCCTTAGCAAAAAAACGTTTTTGCTTAGGTTATTTGGATTGGATCCAATGAGGTGTAAAGAATTGGTTTAAGCTTCACCAACATTTGAAGAAGCTTGATAGTGGAGGATTGATTCAAGTCCTAAGGGGAGAATCCTTAGGCAGTGGATGTAGGCTTTGCCGAACCACCTAAAAATACGTTGTCTCTCTCTCTCTCTCTCTCTCTCTCTGTGTCTCTCTCTCTCTCTTATATTGATTTCTAGCTATTTTCACTATTGCACTCAACATTTTCGATTAAATGCCTTAACTAATGTGCTTATTGTTTTTATGCTAAAAAGTTGGTTATTTTGCTTGAGATATTTATATCTATCTAAGGAACATCATATTTATGCTTTAAATTGATTTAGGTTGCATTTTATGTAATTGATTTTAATTAAAAAAGAAAAAAAAATCATATATAACTAAATTCACCCCCTTCCATCTTTAGTTATATTGCCACCTATATTTGGCATCTAGAGCTAGGGTTCTACATAAGTTTAACCACTAATAGAATATATTATGACAAATAACATTGATCTCTCACCTATTGATTGATTGTCCATAAACAAGACCCCCGTATTTGATGGTACCAATTATGCATTTTGGAAGTTGAGAATGAAATTGTTTATTCAATAGCATGACTATAAGGCATGGAGGGTTGTTGTGAATGGACCTCAAGTACCTATGAAAATGGAGGGGGATAGGATGATTTCTAAGCTAGAAAATTAATGGGATGACCGTAATATGATCCTTGAACATATTAACGCGAAAGCTTTGTATATCTTGTTTACCGGGTTGAACACCATTGAGTTTGCTAGGGTTATGGGTTGCACATCGACTAAAGAACTATAGGACCAACTTGAAGTAACCTATGAAGGGACTAGTCAAGTTAAAGAGTCTAGAATTAACATCCTTGTTCAAAGATATAAAGCTTTGATGATGGAATCGCATAAAACTATTCAATAAATGTTTGCTAGATTTCTTGAAATTACTAATGGCCTAAAGGCATTTGGAAGGGAATACACTAATGCAGATATGGTGAGAAAAGTGCTAAGGAGCCTATCATCATCTTGGCAAGCAAAAGCAGTAGCCGTGCGACAATCCAAGGATCTCAACAACTATTAATTGAATGAATTGAGAGGGTCACTCTTGACCTATGAACTTGAGAGGAAAGCTCATGAAGAAAAGGATAGGAGAATGAAGAAATCCATGGCTCTTGTGGCATCCAAACAAGATTCAAGTGATAATGATGATGGTAGTGATGATGACTCAAATAAAGAGATGGCATTCCTTGCAAGAAACTTTAAGGAGTTTATGAAGTACAAGAAATGGAGAAAAGGTACTACATCAAACAACTTCAAGAAGAAGGGCAAGGAGTTTAAAAAGCCTAAGGAAGGAAAGAACGAGGAGTTTAAATGCTTCAATTACAACAAGCCCAGGCATATTAAAGCCAATTGCCCCAAACTATCAAAAGCAAAAGATGGCCAAGGCAAAGGCAAGGCACTTAAAGCAACTTGAGATGTCACTGATAGCAAAGATGAACCGGAGGAAGAGCATAAAGTTGCTAACTTTGTTTGTCTTATGGAAAACGAAGATGAGGTAAAATCTATCCCTTATGATTCTACTAGTAGACGGACCAAAAGATATAACTACCCTTGTCTCTTAAAATAACCAAAATGCCCTTACCTCCTTTTAGGTGACATAATGACCATTTTGACCTTAATCTATTTCGCCACAAGTCTAAAGCCATACTCCAAGGACAATTACTAGATATTAGAAGCTTGGCACAACAACCAGTGATCTTTGTCTTTGACCTAATAAGCAAAATGACCAAAATGCCCCTCTATGTACGCCCGTAGTCAAAGTCGTCCTTTGACTGTACCATCACTTCTTTAACTACCTCTAAACCTTGGAATAGCTAGTCATACTTATCAATCATCTTCTGGTCACATTACTCTTGATCTCGAGAGCAACCCACAAGTTAAATGACCGATATACCCTTGAAGGGTTATACCACTGGATCTAGATTTAAAAGATCATACGGACAAGGCCAAGTGGCAAATAGAATCTACTGTTGCATATACATGTCCCAATTGAGTAGAACTTAACACCCAACACACAGAGTTGTTGACCCTGGCCAAGCAAGGTCTCACTTATACTGGATTAAAGTGCTAAGCTTAACTCTATCAGTTCATCCACATATGCTCAAGATTGAGAGCATTGGCCACTTAGTAGCAGTAAGTATTGTGTTTTCTAACTTTGATCGTATGGTTACAAGAAAACTAAGTCATAGTGGTTCGGTCTAATACGTGACTCATGCACGAGAGAGACAAGTCCAAAAAGGCCTTCATTGACCTAGGTAGGTCACCTTCACAAGGAGACTTGCTAGCTATATCTCTATCCTAATAGAGTGCCCAGCACTACCATATTATTATAAATTTATTTATGACATTGCTAAGACTAGACTTGGACCTACCACTCGTCCAGCCTCGCTGTGTACCCAAATCTTCAGTTAATGTCATTGGGCCTTTACTAATGCACCACATAATTGTACACCAGAGACAATGTATGAAAATGAAATTCAAATATTATTATTAAAAAATTATAACAATATCTAAAAAATAGTGTTCAAGTGGTTTTTAGGGGATATCAATCCCAAGAAGTATGGGTTTAGATGGTGTATAGAGATGTTAATTACAGTGGAAAAAGGGGTAAGGTTAATGGGTGTGAGAGATTATTAGGTTTCTCCCTTATAAATGACCTGAAAAGGGCATTTTATAGCTGTTCGCCCTAACCAGGTTACTGACAAGAACATGACCTAACCGACAAGTATCAAAACTTTTTCTCTATTATCTGGTGCTGCTGATCGCCCTAACCCATCTCCGAAGGGTGATCGGCAAGGGTAAACTACAGAACCTATTTTTGCCATAACTTGCTCATTTTGGCTCCAATCTGCGCACAATTTTCTTCCATTATCTTGTATCGATTCTGGGGACCTCTAAAGCCA
Source organism: Cordia subcordata (assembly GCA_028554755.1). Lineage (NCBI taxonomy): Eukaryota > Viridiplantae > Streptophyta > Magnoliopsida > Boraginales > Cordiaceae > Cordia > Cordia subcordata. The sequence continues at coordinate 10,492,189 of JAPTOF010000021.1, read as the reverse complement.
TTTTTATTCATCTTTTCATCCTAATAAATAGCTTGAAGCTTTGTTGATGGCCTCTATTACTGCAAGCTCCAAATTTTGCTCCAATTGTGCTTGATTTTGCCCGATTGCTTCGTTCGTCGTTTGAGAGCTTCCAAATGGCTTTTTCTTCATTTCATCTTCTCTAAATCAACCCTAAATTTGATCCTTAATCCAAGCATAATTTTTTAAAGCTCAATTCCATATCCTAAAATGTGCCTAAAACATGAAATAAGGCACTTAATGCAACATTTATGCATTTTGACACCTTTATGCATAAATATAACTAATAGTGCACAAATGCAACCTTAAATCTACTCAATTATGCTCAAAACACCCTAAAAAGTGTATATAAACAATATATACAAACACACATGATGCTATTTAATTAAGCTCTAAGCTTTAATTAAAAGCCTGCAAGTGTACAGGTCATGTAGGCTAATTTGCAAGAGCAGGGTCAATCCCTCAAGGAGGCACGAAATGGAGAATGAAAGCCAAGTGTGTGTCCTAGAAAGCTAGAGAGAAAACAAGCTAAACTAAGAATTCTTTTTGGTTGTTTTAGATATGAAGGGAGCTCAAAGTAAATTAAACTAATCTAAGCAAACTAAAGAAAATGAAGGCAAGGGAGAACAAGCTAGTAATAAGGAATTTACACAAGCAACGGGACAATGGGTGAAATTCACTTACCTATGGGTGATTTGGGTACTAACTTCGTTACGGATTAACTTTGATGGTTTTGCTCCAACAGGGGGTGCTTTAAGCTAGGAATTTAATCAACCTCTCCTACAATCCCTAAATCTTAGTACAGGTCTATCCCTAGGTGCTAGCTATCTAGAGGCACAGCATGGTCCTTATGAACTAGGGCATAGATTAGCTAATTATGTCCTATATGATGGTAATTGGTCTTACCCTAGGTCCTAACTCATTGGTTGGGTTTAAAGCCAAGTACTCGGCTTCCTAAGATCAATTAAGCTAGTCTAACACCTATTGACTGGGTTTAAAGCCAAAGGAGACTAAACTAGACCTAATTATTAATGAAGAGCTACCAATCATAGCATCGCACAAGTGGGGTTTGACAGTAGAGCACATCATACATGTTCTTGAACATGGTATGAATGAATATAAAGCATATTCTAGCCCTAAACACTTAGAGATATTTAGGTCATACCAATTTAAGCATTAGAATAGCATGTATGTCATAGAAGCTAAAATTGCAACTAAGGCATATAAAACACACATAGACATATATAGTTATAAGACCCACTTCATAGAATCATTACATAAACACTTAGATATGCTTATACAATGATTTATAAGTGTTAAATAGCAATCAAACCTCTAAATATATATGTTATTTAACCTAGGCATATCAACAAACACATAGACATGTATGTAAATAGCCATTGATGCATTAAAAGCAAACATATACATCAAGCCATCAAAATATCATAGTAAAGTAGTACTCAATCAACCCATAATACAAGCTTCAATCACCCATTAAAGATCAATTCTAACAGAGAGAAAACTAAGTACAAAAGGAGAAAAATGAACCTCCCTTTCATGCTTAGCTTTGCTCTTGAAATCCTTGTCTTGATATTGCAATTACAAGTGTTAAAACCCTAATTACAATCTTGAATCTAGGTGTATTTGTGTGTGGTTTAGTGTGTAAAAGATGGATGAAGGTAGGGTTTAGTGTGTGTGAAAAGTAGGTATGGAAAAGGGTGTGTTTAGTTGATTTTGTGACAAGCCGAGGGACTTGGCCTGTCAACCGGCCGAGCACCTAGGTCGACTGGCCTAAATTCTTTAGGCTCAAATCTAGTTGGTCAACCAAGCCTATCGACCGGCCAAGGACAAGGGTCGACAGGCCAAATCAGAGCCGTGGCCGATTTTGCTCGCGTTGATCCCGTTTTGGTCTGGTTGCACTTTTCTTTGTCTAGTTGCCACCAAAAGCTTCTTTTATGCTTCTTCCATGTCCAAACACCTCAATCTTGAGTCCAACTTCAAATCACCATCGATTCAAGCCCTAAGCTTTGACATAACTTCACCAAACACGGGAAATAAGCATGCATTAATGTAGTGTTTATCTTTAAACTTAACTATGTACAATTGTATGCACTTAAGCCTATCTCTAGCATATTTACTATACTAATGTATCTCTTAATGCTCAAAACATCTCTTAAACATAGAGAAATTACAATTCAAACACACATAAAAACACAACACATTAATACACAAATCGCATACATTAGTGTTTGTTGATTTCCTTTGTAGATCTTTTGAGTTGATTGGAAATTGGATGCAAAAGAAGTTAATGGACACAACAACCAAAACATAGCATGTGCAGTTTGATGCTACACAATGTTATATCTATTCATCCTTCACTTGTTCCCTTTTATCCACCTAGTCTCTATCACCTTTACACATTTTGTGATGCCTAATTCCTTGTTGAGTGGTCTTATTTTATTTGCTTAAGGACAAACAAAGTTTAGGTTTAAGGGTGTGGGAGTTTGGTTTCTTTGTTTTATGCTTGTTTAAGGTAGAAATGCATTATTTTCTTAAAAATGGTATTTTTTTCAATTTTTTATGCATATAGAGTCATTTATCTCTTTGTTGATTAGAGTGTTGGCTCTTGCCATTGACTTAATTAATTGGTGAAGATAAAGTTGTATTGTGAGAAGTGAAAGGAGAACTAGGACTTTGAGAATATGCCTTTTGAAAGTTATAGGGAGTAAGCACTTCTAAGAATACTCATTGTAGCTACACCATGATTTGGTTGGAAAAAGTGTTTTGAAAAGGGTTGTTGAGATGAATGGTCCTTCCTTGATTGGTTCTTTCTAATGTGCCTTAGGCTGTCTTTTTCTTTTTCTTTTTGTTATGTAATGCAAAAGTGTGAAAAATGCAAAATAAATGGAAAAAGGCAAAAAGGTAAACCAAAAAGTGAAAAAAATGCCAAAAAGCCAAAAGGCAACGAAAAGATTGAAAAAGTGAAGTCCATTGAATAAAGTGTTAAGTGACACAATGTCAACTTAGCACAAGTCACTCTTTTTGTTCTTTCCTTGTATTGTGAGCAAGGCTCTTACATCATTTGTGAGCCATTGTGATTGTACCTTCTTTTTGCTTATATCATTAAGGCTACATGCATATTGAGAGGCCATGTTATTTGAGGGGCACGAAGTATCAACATCTTGGGTGCATGCATTATACTCTTAGGTTTATGGTGTTTCTAGATATTTGGGAAATTCCCGTGAGGTACGAGGACCCTTGTGATTAAGAGAAGGATTTGAAGAGGCTTGGAGATCTTTTTTACAAAAGGAATGACCCCTTTATACTCCTTTAATTCACTAAGATAGCAAGTCAATACCTTTGGCAACCCTCTTTAGCCTTTTAGAGATAAATTTAGGTTTGGTCTTGCTTAGGAACAAGCAAAGAGAAGGCTTGAGAATGTTGATGTGTCTTGGTTTGGTTGTGTTTGTTCTTGCATTTTTCTATGTTTTTAGAGGTGTTTTGTACTTATTAGATAACCTTAATGTGGTATTTATATTATTTGTTCATATGAGGATACAAATGTTCATCGTTGAGTTTATAGGAAAAATGCTACACTAAGTGCTTATTCTTATGCTAGGTGAGATTTGGAGTAATGCTCAGAGCTTAATTGTTGTTGTTTGGGATGTGGAGCAAAGTTTAGAGATGTTTTGAAGATAAAGAAATAAAGAAAAGGCACTTTGGTAGCTCCTGGATGAAGCATGAAGCAAACGGAGAAGATTGAGAGCAAAATGGCAAAAATTAGAGCATAAACTGGAGAGGCCAGTTGATTTCCCCTGTACAGGCTAGGTCCTCCTAGGCTGGTCCCTCAGCTAGGCCATCAATTGTACGCGAGAAAAGCCTATAAAGTGCACTTTTTTAGCAAAATTAAGGGGATGAACACCCAATCTTCACATACCCACTTCACACCTATTACATAAAACCCCAATTCCATCACTCACCTACCCCCCATGCTTAATCCATGTTAATTCCATCCCTAAGAAAGCTTGGATTTGAGGATTCAACAATGATTTGGAGGGTTTTAGAGCAAGATTTGTAAAGAGCAAGCAAGGATAATAAGGGAGCTTTTCATTGTTCTCTTTATTCTTGTTTATACTATATTAGATTAGCTCTAAGTTAGGGTTGATTACTATCTTTGTAATGGGTTAAGGATCTTAATACTTGTTTTGAGATATTGATGGTTATATACATGCTTTGTTCTTATATTTCTATGGCTTGAAATTAAACATATCAATGTGTTTAATGAAATGCCTCTATGAGGTTGCATGTGTTATTTGTGCTTAAATGCTAATAATAACAGCCTCACCTTAGCCTTAATCCATGTTAATTGCATGATCCCTACTTGCAACTACATTTGTGTTGATTAATTGTGCTTTTAGTGCCTTTAGTCTAGCAGGTAATCACCTCTAGCATGAAACATGGCTAAAAAGGTACCATTATCACTTATTTGACCTAGGGGATTTAATCTCTAGTTTGAAACAAAACAAAAAGGTTAGACTCACTATTAGGAAATTAATCAACACTTAAAGGACATAGAAACTAGACTCGAAAGCCCTAGCTAGTTAGGACAAACCTATGCTTCTAATTGGGCCTGCTTAGGGATAGGGTTGCACCAATAATTAGGAGTAGTAAGGCTAATAAACTAAGCCCACAATTAGAGTAAACAAACCATCAATAGCCTCAAAATAAGGATAGGAACCTAAATCCATTCAAAAGAGCAATCACCCCTAAAGTTCCCCTAAAACTTGTAGATTCTCACTTCTATTGCTTGTTTATAGCTCCACTTCCAATTAGTTAGGTTTACTTTCCCTTTAGTTTAGGTTTAAATTTGAGCTTCACTCAATCCAAAAACCCTAGAAAATTAGGTAGGACCACAAGAAACTATTGTAGGATGCATTTTTACATTAGAACCATACCTAGATAGCCTCTTCGTGGATACACCCCCACACTCGCACACGTTATACTACTCAAGACCTGTGTGTTTACGGGTAATACTCAAAGTTATACATCAATAAACATGGGACCAAAGTTATTGAGAAAGTGTATTTGAATGTTGTTATTTGTAAGTCAAATTGTGATTTTGAACTCGATATAGAAGGATTTTTAAAAGTTTTGGGCTTACGTTATTTCGGTATCGCATATAGGCTATAAATCTACTTGGTAATTATTCTGTTATTGTGACCCTTGCATCAGTGGGGATTGCACATCATCTTTGTTAGTATATCGTCTAGTACACTACGTATTAAGAATACGCCACTCGCCTTTAGTGGTTGGCCAAAATAAACCACTTTTTGTATTGCTATGCCATGATCATAGCCTAACTTGTATTCCAATGTGAATTAGCTATATCGCAATTTTGTATGTCTTGTCTAGTGTTGAACAATTAATATATTGTACATAAACTATTATTTGTTCTTTGAGCTTTCACTTGACTTTTAGAACTCTTTTTGAGCCAAGATTTAACCTTTTATTTTACTATTTTGGAATTAACAATATTTTGTAATTTTGGAGATTTAAGAATTATAATCTATTTGACGAGATTATCATTCACTTTTAGTTATGAATTTGGATTGATTGAAGCCTTGTAGGCTTAGATAGGGTCACCTTCCTAGGTACGCGACTGTCTCACTTCTCAAATATCTGTAGTATAAATTTAAGGGCATGACAGAATGATATTAGAGCAATAGCTTGTGAACTCTTGGGTTGTGATAATTATAGATTTAGAGGTTTAGATTTTAAATGGTTTGAGGAGATTAGATGTTTAATAACGAATAAGAATTAAAGTCGATATTTTGGTATCTTTGTTGATGTTACCCAATGATTGAGTTATAAATCATATATTTGATATTCTGATATTAAAGGTGTTTAATGTACAATTAAGTATAATGGTTTGGATTGACGAAATAGCTTTAGGATATTATAGTTGTTTGTATTATCTTGATTTGCAATTTAACTATTATGTTTCACTAAGAATTATTGGGCTGGACCATGAATCTTGTTTTTCTGTGTTCTTGGATAAATGTGTAAAGCTTAGTTGATATTAGCTATGGTCAATTTATATTTGAGAGTTTCTAAAGGATTTTTTTTCCTACTTTTTATGGAATAATTTACTAGAATTGTAGGTTTTCTTGGGTTTAGTTTGCTTGCTACATGAAATGTTTAACATTTGGATGGCATATCATGTTAGAAGAATATATTGGCTAATGTTATTGATTGCAATTCATGAGCACAAGCTTAAATAGCCAGTAAGCACATAGGTAGCGTATAGTAAGATGTGTGCAAGTACAGGGTCAAATCCATGGGAAGGCCAAATGTGAGTAGTGTCCTAGGTCAAGTGCGTCCTAAAAGGCTACATGTTCGGTCCCTAAACTACTATATTTTTGTGATTTTACATTGAGAGGAGCTCGGGAAAGGTAAATCTATTCTAAGGGCAAGAAAATAAAAGGGGTGCATGTGTGAGATGGAGGAATCAAGTGATCTAAGGGGAATTTAACTAGTAGAAATGGGAAAATAGGAAAATAGGGTGATTACGTCTTGCTTATGGGTGATTACTACATCTTACTAGTATTTCTTGATGGATTAAACTAAGTGCTCTTGTCTAGACCTCTAATTAGCCTCCTAATTGATACCCTAAGCCTCAGTACGGGTTCATCCCTAGATTACAATGGCTAGAGCTACGGCGTGATCTTTATGACTTTGGAATTAGGGCTAGCTAATAGGGTTCTAGGTGATTTAGATCAATCTAACCCTAGCACTTAATCCACTAATTAGTTCCCCAATCTAACCCTAGGACTCGGTGAGAATCTGTCCATAAGCTTTGCCCCACTTAGAGCTACAGAGTGGTCCTTATGCACCTAGGGTGTCAGGGTGGACTAACTAGTCTTCCTTAATGGACTAAGGTCAACAAAACCTATCTGGACACATATTGGCTGGATTTAAAGCCAAAGAGGATTGGAACTAGGCTAGTTACTAGTTGTGCACTATTGATAGTATCACAATAGTGAAAATTGACATTTAAGCTTAAAGTAAACACATATAGGGCATCACATTCGAGAATATTCTTGACTATTCTACTACTGAATACATAGACATACTTAGATTACACCAATTTAAGCAATAGCACTCAACATGTATGCAATAGAAGCTATTTGTGCTATTAAATGTGTAAACACACATATAGACATGTATATAAGCATACCCACTTCATGTAATCACCACACAAACACTTAGACATGGTAGCATAATGATTTAGAGATGGTTAATAACATAATAGACTTCAATATACATATGCAACTTCATTGAGGCATTTCAACAAACACATAGATATGTATGTAAATGGCCTTTGAAACCCTAAGTATAAGAATATATATATATATATATATATATATATATATATTCAAATCCATAAAGTTCTCATAACAATAATGTAATAATAAATCCATAATACAAGAGTAAATCACCCTACATCGCTTTAGTCATACGTAAATTAACTTGGGATAAAAGAGAGATACCCTCCTATCTAAATTCATGCTTTACAATCCAAGATCTATGCCCAATCCTTCTATTTGATCCTCTTAGAGACTTGATTTCTAGATTTAAATGTGTGAAGTGTGTGTATGAGGTAGGTTTAGGTGAATTTAAGATTTAGGGAAATGGGTGTGTGAAAAAGTGGGTGTTCTTTCTCAAAAAATGCTGAAAATGTGCTTAACTAGAGTTGCAATAGCGTAGGGCCCAGGGACCAGCCGGCCGACCGGCTTAATGGGCTTAACATACTGATCTGGCCAGTCGACTGGCCTAGTACATAGGTCGATCAGTCTTGATAGTAAAATGTTTATATCTTACTCGTTTTGGCTCCAATTCGCACACTGTTTTTATGTGGCTTTGTACCATTTCTGGGAATCTCCCAAGCCATTTTTCTTCATCTTTAGCACTCTATAAACATGTCTAAACTTTGTCCATGTCCTTTTTGGTTGCAAGCTCCGAAATTTGCTCCCGTTGCGCTCGATTTTGCCTTGGTCGCTCCTTTCTTCGCCCAGCCATTTCCAAATACATCTTCCAAGCCTTGTTTAAGTCCCTAACACCTTTTGCTTTAATCCATTTCCCAAGTACCATCCATCATACTTAAACCATCTCTCCCAATCTCACCTAAAACAAGCATTAAACACGCATTAATGTAGCATTTAAGTTCTAATTGCAACTATGAATATGTAAACCCTAATATGCACAAATATAACCTAAATGCTGTACTAATACGCCAAATAAAGCTTAAAACACCTCATAATAAGTATATACATGCAATGCATAAGCACACACAAAACTAACACATCAACATCCACAAACCTTCTCTTTGCTTGTCTCCAAGTAATCCTCAATCTAAGTCTATCTCAAAGTTTGTAAAGAGGGTTGCCTAAAGGATTGATTTGCTATCATGGTGTATCTAAGGAGAATGAAGGGGTTGTTCCTTTCATAGAGGGATCTCCAAGCCTTTTCGGATCCTCCTCTTACTCATAAGAGGTCTCACACCTCCAAGAAGTTCCCTAGTAGCCTTACCCTCTACAAGCCTGGATTCTAATATACGTACATGGGATTGTTGAAACTTCATGCCCTTTCAACTAACATGGCCTCCCCAATATACATAAAGCCTCAAAGATAAGGAGAAAAAGAATATACAAACACAGTGGCTTACAAGATGGCATAAAAGCCTTATTCACATGACAACAAAAAACAAAAGAAGCAATTTGTGCTAAGTAGACATTGTGTCACTTAAGCATTTATTCAGTGAAGTTCACTTTTCACATTTTTGTTGCCTTTTGGCTTTCTCTCATTTTTTAAAGTTGCTTTTATTTTTCAATTTTTTCATTTTTTGTTTTTGCATCTTTTTGCCTATTTCTAATTTTTTGGATTTTTCACACTTTTTGTATTACATTACAGAACAAAGAGAAAAGAAAAAGAAAGGCTAAGGCACATGAAAAAGAGCCAATCAAGAAAGGGGAACTCATATCAAAACCCCTTTTTCAAACTCTTCTTCCAACCAAGCCTTGGAGTAGCTACAATGTACATTCTTAGAAGTACTCACTCCCTACAACTTTTAACGTAGCAGATATTTGGAGAACATAAACAAGAAAAAGGAAGAATCAAGGAACTCAATTTCAAGGCTGAAATTAGCCAAGAAATCCCTAAGATAATAAATCCTAGGGAAGAGAATAAAATATTATTGAATAATTTTGAAAAAAGTTACGTAACAATGAAAGCTTTCACCCCTATATATAGGCTAGAAATCCAAAACTAAATAGGAAACTAAAACTAAATAGGAATCTAAAACTAGTTAGGAAACTAAAACTTTTACCGATCAATTAGGAAACTAAAACTTCTACCAACCCTTTCCATAACAAAATAGGTAATAAACTAATCCTAATATAACTATGACTCAATAACAATTAATAAATCCTAAACCCTAGCCAATTTTAATGACTAAGTAAAAATATAAAATTATGGGATTGCATCAACTTTCAAGCACATCTCTCCCAAATCTCAGCTCTTTCTCCACTCTATTGACTCCCCATAATATAACTATATCTCCATCAATCAATTAAATCAATCACAAAAGCTAACACTCCAATTAGCCAAGAGATAAACGACTCTATATGCATCAAAAGCAAAAAATTTTCACCATTTTAAGCACACAATGCACATCTACCCTAGTCAAAGCATATAATAAGAGGATCAAACATCCATACCCTAAACCTAAACTTTGCTTGTCCTCAAGCAAATAAAACAATACTACTCAACAAGTATATAGGCAACACAAAGCAAGTAAGGGTGGTGGATGGTACACTATCTTGCAGCACAAGCCTAAATATCCCACAAGCGCACGGGGCATATGCAGTACAGTGTGTGCAAGTACGGGGTCAAATTCACAGGGAGGCCTAACGTGTATGGTGTCCTAAGCTAAGTGCATCCTAAAAGCAACGTGTTGAGGTCCTAAGTACAACATTTTTGGGGGTTTTAGTTTAAAGGGAGCTCGCTCGGGAAAAGTAAAGCTTGACTGAGGACAAGGAAATAAAGAGACAGTGTATGTGTGTGTAATAGGGGAATCAAGAGATCTAAAGGGATGCTAACACGTGGAAATAGGGAATAGGGTGATTACGGCTTGTAAATGGGTGATTACTACTTCTTGTTAGGATTGCTTGATGGATTAAACTCGGTTGCTCTCATCTAGTCTCCCCTTAATTAACCTCCTAATTACACCCTAAGACTCAGTGTAAATCCGTCCGTAGGTGTCGACCCCTAGAGCCACGACATATGGTCTTTATGACTTTACGCCATAGGGCTAGCTAATTAAGATTCTAGGTGACTTAGATCGATCTAACCCTAGCGGCTAAACCGTTGGCTGGATTTAAAGCCAAGACCTAGTCCGTCTAAGGTCGACTAACCTACCCTGAAACCCAATAGTTGGATTTAAAGCTAAGGAAGACTCAACCTAGGCTAGCCATTAGTTATGCACCACTGATCATCATCACAGTAGCGGGTATTAATGTTTGAGCACAAAGCAAACACATCTAGAGCATGGCATTTAAGAATATTCTGGAGTATTCTACTACTAAGCACATAGACATACTCAGATTACACCAATTTAAGCAATCACACTTGACATGTAAGCAATGAAAGCTATTTATGCTATTAAGGATGCTAACACACACATAGACATGTATATAAGCATACCCATTTCATGTAATCATTACACAAATGCATAGACATGCTAGTATAATGATTTAGAGATGGTTAATAGCAAAATAGACTTCAATATACATATGCTACACCATTGAGGCATTTCAACAAACACATGGACATGTATGTAAAATGGCCTTAAAAGCCCTAAGTACATGCATATATATAAATCCATCAAATTCCCATAACAATAATATAATAATCACCCATAATACAAGAGTAAATCACCCTACATAGTTCTAATTAAACATTAATTGACTTAGGATAAAAGAGACAAAGAGGCAACCTTTTTATCCAAAGCCATATCTTTACAATCTAAGAGCTATGCCCAAATCCTTGTGTTTGATCCTCTTGGATCCTTGATTTCAAGTGTTAAAATGTGTTTAGAATTGAGTGTGTGAGGTGATTTTTGGTGGATTTGGATTTAGGGAAATGGATGTTTGATTTGGGCGTTGTTCTCCTTCAAAAAGGACTGAAAAGTGGCTTAAATAGAGCTTTTAGCGGTCCAGCCGGGGGCCCAACCGATCGTCCGGCTTTAGAGCTAAGTCGTCCGGCCAAAATTGGCCTAGATTCTGATCCAGTCGGTTGACCGGCCATGGCAAGAGGTCAACCAGTCTTGACAGTAAAATGTCCATATCTTGCTCATTTTGGTTTCAATTCATGCACTGTTTTTTTTTTCATGGCTTTGTATCGCAGTGTGGGATCTCCCAAGCCATTTTTTTCACCCTAAAACAAGTCCAAAATTTGTCCATGTCCTTCTTAGGTTGCAAGCTCTGAATTTGGCTCACGTTGCGCCCAGTTTTGCCTTGGTCGCTCGTTCTTTTGCCCGGCCACTTCCAAATGCACTTTTCTTCATTCCTTCATGTCCAAAACAACCTTGGCTTTGTTCCACACTCTAAGCACCCTCAATTAATCTCCAATTATCTTCCCAAATCACACCTAAAACAAGCAATAAATGCACATTAGTGTAGCATTTAAGTCTTAACTTCAAATACGAACATGTAAACCCTAATATGCGTAAGTATGACATAAATGCTATACTATTACACTAAATGAAGGTTAAAACACCTTAAAACAAGTATTATACTTGCAATACATAAACACACAAAATGAACACATCAGTGGGGATAGGGTAGATAGAAGAGGAATAAGCGGAGAAAGAATAGATACAACCTTGTGTTCATTTGAAGCTCTCCAATGGCAATGGATAATGATTCAACTACCTATCTTATTTTTGAATAGACTACAACACTCAAGGCACATAGCTAGTAGTATTGCCAAGCAAGCTTGCATTGGTATCATCAAATGATAAACAAGGTGTAAACAAAGAGGGAAATAATAGAGATGATGATCAACACTTAGGAGGGTGTAAAAGAAAAAAAATGAAAAGAAAGTGAAAATTTCAGAATGAAAATAATGAGAAGGTAAAAGCAAGTAAAAGACACGGAAAGCAAAGAGAATACAAACATGTCTAGGATGCCTCTTAACAGCACTGGATTTAACGCCTCTAGCTAGGAGCTAATGTTAAAGTAAGCCATGCTTAAACTTTCGAGGCACAAATTGTGAATATTCAACTTTGCACAGATAGTAGAAGGAAAAAGGTCATGCATCATATAATGGTGTAATGAATGCATAATGCACCCCTTTTCAATATCCTACCCCAAAACATCAAATGAGAATATGTGGACAAGTATGAAAGATGTCATGCATAAACATGAAAGATCAAGCCTCTCTTGCTCTTTAACTAACCACCCCATGGGCCTTTTCTCGTAATCAAGGGCTAAAAAATTGCCCTCCCCATGCGTCAAAGATGGACCTAATGCATGCAACATACGAAAAATGCTATCTAACCCTAGTTGGAAGTGTTCTAAACTAGAAGGCATAAATGTGAGCTCCAAAAAAGGAGACTCAACAGAATGGGAATGTGGAGTAAGAATGGCATTTGGAGAAAGAGGAGCAATGATAAGAGAAGTAGACGTACTACACTCTTCTTCTCCACAAGATATAATATGATTAAGCCTAGATCGTTCTAATCCTCATGAGAGATGGATTTGATCTTAATGGGCTCTATTTCCATCAATGATTCATCAAAGATCCAAAAAGACCCATAGATCAATCTCCCAAGAACACCAATTTCTTTCTTAAGTGTCTTCTTACAGTTGATACTTGCCTTAACACAATGATTCTTAACTCTAAGAGACTTATCATCTAAAACCTTCAAAATCAATGCCTTGTTCTTCCTAATAGATGACTCCAAACCATCATTAGCTAAAGTCTTATCAAATCCATCTATATATTCATCGTTAGTAGGTATCATCTCTCCATCATGCTTCTCACAAGGGGTAGACATAAATGAAGGGGACAATGGAGATTCAAAGGCTTTCGGGTCATAGATGCATGAATGCTCAAGGGAGGTGTATACCCTAGACTCCTTAAATGAGGACTCAAAATTCAAATAAGTGCTATGACCATCAGACTCAACCTCTAAATGTGTGGAATGTATGGGATGAGAAGAAAGAAAAGGCTCACGTGACTCAATTGAAGGCATTCAAAGCTTAGAAGGATAGGGTACTACTTCTTACAAAACATATACAAAGAAATCATCAAGAACCAAACTATTATCAAGCTCATCCTCATCCTCATTGCATGATGTTATCTTTCCATCGACCTCTTTTTCTTGTTGTCTCTGCAACACATCATCATTTTACCCTTATTTCTCTCATCTCTAGGTCCCTCTCCTATCTTTTCAACCCGGTCCAAAGGTATTTCAAGACTTCTAACCACGGACTGTTCACTCTCAACCATTCTCCTCAAGCACTCATTTTGATTATGAACTTGTTGCCTCATACGATTTAGGCGCTCTTGGTTAGATTGGAGGAGGTATATGAGATAGTCAAGCTTTTGACTATGTGAAAGAGACTTAAAAGAAGAAAGTTTTTTTGGGTTGAAATGGGAAAGATCTTGGTTGAAAAAAACTAAAAACACCATTATCAAAAGACTTAGAGCAGTGGTGGGTGGGAAACGATGATACAGGAGGTGGATTTTCAAAGCCAAGAGGTGGATGATGTGAAAAGTTATCTTGACCCCAATATGAAAATGCATGATGTTGCTCCCTAGAATCATGGTATCTAGATATAAATGCATAGATGGACATATGATTGCTAGGGGCACTGGGCGTTGTATGCAATCGGGAACAAGGGTGGAAGATAGGACAAGTACTAGAAAAATGAGTAAAGCTTCCACAATGATTGCAATAACAAGAATATACATCCCTATAGTCATAATTTCTAAATAAAGATGTATGAGATGATGCATGACTATAGGGGTCATAGTTGGTACTAGCCCTAGGTTAGGGATTGTCATAGGGGTGAAAGAAAGTTTGATACACATGACTTCCACAAATGTAGCACGCATTGGGAACAAGTTCGGGTGATGGGGAAGAGGATACTAAGGACCACCAAGAAGCATTTGGGTCACTCATATTCAATCAAGCACAAGTAAGCCTCTTCACAATGCACAACAATAATATTTTTTTTTAGATTTTTCTTTTATTATTCAACATAAAGAAAACAAAAAAAGATAAAACAACATGCAATAAGCTAAGACAAAAAAAATAAAGAAACCAAATAACAATTGCCATCTTTGGCAATGGCACCAATAACTTGATCGCTATTCGTGAGCACAAGCCTAAATAGCCCGTAAGCACACAGGTCTGTGTAGTACGTTGTGTTTGAGTGCAAGGGTCGAATCCATGGGGAGGCCAAACGTGAGTGGTGTCCTAAGTCAAGTGCATCCTAAATGGCTCGAATCATCTCTCCCAATCTCTACTAAAACAAGCAATAAACACGTATTAATGTAGCATTTAAGTTCTAACTGCAAATATGAACATGTAAACCCTAATATGAACAAGTATGACCTAAGTGTTATACTAATATGGCAAATGAAGCTCAAAACATATCAAAACAAGTATATACATGCAATGCATAAGCACACAGAAAATAACACATTAGTTACCATTTGGTCAACTTTTAAGATATTTGTAAGATGTGATCAGATTCAATTTCTCTAGATATGTGATCAATACGAGTCAAAAAAGAGAAATACATTTGCAATGATTAGCTGATAGATATGTCAAGGATGTCAGATATTACTTCCGTAAGAGGAGTGAAAAATTAAATTTTCTGTTCCTAATATATGAAATTTATATAAGGATGTTCAAGAGGAATAGAAATGAGAAAAGAATTTGAGAGATATCATTTATGTCAAGTAGTGTGATAAAAATGTTCAAGAAAGATATGGGTGGATTATGTCTTGGTTTAGAATTAAATAGTGAATATATGTCTTGAGTTAGAAAGTGATTTGTCCTTCCTAAGAGTTATAATGCATTTCTAAAAGAATTTTTATTAGTGGGAAAAAAATTATTAGGCCACTAACTTTTGCAAATGTGAGAATAATGTGATAAACGTGCAACCAAAATTGATTCATTTTCATGTGTCCACTTTTCTTTTTGGTAAGTAAAATTTTGGTCTATTCTCAAGAATGAGAAATGAAGATCCATATGTCAAGGAGGATATTGGTATTGATCTCTTAGTTAACTTTAGTGAAATATTTTCATTAATAATTTTGGGGTTGCAAAAGTTTAAGTGAAGAGATTACTCATGATATGAACAAGAAACAACCACCAATAATTTGTGATAATAAGGAAAAATGAAAAAGTTTCAAGAACGAAACTTTTATAAGAGAGGAAGAATGTAATACTCCATATTTTTCTATATGAAAAATAAATAAATAAATAAAATGATAGAATTATAATTGAAATCTAATGAATTAGAAGAGTTGTAACTAAAATTATTTATTGGTACTAATAATCTAGGAATTGTTAACCCATTTGATAAAGAGAAGTCATGCATTTGATGAGTCTCTCGATGACCACTACTTCGAAGGCTCTTGGAATTCCCTAACGGGTGTTTAAAAATGGTCTTATAGCTCAATTGATACTTAGATTTAATGGAGTAAAGTCATGCATTTGATGAGTGTCTTGATGGTCACTAATTTGAAGACTTTTGGAATTCTTTAACTGATGACCAAGGGTAGGTTTATAGTTCATTTTGATACTTAGAATGATAATATATATTTCAACATACAAGATAATAGTATATTAATCATATATGTTAGCTTGTATCACATTCGTAAAATAGAATACTGAGGTTAAAGTATGATACCAGTAATGATCTCCACGTGGTAGGATTATAGTAGTGTACCATTATATATCTTTTCTTGAGACTTCAAACCAGAAATTTGATGATTCTACCTAGAGGTAAGTTGGGACCTCCTCTTTTAACATAAACCTTACATATATGTATTTATGTTTACTAAAATACTTTTAGGATTGTCTCAATTGTAATTTGAAATTTTTCCTTAAACTATGTAAAAATTGTTGCTAAATACGTACTTCTATAAACTAAATTCGTTTTATATTCTTTTTCCATTAAATGTTTTGAAATAAACATGGGACCAAAGTTATTGAGAAAGTGCATTTGAAAGCTATTATTTGTAAGTCAAATTGTGATGTTAAACTCGATAAAGGAAGATTTTGAAGTTTTGGGCTTACGATATTTCGGTATCGCATATAGGTTGCAAATCTAATTGGGAATTATTCTATTACTGTGACCCTTGCATCGATGGGGATTGTACACTGTCTTTGTTATTGTATTGTGTAGTGCATTACTTATTAACAATATCCTACTCACCTTTGGTGGTTGGACAAAATGAACTACTTCTCATATTGCTATGCCATGATCACAGCTAACTTGTATTCCAACAAGATTTAGCTTGTATTGCAATTTTGTATGTTTTGTCCCATTTTGAACAATTAATATATTGCACATAAACTATTATTTGTTCTTTTTGATGCATTATGTAACTTATTTTGATATTTGGAAATGATTATTGTTATAAGGTCCCAAACTATTTTATAAGGAAGGACCCTCTTACTGAGTTATATACTCATTCTTTTTGACTAATATATTTTGCAGAAAAGGAGAAATAGAGTCTTTTGACGGAAGAGCCTTGCATAGCTTTTCAATAAGGAAATATGAGTTCAGCTTTCACTTGATTTTTAAAACTCTTTTTGAGCTAAGATTTAACCTTTTCTTTTTAGTAATTTGGAATTGATAATATTTGTAAATTTGGAGATTTATGAATTGTAATCTTTTTACTGATATTATCATTAGCTTTTAGTTGTGAATTTGAATTGATTGAAGCCTTATGGGCTTAGGTAGTGTCACTTTTCAGGTACGCGGCAGTCTCGCTTCTCAACTATCTATAGTATTAAATTTGGAGTCGTGACAATAAGCACATAAAAAAAGTACACTCTCACATACTCTTTACTATTTAGCACTTATAAGCCATAAATAAGCGGAGCCAGACAGCCTATGAGAAAAAGGTAATATTGTCTTATCTTTTGGGGATTTATTATAAACATACATTATTTCCTTAGAACCTTATTTTAGACAGTGTGCACATAACACACTTGAGGATCACAAGAAAGTCTCCTACCTATTTTAAGAGAGATACATACTACACATTTGATGATCACAGAAAGTTTTGTGTCTATTTTAGAAATTGGAAGATAACACACTTGTGACAACAAATATAATAGGAGTGAATCTATTCGTAACGTCATTATTAATATAGTTATAATACATTAATCCCTTATTCAATAATTTAGAAGAATTAAACTTTAATGTAGATTTCAAAATCTCAAAAATGCTTGCATTTGCACTACTAAACTTACTAATATTACAATGATTAGGGATAATAGAAATGAATACCTCGTTGAGAGAGAGGAGCCTGTTAGAGATCATGTTGAGAGTATTAACCACTCATATCAGGAGGGGAAGTAGCCTGTTGAGTCCCATGAGTTTGTTCCTAGAGCTTGTTTTTGTGACGCATTAAAGAAACCCAAGCTCACCAAGGATTCCTGAGTTTTTAATATCTTAGAGCATTTAAATGACCTTAGGGACAATCTTCCACTAGTTGATGCTATCCTGTCTATTCCTGCTTATTCTAAGTTCTTTAAGGATC
Source organism: Cordia subcordata (assembly GCA_028554755.1). Lineage (NCBI taxonomy): Eukaryota > Viridiplantae > Streptophyta > Magnoliopsida > Boraginales > Cordiaceae > Cordia > Cordia subcordata. Next base: position 10,474,318 of record JAPTOF010000021.1, on the reverse strand, counting down.
TGTGCACACAGAAGCTTAGTACCTCTAACATGCCTAAGAAGGTGAAGTTGACTGAGAAAGTGAGTAGTATTTGCACTTTGGGCCTTTCACCCAAGCTTAGTGATCCAAGAGCCTTCACTATCCCATGTCGCATTAGAAAGACTTAGATCGTGTTTTCTCAACCTAGGGTCTAGTGTTAATCTCATCCTTTATTTTGTCTATAAGCAATTAGGCTTAGTAGATCTCTCTCCTACGCATGTTACACTTTAGCTTGCTAATAGGTCTGAGAAAGGACAGCGTGGTGTAGTTGAGGACGTCATGGTTCAAGTCAGTGATTTCATTTTCCTAGTTGACATTATAGTTCTAGATATGGATTCTGGCCCAGATACTAAGCACTCTAAACCTAACCTTCTAGTCACCTTTTCCTTGCCATAATCGATGTGATTATTCATTGCAATGGCACAACCATCCTTCTAGGCGGTTTATTTATTTACAAAACCAAAACTGACCAAAGTACTCAAGGAACCAATGGTTTCGATTAATGCGGTTTGGTGCAGTTTTGAGAATTTTTTGGGTTGGTTTTAAGAGATAAAACATTTTCATTATTGAGATATGTCAACAAAAATAAAATTCACCTGCATCTTATGACATAAAAGTATTGTAGTTTTAATTAGTATCAAAACAACAAAGTTCCAGATTCATTGATTCCACTTGCTAAATTGAGGTCCTTCTTTTGTACTTACCTTGAAGTGTTCATTATTAATCTTTCTAAAGATAAGAACTATGATATTATCATTAACCGACAATGCCAAAAATTATCAGTAGGAATTATGCTTGAATTTGCCTCGTAACATGACCTATAAAGCAAAGAAATCAGGGCTCAGTTATCTTAGAAACTAGTGTAGTGCTGACAAAAAACCCTCCAATGATCTCCGATGATCAAGTCAGTAAACTATCTGTGCAGTTCATATAAAATCATAATATTTGCTGATAATATGTATGTAAATGAACTCAGTAATATTGAGGTACCTTAAGCCTATGACCTTGATAGTATTTATAGAATGATGGGATGGTATTTGGATATGTACGGGACTCCTAATAGGTATTTGATAGGACTTAAATAATAGAGTTTGATATTTATCCATATATTAAGATAATAATCCTTAAGACCTGTAAAATAAGGATCTACTTAACTCTATATAGGAGTCTTCTTTAGATAGCAGGTATCCAAAATTGGATAAAAATATCGGCCGGGTTGGATATGCCTTATCAGTTACCCTTTTAGTTCTGGTTAGACCAGCAGTGGGTCCGATGGAACTAACTATCGATTTAAAGTTCTAAGTCGACCAGAGCTTTGACAAATACTTTATGAAACACTCAGCTCAATTCGTCAATTACAAACCTTGGGTCGTCATTTAGGTGCGAGCCAGGGCTTGTGTTCTATGTACAGGCCGAGGCTCATCTTTTAAATGCAAATCCGGCCTCATCTTTTAGGTGCGAGGCGGTGCTCATCTTTTATGTATGTGCCGGAGCTCGTCTTTAGGTATGAGCCAGGACTCGTCTTTTAAGAAGTCTTAGCTCAATTAGGCCATAGCCTTTAAATCATCGAGCCGTACCTCTGTGAGGTCATTAAGCCCACAAGCCTTTTGTCGAGGTCAGGGCTTGTAGCTCAAGCCTTTGCATGATCATTTGAGGTCAGCGTACCACGACCATACTTTAAGATCTTAACATGTGACATACTTATTAAAAATCGTTAAAATTTTATTAGTTTGAGGTTTACCTAGAGTGGATAAAATTAGTTTGTTGTCTTTCAAGACACCCAAGTTTCAGGTTGGTAACCTAATTTTGTTGGAATTTTTCCTTTGTCATGAGCATTTGTTATTGAACACGACAGTTTCGAGAGAGCAAAGGAAGTCTCGCGAGAAATATTTCTCTCGTATGTTGGAGTTTGTACTTGAAGGGTGAGAGTCCCTTGCTGATATTTGCCCACAAATAACTCGATTGGTGGCACATATACCCTCTTAGAGTCATATAATAACTCTTTCATAAAGCCTAAGGCATAGGCCTGTCCAAACCTTTTCGGCTATTACCTACAACATCATCATACCCAATTTGACATAAAGTGCTAGAAAAAAAATGTTCACCGAAAGAGTAAATTTTGGTAGAATGGTTGTCGCATTTGTATGCGCTTTACCTTTTATGGTTCTGGTGCCTGTTGATCAGTTGGGCCTTTTGGCCTCACTTTCATGACTGCTCGTCATGAACTTTCGCGACCAGCCCCTGGTCTCCTTGGGTCGAGACTCAACCAGAAATTCCTTAGGCTTTTGACACACCAAGCTTGTAGGAAACTTACCAACCCAAAAATCCTCGAGATAACCAATAGTCTGCTTTGAGCCTTAATCAAGCTACGCTATTAGCATAAGAAAGCTCCTCCTATCTCAGGCCCTTGAATGACACATAGTAGACCAAGCTTGGTGCAGTGGTTCATCACCCATCCCTAGCTTACAGTTCATCGAGCTCGTTTTATGTAGATCGATTTGGATGTCGATAATGCTTTTGCACTTTGTGGATTATCAAGTTTCACAACTCGCGTGCTTCAAGCATTTTATTCTCCTCACATAGTATACCAAGCAACCAATTAAGGTTGAATAGACAAGGAATATAACCATAGGAAAGCATATCTTCGTATACCTTCCACGCAGCAATGCTTAGCTTAGAAGCACAGAAACGACGGAGCAAATTTTCATAAGAGGCCTTAGAAGGGGAAAATCCTCTTTTCTGCATTTTATACATGAGTGATAGAGCATCAAGAAGTCTCCCTGCTTTACAAAGGCCCCTGATCAATGTGTTGTACAAGATTCTATCAGGAGCACAACTGTTTACATTCATTTGATTGAATAGCCCAACCGCAAGATCAGTTTCACCAAATCTAATATGGCGATCAATAAGGATGTTGAAAGTCACTGGATTTGGTTCACTCCATATCTTTTCATCAGGTAAAGATGATTGTATGCTTGCTCAATCCTTCCCGCCCAATAGAAGCCAGAAATTTTGCCATTGTATTGGTATAAACTAGGCATCAGTACAATATTCTTAATCTTCTTAATCAATTTTAGAGCAAAGAATTTCATATGCTCCTAAGAGCTAATTGAAGTTTTCAAAAACTTATCATAAGGCAGCATATTTCTATGACAGAGTAAATAGAACATTACTTCCTTTTCCTTAGACTTGTCTTCTGCAATATATCATTTTCCATTTATGGACTTGATATTTCTAGACATAGCACTAACCAATGTAATATATGATATCAGGTCTTGCTTAATCTGGCTTTTGTCCATCAAATCAACCAACTCAAGTGCAAATTCAAACTCTCTCTCTCTCAAGAATTGGTTGAAAAGGGAGGTATAAAGAACATTGTTTGGCTTATAAAACCATCTTCCAACATTTTATCTAGGTATAGACAACCCTTCAATATTATTTTTCTTAACTAACCATTTGTTTGAGACTGCACCTATTCTAGGCAATTGCTAACCATGATTTGCTAAGTTACTACATCAGGCTTCAATCCAAGTTCTGCCATGTTGTTTTGCAAGACCCAAGCTTTGTTAAATAACCCCAAATTCACTAAGCCATGAATCAATGTGTTATAGGTATAGCTATCCAGCTCACAACCCGTTTTTAGCATCCTCACAAACAATATCATGGCCATCTTCATTTGCTTTTTCTTTCACCCGTGGGTGTTTGACTAGTATTTTGAGGATCTTCAGATTTCTTGTTTGTTTTTGCTTGGACCCAGATGCACCTTCCGAATGTTGCTAAGAGTCATGCAATAAGAATTTTTCTTCACACCAACTGAATGGTGCTAAACAGAGATATAAAAACCATATGTAAGAGATATGCGTTGTCTTTAAGGAAACGATATTCATGGTAGTTAAACATAAAATTTTAATATGAGCACTTATCTTCTATTAGAGATCTTTGACCATGACTCTCTCTCTTCTTGGAAAAGCAAAAAGCTAAATTCTCTCGATAAATATAATGCGATAGAATTATATAGTTTATTGAGCACCTCATGTGTTATCCTTGGTAGGTTTTTAAATCTCATATTTAAATTATTTAAATCTACTCCACATGGTTGCATGTATAATTTAAGGAGAGAATCTGCTCATGCAATTCACATAGTCATGTAATCTTTGACATATATTTCGCATCTTCTCACTTATGCAGCTGAACTTTTCTCTATAGTTGATTGATGGTGTCGAACTATGTAAAAAGCTTTCACAGAGAAGATCTCAGAGTGGTGCATGCTATCATTAGTGACAAATAAATATAAAACTCTAACATATGCACTTATAAACTGTCTAGATCTTTGATTTGAGTCGTTAATACATTTTGTACTGTCAATCTACCATCGTGGATCTCAATGCAAATCATGATTGTTCCTATAGAGGATGCCAACTGATAATGCCAAAAATTACCGATAGAAATTATGCTCGAATTCACCTCGTAACATGACTTGCAAAGTAAAGAACATAGGGATGGGTTTATCTTAGGACACCGCTGTGGTCCAGCCAAAGATCCTCCGGCCAAAGATCTTCCGACACTCAAGGCACTCAAAGTCAGTAAAATACAAACATTGTTCAGACATAAGCACAATATTTGCTGATAATATGTATATAAATGAACTCAGTAATACTGAGTTTCCTTAAACCTATGACCCTAGCAGGATTTATAGAATGATAGGGATAGTCTTTGGATATGTACGGGACTCCTAATAGATATTTATTCATATATTAGGATAATAATCCTTAAGACCTGTAAAATAACAATCTATTTGACTCTATATAGGAGTCTTTTTTAGATGGGACGTATCTAAAATTTATTTATAGAATGATAAGGATGGTCTTTGGATATGTATGGGACTTCTAATATATATTTATTTATATATTAGGATAATAATCCTTAAGACCTGTAAAATAAGGATCTACTTGACTCTATATAGGAGTCTTCTTTAGATAGGACGTATCTAAAATTTGATAAAATATAGGTCTGATCGGATATGCCCTTATCAATTATATATGTTTAGTTTCATAATATTATCATTATATCTGTTCAATTCCAAAACTTATTAGCAAAAGATTAAAGACTTAATGAAATAATGGAGCATATGCAATATACTAGTCTATATAAATTTCCTAAATGTTTGTTCATATAAAAATATATTTGTTTGTGTTTTTGTCTATATATATAATAATAATACTATAACAGACGGTTCGGTTTAACCGTAGTCTTCATTCTCTAAAACTGAAAATCGAACCGCCTGTTATAGTTTTTTAGAAAATAAAACCGTAACTGATCTTAGTTTTGCCCTTTGTAAAGAATCAGGTTTATTTTTGTTAATAATGATATCTTTTTTCTTTTTTTAATTCATTTTCATATGTTCATTGAAATTGGAAGTTGCACCTCCAATCTTTTCTAGGATTTGCTGAATAATACTATTTAGTAGCATCTTGTAGTATCTAACTTTCATGGTTGGCTGAAGAGTAAAGTGACTGAGATAATCTGTAAAATTTGAAGTATGGTGTCTCTGTTGTTAACATCTCGTTTCTGATTTAGCTCAAGCTGATTATCATTTTTAGTTTCCTATATGAGGATAAGATAGCTTTCCTTAACAATGTTAATTTCGTGAAACCTCACAAGTGAATAGTTGGTGATTAACATTTCTCAAGGAATACTGCTTTTACTTACGACATTTCCATAACAGTAGTGGTTATCTAGTTTGTTACTTATATAGGTTGTTGTACTGCAATAGCTGTGTCAGATGCCATCGCATATCGTTACGCTATATTGATTGCGTGTCTCCAGTTTGATTGTTAATTCAACATGCGATAGATTATGTTCCAAAAAGATTTCCAAAAAAATATCGTTAAAAAGAAAAAGATCGGTTGGGTGTCCTGCGCTTAGAATTTCTCACGTGAATAAGCTTGCACGTGCCGATGAAGTCTCCCGGGAAATTCATTACCCGTGTATCTTTAGACCGAGTGGGGAGGCGTGACTAATTGACAATGTATGTTATATTAAAAAAGACAATATTTATTGGCCATTGTCTTTTTGCTTTTAATATTTAAAAATTTAAAATGTTCAATTGGAAAAATACAGAATTATTGGTTATCACTTCATGCCTGTGGAGTTCGCACTAGATGAAGTTGAGGAAATTCACAAATTGACGCCGATCGTAGCGGCTATCAGGGAATTATAAGAGTTTTGAAGAGTTTGATGGCCAGGTCACTGCTTTTCATTGTTATCAACATTAGATTTTTATTAAATTAATAATGACTTTTTTCTACTTATCTATTTTAGGGTATCTACATGGAGCATAGTGGCAAAGAAGATGATTATGTTCATTATGTACTTGTAGTTGGATGTGGCATCCACATTTTTTTTTTTTTGATAAAAAATTCATGGGGATTGGTGGGCCATGAATGGCTAGGCGATGGTAGAGTGGTATCTTTTGTTCGACTTGTCATATCCAGAGGGTGTCCAGAAAGTAAAAAAATAAATTTTGTTAGAAAATTTAAATTACAAATAAAAATAAAAATAAAAATAAAATATTAAAAAATAATTTCAGTCGGTAGAGACCCAAATGTCAAAGACAGAGATAACAAAAACATAGCTGACAAGAAAAAGGAAGCGGAATAGGAAGAACAATTCAAGACGTGGGGGACGAGTATTTACTAGAGAGGTATAATGTATACCTCTTTATCCATTTAAAAAATATATATTTATTATGTAATATTTTTTTTTTTTTGACAATAGTAGATTAATTGCTGTTATTAATTTTTTTAAGTAGAAAATTCAAAAAGACAAAAATACAATAGAGCCCAAGTCCAAGTAGCTGTAGGTGGGCCAAACTAACCTAAGCGCATTAGGGAAAAAGAAAACGCCCAAAGAAAGTGGGTGGAAGCCCAAACACAAGAAGAAACAAAGCGGAGCAATATCCGGCCCAAAGTCAGGAATTACTGATTGTGAATGATGAAGATTTGGATTATGAAAGGTTCAAATTTTCACTTTTTTGTTTCAATCTTGGTTCATATGGTGTTCAACAAGCACGAGCATTTTTCACCAACCATTTCTGCTATACCATACATGAAATGTTTGTAAGCACATTTCTAGAGATCGGCACGTACTAGAGAAGTTGAAATTCTTAACATTCAGCTATAACCATGGAAAGATATTGTATTTGTAGAGAATAAGAAGATTGAACAACGAAGATTTATCTCTTATTTGTATTAGCATTATTTGATGGTCTTGGACTTCTTTCTATCTCACTAAGTTTACATGTACAATGTAGTGTGACAGAAGAGACCGCTGGGAGTAGCAAGTTGGGGATCATAGATAGTTTTCTCGAAGAAGTGGCCTTGGCATTTAAGGTCTTATGTTGCATTGCTGCTGAACTGAAGGAAGAATTACATTTATGGATTCATGAGGTATGTCTTGATTCATCTCTCGCATTTATTGTTTTGTGGGCCTCCTATAGAAGTAGAAGGAATCATTTCTTACCAATAACTAATGCAGTTTGTAGATATCCTGGTACCACTCATTAGCTTTAAATTATGAAGATGTTAGAACAGCAGCTGTTTCAGGTACTCCTATGCAATGTTTTACAGAACTTATTCCAAAATCTTTTGGTTCTCATCATGTTCTTGATCGATATAATTTGTCCTACACTATGCAGCAATGCCATTGATATTGCAGTTAGCTGTATCTGCTGTGAAGAAAGAGCTTGCACTCACTTGTTTCAGTAAAGCCCCCGGTGACGATTTTATTTGACTTCAAAGTTCAGGGTTTACTTGATGCCCTGAAAAAGGTAAAACGGTTTAATTTGTTCCCGTTCAGAAGTTTGCCTCAGCTATATTGATGGCTCTATCTGAACTTCATTTTCCGGAGTTGAAGATGGAAGTTCGTGAAATAGCGGAGGCTCTAAATGAATGTTTGCGGGTTTGTTGGACAAAGTAGGAAGAATACAAATAAAAATAACCAAGTCCTTAGATGTGTCAAGATGGCCAGTTTATGTGTTTTGATCTCGTTTTACCTAGCCTTCATAGTTCAGGTTCATCAGTCAGTTGTCTTTTTATGCTGCAGAAGGACATTGCTGAATATTATAACCCTGTTATATACTACCTGAAGCTCTTCTTTGTCACCGCAATTGAAAATCCAGACTATGCTTCTAGTGAAATCTGTGGAGTGCATTTCTATGGTTGGGTTGGCAGTTGGAAGAAGTAAGTTCCACAATGATGTTTGGGAGGTGATAACAATATGTACTTAATATGCTCCTCTTCTATGCATTTTCTCTCAGATTGGAAAATCATGAACCTTTAGTAGAGCTGCAAGATAATGATCTTATTTTTCTGTGGAGAGATCCTATTTTCTTTTACTATGTTATGCAAGGTTGCTGAAGTGCTTATTGTATTTTAAGAATGCCAAATGGAGATTGACGATCCTGTTAAAACTCATTTACTACAAGTATTCCCACAACCCGGAATTGAAGTACATTTTCTTGTTACTGTACTGTATTTGCAGCATTTTCATGTGATGGACGATTGTGCGTTGCAGGCATGGGGAAGACGCTGCAACTGCTTGGGTTTTAAGTTCTTCTTTGTCTGAATGTTGTTGCCATTCCTCATCTGCTTCATTGTGCTAAGACGAGAAATTATTTGTTTCCCACTGAAGATGAGGAAAATGATGAGGATTTGGATGATGAAAGGATCAAACTTTCACTTTTTTGTTTCAATCTTGGTTCACATGGTGTTCAATAAACACGAGCATGTTTCACCAACCTTTTTTGCTATACCATACATAAAATGTTTGTAAGCACGTTTCGAGAGATCGGCAAGTACCAGAGAAGTTGAAATTCATAATATTCAGCTATAACCGTGGAAAGATATTGTATTTCTAGAGAATAAGAAGATTGTACAATGAAGATTTATCCCTTATTTGTATTAGCATTATCTGATGGTTTCAGACTTCTTTCTCTCTTACTAAGTTTACATGTACAATGTAGTATGACTGAAGAGACTGCTGGGAGTAGCAAGTTTGGGATCATAGATAGTGTTCTCGAAGAAATAGCCTTAGCATGTAATGTCTTATGTTGCATTGCTGCTGAACTGAAGGAAAAATTACATTATGGATTCGTGATGTATGTCTTGGTTCATTGCTCACATTTATTGTTTTCTGGGCCTCTTATAGATATAGAAGGTATCATTTCTTAATGATAACTAATGCAGATTGTAGATATCCTGGTCCCACTCATTAGCTTTAAATGTCATGAAGATGTTAGAACAGCAGCTGTTTCAGGTACTCCTATGCAATGTTTTGCAGAACTTATTCCAAAATCTTTTGGTTCTCGCTCATGTTCTTCATATATAGAGTTTGTTATACACTATGCAGCAATGCCATTTACGTTGCAGTCATCTGCTTTGAAGAAAGAGCTCATCCTACTCACTGGTTTCAGTAAAACCCCAGTTAAGATTTTATTTGACTTTAATGCCCTGGAAAATGTCCAATAGTTTGATTTGTTCTTGTTTGGAAGTCTGCTCAGCTATATTGATGGCTTTACCAAACTTCATTTTCGAGAGTTGAAGATGGAAGTTCATGAAAGAATAGTGGAGGCACTAAATGAATGTATTCAGGTTTGTTGGTCAATGAACGAAGAACATGAATAAAAATAATAATGTCCTTTTTATTCAATGTAGATGTATCTCTCAATGCTTTAATATCTTTTCATTTCACAGATATCTGGATCTCTTCTGAGTAAAAGCGAGGTTACACAATTCATTGGTGGCATAACAGGAATTCTCTCAGGGTGTTCATATAGGAAAGCTGAAAGAGAAAAGAGATTGAAAATGGGTTTAGATATGAGGCATCTTGAAGTTGCTTCGAGAGGAAAGTGAGCAAGAAGAAGAAGCTTGTGAAAAGTTTGTGCTTTCTTGCCTTTGCATCTCACATTCTTCTGATGTTTGAGGTATATGTTATATTAGACACTTTTCTTTGGTTTCTTTTTCTCCTCAGGTTGCAAATTTTCCAGGGAACATTTATCATAGGACTCAAGGCTTTATTTTTGCCCCTCTTTGACCAGATTCTTCCATGTATAGCACTTATGTTGGTAAGCTAGTCCATCCATGATTAAGCTACACTCCTAATTTCTCGTCCTATAAGTGGATTCTGCTATTGAACTTTTGATCCTAGTTGTTCCATTTGCCAGCCACTTTAGGCCAGCGTTGTTAGGTATTATTCTAGCTAATCACTGTCCGGATCCATAGTTGATAAAACTTGTGCTCGATAACATGCTTCAGCGGTTTCTATCCTTTTATTGTTTCTTATATACTGCCTTTGTGTTTAAAAATAATAGTGATACTAGATAATATATGTTACCAATTTTTTTTATCTCTATTACACACACTCTCTCTCTCTCCCTCTCTTTTCTTCTATTTTCTTTTAAGACCAATTATAATTTGTTCTCTCTTCATGATAGAATTTATTGTTATACTATGTTAGAGCATGTGCCTGGCCTCAACTTTGGACAATTTTACATACCTGATAAAGAACAAGTGAAGACTCTTGCTAATGCTTGATTCTTTATGGCCTTGCTTCTCCAACATCTGGTTTTTCTTAGTTTTTCAGTGTTAATGACAGGTTGTCTCCCTTTGGCTGCACCACTTGCCAATTAGAAATGACTTGGTTGAGGCAAAAAGGGATGATGACCAGCTTTCTTCAATGATTGAAACATAAGCACCTCCTTGAGTCAACCGATTATCAGGCAATCTGTTCACCAACGTGTCCTCATCTGCCTATCATTGGAATTCTTTTCAGGTCAGAGAAGAAAGTAGTTGGTTCCCGCAGAGAAAAGGTCCTCATCTGCATTCCATTTCGTCGTCTTGATATGCCACTGCTTTTGTCCCTTGTACATACGTGAGTCAATCTCTTGGTCAGTTCACCAACAGTGCAGGACTTGGAACCATTCTACTGAGGAACTAGAACTTTACAAAGAGCCATCCCCATTTCTGGCTCATCTTCAACCAATTTTTGTGAGGAATACATGTACATAAATCTAACTACAGGAGAGATTATTGGCTGACAGACCTAAGCTGTACATGTACAATCAAAATTTGAGTTCATCTCCTGTTTTCTTGCTTTTCAGATGTTGGAGATGCTACAACCATTTAGTTTTTTGTTATGTCTAGTTGCTTATATCAGAAAGCTAGTGTTAGCGGGTAGTGATAAAGAGATTGTGAAACATAGACTATCAAGCAAGATATAGCTATTGGTTGAAACAAGAAATATTCCACACAAAGTAATTGCTCCCCTGTAAACTTGTAATGGCACCTGTAACACTAGAAATGAGGGTTTTGATATGGCCAAAAAATATTCAACTACAGCTGACCAGGATTGCATTTCCACCTATCGCACAAATGGTTTGCCAGAAACATATATATTGACCGGACCATCGCATTTCCAGAGAATGTTCTATGTCAACAGAGAAGAATGCGGCAAAACAGGAGATACATAATCCTTTTAAAAATGAGAAATTTATGATAAATTAGACGATAAACATAAATTGCAAATACTAACCTACATGATCACTCAAATTTAATCGCTGACCTTCAAGTCAAAAAAGTATTCTGGAGAACAACAATTTTATCAAAAGGGCAAATATACCATTTCTCGATTTTGTGAAAGATGTAGGTCTGCAATTTTGTTCCCAAAAGACGTCAGATCCGGGGGAAAAGCGAGCATCTCATTTTGCCTGAAACCCCAACATCCTGCCCCTAATGTCCAAGCTGTATGACCCATAGAGAATTCTGCTTCAATTTATATTTTCATCCTCAACTACGTCATCTAGATCAAGATCAGCAAGCACTTCTTCTAAAGGGACGGGTGGAACATCCTCGCCATCGTTCATGAGGGCCATTTCAGATGGTTGGTATTCTTTATTATGGTAAGAGCGGTATATCGAACCTCAGCTCCGGATTCTCCTCTCCTAAGTCCCTCAAGAATTGTTCATATTCAGAATTCATCTTATCCTCGTGATCTTTACTATTGATAGAGCTACCAATTTCCACATTGAGAGACCTAAGCGTCCATGTCCAGGGTTCCAACGCTTTCTCTGGTGTTTCTCTTCACAGCTCTTTTTAATCAAGATCACTTTTGGGAGCATGAGGCCTTTGTATTTGTCTCGCTCAATACCGTTGCTATTGGCCCCATACAAGTCATATCGAAAAGCATAATCCCCAGGTTTCAGAAGATGTCCTAGATGTGTTTTTACATTAAAAGTTGTTGCATTCTTTCCGGAATCTGAAACTCATAGCCACTTGAACTTAAGCAAGAGCATCCTTTGAACCACCAATATGACATTCCAAAGATAACCTCAATGTCTAAAACTACATATTCTACAAGTTGCCTACTGGAGAGGAGAGGATTAACATTTGCCTGCCAATACTGATTTGCGTCTGTGCCTCAGAGTAAAAGGATCCAGAAGCCAAATGCTGTCACTCACTTTGGTGCAGATTGCAAGTGGACCAAGATTGCCCAAGTCACTTGCAACATTTGAAGGGAGAAGGCGGATTTCAAAAAAGAAAGTGTACCTATAATTGCATTTATTTCTTCTGGGATCGTGAGACACTAACTGTTTGTCATCACCACTTTTGGCTGGGACAACTTTACTGCTTAACTCCAGAAACTTCACAGCATGACAGTGATTAGCAAAGAAGAAATCAATTCCTTGGGTCATTTGCTTAACTTTTATGGCACAGCTGCTGCATCATGCTTGAGAATCAGCTGCTCCAAATAGAAAAATGTCCTCCTGTGAGGAACATGTTGCTGTTCTTGTACTGCAGCCACCCACTGATCAGGTTTGGCCTGAACCCTTGAACAATTTTTTACACATTTGGTCATGGGCGACATACTCAACTATATATGCTTGTTCAAGTATGCCTCCATTGAGAACCTCCTTTTGAACTCTAAGCCTAACTTTGATCCTTTTTGAGCGAGGTTTAGTCCAAACAAACTTTGAATGTACCAACTGCACTTTATTTAAATTCTTCAATCTTTTGACACAGAATGTGCAATTCCTTAGATTTCTAGCTGGGGTTTGATCCATGTCCTTGGAGGTAGCGGCAAATAACTATCACAGTCAGGGCACTGAATAATGGCCACATGCTTCTGGAGGCCTTGGGTGATATCAACTTTAGAAGGCAAACACTTTGCACAGATACTGGCAGACTTTGTTGTTCAACTCTAGGAATTATTGATATCAGTACATTATGTTCAATAAGTTGTTATCCCGAAACTCTTGACACAATTCATATATGAACCAACTATTGCAAATATTCAGCTTAATTGATGAACTGGTAATTGGATTAGCCAATGTTAATGTGATCATACAAGCAAATAATGCATTTTTCTGTTACTTCTGTCATTCCTTCTTCCTTATCAGGTCTGCCATAAAAAAGAATATGGAAAAGGCAAAAGGAAAAACCTCTATATAATTTTTTGAGATGAAACAGACTTGCATGGTGTAGGATGAATTGAACTGCTTATTTCTAATGGAAAAGTAATACATGTTTATCTGCGAAAGATATGAGTATCTAAGGAGTTTTTGTGTTCGTGCAGCATACGCTTGAGACATGGAATTCTTGTTAGAGAAGTTGTACCGACATGGTCAAAACATGAAACATGGGTAGCAGCATCCAATTCAAGTCAGTCATGACAATTTTTCTGAATTATGCCTCATCTTGGAGCTCGGTTACATTTTGTCAATTTCAATCTGTAATGCGAGTCATTTCAGGTAGAGGAGAGGCCCGACAGGGTATTTGCTAGCAAAGATTAAGACTGGGATCTTCTAGCCTTGTCATCTTTTTTAAGTTCTCTTTCTGACCTATTATCTGCCCAGTTCTACTTGTTTAATAATGGCTCTTCTAAGATGTGGGAACTTGAGTATAAACATTTTCACCAGAAGACTTAAACAGGAAAGTATTTCTCCAGAAAAGTGGGTTAAAAAAAGGTCCTCTCGGATTTCCTAGAAGAAATAAACAGAAAGAACTAGAAAGTTTAGTCGTAATGATTAACAACTCAGTGGAAAGATTTGTTTCTTTTGGATTATCTTTCCTATAAAAAGCTACTAGTAAGCTACCAATTCTTTTGGTCTTTCCTTGAATATTTGTAAGAAGTGGCATAGAGGGCAAAACAATTTTTCTTTTTCTAATAGCTCAGCTATCCTTAGTTAACATCTAAGCTGCTTTTAAGATTGTACACATAAACATATCCAAATAACCCTAAACCTAAGCCTACAATTTCCTTTATATCACATACTGATTTCTGACAGGGCAAGGGGATGAAATACCCCTGCTTACTATTAGAAAAAAGGCTTTTAGTGACTGTCAAAATCGGTCGTTAAATAGCATTAGCAACTGATTTTTCGTCCATATATAATGATCATTAAACTCTTGGTCACTAAATTAAAATTAGCGAGCCGATTTCAAAATTGGTCACTAATTAAACTTTTTGGTCACTAAATAACACGCACTTGCAATGCTGAAATCATTCGCTAATGCCTTGACCATTCTAGCACTCAAAATGATTGGTCACTAAAATTAGCAGCTGAACTAATCGGTCCCTAATTTCGTTAACTCATTACTTGTCCGTCAACTCAGAAATTATCTTTTGTTTCCGACAAAAAAAAAGAAATTATCTTTTGTATTAGTGTGTTCTTTTGGCTGCTTTTTTGGGCTAGGTGAAGGGTAGCTGTTAGGTAAAAAATACAATAAAACATCTCATAGATTCAGACAATAGTCAGCAAATGTAATAAAGATAACCTTTTCTTCCACGATACAATACATTTTGCAAACTTGAAAAGAAAATATCTCAATTGTTTCAAAGAGTATTCAGTAAATGAGATGAGTAACCTTCTCTTCCATAATACAATACATTTTGCGAACATTAAATCCCAAAACCCGAGAAGGCAGAAGTACCTCCTAGCCCTTTTACATTGTAGTGAATGGAATAATTTCTCACTGTAGTCGCCTTATTTTTTGGGGAATTTTTTTGTTAGTTATCCCTAATGGGTCCAGAAACTTTGGTAATTGCAGCAGATCTGTAGTGAAAAAGCATGCCATAGATACTCTTGCACCAAGCTTGTTTGCCAATACTCTGTGCTGACTACTTTTGAACTTGTCATTTCATATGAGCAAGATTCTACAATTATGAACACATTACACACAATTACTAATCAAGACCCATACATAACAAATCCATTCACAATATAAGGAGTCGTAAGCTAAAGAAACACATAGAAATAACAATCCTCAAAAGCAAGATTGTCTTGAACAAAAAAAACTCTCGAGCCACTTGACCCTTTTTTGTGATGTCCCATTTCCCCCAGTTCCACCATCAAGTTAAAGGACATAAACTTCACCTAACAAGTAGTTAAAAGATTAGACCTCCTTTAGTTGATTAGTAAAGAAGCATTCAACTTTTGGAATACGAGATTGTTTAGGTGTAATTAACAAATCAGTCGTTCACAAATTGTAATATAAGAATGGGATTCACAGATTGGAACTACACATGGTACCAGTCTTTTTCTCTTGACCCTTCTTGAAGAAATGTTTGGGATAACAATGTTCTTGCCTATCTAGAGATATCGCAAAACAGAAACCTAATGCCATCACTTATATTGTAAGATATTACATGAAAAGAGATAAAAAGAAAAAGAGATAAGGGGAAAAGAAGATGACAAATATAGTTCAGAAGCATTGCTTTATATGGAAATTCCACAAAGTATTCTGATTAGCCTAATAATTCTCCTAGGGACTTTCTTGCCATTGTTCATTCTTCTTTAAAGTCACAAAATGATAGTGAGGCAGCAAAGATCCCTCCGTGGCAGCAGGCCCATATCTAAGGAATTATGTCTACTTTCTTTCTCAAACAAGATATAGCAAATACTATTTAACGTCATTAAAAATAGGTACGTGGAATGGATCAAAAAGGTGAGACCATCTGACAACAAATCACTAACAAGCAAGATTTTGTAAGCAAAGGGAGACATAGAAGCTGAAGCTATGCAGCACACCTGTATGAAATAATATTCCAGTATTAACTGAGAAAGAATTCGGTTCAGATGTAGGATACTATCCAGAAGTTTTTTCCAACTCAATCATAGATGCAACAGTAGATTTTGTGCTGATCTATTGGCAAGCCTCTAGCCTGCACATTAATAAGGATGAAAAGGTTAGCGCGACCTCATATTTCAGAAAAAAACTGCATTCACAAACATCTGATTTGTTGAACTACATGCCTGATTTTTGACTGGCAATCTTGTTATAGATAAGTTTGATGAGAATTAAAGTATGCAGAGGAAATTGCTTACTGCCAGCATACTAACCCTTAAGCAGAAAAAGCTCGTAATGTTCTACTTAAATTACACTGTATCTCCTCTGCCATAACATTGACTCCTATTCCTTTTTGCATTTTCTTATTTTGTAGTGGTGTTTTGTGCTTACTTGATAGTATTAGTGTAGTACTTATATAATATTTGTGCATATGCAGTTCTAAGTGTCTATAATTGAGTTTTATGGTTAAATGCTACACTAAATGTTTAATTTTGTGTCTTAGGCGAGCTATAGGATGGACAATGAGCTTGAACGAGGATGAGGGATGAAGAATGAAGATGTAAGGGTCGTGAAATAAAGACCGGGGAAGCAAGAAGAATGAAGATTGAAGGTGAAAAAGAGCTATCAATTGAGCACAAAGGAAGAGCCGGTCGACGGGAGGAAGAGCAGGTCGACTGGCTCGTAGCTAGCCAGCTAAGGAAAGCTGTCGGTTAAGCTCCCCTAGGGTTCCGGTCGAACAGCTTGGTTGACAAAAAGAACCAGTGAACACCTGTTTGTTGCCGATTGAGCGAGAGAAAAGTCATGACAAGATTAGAACTTAATACGGAATAACTAATTAGGGGTTTGACAGTTGGCTATGCTCCTAGGTTGTTTCAGAATATCGAGGGTCATAGGGGATATGCCATAATGCCCAAGTTCATTGATAGTTGTCTTGCAAATTTTCAGCTTATCCGGACGTTGGGAACCATTGCTAGACGGTATCTCCAATTAGTACAGAGATTGTCCTTGTATTACCGGCTTAAGTTTAAACCTACGAAGTCACGCAAAAGGTCAAGAATTTTATTGATGGATTGATCTAATATATTTAATTGAGAATTAAATATTCCATTATTTAACTGTGAATTAAATAAAGGAATTAATAATTAGTGTATTTGAATATTTAATTAGAAATTAAATATTTAATATTAATTATTAAAAGTTCACAGATTCAATTTCATCTATTTTCTGCTAGCACAAAAAATGTGGCATGAATTAAATCTTGAGCTAAATGTGTTAAAAATTAAATAGAGATTTAATTTATAATTGGGTTAAAAGGTTTGGGCCCAATTGGGATAGAGGAAGTGAGTCTGGAACTTATGAAGGCCCAACTCCTTTTGTTCTATAAAAGGAGAAGTATTGTACGTATTTTTATTAAGGGTTTCAATTTTTTTTACAGAGAAAAAAAATATTCCTCCTCCCTTAAAAAGCCCTAGCCTCCATCATTATTTCTTGGCTGCGTACGAAGAGGAGAAAGATCAAGCTTCCGCAAGGCTACTTGTCAAGAATACATATTCGTGTCACGAATATCGTGGTACTAATCATGTTCTTTGTGAAAATTTTAATTTACAAGAGCCTGATCCTGGAAGAATTTGTGAAAAAGTTTTGCAAAATTCTTTCAAGTGGTATCAGAGCCAAAGCTCTTTTTTGTGATTTCATATTTTATCACAGATCTATACACGTTTTGTGACTTTAATCTACTTTTGAATACTTCTTTTAATTGTGAATTAACTCCTGCTTGAGTTAGAAGCAAATTGATTTTGTTGCTCGGGTTATAGCATAGTGATGCATTATTGGGTCCGTACGTTTTTCCTTGTAAAGGGATTAATCTATATATATATTATACTATTTTTGAACACCATGATCATGGTATTTTGTTTAATATATTATAATAAAAGAGTCTTGGGGTCTAATACGTCTTTGGGTCACATTATGACTTTATCGTGCATGTATTAAGGATCTCAAGATTTCATATTAGATACTAGCTGGTGTGTGTGTGTGTATATATGTATATGGGTTTTGAAGACCATGGCTGAGCTATATTGGATAAAAGAAAAGGTTGTTTTTTCCCCCCTTTCTTATGCCAAGTGTTGGCTAACTCCGTGATGAATGTTGGTGTTGACCTCGGCACTCGTTTATGATATTTTTTTCCTCTGTTGAAGACGATCGTCGTCTTCTTCAAAATAATAACGACCAACATTGACCTATTTTTCCTTCTTGCTGCTAATGGCATAGTATTAAAAAAAAAAAGCACATTATTTTGCTGTTGCCGAGTTTTGAATCTACATGTACAACCTGGTTTTCGTTGCTTTTACCAGCCCAATCACTAGTAAGCCCTAGTCCATTAATGGAAATCACGCCTTTGATATTCTATTATGCGCTCATTTAAAAAAAATTTTTGAATCTACATGTACAACCTGGTTTTCGTTGCTTTTACCAGCCCAATCACTAGTAAGCCCTAGTCCATTAATGGAAATCACGCCTTTGATATTCTATTATGCGCTCATTTTAAAAAAAAAAGCATTTTTGCTGCTGCTGAGTTTCGAACCTGCATGTACAGCTTGGAACTTGTTCAATCTTACCAGCCCGACTACTAATAAATCCTCGTTCATAAATGTGATTCATGAACCTTTATATGTTACCCGCTTAATTAATTAAATAAAAAAAAGCTCATTTTATGATACTGCCTAGTTTTGAACCTAGGACATATTGAATAACATCTCAATGTCTTTATTCTTTAATTTAAATACTAATGCTACTAACATAAATAATAGTGCATACTTTAATTAAAGTAAATGTGAATTAAATTATATATTTATTAAATGGTTTATTAAATACCTACAAATTATTTTATGTGATAAAATTAATTTTTTCTTTTCAATAAATATTTGATATTTATTTTAAAATCCATTATTTGTCAAAAATATGTTTTTGACACCCAATTAGTTTTTAAAATTGTTTTTTAATTAATTGGGTAGGCCTAAAATTTTTGAATTTTTTTTCACCATAATAGTCTCAAAATTAGTTTATTTAATTGGGGTAGTCTCTAATTTGTCAAAATTGGAATTTTAACCCCAAATAATCAGTTTTAATTATTTGGCAAGGTCAATTTAATTTGACTAAATTGATCTAATTATTGTGCAATAAAATCATGAAAATGTTTATGCCCTTTTATTTTGATGTATGGCATATTATGAGGAGGGTATGGACTTGCATATCATGTTTATTATTACATTTTATTTATTAGTTATTGTAATTAATTTATAGATTTTTAAATTGGGCCTGCGAGCCCAACCTTCTCATCAATCTAGTTGTAAAACCCCTCTCCCAAGTGATGCATCCCCTCATTTAGAAGGAGTTCTTCTTTATATGATGTAATTAGTAGATTTTAGCACTATCGAGACGAGGAACTGAAGACCAAGAAGCTGAAGGCCTGGGCCTGTCCAGGTTTTCCAAAATTAAAATGTAATAATTTAGTTTTGCATGATAGAGTGGCCTATGATGGCTCTAGAGGGCCACACTAGGAAGGCCTATAACCACCTGCATGTGCTTATATATGTTGTTTTGTATGCCAATCGATTAATTAAACTGGATAATTAAAGGTTTGGCTATTAAACAAGCACGCCCTTTTAATCAAACAAATCCCCTAAAATTTATTAGGTCCTTAAAGTTACTTAGACATAGGGATGTCCAAATCATTGCCTCCCATTAAAGTAAATGATAATGGGCCCATTACTCTAGTAAACGTTAGAGGCCCTTAGGCTTGACTTTTATTGGAATATTGGAATTATTATTTACTAAATGAGACCCTTGGAATCCCTTCGGACTAACGAGCAAGTGGGCCGACCTCAGTCGGGTCTACTCATTCGGGTCGAAGGAAAACCTTAGGAGTTCATGTTAATGGTTTGACCTAATCAAGCTTTTCAATGGAAGACCTAAGTCCTGTTGAAGAGATGCTTGGGGTGGAACAAAATAATGGGAGTTACTTTGGGAAGTAATTGGTTATGAACCTACCAAGCGGTGTCCATAGGTTGGCCGGCCTCAACCGGTCCTATGTACATTGTTTTGGATCTCAGTACCTACTAAAGGGGTTTATTTTTTTGGAAATCCTTTTAGGCTATAGGTAAGGGCTAATAGTCTGAACAAAATAGTGGGAGGATCCATTAGATATTGGCCTATATCTTTTGGAAAAATTAATAACTCATGTTTACAATAAATTATTTATTCTTTTTATGTCGATTATTTGCAGTTTTAATGGCTAACACATTGTCCTTAAGATCACTATTGGATTGAGAAGCTCACTGGGCCCAACTTCGATAGTTGGTATCGAAGGTTGCGCATTGTGCTTGAACATGAATGTATCTTGTATGTTCTTACTAATCTAGCACCTGTGGAGCCTGCTGCTAATGCACTTGCAGCGGATTGTAGACACTATAAAAAATGGCTTGATGATAGAGTCACAGTTCGCTGCATTATGAGGGTGACGATGAATGATGAGTTTTGTCGCAAGTTTGAGGATTCACAGCCTGATGCTATCATTTAAGTGTTGAATGAGTCATTTGGCACATCAGATGATGCTGAAAGACATAGAACCTCATGTGCTATTTTTGGCACTAAGATGAAAGAAGGCACATCAGTTACTGATCATGTATTGTGTGACAGAAAACATCGAGAAGTTGGCTAAGCTAGGCTTTCCACTTCATGAATAGCTTGGCAAGGATGCCATTCTTAACTCGTTGCCTTTATCTTTTCTCCCCTTCTTGAATCAGTTCAAGATGAATAAGCCTATTGCTAACTACCACGGGCAACTAGGACTGTTAAAAACCTTTGAGAAAGATAACCTGCTCCTATGAAAGCCTGTTAATGTAATGAGAGGTGCCTCATCCTCAAGACGCAAAGGTTTTAAGAAAGGCAAAAAAAAGAACAAAAATGCGTGCAAAGCTCGAGGTGGGATTAAGAAACCCACACAGTAGTAAAACCAAGCCCACAAGCAAACGATTGATAAGAGCCAAGTAGAGTGTTTCTTCTGCAAGTAGCTTGGACACTAGAAGAGGAATTGTCCTTAGTATCTGGCGTTCTTAGATCCGAACAAGCCTAGAAGAAAGCAATAGGTTCCTCAGCAAGGTATGTATATGATTACTCCTTGCAACTTCAGTGTCATAGACCTTATTACCTATGTATTAGATACAGGCAGTCCTTATCATATTTGCAACTCATTGCAGGGGCTACAGGTCAGTAGGAGGTTCAAAAACGGAGAGCGATACCTGAGCGTTGGCAATGGGAATCCTGTTCCAGTACTAGCGTTAGGGTGTTTATCTCTAGCTATCAATCTATCAATTATATGAACTTAAGTCTTTCTGATGTTTTCTTTTGTTTCAATTTTGTTTTGAACATTATATCAATCGGGTTGTTAGCCTAAGATGGATATTCCTTTAGAATTTTCAATAATGAAATTGACATTATTTTGAATAATGTTTGTGTTTTTATTGGAAAATTGGAACATTGGATTTATATTTTGACACAACCTATGCACATCTTGCATGTTAGCAATAAATGTCCCAAAATAGGAACTACTTTAGATATATATCTTTGGCATTGTAGACTTGGTCATATTAATAAAGATAGGATTAACAAGTTGGTTAAGGAAGGGTTTCTTGACATTAGTGATCCTGAATCATAACAGACTTGTGAGTCTTGTCTACTTGGAAAAATGACCAAATCCCCTTTTACTGGAAAAGGTGATAGAGCTATAGAACTCTTGGGCATTATACATACCGATGTCTATGGGCCCATGAACACTAGTGCTAGAGGTGGGTATTCCTACTTCATTACATTCACTAATGACCTATCTAGATATGGATATGTCTATTTCATGAGGCATAAATTAGAGTCTTTTGAAAGGTTCAAGATATACAAGAGTGAGGTAGAAAAACAAACGGGAATGAGTATTAAGATCATACGATCTGATCGTGGAGGAGAATATCTTTCTAATGAGTTTTTAAATTACCTAGAAGAGAATGAGATTCTCTCGCAATGGACTCCTCCAGGTACGCCACAACATAATGGTGTATGTGAAAGGTGAAACTGAACACTATTAGACATGGTTCGATCCATGATAGGATACACGGATCTGCCCATATCCTTTTGGGGATATGTTCTTGAGACAGCTGCCCATGTGCTGAATAAAGTACCTAGCAAGTCAGTAGAAAAGACACCATATGAGATGTGGCATGGTCGTAGACTAGTACTCTCTTACCTTAAGGTTTGGAGGTGTTTAGCATACGTCAAGCGTCTTCAAACTGATAAGCTAGAACCAAAATCTGACAAATGTAGATTTGGAGGATACCCTAGAGAGTCTAGAGGATACTACTTCTATCATGATGAATAACTAAAGATGTTTGTTGCTGTTAGAGCAGTCTTTCTAGAGAAAGAGTTTTTCAAACAAGAGAGAACTACCTTTACTATTAACCTTGGTGAAGTACATACATCTTTAGTAAATGGGTTTTCAAACGAAAACGAGGAGCAGATGGGAAGGTGGAGACCTACAAAGCCCATTTGGTTGCTAAGGGATATTGGCAATGTCATGGTATTGACTATGATGAAACTTTTTCCCCTGTAGTGATGCTCAAGTCAGTTCGCATTATGCTTGCTATAGCTGTGCATTTAGACTATGAGATCTAGCAAATAGATGTTAAAACAACTTTCCTTAATGGTGAGCTAGAAGAGGAAGTGTATATGATACAACCTGAAGCGTTCACATCTATAGATGAGTCTAAAGTATGTGAGCTTTAGAAGTCCATCTATGGACATAAGCAAGCTTCTTGGAGTTAGAACATATGTTTTGACAAAGTTGTCAAAATTTATGGTTTCATTAAGAACGAAGAAGAGCCTTGGATTTATAAATGGACTAATGGACATTTGGTCACATTCTTAGTCTTGTATGTGGATGACATTCTTCTCATAGGAAATGATCCCTGCATTATAGAATGTGAAGTTATGGCTTTCGTCCCAATTCTCCATAAAGGATCTAGGAGAAGCTTCCTATATCCTTGGGATCAAAATCTATAGAGATAGATCTAACAGCTTGTTGGGATTGTCCCAATCCATGTATATTGACATCGTGCTGAAAAGGTTCAACATGGAAAATTCCAAAAGGGGTTATCTTCCAACAGGCCATGGAATTTCTCTCTCTAAGAAAGATTGTCCCTCAACTCCTTAGGAAAGAGAGTGCATGAGTAAAGTCTCTTATGCTTCAGCAATAGGATCTATCATGTACGCTATGACATATACAAGGCCTGACATGGCTTACGCCTTAGGAGTGGTCAGTAGATATCAATCTGATCTCGGTGAGAGACATTGGCAAGTGGCAAAAACCATCCTTAAGTATTTAAGAAATACTAAAGACTTATGGCTCGTCTATGGCAGTTCTGACATGAAACTGGTAGGTTACACTGATTCTAGTTTCCAGTCAGATAGGGATAACAGTAAAATTGTGTTCGGGTTCATGTTTACCTTAAATGGTAGAGCCATTTGCTGGAAGAGTTCCAAGCAACATACCGTGGTTGATTCTGTCTGTGAGGCAGAATACATAACAGCCCTTCATGCGGCAAAGGAAGTAGTTTGGCTCAAGAAATTCATCACTGAACTTGGGGTTGTTCCTAACTTAGCTGGTCCAGTCACAATCTTCAGCGATAGTATTGGTGCCATTGCTCAAGCGAAGGAACCTTGATCCCACCAGAAAGCCAAACATGTGCTGAGACATTACCACCTGATCCGAGAAATCATAGCTAGAGGTGACATCATACTGCAGAAGATCAATAGTAAAGCGAATTTCGCTGAGCCATTTACTAAGGCCCTCAGGGTCAAGGAGTTCGATTCACATCGAGGGAATATTGGTATAGGATATAGATCTGACTGGTTTTAATCTAAGTGAGAGATTGTTAGGAATAGTGTCCTAAAGTCAGTCATCTATTGTATTTCTAGAATTGTTTACATACGAGTTAGGTTAATAATATTTGGCCATTACATCATATCGCACCATCTTCTCTTATTTTGATCATGATGTTATTCCTTAGAACAATTGTGTGGGATCATGTGAATGAGGCATGGTCTGATTGTTTTTAAAATCTGTTTATAACCGAATGATGGAATTGGTACTAGGACGTCAATTCCTTCGAGTAGAGGTTATTGTTTGTCACATGGATTGGTCTTCCTCATGACCAATGGGTGTTGAGACACCGGTGTGACACATAGGTAGGGTATGGAGACCCGCTTACTGAACATGACTCGCTTACAAGTATCCTATGGCACTTACACTGTTGTCAAATGATTGCTTGTGATGCAGGTGGTTGTAGTATTCCCTTCAACCTGAGACTGCCATATATACTTGCGAATTACTCATCATACTTTGGTGTTGGACTACCCGAATTTCCAATTTGGTGATGAAGGGTTACTAGGTGCGAGCAAGTGTCGTGAAGCCAATGTGCAGGGCAAGATGAGATTGACCTACTCCGGGTATTGGGAGAATGATGTTGCACCTAGTCCTAACTTGTTAAGTCTTTGGCCAAAGCTTTTTTCTTGATATGTCATAGAGACATGTCGTGATAAGTCATGACAAGATTAGGACTTAACACGGAATAACTGATTAGGGGTTTGACAGTTGACCATGCTCCTAGGGTTGTTTCAGAATATCGAGGGTCCTAGGGGATATGCCATAGTGCCCAGGTTCATTGATAGTTGTCTTGCAACTTTTCAGCTTATGTGGACGTTAATGACCATTGCTAGACGGTATCTTTGATTAGTATAGAGATTGTCCTTGTAATACCGGTTTAAGTTTAAACCTACTGAGTCACACAAAAGGTCAAAAATTTTATTGATAGATTGATCTAATATATTTAATTGAGAATTAAATATTCCATTATTTAATTGTGAATTAAATAAAGGAATTAATAATTAGTGTATTTGAATATTTAATTAGAAATTAAATATTTAATATTAATTATTAAAATTTCAAGGATTTAATTTCATCTATTTTCTGCTAGCACAGAAAATGTGGCATGAATTAAATCTTGGGCTAAATGGGTTAAAAATTAAAAAGAGATTTCATTTATAATTGGGGTAAAAGATTTGGGCCCCATTAGGTTAGAGGAAATGAGCCTGGGACTTATGAAAGCCCAACTCCCTTTGTTCTATAAAAGGAGAGGTATTGTACATATTTTTATTAAGGGTTTTTAGTTTTTCCTACAGAGAAAAAATATTCCTTCTTCCTTAAAAAACCCTGGCCTCCATCATTATTTCTTGGCTACGTACGAAGAGGGGGAAGATCAAGCTTCTGCAAGGCTACTTGCCAATAACACATATTCTTGTCATGAATATCCAGGTACTAATCATGTTCTTTGTGAAAATTTTAATTTACAAGAGCCTGATCCTGTAAGAATTTGTGAAAAATTTTTGCAAAATTCCTTCAATAAGATCAAACTTTTCATCACTACAGATTTGTAGGACAGGCACAAATTGTGTAGGAAGTGCTAGTGTAGGTGGTTCAAGAAGTGCTTGACGCTGCAGAGCACTAGAAAGTCTAGCTTGATTTGACATTATAAAATCCTGCAGAATTAGTAGGACGAGGTCTTTTCTAGAGTAGGGCCTTGTGCTGGGATGACTCAAACTAGCCCTATTGTCATAAGAACTTTGGGTTGTCTATCTAACCCAGATTGTATGTGTTCGAGTAAGGATTGCAGTGTCATGGGTCATGGAAAAATCTAAAGCTCTAGGTCCCTTATTCTTCTCCAATCCTAACCTAGCAAGCTCGATTTTTACCACTGACCATCCTATTGCTTTCTTTTAATGATCAAAGGCTATCTACACCCTATGCCTATGGGTTAATAAAGCATCCAAAGAATAAAGATTGGGAGGAGTATGCACAAACCCTACGTGAATGTGCTTCGAGTGGGATGGCATAAAAATGTCCTCACTAGAGGGAGACCCAATGGAAGGAAGAAGGGAAAAGTCATCGAATAAAATAGGATTGGATGAGATGGAATCAATAGGATAACATGAACGAATAGACCCAAAAATGGAAGAATCAGGAGTAAGGTCATGGGCCCACTCTCACTAAGGGACAGCTCATGTTCGTCCAAGAAACAGTTCACCTCATCAAGTAATTCCCTAGTAGAGAGTTTAGAAGAAGGCTTCAATAAGGGTTCATCAACGTTGACCAAATACCCATATATCATGATCTCTAGTTCCTTAATCTCTTCCTTAAGAATCTTCTTATATTGGTCATTTGCCCTAACACTGGCATCTACAGCTCCAATAAACTCATCAGGTCTAGAATTAAAGATAAGCATGATGCTCTCCTTAATAGATGTCTCCAAATCCACTCTAGCTAATATCTCGTCAAATGCTTCAACAAATTCGTTGCTAGAGAATATCTTCTCACAACCACATTCATCAATACAAGATTCTACCACATGCACCTTAAAACCTCTATTTTTATCTCCACTTTCATGATCAATCCTATGTGTACAATCAAACTGGTCCATGCCTTTCACATCAAAATTAAAAGAATTAACCTTAAAGGACTTGTTGAACTTATGAACATCACCTCTAAAAGTAGATGCTGTGCAATCCCTACTCAAAGGTCTCTCGGTCAAGGTTAGCTAAGGTATCCTTAAAGTTTCTCAATTCATCATTCTCAATCATGGTCTCCTTATCATGGCCCTTGACACATAGGTCTATTAGCTTAATCATAAAGCAATCTTCATCATCATTATCTCCAGCTATACTAGCTTTATTTACCACCTTTTCCATTTTCATGGTAGACCTCAAACTCTCTAACTTAATCTCCAACAACCCCAATTTGTAATGAATGATTATGTCAACTGTGGTAAGGAAGGGGTGACCTAAAAGGACAGGTGTAGTGTACCTAGAGCCGTGACCAATATTCATGTCTAAAACTATGAAGTCGACGAGGTACACAAACTTCTTACCTAAATCGCAACATCATCCACTATACCTCTAGGTCTACGCTCAGATCTGTCACCTAGCTGGAGTGTAACACGCATGGGAGACAACTCACCTACACCTAGCTACTGATAGACGGACTAAGGAATGAGGTTCACACTAAACCCTAAATCTAATAGAGCATGGTCAATCTAGGTCTCTCTAATACGACAAGGAAGGGTGAATACTCCTGGATCACTAAGCTTAGGTGGATAGGGTGATATGAAAATTCTACTCACCTTCTTCATAAGTTTCACCTTCTTAGGCATGCGTGATGTGCTATGCTTCCTCGTGCTAAGGTCCCTAAAAAACTTAAGAGTAGCATGGAATAGAAAGGACGACATTAATCAAACGAAGATTAAACTTAAAGATCTTTTAAATGCTCTAAGACCTTGAAAAACCTAGTATCTTCACTAGGTGATGGCCTCTCTAAGGCAAATGGGAATGAAACTCTAGGTGTAATACCTCTAAACTCATGGAAATCATTAATCGATTGTTTTCCCTCCCTATTTTGGTGGGAAGTACTAACTCTTACCTTAGCCTTTAGTAGGCTCAACTCTCTCAACAGGACTCTTTCTATGATCTCTTTCAACATGGCTATGGTTAGGCTCTCTAGATTCAGACCACTAGTGCAGGCTCAGCATATTTGACTCCTATCTTATTGTCCAATATCCTACTGCTCCTAAAAGTGGTGACAGCTTTAGCTTGGGCTAGATGACGATAAGTAGGGTCACAGGATGAATAGCTGGACTCCAAGGTTAACCTCTAGCTGGGAAGGCAATTTCCCAGGATCTTTAGTATGCATCTAACTGGTAAGCTGCCCTAATTGTGCCTTCATCCTAGCCATTTGTTGTTGATTTTGTTGAACAATCTGCATCAAAAGTTCCACTCTCTCATGATGATGAGACTGTGACATAAGTGCTGACTGTACGGGAAAGGCTGGGCCGAGTGATGCAGGAAGTGCCTAAGGATAAGAAACATTAAGGAGTCTAGCTTGGTTCACATTATAAAACCCTAGAGGATTAGCAGGACGAGGTCTTTGCCAGAATAGGGCCCAAAGCTGGGGATGGGAAGATCAAATTGACCCTGGCTCTAAGAAAACTTAGGGTTATCTCTCTTACCTAGATTATATGTGTTCGCGTAAGGGTTGTACTCCCGTGAGTACCCCTGCGTGGCATAAACCTGCTTTTGAATGAACTCAGGAAACTGCAGTGCTAGGGGCAAGCTATGATCTCGTGAGTGGACTCGGAACATAATGCACATATTTCAACTACTGATGGGGTTGATGATGAATCTATGGGACTAGTCCTATGACCCTGAGAGGAAAGACACAAAGAAATGAATTGATCTAACTTATTTGTGAGGGCTTCTACCTTAGTTGGCAAATCTAAAGAAATTCCAAGCTCATGAACACTTCTTTTATTCACTTCTCGACTAGACCTATCCATAGCTAAATTTTGGAAAGAATTCTTGGCCAACAAATCCACTTTCTCCTATGCCTGATTAGCCTTCAAATTATAGAATCCACCATCGGAGGCGATATTGACCATTATCCTATTTTGTTCATTCAAACCACAGAAGAAATATTGGATTAGGTCATAATCACCATACCCATGGTATGGGCATTGCCTAAGAAGTTCATTGAACCTCTCCCAAGCCCCATAGAAGGTCTCTAAGTCCTATTGGGAAAAGGTCAGAATGAAAGCCTTAGGGTTGGCAGTTTTAGCTACGGGAAAGAACTTTTGGTAAAACCTAGATTGAAACATACCCAAGTTGTAATGTTGTAGAAAATTGTGCAGAATTTTCCTAGATTTTTATCCGCAGAATCAAGCTCTAGAATAAAAATTTTAATAAAAGTTTCAAAATTGCCTTGTAAATATGTATTGAAGGACTTTTCCTTGCGGAAGCATCAAGCTTCTCCTTTTCGTATGTGAACAAGACTAGTGGGAGAAGGCTATTTTGAGTTTAGGACTTTGGGAGAGAGTTCTGACAATTGTGTTTTTGGGATCAAGCTTTCCCAAAAACCATTGTATAAAAATAATGAGAAACCTTCCCTATATAAGGAGATCTGGGCTTTCCATAAAACCCATTCCCATAATCCATAAGCCCAACTCTTTAACCTTAGAATTACGGATTTCTCAAATCCAAATTAAAGCTCAATTAAATCCATATTTAGTTTATAAAAAATAGCCCATGAATCAATTTTGATCCACATGTCCAGTCTTAGCTAGACATAGTCAAAATTAATCTCATGAATTGCAATAAGTAATTAAACATTATAGTGTTTAATTCTCAATTAAATTCTACAATTTTAATTACATATAATATTATTTAATCCATAATTAAATAATAACACATTTAATTCATAATTAAACGTGACTAATATTATTATAGTAGGGTTAATCCTCCAACTAATTCTTGACCATATGCATGACTCCGTATGTTCAAACTTAAACCAGTAATACAAGGACTATCCTTGTACTAATCGATGATACCATCTAGCAACGGGTCCCGATGTGCAGACAAGCCGAATAGTTGCAAGGCAATATTCAATGAACCTGGGCACTATGGTAGATTCCCTATGACCCTCGATATTCCAAAATAACCATAGAGGCACGGTAAATTGTCAAACTTTTAATTAGCTATTCTATGTCAAGTACTAATCTTGTCATGACTCATCATGATGTAACTGCATGACACATAATGCAGAAAGCTTTGGCCAAAGTCTTGATGAATTAGCACTAAGCAGAATATCATTTTCCTAATACCCAAAGCAATCAATTCCATCTTGACCTATGCATTGACTTCATAACACTTACCCATACCTAGCAGCTTTTCATCATTAGGTTAGAAATCTGGACAGTTTGGTGCAAAGCATAGGAAGTAATCTGCAAGTCTCTATGGTGGTCTCAAGTCTAAGGGAATATGACATCTATGTACACCATAAGCTATCCTTTGACAGTAGGGTACATACCATAGGATGCTCATAATAGGGTCATATTCAGTGAGCATGTCTCCACACCTCACTATGGGTTACACTGGTGTCTCTATACCCCTTGATCATGAGGATAACAAACTCATGTGATGCACTATAACCTTTGCTCAATAGAATCAATGTCCTTTTATCAATTCTATCATTTGGTTATGAAAAAGGTTCAAGAACAATCGGACTATTCCGGATTCACATATCCTTATTAGGTCTTCCTAAGGACTATGTCATAATCTAACAACTGAGTGGAAGATGTGCGATATGATGTAAGGCCGAAAATAAGATCATTCATGTACAAATCATCATAAAATCTACAATAGATGACTAACTTTAGGACACCATTCCTAACAATCTCCCACTTGGACTAAAGCCAGTCAAGTCTATATCTTATATCCATTTTCTCACGATCCCGAGGGCTTTAGCTAAAGGGTTGGCAAAACATTCTTTGCTATATGTTATTTACAAATAATCATTACCTTTAGCTTAAATAAGGTGGTAACATTAAATCGTGTACTTAGAACTCTTCTACCAAACATATTCTCAAATATTGTGACTATCATCTTTGTTTGACGAGAATCTTAAATTAGTCCAACTAACTAATTTCAAGTCAAACTTCTCCATAAGTGAGCCATTGGTACTCTTGCATACTCAATGTGCTAAAGAATTATCTCCACCAACTACCAACGCCCTTTGTTGGGATCATGATGATTCCAATTAATAATACAATGAGAGTAAGCCTCATGAGGCCTCGTACATGACACAATGTATTTAGTATATCTTATTGTCTAAGCAATTAGGATTCAACTCATACATACCTTTCAAAGAAATTTGTCAACAAATTTCTTTAACAATGAATTCCCGAACACCTTTTCCAGAATTCAATGTGTTGAACTATTTCAACATGAATTCAATGTATGTGTACTAGGACAATCCATTAACCTCCCTCATCTATCTATATAGATTATGATCCCAAGCATATATGATATGTTTCTAAAAACATTTATGGAGAACAAAGATAATAACTTTAACTTTACACTTTATAGCATCAAGATGTCATCCACGCTGCCATACTATAAAGAATCATACAATCATCAAGCTACTAACAAATACAAGACACATCTTTTTTCTTAACAAAGGCTTACGTCTTGACACTTTATCAAAACATACTAACCTAAGAACTTGCACAAGATCACTCATGAGCCAAATACACATTTGATCTATAATCTTGGTAGTAGATGTGAACCATTCAGCTGTGTCATACACATCCTCTTTTAGCTCACCTTGAAGGCCAACTAGGCACCTACTAATTAGATTCCTGATAAAAAGATGTATCTCATACATGAATGATACAAATGAATTCAAGCATCATCATTAGTAGAAATCTCTTGTCATTGTCCAACTACAACATTCATAATGCTTTCTAACAACAAGTTGTGCATTGTAGGCTTCAACCTTTTAAAACCCCTTCATGAACCATTTTTCACACTATGGGTCTTACCCAATATGTTGTCAACTAATGTCCATACATTATTAACATTTATGGTTTCCCGAAAGGATTTCGTTGGAGTAAACAAGTTGTTAGAGTTATGCCTCTATCCAGCATCTTTACAAGTGATTGAATTCACATCGTTCTCTAATATTTCAATGGAATTTCTACCTTGAATAAGGATTTAACACTTTTCCATTAGACGTTGTACATTACCAAATCACCTTAGTGATGCTTCTCTAATAGGCCCAAGATTTGGTTCCTAACCTTATCTTGTTTTGTATGTTCAACTGTTAGTGTTATATCCTTCTATTTGGAACTTTGTTAAGCTCATTATCAAGGATATCTTGTTTAAGAAATTTTTTCTTGGAAAGATTCCTTTGACGTTAATGACTACTAATTATTCACCACCACTGTAGAAGTTGAATTTACTAGACTTTCTAGGAAATCTTTCAAACACTTAACAAACTTCAATTCTAGCTTGTCAATGAAAAGATGCTTGACATGTGCTATTCCTTCAACCCTTTAGCAAAAGTGTATAGCTTGCCATCATGCCATATATTATATGGTATCTTATCTATTGACTTGCTAGATATCATAGCTCAACATTTAAGCATTTATCTCAAATATATATCCAAATGATATGGTCAAAACCATAAGTTATGTAATGGATCAAACAATGTCCAACAAGGTTTGATTTCCCCTTCCAACATAGCATTCAACTATGGCATAGTAGTAGGAGTCTATTACATGAGAATCTTATTCTCTTTTAGGCAAATGAGAGACTTACTTGAAGAATATTTGTTTCTATGACTAGATCATAGAATCACACCATTCTAGCCAACATACATTATGTTAGAAGGATGAGCTTATTTCAGTTTATAATGCATGATAATAAACTTATTCATAATAACATTAACATTATGTTTATTTCTATTATTCAATAATTCTGCTGTAACAAGTTATAAGGACTATTTGTATCTTATACAAAGCCAAGAGGGTTAACTAAATTTGCAAGGTGTTATCATATACGCACCTCATGTAGCAACCACTGGCTGCTTTTAATCTCTCAAGATATTATAACACTAGACTTTAAAGACTCTTCTTCTTCTAGTGGTTCGATATTCAAAGACATATTGCATATGAACCAATTGCTATTGCTGGCGAGGTTCTAAATCTCACTTAGTGATTTGGTGAATGATTCACCTCCCACTGAAACAATGTCCTCTCTAGAAATTGGTTTTCTTAGCAATTTGAAAGGTCTATTATAGTCAACAATTGACTTACACGTCTTGAACCAATTCAAGAAGGAAGGCGATATTGAGGTGCGAGAATCGAGAATAATACACCTGATAATCTTCTTAAAATAAGTAGTCAAGTGACATTTGATTCTCAATCTATTATGTCTTGTACAATGCATAGACATTCCATCCCTCAACTAAGTGTCGAAGATAGTATATTAGATCTTTATGTCTTCCTATACCACCAAATGTGTAGAAAGACTTGTCCAACCTTTTGAATGTAGATTTATAAGCTAACATGCCCACTATCTGCTATGAAGACAATCTTTCATTGTAGACCTTATACCTCAGCAATTAATTTATTACCATCCTGGCACCTTGTAACTAATT
Organism: Cordia subcordata; assembly: GCA_028554755.1. Taxonomy (NCBI): domain Eukaryota; kingdom Viridiplantae; phylum Streptophyta; class Magnoliopsida; order Boraginales; family Cordiaceae; genus Cordia; species Cordia subcordata. Next base: position 10,441,033 of record JAPTOF010000021.1, on the reverse strand, counting down.
AGTCTCACTTATACCAAGTTTGTTTAGAACATATAGAGCACATTTATGATTGTGATTAATTATATCTCTATCAAATAGTGATATATATAACATATTGAGATTTAAGAAAGCAAATAATAAATAAAAAGAATGTCAACAAGCATTATATATGAATCATCATTCCTAGAGACATGGTCCAATTTTTAAAGGATTCTCCCACTATTTTATTCAGATTGATAACCTCTACCTTCAATCCAAGGAGGTTTTCGAATCTAAACCCCTTTAGTGGATACTGAGATCCAAAATAGTTAAACATAAGCCCGACTAAGGTCGACCAACCTATAAATACTACTTGGTAGGTTTATAACTAATTACTTCTCCAAACAACTCTCAGCAGTCAATTCTACCCCAAGCATCTCTTCAGTAGGACTGAGGTCCTCCACTGAAAAGCTAGGTTAGGTCAAACCATTAACGTGAACTCCCAAGGTCTGCCTTTAAGCCTAATGAACAAGCCCGGTTAAGGTCGGCCCACTTGCTTATAAGTCTAAAAGGATTCCAAGGGCTTCATATAGTGAACAATAGTCCCAATATTCCAATAAAAGCTAAGCCTGAGGGCCTCTAACCTTCATTAGAACATTGGGCCCATTATTATTTACTTTAATGGGAGGCAATGAATTGAGCATCTCTATGTCCAAATCACTTAACAAACCTAATAATTTATAGGATTTTGTAGTGATGATAAGTGCATTTGGTTTAATAGCCAAATTCATTAATTAATCTAGTTAATTAATCACAGTTGGCATTGAAATAATATATATCAATATATAAGCACATGTAGATAATTATGGGCTTTTCCTAGTGTGGCCTATTAGAGCTGCCATGGGCCACTCTATCTTACAAGTAAGGTTATTACCTGTCAATATTGAGAATCTTGGATTAGGTTAGGCCTTCTAACTCTTGGTCTTGATCTTCTTATCTTGATTGCACTTTAACTCCTTCTCAAAGAGGGGATACAACACTTGGGAGAGGGGTTTACAACCAGAATAGGAAAGAAGGTTAGGCTCGCAGGTCCAATTTAATCCGAAAAAACAATTACAATAATTTATATGTAAACGGGTAATAACATGCATGAGATGTAAGCCCATAACCTCACCAAAATATGTCATGCATCATAATAAAGAAAAGGCATAAATAATTTTATGATTATAGGAAATCTTGGAGACTTTCCCCTAATTTCCTCGAGCAGAATCAAGCTCTGGAATAAAAATTTTAAAGTGATTCAGAATTGCCTCGTAATTCTTGTGCTGAAAATTTTTTCCTTGCCGAAGCATTGAGCTCCTCCTCTTCGTAAGCGATCAAGAATAGTGGGAGAAAGCTACTTTTGAATTTAGGGTTTGGAAGAGAATTTTCTGACATCAGGTTGTCACAAAAACATACGTCCAAGAAATAATGAGAACTCTCCTTATATAGGGAGATATGGGCTTTCCATAAAGCCCATCCCCGCAACCCCTTAAACCCAACTCTTTGGGCCTAGAATAATGGACTTCCTAAATCCATGATAAAGCCCAAACTAAACCCATATTTAATTTATAAACAATAGCCCATGAATTAATTTTGATCCACACATCCAGTGCTAACTAGACATAGTCAAAATCAATTCCGTGGCCCGTAATGAGTAATTAAATATTATTATAATATTTAAATATTAATTACTTATAGTATTATTTAATTCATAATTAAATAATAACACGTTTAATTCATAATTAAACATGACCAACATTATTATAGTAGGGTCAATCCTTCAACTAATTTCCTACCATATGCATCACTCCGTAGGTTCAAACATAAACCGATAATATAAGAACTATTCTTATACTAATCAATGATACCATGTAGCAACAGTTCTTGATGTCCAGATAAGCTGAATAATTGCAAGGCAATATTCAACAAACCTGGGCACTATGGTGACCCCAAGGGCATGGTAAAACCGTCAAACCCTTATTCAGGTATTCCATATCAAGTCCCAATCTCCTCATCATGATGTAACCACGTGACCTATAACGCGAAAAGCTTTGGCCAAAGTTTTAATGAATTAGGACTAAGCATAATATCATTCTTCTAATACTCGAAGCGGCCAATCCCATCTGACCTACACATTGACTTCGCAGCACTTGCCCACACCCAATAGCCTTTCATCACTGAATTAGAAATCCAGATAGTCTAGTACCAAAGTGTGGGGAGTAATCCGCAAGTCTCTATGGCAATCTCAAGTTTTAAGGAATACATCATCCATGTACACCACAAGCTATCCTTTGATAGTAGGGTACATATCATATGATGCTTGTAAATAGAGTCGTGTTGAGTGAGCATGTCTCCACACCTCACCGTGGGTCATACCGGTGTCTCCACACCCTTTGGTCAAGAGGATAACCAACTCATGTGACACACTCTAACCTATGCTTGATAGAATCGATGTCCTAGTATCGATTCTATCATTTGGTTATGAACTATGTTTAAGGACGATCGAGCTATCACTCATTCACATAGCCCTATTAGGCCATCCCAAGGACTACGTCATGATCTAACTATCAAGGAGAAGATGTATGATATGACATAAGGCTGAAAGTAAAATGATTCATGTACAAATTAGTACGAAATCTGTAATAGATGTTTGACTTTAGGACAGCATTCCAACAATCTCCCACTTAGACTAAAGCCAGTCAGATCTATATCTTATACCCATCTTCTCACGATCCCAAGGGTCTTAGCTAAGAAGTTGGCAAAACATTCTTTGCTATATGTTATTTGCAAAAGATCCTTACCTCTAGTTTCAAGAAGGCGGTAACATATAAACACAAGCCTAGAACTCTTCTGGCAAACATAATCTCAAATGTTGCAAACTGTCATCTTTGTTTAAATGACAATCTAAAAGTAGTCCAACTAACTAGTTTCATGTTAATTTTCTCCATAAACGAGCCATTAGTACTTTGTACTCTAACTACTAAGGAATAGTTCCATCTATTACCAATGCTTCTAGCTGGGATTAGGATAATGCCTGTTGGTTACTCTAGTCAAGAGTGTATCTTATTAGGCCATGCACATGACATAATGTAATTAGTGAATCTTATTGTCTAAGCAATTAGGATTTCTCATACTTTTTTAAAGAAATTTGTCAAACAAATTTTCTTGAATAACAAATTCCCCAAAACCATTTTCATAATTCAATATGTTAAACTAATTCAACATGAAGTCAATGTATGCATACTAGTGTGTTGTGTTTTTGTGTGTGTTTACATTGTAATTTACCTATGTTTAAGAAGTATTAAGTGCTCAAAAAGATGCATTGGTGTAGTACTTTTGATAAGAATAGGCTTAAGCGTAAACAAATGTACGTATCGAGTTTAAGAGACAAATTGCTACACTAATTGCTTGTTTTCAATGATTTAGGTGAACTTTGGGTCAAGATCGAGATTGGGTAATGATAGGTGATAAAGATGGGAGATGTTCAAGCCAAAAGGAAAAGATCGAAGGCCGGAAAGACAAAGAATAGAGGAAAGAAGTCAGTCGGACGACCAAGAAAAAGGAGCCAGTCGACCGGCCACTCTAGAGAGGAGCCAAAAATAGCTGGACGACTGCCCCTCCAAAGCCGGTCGGCCGGCTAGGTCGACCAGCCAGTCCAGAGAGCATCACCAAAAAGCCGGTCGAGCTAAGAGAAAAAGCTGATCGACCGGCTAGGTCAATCGGCAAAACGTAAAGAGCTGATATAAAAGCCTAATTTTCATACTTAAAAAAGGGAGTTTTTTTATAATTCTAGGGAAGATCTTTACACCCATCACACGTGCACACGCATACACACTTAACCCTAGTCTTCACCCACAACACACACACTATCTCACACATTTCATCACTTTGGAGCGAGAGAATTTAGAGGGTTTCAACATTTGGATTCAAGTTTGCTCAAGAGTTTTGTATAAGATTAGCTTGGATGAAAGAGAAGCTTCATAAACTCTCTTTCATTCTATCTTTTATTATGATTGAGTAGACTTGTGTAGGGTGATTTGACTTATGTAATAGGTTACCTATATACTCTTATGATATAGGATTAAATGGCTGAATATATACATGTTTGATTTTCTTGTTCAAATGGTTATTTTCTCATTCATGTCTATGTGTTTGATTAAATCCTAAATGAAAAGCATGTGTATAAATTGAAGTCTATTTATTACTAAACACATCTAATCTATGCTATAATCATGTCTATGTGTTTATATGTGGATGCTATGAAGTGGGTTGTGCTTATATTTATGTCTATGTGTATATTTGTATGCCTAGTAGTGAATATGACATCGATAACGCATACATGTTGGTTGTTAATTACTTCTAATGGTGTAATCCAAGCATGATGAAGTTTGGTAGTCGAATAGGCCGCTTTATTTGCGAACACCTTGGCTTAGAACATGTATGAATGTGTTAATAGGTTAAATCCCGCAATTGTGACCTTAGAATGACGTAGCAAAATTTAGGACTAGCCTAGGCCGAGTCTCCTTTGGCTTTAAATCCAGCCAATGGGTTTTAAGATAGGTTTAGTTGACCTTAGCAACACTAGGTCTTGGCTTTAAATCCAACCAATGATTTAGGTACTAGGGTAGGCTCATTCTATGTCACCTAGGAAGCTAGTTAGTCACTCTTAAGGCCCTAGGTCATAAGGACCACGCCGTAGCTGTAGGAGGTGCCACCTAGGGACGGACTCGCACCGAGTCCTAGGGGGGAATTAAGACACTAATTTAGCAACCTAGTTAAGAGCAATCACTAAAGTAAGCCATCATTCTTTAATCCCATGGCAATTGAGTATAGAATCACCCATTCATAAGTTGAAGTCACCCTAACACCTTTCCATTTGTTAGTTCCTCTAAATTAGCTTATCCCCTATTTTCCCAACTCCATAGTTTAGTTTAATTCATTTTAGTTAGAGCTCCCAACCATTCAAAAATCCAAAATCCCAAAAATAGATAGTTTAGATATCTTATTTTTTTAGGCACATTCTAGAACACACACGTAGAATCCATTTCACAACATAACCTCCCTGTGGTTCGACACCCGTTCTCACACACACTACACTGTACCGATCCTTGCGCTTGCAGGTCTTTAGAGCTTGCACTCAAAGACGTACAACCACATATTAAGACAATCCCATTAACCTCTCTTATCTATCTATATAGATTATGATCCCAAGCACATTGGCTAACTTTTTGAAAAACTTTTATGGATAATAAAGAAAATAGAAATTGTTTTCCATGTTATAGTATCAAAAATGTCATCCACATTACTTACTATAAATAGCCATATGATTATTAGCCTATTAACACAAATACAAGGCATATCCTTGTTCTTAACAAATCCATACATCTTGATACTTTATCAAAACGTTCTAACCCAAAATACTTGCACAAGACCACTCATAAGCCTAATAGACATATGCTCAATCTCTCTAGTAGATGTGAACTATTCAACTGTGTCATACATATCCTATTTTAGCTCACCTTGAAGGAAAGCAATCTAGGCACCTATTGCCTAGATTTCATGATACATTCATGCATCTCATACATGAATAATGCAAATAAATTTGAACATCATCATTAGTGGAAATGTCTTGCCATAGTCAAACTACAACATTCACAAGGCTTCCTAACAACGAGTTGGGCATTGTGGGTTTTAACCTATTGAGACCCTTTCATGAACCATTTTTCACACTACGAGTCTTGCCCATTATGTAGTCAAGTAATGTCCATACATTATTGACATTTATGGTTTCTTGAAAGGGTTTCCTTGGAGTAATCTAGTACTTAGAGTTATGCCTCTATCTAGCATCTTTACAAGTGATTGCATTTACACCGTTCTCTAGTAGTTTGATGGAATTCTGCCTTGGGCAAGGATTCAACACTTTTCCATTAGACATGGTACTTTACCAAATCACCTTAGTGATGCTTCTTTAATAGGCCTAAGACTTGGTTCCTAACCTTATCTTATTTTGTATGTTCAACTAGCAGTGTTATATCCTTCTATTTAGAACTTCATAAGCTCTACATCAAAGGGATCTTGTTTAAGAAATTCTTTCTTGAAAAGATTCCTTTGATGTTAATGAATACTAATTATTCACCACATTTGTAGAAGTTGAATTTACTAGACTTTCTAGGAAATCTTTGAAGCACTCAATACACTTCAGTTCCAGCTTATTCATGAAAAGATACTTGATGTATGCTGAACATTGCTTCAACCATTAGGTAAAAGTGTACAGCTTACTATCATGCCATATCTTATATGGTATCTTATTCACTGAATTGCTAGATGTTGTAGCCTAATATTTAAGCATTTGTCTCAAATACACATCCAAAGGATACGGTCAAAACTATAAGTTATATAATGGATCAAACTATGTCCAACATTGCTTGATTTCTTCTTTCTAAAAAACTATTCAATTATGGTAAATTAGTAGGAGTCCATTATATAAGATTCTTATTCTCTTCTAGGCAAACAAGAGACTTATTTGAAGGATATTTGTTTCTATGACTAGATCATAGAATCATATCATCTTGGCTAACATACACTATGCTAGAAGGATGAGCTTATTTTAGTTTACAATGCATGATAATAATATTATTCATAATAATATTAGTATCATGTTTACCTCTACTAGTCAACAGTTCCACTATAACAAGTTATGAGGACTGTTTGTATCTTATGCTATGCCAGCAGGATCAACTGAATTTGCAAGGTGTTATCATATATGCACTTCATACAACAACCACTTGTCACTTTTAGTCTGTCGAGATTTAATAACACTAGACTTTGAAGACTCTTCTTCTTCTAGTGTTTGGATATTCAAAGACATACCGTGTGTGGACCAATTGCTACTACTGGTGGAGTTCCAAACCTCATTTAGTAATTAATGGATGAATCATCTCCCACTAAAATAATGTTCTCTTTTGAAGCCGGTTATCTTGCTAGAAGATCCCTAGCAGTTCAAAAGGTCCATTCTAGTCAACAATTAACTTGCCATGCCTTGAACCAATTCAAGAAGGGAAGTGATTGAGGGGCAAGAATAATATACTTGATTATCTTCTTGAAGGAAGTAATCAAATGTTATTTGCTTCTTTATCTATTCTGTCTTATGCAATACATAGACATTCCATCCCTCAAACAAGTGTCGAAGATAGTGTATCAGATCTCTATGTCCCTCTATGCCATTAAATGTATAGGAAGACTTATCCAACTATTGAATGTAGATCTATAAGTTAGCATGTCCCACTATCCGATATGAAGACAAACTTTCAATGGCGGACCTTATATCTTATCAACTAATTGATGTTCATCCCGACACGTTGTAACTAATTGGTCTTACTTATGCCAAGTTTGTTTAGAACATACAGAAAACATTTATGACGTTGACTAATTATATCACTATCAAATGGTAATTTTATCCATAACATTTTGAGATTTATGAAAGCAAATAACAAACACAACGAATGTAGACAAGCCATTATATATGAATCATCATTCCTAGAGACATAGGCCAATGTCTAAAAGATTCCCCCACTATTTTATTCAGAATGATAGCCTCTATCTCCAATCCGAAGGGATTTCTGAATCTAAATCCCTTTAATGGGTATTGAGATCCACAACAGTTATATATAAGCCCGACTGAGGTCAGCCTACATACGGACACTGCTTGGTAGGTTCATAACCAATTGCTTCTCCAGACAACTCTCAGTAGTCAATTTTGTCCCTAGCATCTATTCAGTAGGACTAAGACCCTTCACTGAAAAGCTCGATTAGGTCAAACTATTAACATGAATTCCCAAATTTTATCTCTAAGCCCAATGAGCAAGCCCAACTGAGGTTAGCTCACCTGCTCATTAGTCTGAAAGGATTCCAAGGGCTTCATATAGTGAATAATAATCCCAATATTCCAATAAAAGCCAAGCCTGAGGGCCTCCAACATTTATTAGAACATTGGGTCCATTATTATTTACTTGAATGGGAGGCAATGATTTAGGCATCTCCATGTCCAAACCATTTAATAGACCTAATAATTTAGAGGATTTAATAGAGATGATAAGTGCATTTATTTTAATAGCCAAATTCATTAATTAATCTAGTTAATTAATCAAAATCGGCATACAAAACAATATATATCAGCATATAAGCACATGTGGGTGGTTATGGGCTTTCCCTAGTATGGCCCACTAGAGCCATCATGGGCCACTCTATCATACATGTAAGGATATTACCCGTTAATATTGTGAATCTTGGATTGGGCCAGGCACTCTAGCTTTTGGTCTTCATCTTTGTGTCTTGATCGCGCTTTAACTATTAATTATATTAATTCGTAGACAAACTCCTTCTAAAATGAGGAGATATATCACTTGGGAGAGGGGATTACAACCAGAATTGGAGAGAAGGCTAAGCTCGCAGGCCCAATTTAATCCCAAAAATAATTAGAATAATTGATAACACAAACATGTAATAGCATGCATGAGATGCAAGACCATAAACGACGCCAAAATGTGTTATACATCATAAAAAATAAAAGGCATAAATAATTTCATGATTTTATTGCACAATCGATGGATCGATTTAATCATATTAGATTAATCCTCAAATTATTTAAAACTCCTTTCAAATTAATTAGGGCCTAAATCATTATTTTGACCAAATAACGGTTTCCAATTAATTAAAATCTCATTGTAAATTAATTGGAGTCCAAATCAAATTTTGACTAGCTTTTGGACGTTATTCAATTAATTAAAAATTATTTTCTAATTAATTGGGGTCAAAATCATTATTTTGACCAATTATGGAGCAAGTCCATTTAATTAAAATCACTTTTAAATTAAATTGGGTCAAAATCATGATTTTGACTTATTATTGGGCTTTGTCAATTAATTAAAACTCTTTTTAAATTAATTGGAGTCAAAATCTCAATTTTGACTAACTTGGATCATTATCCAATTAATTAGAACTACTTCCAAATTAATTGAGGTCAAAATCTAAATTTTGACAAATTAAGGGCTTGCCCAATTAATTCAAACTAGTTTTGAAATAATTGGGGTGAAGACAATTTTTTTTTTAAAAAAAATTTGGGCCTATGCTATAGAATACAACATATTGTAGTTAATCACATTTTGAAAAATCATATTTTCAATGATGGAGGGTCTTAATGCAATTATCTAATAGTGTACTACTTGGGATTATTAAGAATATAGTTTAATTAGAAAAACCCAAAGAAAACTCTATTAAATAGATTAATAAATATATGCAATTTAAAATTAACATTTAACAAAAATTACATATAATAATACTTGTTTAATTAGTCTTATTGAATAGATACAGAGTATACTTTGGAATTATGCAATTAAGTCTATACTTAACTTATAAAAGGATGAAAAACATTTCTCAGATCCTTAAATTAATCAACTCTTTAGAAATAATTTAAGCTCACACTTAAAACAATCCAAGTTATAACCCATCAAATTAACAAATTAATCCATGGGTCAAACATAAGCCCAAAAACAAAGAAAAATAGACTAAGACAATCCTGGCCCTGACCCTAGACCTGCCTAATCTAAATAAAAGGTGTAAAGCACGAAAAGCACAGCCCATTAAAACAATGCCCAATTCTTGATAGCTTTGAGTACAACTTAAAATTAAAGCCCATTACCTTTCAGAACAATATTCTTAGTGCTTCTTGAAAGTTATTTGCCAAAAACTCAAAATAGACCCAAATCATGAATAGGTCCAAAACTCATAATTATAAGCTAAGCCCAAAAATAGTCCAAAATAATAACAAAATAAAATAAAAATAAAATAACCCAATTCACAACTGGGTCAAAGAGGACAAAAATGGGTCATACCTGACCTAAGAAGAATAATTTCTCTTCATTTGGGTCAAACCCGTACATCGGGTCAAACCCCAAACCCAAAAAAAACTTTAGACTCGTTTGGTGCCATTGCTGTTTCCAGTTTTCTGTTTTTGTTGATCAAAATTTGAAAACTAGTTCGTTTGTTTCTGTTTTCGTTTTTTGGAAAAACAAAAACCAACAACCTGTTTTGTAACTTTGATAAACAAGAAAAAGTGATTTTCTTAGGTTGTGGCAGCAGGCTTTCAAAACTTTTATTCACTTTGTACTGAATACATTTTAAAAAAATCTTTTCAAAATTAATTTGAACTCATTAATTTGTTTGAAAAATAATTATTAAAACTAAAAACATTTAAAAATATTTTTAAAAATTTTTATTTTAAAAATAATTTTTCAAAAATATTTTTAAAAATAAAATTAATTTTATAAAAAAGTTTAGCAATAATTAAAATATTCTGAAAAAATAATTTAATAAATGAAAATATTTTGAAAAATATTTTTAATGAATGAAAAAATATTTTAAATATAATTTTAATTTATAAACATTTTAAAAAATTTAAAAATTAAAAACAATTATAATAAATTAAAAATACATTTACAAATTAATTTGATAAATTAACTTTATTTTAAAAAAATATTTTAATAAATTATAATTAGTTTTAAAAAATTAAAACATTTTAAGAATTAAATCTTAAATTATTTTTAAAAATATTTTTTAAAAATAACTTTATTATTTTTAGAAACATTCCAAAAAATAAATAATGAATTAAATTTTCAAAATTTCAAAATTAAAAATAAAATATGTTCTCAAAACAATTAAATTTATTTTTTAAAATTATAATCTTAAATAAAATAAATTAATTTTATAATATTCTCATTGCTTTTTTACAAAATATTCTCAAATATTTTCATTCGTTCTATTTAACATAAAATACTAAAATGAAAAATAAAAGACAATAATAATTTGTAAACTTTGGACAACCAAACATGTTTTTGATTTTTGTTTATAGATTTTATAATTTAACCAAACGCGTTTACAGTTTTTGTTTTCAATTATTGCTGGCAGTTTTTTGTTTATGATTCTAATTTTTGTTTTTAAAATTTAGACAGTGTTACCAAACGAGCCCTTAGTTTCCCATTCTAAATTAATCTACTTTATTTAAAGCTATAAGCCTAAACAAAATTGGTAAGGCCTAGCCCAAAGAAATAAACCCTAGAGACCATCTCCATCTTCTTCCTTAGGATTTAGCCGCCACCAACCCTATTGCATCCACCACCATCCCCACGCCACCGCCATTTACTTAGTGCCACCACCGCAACTTTAGACCACGCTTGTGGCCTTTGCCACCAAACCCGCGATGCTGGCCCAATTTTTCTTGCCTGTTCGACCGTCGCCACTTCGATTAGCCATCACCAACGCGTTACCCATCAACGTGTGACCTTCTTGACGAATCTCTTATCTCGCAGAGTAAACTGGAGGCCGGTGTCCATCACCACTTTGTCGAACCACTATCATCCTTATCATGCCAACGCTGAGCATACGGTGACAAGAGTGGCACATAGGCTTGTCGAGTTTAGGGTTTTCGATGGCCATGGTGAAGATGATAGTTCATCTTCTTGTTCCAAAGACATATATTTGTTTTTGTGTTATTCAATCCAATGAAAAATGGTCTTTAGATTGTTGCTTGGAGACGAACAATTCGTCTAAGCCAAGAATTGAAAAATTCCTATATAATTATTTTAAATTTTTAAAAATAATCTCACTACCACTATAAAAATATTACATATAATAAAAAGGCTACAGCAGTGTGCAAGCTCAGTAGTAGACACTCTGTCAGTGCATTCTACTGATCGTGGGTTCGAAACGCATTACCAACATTTTTTTTGTTGCAACTAATTGCCAGATTAATTGAACATAGCTGTAGCAAATTGAATTTTTGTTTTAATGACAACATGGTCTAACCAAATAGAGCTCGAGGATAGTGTGCTTGGGCGATACACACGACTGGTCGCCACTAACATCTAATGTTATTGAACATTAAATAAATCCATGTTTGACCTAGGGTGAATTAAATTCTCGATCATAATGCATTAATTCAGAGTTTACACAATACTATCACAATTTAATTCAATGGTATGCGTCCACATATGCATATGTCACTGTGAAATAAAACAAGAAACATAAGAATAGAGCTTTTAGCTTTGATACCACTATAAAAAATCTTGGAGATTTTCCCCGGATTTCCTCATGCAGGATGAAGCTCTAGAAGAAAAATTTTCAAGAGATTCAAAATTACCTTGTAATTCTTGCGCTGAAAATTTTTGCCTTGCCGAAGCATTGAGATCTTCCTCTTTGTACGCGATCAAGAATAGTGGGGGAAAGCTATTTTTGAGTTTAGACAAGATGAAGCTCTAGAATAAAAATTTTCAAGAGATTCAAAATTACCTTGTAATTCTTGCGCTAAAAATTTTTGCCTTGCGGAAGCATTGAGCTCTTCCTCTTTGTATGCGATCAAGAATAGTGGGAGAAAGCTATTTTTGAGTTTAGGGTTCAGGAGAGAATTTTCTGACATCCTCTTCGTACGCGATCAAGAATAGTGGGAGAAAGGTATTTTTGAGTTTAGGGTTCAGGAGAGAATTTTCTGACATCCTCTTTGTACGCGATCAAGAATAGTGGGAGAAAGCTATTTTTGAGTTTAGGGTTTGGGAGAGATTTTTCTGACATCAGGTTTCGCAAAAACATACGTCCAAGAAATAATGAGAACTCTTCTTATATAGGGAGATATGAGCTTTACATAAAGCCCATCCTCTCAACCCAATAAGCCCAACTATTTAGGCTTAGAATAATGGACTTCCTAAATCCATAATAAAGTCCAAATTAATCCATATTTCATTTATAAACAATAGCCCATGAATTAATTTTGATCCACATATCTAGTGCTAGCTAGACATATTCAAAATCAATTCCGTGGGCCGTAATTAGTAATTAAATATTATTATAATATTTATTTCTCAATTAAATATCTATAATATTAATTACTTATAGTTTTCTTTTTAATTCATAACTAAATAAGAACACATTTAATTCATAATTGAACGTGACCAACATTATTATAGCAAGGTCAATCCTCCAACTAATTTTTGACCATATACGTGACTCCGTAGGTTCAAACTTAAACCGGTAATATAAGAACTATTCTTATTATAATCGATGATACCGTCTAGCAATAATTCCTGACGTCTGGATAAGCTAAATAGTTGCAAGGCAATATTCAAGGAACCTAGGCAGTGTGGTGGAATCCCTATAACCCTTGATATTTTGAAATAACCCTAGGGGCATGGTAAAACCATCAAACCCCTATTCATGTACTCCATATCAAGATCCAATCTCATCATCACTCATCATGATGTAACCACATGACACATAATGTAGAATGCTTTGGCCAAAGTCTTAATGAATTAGGACTAAGTAGAATATCATTCTTCTAATACCCAGAGCAGTCAATGCTATATGACCTTCACATTGACTGCACGGCACTTGCCCACAACCAATGATGTACCTTGATTTGCTTGGTATATTGACGCCATTAACTTGCGTTTTAGATAGATCTTAAAGCTTTATAAGTACAATTACATGGTATCTAGTGCATTAAAGTTAATAATGCTTGCTTGATAAGGTTTGAATGCTCTAGTGTTTCATTTGAGTCATTTTGAATGTGTAAAGTGTGTTTTAATGTATTCCAAGTGGCCTTGAATGACGGTTACCGGGATTGAGTTTGAGCAAAACTTAGGTGCATACGCATGTCTTAGGGTTCAATTTCATGTTTAGAAGGGTAATTGTGTGCATATTGGGTGCATGATTTGTTAATTGATGGATAAGTGCGTGTTGCTTATGTGAAATCTTTAAGAGTCTTGCTTATTTTCTTCTTGTTTTTATTCTAGCCTTTTATTAGTTAGATTATATTAAAGCATTAGATTAGATTTTAGATATAACCTACTTGAGTAGGTTAAGTAATTATTTGGGATAATATAGGTTACTAATAATGTATAGTAGTTTAATAGCACATTTTATATGTTCATTAGTAAATTAACTTAGAATAGTTTGTTAGTTTATACGAGTATAATAGAATGGTAATAATATAGTTCTACTAATTCAGTATAGGCATTGTATTAATATTAGATTATCATATTTGCAGTATATTAGATTTTATTACTTATTTTGCATGCATTATACTCGCACATCATAAGCAAGACAGCAGCAACTAATTCCTTCAGTCTTCACAATCACGTGCACACCATAATAAGCCATGCACGCACAGCTCATTTCCCTTTTAGCCTTGATTAAAATGCAAGATCTTATCTTATATCTACTTTTAGGTTTGGAATCCAAAAAGGAGAAGTAACTTCTGAACTGATTTTTAGCAACAAAAGGATTTCAAATTCAAAGAAGAAAAGAAGGAAAAAAGGGTTGGACTCCTTGGGATAGGGGCTGTTGAGAGTTTTCAGCATATTTTTTGCCACCTAAAGGAGAGGAAGCTCGACCAGAATCATCTTAAAAAGTGCTGTGATTGTCCATTCAAAGGGGGAGAAAAGCTCGTCCCAAAAAAAAGTGGCTCCATTCATCTCCCATATTTTCCCTGAAACACTTAGGAAAAATTGAACTCTACTCGAAGTAGCATGTCATTTTCCCTATGACAGGAATGACATTAAAGAAGTCCAGTAGCATTACTTGTTCGTGTTTCGGGCTGGATAGAGGCATTATAGGTGCAAAGAGCATCCCTTGATGCACGTCCTTGCCTATTCTTACTGCTGCAGGAACAAACATAAAGCTGTGTTTAAATAGCGTTTCGTCGACGACGCATGAGGATGGCAACCAGCAATAATATTTTCAGATTGCTTCTAGCCGATCAGTGACGAGAATGATTGTTCGTGGCCTACAGAAGAAACTTGCACGAAGCTGTCCAATCCGAAACAAAAGCTTGCCAAGGTTCCTTCACACGGCCAAAAGGGGAACACTATACCCTAGTTTGCAACTTCTTGCAATCATGATAGTTTAATTTATTCGGGTGAAACATGCCTGGTTTGCAATGGAATGAAACACTTTTCTATAAAGATTTGAACTTTATTTGTTTTAGTTTCTGTGCTTGGAATGGTTTGCAGCAGGTTCTATTGAACACTACATATCAAATGCTAGAATCACTATCTTTCTGTAGGTTCTTCCTCTGCCCCTTTTGTTGTTAAAGTTTGTGCATTGTGTTCCAAATTGTCTTATGAGACCATAACTTGCCCTTTAACCTCCTAATTTCCTGATTTTATAAAGGAGCAAGTTTGTGCTACTCAAGGTTATTCTTGTAAGTACAATCCATACTTGAACACATATAATCCGAGTTAGTGGGACAACCCAAAATTTTCTGGGAAACAAGGTCAGCATGAGTCTAATTCACATCCCTAGGCCCCGTTCTAGCAATTACCCCGTCCTACTAATCCTCCAGGATTTTACCATGTTAAGTAGCCTAGGCTTCCTAGTATTACTTAGCCATAGGCACTCCCTACTTCTTTTAGTAGTCAGCCCACTAATGATGATAGGATTGAGAAGATGTTTTAGTTGATGCAGTAGGAGTTAGCCAGTTGTAGGCAGCAGATAGAATGTTATCAAGCTAGGGTAGATACCTAGTTAGGATAGTTTGCCACACAGTTAAGCACTAGAGACCCTGGGAAATTACCTTCTCAGTTAGAGATGAACCCTAGAGTTCAGTCCTATTTCTCTACCTATGCCTCTTATTCCCCTCAGGCCCAGGCTAAGGCCGTCACCACTCTTAGGAGCAGTAGGGTAGTAGATAATAGAGTATGACTTTGCAGTGCTTGCACCTAGTGGTCCTTCTGAGTTTAGAGAGTCTCATAGTTGCCCTGTTGAGGGAGATTCTAGAGAGGGTCTTGTTGAGAGAGTTGAGGGTATTAGAGACCATGAAGAATCTCCTCGTCCTCATCAGGAGGGAAAAGAGCCCATTGATGATTCCCATGTGGCTAGAGGTGCTACCCTTAGAGCTCCCTTCCCATCCACTTTAGAGCATCTTAAGGACCTGAAGGTCAATCTTCCTTTAATAGATGTGATCCTTTGTATTCTCTCTTATTCTAAGTTCTTTAAGAACCTTTATACAAGGAAGCATCGATTGTCAAACATTTCTAAGAAGGTGACGCTTACAGAGAAAGTTAGTAGTATTTGCATTTCGGGCCTTCCACCCAAGATGAGTGACCCTAGAGCTTTTGTTACTCCTTGTAAGATCCGTGAGACCCAGATTGATCACTCCTTATTAGATTTAGGGTCTAGTATGAATCTTATTCCCTACTCTGTCTATTAGTAGCTAGGTCTAGGTAACTTGTTTTCTACACATGTTACTCTTCAACTAGCTGATAGGTTCAAGCATAGACTTAGGGGTATGGTAAAGGATGTTATGGTTCCGGTAGGTGAGTTCGTGTACCCTGTTGACTTCATAGTGTTAGATATGGATTTGGGACATGACTCTAGACATTCTACACCTGTTCTAATAGATAGCCCCTTCCTTGTCACCATAGATGCAATTATTCATTATAGCTTGGGGTTATTAGAGATGAAATTTGAGAAATAAGACTGGACTCTAAGGTTCACCTTAGGTTGAGAAGGCAATTTCCTGAGGCTTCTAATGCTCAACTGATTAGCAATCTGTCCTAACTGTGTCTCAAGCCTAGCCATATGCTGCCTATTTTCTGCTAATTCTTGTTGCTGCTTTTGAATGAACTGCATTGTCTTTATTAAGTCATTATTAGGAGGTTGGCTACTAGAAGGAGCACGTAAAGCCTGAGGTTGAGGAGCACTAGTGAGACAGGGCTCATTAAGATGGTAAAAACTTGGAGGATATTGAGGACGGGGTCGTTGCTGGGGTAGAGCTTGGGCATGTGAACTGGACTCGTGCTGACCTTGTCTCCAAGAAAATTTTGGGTTATCCCTTCAACACGAATTATATGTGTTCGAGTATGGATTGTACTCACGAGAATAACCTTGAGAACCACACACTTGCTCCTTTATAAACTCGGGAAATTGGGATGCTAAAGGGTAAGCTATGGTCTCATGAGACGACTCAGAACATAATGCATACACCTCAACAACTAAAAGGGCAGAGAAAGAACTTACAGAAATAATCCTATGATCGTGAATGAAAGAGACAAAGAAATGAATTGATCTAACTTATTTGTTAAGGCCTCTACCTTAGCGAGTAAATCTAAAAAGACTCCAGCCTCATTAACACTTTTCCTATTACCTCCCCGACTAGACCTTTCCATAGTAGAGTTTTGAAAAGAATTTTCGGCCATCAACTCTATTTTCTCCCATGCCTCAATCGGTCTCAAAAGATAGAAGCCACCGCTAGAGGCGGCGTTGACCATCATCCTATTTTGTTCATTTAATCCTCGAAAGAAATATTGTAATAGGTCATGATTGCCATACCCATGGTGTGGACATTGTCTAAGAAGGTCTTTGAATCTCTGCCAAGCCTCATGAAAAGATTTTAGATCATGCTGGACAAAGTCATAATAGCAGCCCTAAAGTTGACCGTCTTGGCCATGGGATAAAATTTTTGAAAGAACTTAGATTGAAACTCAGCCCATGTAGTAATGCTACCATTAGGTAAGGAATACAACCAAGCCCTAGCCTTATCCTTGAGAGAGAAAGGAAACAATCTTAAACATATGACCTCTTAGGGGACGTTGGGGATATGGAGAGTGAAACTCATCTCAACAAAATTAGTAATATGCTCTAGAGGACTCTCATTGCTTCTCCCGTAGAAGGAAGGAAGCATGGCCAACATATTAGGCTTAATCTTGAAGTTCGTCTCCCTCAAACCTAGAATTTGAACAACCAAATTAGGCTCAAAGGCTTCTGGGAGGAAGAATTGCCTAAGAGTGTCCTCATCTATGGATGGGTTAGTTCTAAGGGGTTCTTGTCTAAAATGATCTTGGGCTTGATGCCCATGGTGACCATGAGATGGAACGGGATTCATTGGGGGAATGGGAGGATTAGGAGAATGATTTGGATTGACATCTCCTCCAGAAGATCTCCTAAATTCCTAAAATGTCTTGCAATCCTATCAGGTTCGGGATTAAGAGGAACTAGGGGATTTCTAAGGGATCTCCTACCAAGCATGCACAAACTATCCTAACTCTAGCCACTTCAACCCTCCAAAAACTTCAATAACCTACATCTACAGCAAATAAACCATAATCCTAGAAAGTCTACAAAAAAATGAAAACAAAAACAAAGGTAGATAAGTAAGTAACAAAGCAAGGCAATAAAAATAATAAACAAGATAAGCAAAACCTAAACAAACTATAAAGAAAAAGCTAGGAAAATAAATAAAGCAACTACCAAAATACACAAACAAAGAATGCAAACCGTCGTGCCTCCCCAGCAATGGTACCAAAAACTTAGTGTCACATTTTGAATGTAAGCTCTAAAGACCCGCAAGCGCACGGACCGGTGTAGTAGAGTGTGTGCGAGAACGGGTGTCGAACCACTGGAAGGCTAGTTAGTGGAGTGGATTCTATGCTCGTGTGTCCTAAAGGTGCAGAAAAGAAAGCCTATACTAAGCATATTTTTGAGATTTTTGGATGATTTAGAGCTTTAGCTAAAGAAAATGAAAACTACACTATAAGAGTGGAAAATAGGGAAACAAACTAGTTTATAGGGAAACTAACAAATGGAATGGATTAAGGTGACTCCGACTTATGTATGGGTGATTCTATACTCAAATGCTATGTGATTAAAGGATGGTGGCTTACTATGGTAATTGTTCTTAACTTGGTTGTTAATTAGTATCCTAATTTCCCTCTAGGACTCAGTAAGGGTCCATCCCTAGGCAGCATCTCCTAAAGCTACGGCGTGGTCCTTATGACCTAAGGCCTTAATAGTGAAAAATTGGCTTCCTATGTGACTTAGAATGAACCTATCTTAAGTACCTAAACCATTGGGTTGATTTAAAGCCAAGACCTAGTGTTGCAATGGTTGACTAAACCTATCCTAAAACCTATTAACTGGATTTAAAGACAAAGAAGACTCGACCTAGGCTAGCCATAAATTACTTGCCATCATTCTAAGGTCACTACGGCAGGATTTAACTTGCTAGCACATTCATACATGTTCTAGGCCAACGTGCTCATGAATAATGAGATCTATTCAACTACCAAATGTAGTCATGCTCGGATTTCACCATTAAAAGCAATTAGCAACCAACATGTATGCATTATTGAAGTCATATTCACTACTAGGTATGCAAACTTACATATAGACATGAATATAGCATTACCCACTCCATAGCATCTACATATAAATGCATAGACATGATTATATCATGGATTAGATGTGTTTAGTAACAAATAGACTTCATTTTATGTACATGCTATTCATCTAGGCATTTTATCAAATACTTAGACATGAATGAGAAAATAACCATTTGAACAAGAAAATCAAAACATGTATATATTAAGCCATCATATCCTATATCATACGAGTATATAGTTAACCTATTACACAAGTTAAATCACCTTAAACAAGCCTACTCAATCATAATAGAAAATTGAAGGAAAGAGAGATTATGAAGCTTCCCTTTCATCCTAGCTAATCTTGTACAAATCCTTTGAGCAAACTCTAATCCAAATGTTTGAAACCCTCCAAATTGAGCTTGATTCATGGTGAGAGATGTGTGAGAAAGTGTGTGTGAGGTGGGTAAGAATTAGGGTTAAGTGTGTGAGATGTAGGTGTGAAGTGTGTGTGATAGATCTAAAATCTCTCCTCTTTTATGTAAAATTTGGGCTCTATTTATAATTTTCAACGCACTACCGGTCGATCGGCTTTAGAGGGATAGTCGAGCGACTTTTTCTAGTAGCTCTCTGGAATGGCCAGTCGACCTGAAAGAGGAACTCGACGGCAATTTTTGGTTACTTTTTAGAGCGGTCGGTCGACTGGCTTTTCTTCTAGGTCATCCAGCTAACTTTTCTTTCACCATTTTTTCTCTTTTCGGCCTCCGATCTTCTCCCTTTGACCCGTGCATCCATCTTCGTCACCCATCAATGTCCAATCTCGATCTTAACCAAAGTTCACCTAATCATTGAAAACAAGCAATTAATGTAGCATTTGTCTCTTTAACTCAACTATGTACATGGTGTCGTCTTTCGAGTGCAAGCTCTAAAATACCCGCAAGCATAAGGATCGTGCAATATAGTGTGCACAAGTGTGGGCATCGAACCACAGGGAGGCGTGAATAATGTGGGTGAATTCTATGCTTGGTGTTCTAAAAAGTGCCAAAAAGAAAGATCTAAACTAGACATATTTTTTTTTGGGGTTTTGGATTATCGGGAGCTCTAGGTAAAGGAAATAAACTAAACTATGAATATGAAAAATGGGAGCACAAGTTGGTCAAGAGGGAACTAACACTTGAGAAGGGGTTAGGGTGACTTTGACTTATGAATGGGTAATTCTATACTAAAATGCTATGGGATTAAGGGATGATGGCTAACTATCATGAGTACTCTTAACTAGGTTTCTAGTTAGTGTCCTAATTTCCCTCTAGGACTCGGTGCGGGTCCGTCCCTAGGCAGCGCCTCTTAGAGCTATGGCGTGGTCCTTATGACCTAGGGCCTCAAGAGTGACTAACTAACTTCCTAGGTGGCTTAGAATGAACCTACCTTTGTACCTAAACCTTTGGTTGGATTTAAAGCCAAGACCTAGTGTTGCTAAGGTCGATTAAACCTATCCATAAACCTATTACTGGATTTAAAGCCAAAGGAGACTCGACCTAGACTAGTCCTAAGTTATACTTCGTCATTCTAAGGTCACTACAGCAGGATTTGACTTGCTAGCGCGTTCATACATGTTCAAGGCCAAGGTGCGCGTGAATAATGGAACCTATTCAACTACCAAACATCGTCATGTTTAGTTCACACCATTAGAAATAATTAACAACCAACACATATGCGTTATTGAAGTTATGCTCGTTACTAGGTATGCAAATATATATATATAGACATGAATAAAAGAATTACCCACTTCATAGCATCCACATATAAACACATAGACATGATTATAACATGGATTAGATGTGTTTAGTAACAAACAAACTTCAATTTATACACATGTTACTCATCTAGGCATTTTATCGAACACTTAGACATGAATGAGAAAATACCCATTTAAACAAGACAGTTCGAAACATGTATATATATTCAACCATCATATCCCATATCATAAGAGTATATAATTAACCCATTACATAAGTTAATTTACCCTACACAAGTCTACTCAATCATAATAGAAAATAGAATGAAAGAGAGATAATGAAGCTTCCCTTTCATCCTAGCTAATCTTGTACAAGCTTTTGAGCAAACTTGATTCTAAAATGTTTGAACCCTCCAAATCAAGCTTGATTCTTAGTAAGAAATGTGTGAAAAGTGTGTGTGAAATGGGTGGGATATAGGGTTAAGTGTGTGAGAATTTTAGGTGTAAAGTGTGTGTTAATCTACCAAAAAGTCCTCTCCCTTTTTTTGCAGAATCGGGCCCTATTTATATGTTCTCAGCATAGACGGTCGACCGGCCTCTGGACCTAGCTCGACCAGCTTTTTAATGATGCTCTCTGCTAGGTCGGCCGGCTCTTTTTTCTTGGTCGTCCGGCTGACTTTCTTCCTCCATTCTTTGTCTTTTCGGCCTCTGGTCTTTTTTCTTAGACCCGTGCATTTCCCATCTTTATCACTTTTCATCGTCCAATCTTGATCTTAACCCAAAGTTCACCTAAATATTTGAAAACAAGCAATTAGTGTGGCAATTTGTCTCTTAAACTCAATATACACATTTGTTTACGCTTAAGTCTATTCTTATCAAAAGCACTACACTAATACATCATTATGAGCACTCAACACCTCTAAAATATAGGTAAATGACAATGCAAACACACACAAAATCACAACACATCAACACCCCAAAACCTTCTCCTTGCTTGTCCTCAAGCAAACCCAATCTTAAATTTTATCTCTAAAGCTAATACAATGGATTGCCTAAAGGACTGACTCGCTATCAAGATTAGTTTAAGAAGCATGAAGGGTGGCATTCCTATTGTGAAGAGATCCCTAAGCCTCTTTGGATCTTCCCTCTACTCATAAGAGGTCTCGTTCCTCATAGGAATTTCCCAAGTAGCCAATCCACCACAAGCCTAGGATTCTAACTCACGCACTCAGAATGTTGATATTTCGTGCTCTCTCAACTAACATGGCCTTCCTAACATACACCAAACCTCAATGATAAGAATAGAGAATGTACAAACACAATGGCTTATAAAAAGCCTTATTCACGTGTCTACAAAGATGATAACTTGTGCTATATTGACATTGTGTCACTTATGCACTTATTCACTAACTTTTTGGTGCCTTTGGCTTTTCCTCTTTTTCACTTCATTCAATACATAGATTTTTGCACATTTTTGCCTTTTTTCATTTTTTTTTCGATTGCTTTGTTTTGCATTCACAAAAAGGAAGAAAAAGAAAGACTTAGGCACATCAACAAGAACCAATCAAAAAAGGGGCACTCACATCAATAACCCTTTTCCAACACTCTTTCCTACCAAGCTATGGGGTGGCTACAAGGGTTATTCTTTCAAGGATCTTACTCCCCACAACTTTGAATGGCATCCTCTCCAAGACTTAGCTTTCAAACCACTCTATTCATTCTCCCACAATGCCTCTCATCTTCATAAATCAATAGAGTCAATCAGAAAAGCCAACACAATGATCAACAAAGAAATAAATGACTCTATATGCATCAAAATTGAAAAATTGTTACCATTTATATGCATAATGCAATCTACCCTAAGCAAGATATATAACAAGAAAACCAAACTCCCACACCTCCAAGCCTAAACTTTGCTTGTCCTCAAGCAAAAAGATCAAAGCACAAAAACAGGCAAATTGTCATTACAAAACAAGTAAGGGTGGTGGGGATAGGGTGCAAACATGGGGAACAAGTGGAGAAAGGATAGATACAACCTTGCATTTTCTTCAAAGCTTTCCATGCCAATGATAAATCACTATACTACTAATCCTATGACTCACAATTCATAAACACTCACAAAGAAAAAAAGATTAGTAGCATTGCCTATGCATATTTGCATTGGCATGTGCAATAATGAGCAGTGGTGTATCTTATGGGACAAAGGATTGGGATTCAACACTTTGGTTTGGGTGCAAGAAAGATAAAAGAAAGAAAATAAAAAGAAAAGAAAGTAAAACAAATGCAAAACTGCAAAATTGAACCTAGGTTGCCTCCTAGTAGTGCTAACCACCAAGCCGTCAGCCAGGCAAACACCAACTCATCTTCAACTTCCATAGATGGGATCCTGAAGCATTAAAACCTCCACACAAGTATGCGTGTTTCAAGCGTTGCCCATTCACCGTCAACACTCGGCCATCCTTCAAGTCTTTAATCTTGACTGCTCTGTATGGATAGGCAATCATCACCTCATATGGACCATCCCATCTTGTCTTAAGCTTACTTGGAAAGAGTTTCAATCGTGAGTTAAACAACCAAACTTTATCAAAAGGAGAGAATGATTTCTTAATGATTGCTTATCATGAATTCTTTTCATCCTATCCTTATAAAGTTTAGTGTTCTCATATGCCTCGAATCTAAGCTCTTCCAATTCTGCTAGGTCTAGCCTCCTTTCCTTACCCGCTCTTACCAAGTCAAAATTTAGGGCTTTGATCGCCCAATAAGCTTTATGCTCTAGTTCTACTGGCAAGTGACAAGCTTTACCAAAAACCAATCTATTTGGGGACATACCAATGGGAGTCTTAAAGGCAGTACGGTAGGCTCACAAAGCATCATTTAGCCTAATAGACCAATCTCTTCTATCGGGCCTAACCGTTTTCTCTAAAATGTGCTTGATCTCCCTATTGGACACCTCTACTTGTCCACTAGTTTGCGGGTGATAAGGAGTAGCTACCTTATGGGTGACCGAATATCTTCTCAACAAGGCCTCTAAAGTCCTATGGCAAAAATGCAAACCCCCATCACTAATTAAGACCCTAGGGACTCCAAATCTAGAGAAAATGTTTTCTTTAATAAACTTATCCACTACCCTATGGTCATTAGTGCGTGTAGGAATAGCCTCAACCCATTTGGACACATAATCAATGGCCACTAAAATGTATTGGTACCCAAAGGAAGGTGGAAATGGACCCATGAAGTCTATACCCCAAACATCAAACAATTTACAAGGAAGAATAGGGGTAAAGGCATCATGTTTCTCCTAGAGATGGACCCAGATTGTTGACATCTAAAACACTTCTTGCAATATTCTTGGGCATCCTTAAAGAGAGAAGGCCAAAATAATCTACGTTGCAAGACCTTCGCGGCGGTCTTCTTCCCACTAAAACGACCCCTACCCCCTCATCATGACACATGCTCAAAATGCTCTCAAACTCATCCTTAGGCACACACCGACAAATCATTTGATCCGCACACACTTTGAAAAGATAGGGATCCTCCCAAAAGAAATGCCTAACTTGTGCTAGAAACCTATCTTTTTCTCTTTTCTCCCAATGGGAAGGAAAACGCCCTGTGGCAAGATAATTGACAATATGAGCAAACCAAGGTGTGTGATGAGAGACAGCAAATAATTTTTCATCGGGGAATGAATCATGAAAAGGAGATGGATCACTAGAAGACTCACTAACAAGACGGGAAAGATGATCCGCAACTAAATTTTCTCTACCCTTCTTATCCCGAATTTCTATGTCAAACTCTTGAAGGAGGAGCAACCACCTAATCAAGCGGGGCTTAGATTCTTTCTTAGACAACAAATACTTCAATGCAACATGATCGGTGTAGACAATCACTTTGGACCTAGAACGTATGACCTAAACTTGTCAAGGGAGAAAACTATTGCTAGAAGCTTTTTTTCCACAGTGGTATAATTCTTTTGTGCTTCATCAAGAGTCTTGCTAGCATAGTATACAACATGGGGCAACTTATCCTTTCTTTGACCTAAAACAGCTCCTATCACATAATCAGATGCATCACACATAACCTCAAATGGGAGACTGTAGTTAGGTGGCTGGATAATTGGGGATGTAGACAATAAGGATTTAAGCCTATTGAAAGCTCTAACACATTCATCATCAAAGTCAAAAAGGACATCTTGTGGTAAGAGCCTAGACAAGGGGCGTGCAATGTGACTAAAATCCTTAATGAATCTACAGTAAAATCTTGCATGCCCTAGAAAAGATCTAACATCCTTGACACACTTAGGGACAGGCAACTTTTCAATTAATCTACCTTAGCTGGGTCAACTTGAATTCCACTAGATGATACAACATGACCCAACACTATCCCTCGTTGCACCATGAAGTGGGATTTCTCCCAACTTAACACTAGATTCTTCTCCATACATTGGTTTAAGACTAAAGAGAGATGACTCAAGCACTCATCAAAGCTATCTCCAAAGACTGAGAAATCATCCATGAAAATCTCTAAATGTCTCTCAATCATGTCACTAAAAATGGCCATCATACATCTCTGAAAACTCGCTAGGGTATTACAAAGACCGAAGGGCATTCTCCTATAAGCAAAAGTGCCATAGGGACAAGTAAATGTGGTCTTCTCCTGGTCCTCAGGAAACATAAGGATCTGGTTATATCTCGAATAGCCGTCTAGAAAACAATATTAGCTATGCCCAGCCCCTCTATCTAAGATCTGGTCTAGAAAAGGCAATGGGAAATGATCCTTCCTAGTTTTGGAGTTGAGCTTCCTATAGTCACTACAAACTCTCCATCCCGTGGGAGTACGTGTAGGGATAAGCTCTCCTTTCTCATTCTCAACAACTGTGATCCCGGACTTCTTAGAGACAACTTGGACTGGGCTAACCCACTCACTATCGGAGATAGGATAAATAACGCCTGCATCTAAAAGCTTAATGATCTTCTTCTTAACTACTTCGCTCATGTGTGGGTTTAGCCTCCTTTGCATTTCCCTAGAAGGAATGGCTCCATCCTCAAGGTGAATACGATGCATGCAAACCGAAGGGTCTATACCTCTCAAATCATCAATTTTCCACCCTATAGCCTTCCTATGTTTCCTAAAGACCTCTAAGAAACGCTCCTCGTGCTCACTAGAAAGATCGGAAGCTATGATGACCGGAAAGGTTTCACTAGAGCCTAGGAATGCATATTTCAAATGATCGGGAAGGGGTTTGAGCTCTAAAGAAGGGCTAGGCTCAACTAAGGAGGACTTAACCTCAACATCATCAATGGGGACATTACTAGAAATGAGACTAGAAGGATTAACTTCAAGTGACTTATTGGTCAAATGGCTCTCAATCAAGGAAGTAGAAGCTGCACATTTCCTCTCTAAGGTCTCCAAATCAAAACTAGACATCAATTCCTCAAATTTCCTTAATTCTTCTCCATCGGTCATAGTCTTTTCTATAAGATCCTCAACACAAGAATCAATCACATCCACCCTAAAGCACTCTTCTCCATCCTCTTCTCCTATACTAGCCCTCTTCATCGCCTCTGCAACCTTCATAGTGGATCTCAAATCCCTAAATTTCATCTCCAATACCCCCGACCTATAATGGATAATGGCATCTACGGTGCCAAGGAAGGGGCGACCTACAAGAATGGGTGTAAAATGTCTAGAGTCATGTCCCGAATCCATATCTAACACTATGAAGTCAACAGGGTACACAAACTCACCTACCTGGACCATAACGTCCTCTATCACACCCCTAGGTCTACGCTCAGACCTATCAGCTAGTTGAAGAGTAACGTGTGTAGGAGACAACTCACCTAGACCTAGCTGCTGATAGACAGAGTAGGGAATAAGATTTACACTAGATCCTAAATCTAATAAGGCGTGATCAATCTGGGTCTCACGGATCCTACAAGGAATAGTGAAGGCTCCGGTGTTATCTTGGGCGGAAGGCCCGAAGTACAAATACTACTCACCTTCTCTGTAAGCCTCACCTTCTTAGGAATGTTCGATGACCTACGTTTCCTTGTACAAAGATCCTTAAAGAACTTAGAATAAGAAGGGATGGAAATGATCGCATCTATCAAAGGAAGATTGACATTAAGGTCTTTGAGATGCTTTAAAACCTTGAAGAACTTAGAATCTTCACTAGGTGTAGGCCTCTCTAAAGTAGATGGAAAGGGAACTCTAGGCTCTATACCTCTAGATATATGGGAGTCATCAATAGGCCCTTTTCTCTCCCGATGTGGGCGGGAAGTACTACTCTCTCCATGATCTCTAATGGGCTCATCTATCTCAACAGGACCTTCTCTAGAATTTCCCTCAACAAGGCTACCATGTGGTGCTCTAGACTCGGAAGGACCATTGGGTGTAGGCACTACAAAGTCAACTCCTACCCTATTATCCACTACTCGACTGCTCCTAAGAGTGGTGACGGCCTTAGCCTGGGCCTGAGGGGGATAAGTGGTATCGGTGGAGGAGCAGGACTGGACTCTACGGTTTACCTCCGGTTGAGAAGGCAATTTCCCGGGGTCTCTAGCGCTCAATTGACTAGCAATCTATCTTAATTGTGTCTCAAACCTCGTCATTTGCTGTATATTTTTTGCCAATTCCTGTTGTTGGTTCTGAATGAACTGCATTATCTTCATCATGTCATTATTAGGAGGTTGGCTACTAGAGAGAGTAGACAAAGCCTGAGGTTGAGGAGCACCAGTGAGATGGGGTTGATTGACATGATAGAAACCTGGGGGATATTGAGGACAGGGTCGCTGTTGAGGTGGAACTTCAGGATATGAACTAGACTCATGTTGTCCTTATCTCCATGAAAATTTTGGGTTGTTCCTCTAACCCGGATTATATGTGTTCGAGTGTGGATTATACTCACGAGAATAACCTTGTGTGGCACACACTTGCTCTTTCATGAATTCAGGAAATTGGGATGCTAAAGGGCAAGCTATGGTCTCATGAGATGACTCGGAGCACAATGCACAAACTTTAACAACTAAAGGAGCAGAGAAAGAACCTAAAGAACTAGTCCTATGACCTTGGGATGAAATGGACAAAGAAATGAATTGATCTAGTTTATTTGTCAAAGCCTCAACCTTAGCGGGTAAGTCTAAAGAAACTCCAACCTCATTAACACTTCTCTTGTTGCCTCCCCGACTAGACCTTTCCTTTGTAAAATTTTGAAAAAAATTTTCAGCCATCATTTCTATTTTCTCCCATGCCTCGGTCGGTCTCAAAAGATAGAAGCCACTACCGGAGGCGGCATTGACCATCATCCTATTTTGTTCATTTAAGCCTCGAAAGAAGTATTGCATTAGGTCATGATTGCCGTACCCATGGTATGGACATTGTCTAAGAAGATCCTTGAACCTCTCCCAAGCCTCATGAAAAGATTCTAGGTCATGTTGGGAAAAAGTCATAATGGCGGTCCTAAGGTCGGCCGTCTTGGCCATGGGATAAAATTTTTGGAAGAACTTAGATTGAAGCTCAGCCCATGTAGTAATGCAACCATTGGGTAAGGAGTGAAACCAAGTCCTAGTCTTGTCCTTAAAAGAGAAAGGAAACAATCTTAGACGTATGACCTCTTGAGAGACATTGGGGACATGGAGAGTGGAACTCATCTCAACAAAATCAGTGATATGATCTAGAGGACTCTCATTGCTTCTCCTGTGGAAGGAGGGAAGCATAGCCAACATATTAGGCTTAATCTCAAAGTTCGTCTCCCCTAAACTCGAAATTTGAATAGCCAAATTGGGCTCAAAGGCTTCGGGGAGAAAGAATTGCCTAAGAGTGGGTTCCTCATCTAGGGGTGGATCCGGTCTACGGGGCTCTCGTCTAAAATGAGCTTGGGCTTGATGCCCAATGTAATCATGAGATGGAATGGGATTCATTGGGGGATTGGGAGGATTAGGAGGATAGTTGGGATCGGTCATCTCCTCAAGAAGATCTCCTAAATTCCTGAAATGTTTAGCAATTCTATCGGGTTCGGGACTAAGAGGAACTAGGGGATTTCTAAGGGATGTCCTACCAAGCATGCATAAACTATCCTAACTCTGGCCACTTCAATCTCCGAAAACTTCAGTATTCCTATAACTACAACAAATAATCCACAATCCTAAAAAGTCTACTAAAAATAAAGACAAAAGCTGAAATAGATAAACAAAATATAAAACAAGATAATATGAACAATAAATAAGATAAGCAAAAAATAAACAAACTATAAAGAAAAAAAAGAAAGTAAGAAAAGCAACTGCCAACACATAAGCAAAGAATGCGAATCACCGTGCCTCCCCGGCAACGGCACCAAGAACATGGTGTCGTCTTTCGAGTGCAAGCTCTAAAAGACCCGTAAGCATACGGATCGTGCAATATAGTGTGTACAAGTGCGGGTGTCGAACCACAGGGATGCGTGAATAATGTGGGTGAATTCTATGCTTGTTGTTCTAAAAAGTGCCAAAAAGAAAGATCTAAACTAGACATATTTTTTTGGGGTTTTGGATTATCGGGAGCTCTAGGTAAAGGAAATAAAACTAAACTATGAATATGAAAAATAGGAGCACAAATTGGTCAAGAGGGAACTAACACTTGAGAAGGGGCTAGGGTGACTTCGACTTATGAATGGGTAATTCTATACTCAAATACTATGGGATTAAGGGATGATGGCTAACTATCATGAGTGCTCTTAACTAGGTTTCTAGTTAGTGCCTTAATTTCCCCTTAGGACTCGGTGCGGGTCCGTCCCTAGGCGGTGCCTCCTAGAGCTACCGCGTGGTCCTTATGACCTAGGGCCTCAAAAGTGACTAACTAACTTCCTAGGTGGCTTAGAATGAACCTACCTTAGTACCTAAACCTTTGATTAGATTTAAAGCCAAGACCTAGTGTTGCTAAGGTCGACTAAACCTATCCGGAAACCTATTGGCTGGATTTAAAGCCAAAGGAGACTCGACCTAGACTAGCCCTAAGTTATACTTCGTCATTCTAAGGTCACTACAGTAGGATTTGACTTGCTAGCGCGTTCATACATGTTCAAGGCCAAGGTGTGCGTGAATAATGGAACCTATTCAACTACCAAACATCGTCATGTTCAGTTCACACCATTAGAAATAATTAACAACCAATACGTATGCGTTATTGAAGTTGTGCTCGTTACTAGGTATGTAAATATACATATAGACATGAATAAAAGCATTACCCACTTCATAGCATCCACATATAAACACATAGACATGATTATAACATGAATTAGATGTGTGTAGTAACAAACAACTTCAATTTATACACATGTTACTCATCTAGGCATTTTATCGAACACTTAGACATGAATGAGAAAATACCCATTTAAACATGATAATTCAAAACATGCATATATATTCAACCATCATATCCCATATCATAAGAGTATATAATTAACCCATTACATAAGTTAATTCACCCTACACAAGTCTACTCAATCATAATAGAAAATAGAATGAAAGAGAGATAATGAAGCTTCCCTTTCATCCTAGCTAATCTTGTACAAACTTTTGAGCAAACTTGATTCCAAAATGTTTGAACCCTCCAAATCAAGCTTGATTCTTAGTGAGAAATATGTGAAAAGTGTGTGTGAAGTGGGTAGGATATAGGGTTAAGTGTGTGAGAATTTTAGGTGTGAAGTGTGTGTTAATCTACCAAAAAGTGCTCTCCCCCTTTTTTTGCAGAATCGGGTCCTATTTATATGTTCTCAACATAGACGGTCGACCGGCCTCTGGACCTAGCTCAACCGGCTTTTTAATGATGCTCTCTGGAGTGGCCGGTCGACCTAACCGGTGGACCGGCTCTGGAAGGGTGGTCGTCCGACTGTTTTTGGCACCTCTCTGGAGCTAGGTCGACCGGCTCTTTTTCCTTGATCGTCCGGCTGACTTTCTTCCTCCATTCTTTGTTTTTTTGGCCTCTGGTCTTCTTTCTTAGACCCGTGCATTTCCCATCTTCATCACTTTTCATCGTCCAATCTTGATCTTAACCCCAAGTTCACCTAAATCATTGAAAACAAGCAATTAGTGTAGCAATTTGTCTCTTAAACTCAATATGTACATTTGTTCACGCTTAAGCCTATTCTTATCAAAAGCACTACACTAATACATCATTATGAGCACTCAACACCTCTAAAAAATAGGTAAATGACAATGCAAACACATACAAAATCACAACATATCAGTACATTATCTACGCTTAAGGCTATTCTTAGCATAAGTGTTACACTAATGCATATTCATAAGCACTTAACACCTCTAAAATCAAGAAAGAAATCATGCAAACACACATAAAAATACAACATATCAGTGGTGATAATTAAACATGTCATGTGTTTGTTAAAATGCCCAAGTGAAGTTGCATGTGTTATTTCGTGCTTAAATGCTATCAATAGTGGTGTCACCTTAGCCTTAATCCATGCTAACAGCATAAGCATTAATTTGCAAATACGTGTGTTGATTAATATGCTTAATTAATGACTTATACCATATCTCTAGTCTGAAACAATACTAAAAAGGCACCCACTAGTACTAGTCAATGCTCTAAGGGTCTAATCTCTAGTCTGAAACAATACTAATAGGTTAGTATCGAATAGGACATTGATAAATACCAAGGAGAGTAATCAAGTCATAGATAGCTTAAACCATTATCATAACCTGGGTCTAGTTGCAACACAATTGCCTGAGATTCCCTTCCACCTTGTAGATCTTTATTTCTTTAGCTTGGCACCTATATTTTCTTCATTAGATTAGGCTAGTTTAGGTTTATTTTCCATTGTCCCGAGCTCTCTTCTTTCCTAAGGAAACTACCCCCCGTACATAGCTATTCTTTAGCACACAAGCACGTAGAGACTGAATTAAGGTAGCCTTTCTGAGGAAGAACAACCATGTACTTTCACACTTCACTACACCGACCCGTGCACTTGCGGGTGTAAACACACATCACCTTCTTTGTGTTGAACTTTTGTTTCTCATGAATCTCTTGAACTTGGAGAACATGGGCATTTCATCATCCTCTTCACTATTACTTTCACTTGTTGATTGTTCTTGAGGTGTGGCTTTGAGAGCAATAGTTTTGTTGGCCTTTAGTTGCTTCTCAAGTTCCTTAAACTCTAATTCATGAGTCATGAGTGATCCAACAAACTCACTTTATTGCAACGTGTTGAGATCCTTGGACTCTTTAATAGCCATAGCTTTGGTAGCCATGGCATTGGAAAGCTTCTCAGGATTTCCCTAAAAAGTTCAGTATTCTCGTAGTTCTTGCTAATAGACTTTAAAGAGTTAACAATTTCAATGAATGTAAAAAACATTTGATCAATATTTTCATCTAGAAGCATAGAGAACATTTCATATTTATGCACACGTACACTGATCCTTATTTCTTCAACTTCATTAGTTCCTTCATGTGTAACCTCTAATTGATCCCTTATTTCCTTAGCTATGATGCATCTTATGGTTTGATAAGATTCGGAGGGATCTAATGTAAGGTAAAGATAATGAATGACTTAGTATTAGCTTTAACTATTTTTGTTTCATCCTTATCCCATTCCTTTTCCAGTTTTGGAACTTTTACAACATTAACTTCCTTAAAAGGGATGCTAGGTCCATTTACTATGGCTTTTCATGCAAAATAATCATTGGCTTGCAAAAAGATTCTCATTCTAACTTTCCAAAATGCATAGTTTGTTCCATAAAAAATGGGACTCTAGTGATGGAAAGACCTTCTTGAATTTTATGTGCCATGATATTTAGCTCTACAAAGTTAATTCACAGACACATAATAATGCAAATAATATGTAGAGAACTAGGCTCTAATGCCATGTATTGCCCAAAGAATGAATCCAAGAGAGCATGAATTGGATTAATGGCACAATTAAGCACTTAAAAACTCTTCTCAAATATTTCAAGTAAAAACACATACGATACATGAAAATAATACTTGAAACGTAAAGAGTTTAGCGTTAAAGAATCAAATGTAGCAATTTAGAGTGGTTCAAACTCCCTAAGTCCTAATCTACTACCTAAGGTCTCCTCTTAGGGTTTCAGAAACTCCACTAGTGAATTGGCTTTTTGCTTAGTAGCGTAGAACAACATTGACAAACCTTGCTTCACCACAAGGACGACAAGTATTCTCCTAATACTTGAGGACACTTGACAGTAAGTTTCTCAAAAACTATTCTACCCAAGAGCAAAGCAATCTCCCAAATGAAATAGTAGAAATTTGGGGAACAAAAACTTTTTGTGAGTAAGAGCACAAGATGTGTTTAAACTGTCTTGTATTGGTCTAAGTAGATAAGCAATTTATGAGTTCAAGAAACTTGATCAATGAATACTAATGATATGCAATCAATGAAGATAGCAATAAATGAACCTAGATTGCAAGAGAGAGAGAGAGTGTGTGAGCGAGTATTAAATGCTAAGAGCTTGTACAAATGTTTTGATCAAGTTATGACTGAGTTGGGAGGTGAAAAAAGTATCTATAATCCCAAAAAGTTAAAATCCCAATAGTCAAATTTTAAAGAGCTCAAGGGGGCTGCTAGTTGACTGTACCGATCGACCCCCTAGCTCAGCCCATGGTAACAGAGAGTAAAAAGAGCCATACTAATCGACTCTACTGGTCGACCGCCTAGCTCAGCCAGTAAAGAGAAAGTGCTCTCTGGTTCTATCGGTTGATTGAGTCAATTGATTGGCTGTCCCAACTAGTATTTGCAGAAAAAGCTGAAAAAGTTGTACTTACTACATTAAAAAGTGCAGCTATATGCGAGAAAAAGTTAGCTCTATTTTCTACATCTTTAATAGCTCAAGAGGATACCAAATATTTGTAAGATCAAATCTCATTAATGCTGCACGAACTAACTTGCAAAAACATTAAATGCAATGTTAAAACTATCATTCAAAATGATTTTCCCATATTTGGGTTGGTAAGCATTATGGTGGGACCATGTTCGCTAATTGTGTGGGCATTGAGGAGGGTGGATTAAGGGTGAAAGGCTTGGTGGTTGGTTATGGTTGATGACTAGAAGGCTGAGGGTGATCTCAAGGTTACTATGAGCGTGATCTAGATGAAGATGGACGTTGAGTTTTGTTACTGCTCACTATTTTCATCTCCTTCTCCGGCATAAGAGTCGCTGGTGGCTTGGCTTCATGTAATAGGCACGTGAAATCAATAGCATGTACCAAAATGATATTCCCACAAACGACATCAATCTGATCCAACAAAGAACCAGATAAACTTTTCCAAAACTCGCTCCGGTAGATCCAACATACAAAATTGTAAGAACTAGCCACCGGTATGGTACCAACCAAAGAGCTTCCGATGCCTAAATCAATATTTTGCTTAAAGAAGTAAGTTTAAGGAAGTGAGTGAATGAGAATCAACGAGTTACTTTATTTGGAATCAAGCGGTCCTATTTATAGTTTGGGGAAAAAAGACTTGTGCGTTCTTATCTGGTTCGTACGGCTACTCATCAGGTACTATAAGCCTGATTCAAAGATTGTTACAAATGGTCGGTCGATACTACTCAGGGGAGACCTTCTCAGGCAATCCCAATGAGGTTAGGTCATCGGCTCGATCCCGTGTCATATACTATTCGTATAATATTCTTGTCTAATAATATGGAGCTTCACAAGTTCAAATCCCTCGAACACTCATCCTATACTACTGCTGGGCCCTGTGTTAACATTTACATTCTCGATGTTGCTATTCCTATCCAAGACATCTTTATCATTATCATCATCCTACTAGGCATCATCATTGTTCAAGGACACACCTTCATTTTCTTCATTAGGTTCTAATTGAAATGTATCTATATTCAAGTTTAGTCCCGTATGTGAGTTGCCTCTATGTGATGGCTGTTCAATATCAAATACACCATGAGGAGACACATTTAATGTGGCAAATTTAGCCATGGTCATTGCAATGTCAATCTAGACCCTCCCGTAATCATTTGCCTCTGTATTCAAGTCGAAAACAACACCGTGAATAGGGGCATCACTAACTGGCTGCAGAATGTATACGTCGGCATGCACGTCAACGGTTACACACACAATGTGCATGTTATTGTGATCTTAATCCATCACAAACATGTCCTGAAAACCTTCATTGGTAATTGCACTCACAGTTTAGTATGGATATTAGGAGTCTACCAGCGCTGATTGGAACCCATGAGATAATTGAACTCTGTCAATGCTATAATGCAAATTAAGCTTTTCATAAACTCTGTAAAAAAATTTATTATATGACATATTATGTGTTATTTTGGCTTTACATGCAAGCTTTGTGATCTAAAAATAGACACTGTGAGGGCCATTGGTTAGTTGCCTACCATAATATAAAAGAATAGCAACTGTGTTTGGATCTATATTTTTATGATAGAGTGATTTTATAATTTTTTTAAAGGTTTGTATCAGGAGAACAAAGTAGAAAAGTAAAAGAGGAGTAGAAAGGAGTTTTGAATGATTTAGGGAGAGAAGAAAGGGGTTAATATATTAGCAATTTCATTTCAAAAATTTGAAAAATCGTTCGGTATATAAAACTCCAATTGGGAATCTCATTGCCACATTAACATGTCAATGCAGTCAAAACACAAGTTGAATTCAGTATTTCAGATACTGTTCGGCGTTTTAAATGCTGAAAATGCAAAATCTTGTTATCATAGTGTCAGGAGTATATTCAATTATCTGAAACTAGTATTTCAAACACCTTTCAATATTTTAAACCACCTTTAATATTTCAACTACCAAAAAAAACGTAATTTTATAACTTTCAGTACTTCATACTCAAACTCCAACTTGCTATCACAGTATCTGGTAGTCAAACTTCAGTGCCATTCAGTATTTCAATTATTGTTTTCGGCTTTTCAAGGACTAAAAAAGGTAGTTCAAATATGCTTATGAAACTAGTGTATTTTTTTCCTAGAAAAGTAGGGTAAAAGTAACCCCCCGGGCGCGGCGACATACCTAACGTATCCATCAATGGCGTAAAACACACCCCACCACCAATCCCCTGGGACCCTAACGCCCATCAGCGCCGCGAACCCATCGGCGACATAACTCCCTCTTCTCCTGCCCCCCAACGCCGGTCACCGCCATACGTCTCCATCGGCAACAAGAAAGCACCATGCCCAGGTTTTTTTTTTTGATTTATTAATCGTTTAGCTCAAAATTTTTTATTGTCATTATGAGATTTTGATAAATTTATGTTTTTTATAGATATATGTGCACTCTCAAATGGGAGCAATGCTCATATTGAATTTTGTAGAGCCTAATATATGAGTATCTAAGACTATATGAAGCAATAATCAGACTTCTATTTCTCCTTACTTGAATATCATCATAAGCAGATGAATTTCATAAAACTTGGACAAATTTTGGTTCCCTTTGGACTTATATTTTCATAGAACAATTTGTTATGACGAAAAGTAATGAGAGCAGCTAGTGTTATTTATTATTTATATAGTTGTTTATCTCGTTTGCTTTCTCTATCTTACCCTGGAACTTTAGACCTTTGAATGAATATTTAAAGTTGGTTGTGAAAAATAACGAATTATGCAATGGTTTATTTAATTGTGGTTCGTATGCTCAAGCATGTAATTCTAAATATAGACAGTGAAGTGTTCTAAGCTTATGTAAGAACGATCAAAGTGCACTTTTTTATACCTGTCACTAATAAAAGATCTATGAAGCAAAGTAGAACTAGGAAAAGTTAAAAGTAGAAGATTTCATGTGGACTTAATTGATATATCGAATTCATACAGTTTTAGTGTATTAATTTTGAAATGAGCGCCATCACCATTAAATCAAGGCCATCACCTGTCTCAGAAAACAGAATATGCTTCCCTGGTAAGGGTACTAAAATATGGACTCATTGTTTTTCTTTCTAATATTTATGACAGCATTTATTTTTCTGTCTTATGAATAAGATATCTTCTATTTGTCCATAATATGTAGTGGCTTTGGTTATTGGGTGAATTGTCAAATACCTTTTCCCATTTGTCTTAACTATATGCTATCATTTCGTGGCTCATAGTTTTCAGTTCACATTATGTTCTTGTTGATCTGATAGTGCTTCGAAATTTTGGTGGCTTTTTTCTTATTTTACTTGGCAATGCTCTTATCAAACACACTTTTAAAGTTGTGACCTACAAAAAATGAAATTCTGCTTCTTGTCAACTGGGTATCGAAGAAAGACTTATATTTGCCCATTTTGCAGCTTCATATTCACTTCTGCTTCTTTGTGGTAGTTGCTACTCCATTGATATTCAAAGGAAAATCTCTTATGTAAGTTATTTGTTTGCCGACTGAATAATATATCAAGTAAAGTTCTAACTTCTAGAACTTCGTGTCTTTTTCTACTTAAAGGCTTCTACAATAGTGGCATTGTATGTAACTGGGAATAGATTAATTTTTTCCTTATTTTACTATTATGCATGTGATTTTGCTATAACTCAAGAAGGTTTTTACGTCTCCTCTATTGCACAGAGCATTGAGCTAAAGTCAAAGAACTTAAAAGTCACCAGCCGGATCACTTAAGAGAGGTTCTTTGAAATGGAAATCACGCGGCTACAGGTGAAAACCATCTCACCGATTAGTGGTGGCGTTTACTTTATAATGATTTTTGACAGATATGTTTAATGTTCAATAGTATGCTTTTACTGGATTGATTTGCTCTCATGTGGTTTTCATTGTTAGAAGAAAAACAAGTTATAATTCTTCTGCATCTAAAGGATTATAAGATGATATATTCCTTTTCTACTCACCCCAATGGTGGAAAATCCACTATCCAATAATTAAATAATTAACAAAAAGCTAGGTTGAAAGGGGAAGCATTACGAAAACAAAAGAGCTTCCTTCATACGATTACTCATGTAAAAATGATTTGGAAACCATGAATTTGGTATGGAAAGTTGTGAATTCTTGTCACTATCACACAACAAGTAATCTTTATTGAATTATTTCGACCTTTTCAGTGGCATGTTTTAGACATTTTTTGATATGCTATCAACTTAATCAATTAATATATCTGTTTGTTAAGTTGTGATAATATGCAAACTATAGATATAGTGTTTTCGTTTTGGTCAATACAGAAACAAAGTCAACATTATCGAATAATTACATAACAAGATAGCATGCATTTGGAACTCTAGTCTTCCGACCCTTTCATGAGCTGTAGCATAATCAATTCTCCGTGTTTCAAATTATATCAGCATTGTTTCTTATTTTAAGGTAGATGTTTCTTATTTTGAGGCAGCAGGTTAAGTGGCGTAGCATAATTAGACCCAAAGAGTTACTTTGCATGCTTTAAAACATGATAAAGATTTGTCGCAATAACCAGCTCATATTCCTTGTGGGGAAACTGTTTTGGTTCTGTTCCTGTCAATTGCTTAGCACCATTTAAATAGTTATAGTTGTGTTTATCAATTGCCTTCTTTGGTTATGTTCTTTGCTCATGAATTGTAAGATTATACTATTTTCGATCGATTTCAACAATGATTTAACCACAACTTAGTATTTTTGGATAGGTTTTAACTATGATGGATGTTGATGCTATCTTGATGTATGCCTATCCAAGTTTGAGCATGTCTTATTTTAGGTAATTAAAGCAAGTTTGAGCATGTCTTATTTTATATGCACTAGTTATTACATTATTTGCCATGATTGAAACTGTTCCGTGATGTAAAAGTATAGTATACCTTATTCTATACCCTTTAGCTATTACATTCTTATGACTATTTCAGATCTCGTGACCTTATGACTATTTTGGCAAACTCCCAAATGGCTCATGCGAGTGTCCCCTTTCCTGTGAACTATATTTTCAGCTCTTTGAATTTCCTTGTTTTTGCCCTTTTTAGTTATTTTCTCTATCTGTTTAAGTAATGTTAAGGCTCAATTTGTGTCCAGTAGTTTTGGGGCATGACATCATTCCTATATAAGTGCTCTAATGTGTTATTCTCCCTTCGACACTATTGAAATCATAACATTTAATGATGACTACTTCGATGCTATTGAAATCAAAACATTTAATGATGACTATGAATAAAACTCTATCTATAAGTGTAATTGGTTTGATTTGTATCTTGTATATCCTTATTTTTTCTTGTTTTGAACTCTAACCTTGAACTTTAGCTTTCATTTTTAAGACTTAAGCATCTAATTTCCGTTGTGATGTTTCTTGCATTTATGGTTCGGGGAGTTTTCTGTGATAATCAATTTTTTTTTATTTTTGTGGAAAATATATAAAACATAAAGTATGGAGAGAAAATATGAAGGTAACTAGAATTCTAAGGGAACTAGAATAATAAGGAAACCAGCTTGATTAATTATCTAATCTAAACTATTGCCTAATTTGATACCATAGAATAAGGAAATAACATTAATAACCAAAATATTCTTCAACACCCCCTCTCAAACTCAAGGTGGTATTAGAGATATGACCTTGAGTTTGAAAGGTCTTCGAAAAAAACTTGATCTTGATGGAAAGGATGGGTCATCACGGCTCATTTAACTCGAAACTCACCACGGTCACTATGGCTCATTTAACCTTGAACAAGGATGGAATCAAGATTTATCTGGGGGTCGTATGCACCACTCTGGTGTGATAAATCCCCACAACCGTTGGATGAAACTTAGATTGAAATAGTAACTGGAAACTAGATTGGACTTAGATTTGGATTTGACTTAGATTTGGACTTGGATTTGGATTTGGATGCAGATTTGGATTTGCAATTGGATAGTTGTGTGACATTAGAATTGAAGAGAATAGCTTGATACATATTTTATATTTGGCCATATTTATAACATACAAAGTTTCCTATTTCTCCACTTACCATAACGGAGAATTACCATAACTCTATTACCATATTTCTACCACTAACAATGTCCCTCAAGCTAGAGTATAAATATCATGCGTGTCCAAATTGTTACAAATATACTTGATGTGTTTGTTTTGTGTGTTTATGTATTGCGTGTATATACTTGTTTTGAGGTGTTTTGAGCTTCATTTAATGTATTAGTATAGCATTTAGGTCATACTTATGCATATTAAGGTCTACACGTTCATAGTTGAAGTTAGGACTTAAATGCTACACTAATGTACGTTTGTTGCTTGTTTAAAGTGTGATTTGGGAAGATAATTGGAGCTTAATTGAGGGTTATTGAAGTGTGGAACAAATCCAAGGGTGTTTTGGACGCAAAGGAATGAAGAAAAGTGCTTTTGGAAGTGATCGGACGAAAGAAGGAGCGACCGAGGCGAAACTGAGCGCAACGTGAGCCAAATTCGGATCTTGCAACCTAAAAAGGACATGGACAAATTTTGGATACATTTTAGGGTGCAAAATATGGCTTGGGAGATCCCCCACGATGATACAAAGCCATAACAAAAAACGGTGCGCGAATTGGAGCTAAAACGAAGAAGATATGGACATTTTACTGTGAAGACCGGTCGACCTCCTGTCAAGGCTGATCGACCAGCTAGGTCGACCGGCCGGATCAGAACCTGGGCCAATTTTGGTCGAACGACTTAGGCCCTCGACCGGCCGGATCAGAACCTGGGCCAATTTTGGTCGAACGACTTAGGCCCTCGACCAGCCGGATCAGAACTTGGGCCAATTTTGGCCGAACGACTTAGGCCCAAAGCCGGTCGACTAGCTGGGCCCTCGGCTGGACGCGTTAACAGCTCTATTTAAGCCACTTTTCAGCCCTTTTTGAAGGAGAGAACAACACCCAAATCAAACACCCATTTCCCTAAACCTAAAATCCACCAAAAATCACCTCACACACTCACTTCTAAGCACATTTAACACTTGGAATCAAGGATCTAAGAGGATCAAATACTAGGATTTGGGGCATAGCTCATGTTTTGTAAAGCTTGGCTATGGATCGAAGGGTATCTCTCTTTTATCCTAAGTCTAATTATGTTTAATTAGAGCTATGTAGGGTGATTATATCTTGTATTTATGGATTGATTACGACTTTATATTAATGGAAACTTGATGGATTTATGTAGATATGCCTTATGCTTATGGCTTCAAAGGCTATTTTACATACATGTCTATGTGTTTGTTGAAATACCTCAATGATGTAGCATATATATATTGAAGTCTATTGTGCTATTAACCATTTCTAAATCATTATGCTGGCATGTCTATGTGTTTGTGTGGTGACTACATGAAGTGGGTATGACTATATACAAGTCTATGTTTGTGTTAGCATACTTAATAGCATAACTAGCTTCGATTGCATGCATGTCAGGTGCTATTGCTTAAATTGGTGTAATCTAAACATGTCTATGTGTTTAGTAGTAGAATATACCGGTGTATTCTCAAATGCCATGCCCTAGATGTGTTTGCCATGCGCTTTAATGTCAATTTCTGCTAATTGTGATGCGATCGATGGTGCACAACTAGTATCTAGCCTTGGTTGAGTCCCCTTTGGCTTTAAATCCAGCCAATAGAGTCCGGATAGGTTTAGATGACCTTATTCCACTTAGGAAGGCTAGTTAGTCCACCCTAACACCCTAGGTTCATAAGGACCACGCCGTAGCTCTGAGTGAGACGAAGCTTAGGGACGGACTGGCACCGAGTCCTAGGGCCAGATTGGGGAACTAATTAGAAGGCTAAGTGCTAGGGTTAGATCGATCTACACTCCCCTAGAATTTTATTGGCTAGCCGTAATTCCTAAGTCATAAAGACCATGCCGTACTGCTAGGCATCGCCACCTAGGGATGGACCCGCACTGAGGCTTAGGGTACCAATTAAGAGGCTAATTATAGGTCTAAATTAGAGCATTTAGTTTAATCCATCAAGTAACCCTAGAAAGACGTAGTAATCACCCTAAACAAGATGTAATCACGTTAGTCTCCCATTTCCAACGTTTGAATCCCCTTAGATCGCTTGATTCCCCCATCACACACATACGCGCTACCTTTTTATTTCCTTGTTCTTAAATTAGGTTTACTTTTCCTGAGCTCCCCTCAAACCAAAAACACCAAAAAAAGTGTAGTTAGGACCCCAGCAAGTAGCTCTTTAGGACACACTTAGCTTAGAACACCATACACATTAGGCCTCCCCGTGGATTCGACCCCGCACTCGCACACACCGTACAACACACGACCCGTGCGCTTGCGGGCTATTTAGGCTTGTGCTCAATTAGCGATATCAAGTTCTTGGCGCCGTTGCCGGGGAGGCAACATTCATTTGGTTTCTTAGTTTTTGTGTGTCTTAGCTTGTTACGTATTGTTTTATTTTTTCTTTTCATGTTTTTATTATTTTGATTAATTAATAAAAAAATTCAAAAAAAAATTGTTGAGCATTTTGAAGAGGTTTACTTATGTCAATTAGCCATGAATGGTCCTAATGCATCAAGGTGGTCACTTGTATACTCTTCCCCACCACCCGAATGTGCTCCTATTGCTTATTGCATTTATGAAAGTTTTATGCATCCAACGGTTTTCTGTCCCCATAAAAATTCCCCACCTAGGGCTACTACTAACTATGACCCCTATAGTCATGCATCATCTCATGTATCTTCATTTAGAAATCATGACTATAGGGATGCATATTCTTGTTATTGCAATCTATGTGGAAGTCGAGCTCATGATTCCGATACTTGCCCTACTTTCCACCCTTATCCCTGATAGCATGCTACGCCCTATGTCCCTAGCAATCATATGCCCATGCATGCATCTTCACCATATTATCATGAATCTAGGGAGTAACATCATGCATTTTCATTTTGGGGTCAAGATGACTCTTCATTCAGTACACCTCCTTGCATTGATAGTTTATCCTTCCCATCATCTTTTCCCACCCGCCCATCCTCCGAGTCATATAACGGTTGTGCTTATAGTGACCCCAATCAAGATATTTACCATTTTCACTCGGTTGAATCTTCTTCTGTTATGTCCACACTCTCGGAGCAATTAGATCAAATGCTTGAGCAATCCCAATCTCTCCTCCTATCAAATCAAGAGGAACTAGAGAGTTTTAAGCGAGAACCCAAATCTCTAGGAGAGCGCTTGAAGAGAATGGCTGAGAGTATGCAACTCATTAGTGAGACTTTGGAGATACCCTTAGAGCGAGTTGAAGGGATAGAGATGAGACCTAACAATGAGGTGACTAGGGGTGAAAAAGATGATGCGATGGAGAGACAATTAGAAAGAGAGATTGATGGAGAGTTCACATCATGTGGTGAGGATGAGAATGAGC
This sequence comes from Cordia subcordata, assembly GCA_028554755.1. NCBI lineage: Eukaryota > Viridiplantae > Streptophyta > Magnoliopsida > Boraginales > Cordiaceae > Cordia > Cordia subcordata. The sequence goes on along the minus strand of JAPTOF010000021.1, from coordinate 10,397,877 downwards.
TTGATGATAATTTGGTTCTTGGTGACTCTTATGAATATGTTTTAGAGGAAGTAGTACCCTATCCTCCTAAGCTTTTAACGTCATCCATTGAGTCACATGAGCCTTTTCTGTCTCCTCATCCCACATATTCTGCACACTTAGAGGTTCAATCTCATGATTATAGCACTCATTTGCATTTCGAGTCCACATTTTAGGAGTCTAGGGTACACACCTCCCTTGAGCATTCACGCATCCATGACCCGAAATCTATTGAGTCCTCATTGTCCCCTCCATGTGTGTTTACCCTGTATGAAGAGAATGATGATGAGATGACACCCACTAGCAATGAATATATTGATGAATTGGGTGAGATGTTAGCTAGTGAAGGCTTAAAGTCATCCATTGGGGAAAACAAGACATCAATTTTGGAGGTTTTAGATGATAAGTCTCTTGGAGTTGAGAATCATGATGTTGAAGAGAATAGCAACTCTAAGAAGACACATAAAAAAGAAATTGGTGTGCTTGGAAGAATGATCTATGGGTCTCTTTGGATGTTTGATGATTCATTGATGGAAATAGAGCCCATAAAGATCGAATCCACCTCTCAATAGAAGTTAGAGCGGCCTAGGCTTAAACATGTTGTATCTTGTGGAGAGGAAGAATGTAGTACTTCATCATCCCTTACCCTTGCCCTTCCTTCACCGAGAGTTGTTCCAACCTGCCTTTCCCATTTTGATGAGTCTCCATCTTTGGAGCTCTTGTTTGTGCCTTCTAGTTTAGAATACTTTCATCTAGGGTTAGAAAGCACATTTCCTATCTTGCATGCATTAGACCTATCTTTGACCCATGGGGAAGGTGTGTTCCTAGCACTTAATTATGAGAAAAAGGCCATGGGGTGGTTAGTTAGAGAGCAAGCGGGGCATGATCTTTTACGTTTATTCATGACACTTTCCACACTTACACACACATTTTCATTTGATGTTTCGGGGTGGAATCTTCAAAAGGGGTGCATTGTGCATTCATTACCCCATCATATAGTGAATGACCCTTTTCCTTCTACTATCTGCACTTGGTTGAATATTCGGCAATTTGTGCCTTGCAATTTTAAACATGTATTGCTCTAACACTAGTGCCCGACTGGAGGCGTTAAATCCAGCACTGCTAGGAGGCACCCTAGGCATGTTTATATTTCATTTGCTTTCCTTAATTTTCATTTTCTTTTATTTGCTTTTAGTATTATTGTTTGTTGATTTTCAATTGCTTTTTGGTTTTCTATTTCACCCTCCCAAGTGTTGATCCTCACTTCTATCATTTCCCATTCTTCATATACCTTGTTTATCATTTGATGATGCCAATGCAAGCTCGCATGGCAATGCTACTAATCTTGTGCTTTGAGTGTTCTGATTTGTTAATAGACGGGGATTAATAGTTGAATCATTATCCATTGGCATTAAAGAGCTTCAAAGAATGCAAGGTTGTATCTATCATTTCTCCACTTGTTCCCTATTTATCTACCCTGTCCCCACCACCCTCATTTGCTTTATGTTGCCGATTTGCTTGTTGAGTGGTATTGTTCTATTTGCTTGAGGACAAGCAAAATTTAGGTTTGGGGGTGTGGGAGTTTGGTTTTCTTGTTATATGCTTTGTGTAGGGTAGATGTACATTATGTGCTTAAAATGGTGAAAATTTTTCGATTTTGATGCATGTAAAGTCGTTTGTCTCTTGGTTGATTGGAGTGTTAGCTTTTGTGATTGATTTAATTGATTGGTGAATATGAGTTGCATTGTGGGAAAGTGAATGGAGAGGATTGAAAATCGGGTCTTGGAGGGATTGCCCTTGAAAGTTGTGGGGAGTGAGAACCTTTAGGAATAACCCTTGTAGCCACCCCATAGCTTGGTAGGAAAGAGTGTTGAAAAAGTGTTGTTGATATGAGTGCCTTTTCTTGATTGGTTCTTTTGATATGCTAAAGCCTTTCTTTTTCTTTTCTTTTTGTGTGAATGCAATGCAAAGCATGAAAAGTGCAAAAAAAAATTGAAAAAAAAAGCAAAAAGGTGCAAAAACATAAAAAAAAATGAAAAAGAGAAAAAGCCAAAGGCACCAAGGAGTTTTTGTGAATAAGTGCATAAGTGACACAATGTCAACTTAGCACAAACTATCCTCTATGTAGATATGTAAACAAGGCTTGTTATAAGCCATTTTGTATGTATATTCTCTCTCTTCTTGTCTTTGAGGCTTTGTGCATGATGGAGAGGCTACGTTAGTTAAGGGGGCATGAAATCTCAACAATCCCGAGTGTGTGCGTTAAAATCCTAGGTTTGTGGTGGTTCGGCTACTTAGGAACTTCCCACAAGGTTCGAGGCCCTTTATGAGTAAAGAGAGGATCCGAAGGGACTTGAGGATCTCTTCATAATAGAAATGCCCTCTTCATGCTCCTTGAGCTAACCGTGATAGCAAATCAATTCCTTAGGCAACCCTTTGTATTGACTTTAGAGGTAAACTTAGGTTTGGGCTTGTTTGGGGACAAGCAAGGAAAAGGTTTGGGGGTGTTGATATGTTTGTTTTGTGTGTTTATGTATTGCATGTATATACTTGTTTTGAGGTGTTTTGAGCTTCATTTAATGTATTAGTATAGCATTTAGGTCATACTTGTGCATATTAGGGTCTACACGTTCATAGTTGAAGTTAGGACTTAAATGCTACACTAATGTACGTTTGTTGCTTGTTTAAGGTGTGATCTAGAAAGATAATTGGAGCTTAATTGAGGGTGATTGAAGTGTGAAACAAAGCCACGGGTGTTTCGGATGCAAAGGAATGAAGAAAAGTGCTTTTGGAAGTGGTCGGACGACAGAAGGAGCGACCGAGGCGAAATTGAGCGCAACGTGAGCCAAATTCGGATCTTGCAACCTAAAAAAGACATGGAAAAATTTTGCATAGGGTGAAAAATATGGCTTGGAGATTCCTCACGACGATACAAAGCCATAGAAAAAAACGGTGCACGAATCAGAGCTAAAACGAAGAAGATATAGACATTTTACTGTCAAGACCGGTTGACCTCCTGCCAAGGCCGGTCGACCGGCCGGATCAGAACCCGGGCCAATTTTGGCTGGACGACTTAGGCCCAAAGCCGGTCGACCGGCTGGGCCCCCGGCTGGGCGCGTTAACAGCTCTATTTAAGCCACTTTTCAGCCCTTTTTGAAGAAGAGAACAACACCCAAATCAAACAACCATTTCCCTAAACCTAAAATCCACCAAAAATCACTTCACACACTCACTTCTAAACACATTTAACACTTGGAATCAAGGATCTAAGAGGATCAAACACTAAGATTTGGAGCATAGCTCATAGTTTGTAAAGGTTGACTATGGATAGAAGGGTATCTCTCTTTTATCCTAAGTCTAATTATGTTTAATTAGAGCTATGTAGGGTGATTATATTTTGTATTTATGGATTGATTACTACTTTATATTAATGGAAACTTGATGGATTTATGTATATATGCCTTATGCTTATGGCTTCAAAGGCTGTTTTACATACATGTCTATGTGTTTGTTGAAATGCCTCAATGATGTAGCATATATATATTGAAGTCTATTGTGCTATTAACCATTTTTAAATCATTATGCTAGCATGTCTATGTCTTTGTGTGGTGACTACATGAAGTGGGTATGACTATATACAAGTCTATGTGTGTGTTAGCATACTTAATAGCATAACTAGCTTCTATTGCATGCATGTCGGGTGCTATTGCTTAAATTGGTGTAATCTAAACATGTCTATGTGTTTAGTAGTAGAATATACTGGTGTATTCTCAAATGTCATGCCCTACATGTGTTTGCCATGCGCTTTAATGTCAATTTCTACTAATTGTGATGCGATCGATGGTGCACAACTAGTATCTAGCCTTGGTCGAGTCCCCTTTGGCTTTAAATCCAGCCACTAGGAGTTCGGATAGGTTTAGATGACCTTAGTCCACTTAGGAAGGCTAGTTAGTCCACCCTAACACCCTAGGTTCATAACGACCCCACCGTAGCTCTGAGTGAGGTGAAGCTTAGGGACGGACTCGCACTGAATCCTAGGGCCAGATTGGGGAACTAATTAGAAGGCTAAGTGCTAGTGTTAGATTGATCTACACTCCCCTAGGATCTTATTGGCTAGCCCTAATTCCTGCGTCATAAAGACCACGCCGTACTGCTAGGCATCGCCACCTAGGGACTGACCCGCACTGAGGCTTAGGGTACCAATTAGGAGGCTAATTATAGGTCTAGATTAGAGCATTTAGTTTAATCTATCAAGTAACCCTAGAAAGACGTAGTAATCATCATAAACAAGATGTAATCACCTTAGTCTCCCATTTCCGACGTTTGAATCCCCTTAGACCGCTTGATTCCCCCATCACACACATATGCGCTACCTTTTTATTTCCTTGTTCTTAGATTAGGTTTACTTTTCCCGAGATCCCCTTAAACCAAAAACACCAAAAAAAGTGTAGTTAGGACCCCAACAAGTAGCTCTTTAGGACACACTTAGCTTAGAACACCATACACATTAGGCCTCCCTGTGGATTCGACCCCGCATTCGCACACACCGTACTACACACGACCCGTGCGCTTGCTGGCTATTTAGGCTTGTGCTCAATTAGTGATATCAATACCCCATAAGAATTTAGTAAACAGATCTGCTCACTGATCATTTGAATTGACATGTGATGTAACAATCTCCTTAGCTAGCACTTTACTCCTTACAAAGTGACAATCGACTACAATGTGCTTGGTCCTTTCATGGAAGACAGGATTAGTTGCAATATGCATTGCTGCTTGGTTATCGCATATTAACTTCATAGGCTCATAGCAATCTTCCCCAAGTTCCTCCAGTAAATATTTCACCCAAATTAACTCACACACCGTTAATACCATAGCTCTATATTCTGATTATGCACTTGAGTGGGCTACGACTAATTGTTTCTTACTTTTCCAAGAGATGAGATTTCTGCCAATGAATACGCAATAGTGAGAGGTGGATCGCCGATCATCCAAACATCCTACCCAATTTGCATCAGAATAGCCAACAATGCTTATGCCTTCTCTTCTCTTTTATATAGCAGCCCTTTTCCTAGAACACTCTTAATGAACTGTAGGATGCGAATGACAGCATCCCAATGACTTTTTTGTGGTGAATTCAAGAATTGACTAACCGCGCTCATTGCATGGGAAATATCTAAGCAAGATACAGTAAGATAATTAAGCTTGCCTATCAATCTTCTATATCTTCCTGGATCTTTTAATGGCTCTCCCTTATTTCATAAAATCTGGACATTTGGGTCCATTGGCGACTCACAAGGTTTGCACCCAAGCATTCCTGCTTTTGTCAACATATCAAGCGTATATTTATGCTGAAAAAAGAAAATATCCTGATCTGAACGGGCAACTTCAATTCCAAGAAAGTAGTGCAATGATCCCAAGTCTTTTATTTAGAAGTGCTGATGTTAAAATGCCTTCAAGTCACATATACTTGTAAGATCATTGCCTGTTATGATAATATCGTCAACATAAACAATTAGTAACAAACGTTTCCCAGCAGAGGTATGTCGATAAAAGACTAAATGATTAACCCCACATCTTAATAATCTAAACTTGATGACAACCTCACTGAATCGACCAAACCACGCTCGAGGTGATTGTTTAAGACCATACAATAATTTCTTCAATCGACATACCTTACCAGACTCCCTTTGAGCAACAAACCCTGGTGGTTGCTCCATGTATACTTCTTCTTCAAGTGAACCATTAAAGAAAGCATTCTTAATGTCAAGTTGATGAAGTGGCCAGTCAAACATAGCTGCAAGAGCAAGAACAATATGAACCAAAGGCACCTTAGCAACGGGGGAAATGGTATCATCATAATCAACACCATAAACCTGTATATATCCTTTTGTGACCAGGCAAGCCTTCAAGCTATCCACAGTTTCATCAAGAGAACACTTACTGTATAGACCTAATGACAACCAATAATAGTATTCCTAAGAGTAAAATCTACCAAATCCTATGTATCATTAGTTTGTCAAGCCGACATCTCTTCTACCATTGTAGCATGCCAACCTGGATGACCAAGTGCCTTTGTTAAATTAGACGGGATAGACACAGACGAAAGAGAAGCAATAAACAACCTATACGAAGGTGACAAAGAATGATAACAAACGAAATTAGATATTGGATGTTTAGTAGTACAAGAGCGAATACCTTTACGGAGTGCAGTAGAGACATCCAAGTTGGAGGGCGAATCAGGCAAAAGATCCAGAGAAGGCGAAACCAACGACACAGGGGTAACAACATGTGGGTTATTACGTCGATGATAAGTCTTCAAGTCCGGACAATCCAAGCATGACAGGGCAGCATCAGGGAATGGTGGCGCATGTGAAAGCGGGACATCCAATGGAGCATGAAAAAAGGGCACAGGAAGTGGAAGATCATCAACTACTAATGTTGGATGAAAACAATGTGAACAATACTTTGTTGTGCTTATGCTTCGTGGCCTTCCTCCTTAGTACGAGTCTGTTCGATCTCAGATGCTTTCGGGACCAGCACTATTGTTAATGTCTGAAGTTTATTTGCACTTTGATCGTGCATCTATTGGGAATCCTATTCAAAATCCGTCAAACCAATCCCCACAACCGTTGGATGGAACTTAGATTCAGATAGTAACTAGAAACTAGATTGGACTTAGATTTGGACTGGACTTGGATAATAACTAGAAACTGGACCTGAATTTGGATTTGACTTGGAATTGGATAGTCATGTGACCCGTAGGCTAACAAGACCGCTTGGATGGACGTGAGATCCAAAGGCCAACACGACCAATTTTTTTTTTTTTTGGTTTTCTTAAAGAGAAATAGGCCACTAGGAAGGTGGCTCTAATACCATGTGGAAAATATATAAAACATAAAATATGGAGAGAAAATATGAAAGTACAGAAGATGGTTGGAGCCACCACCAATGATGGCTTTAAAGAGAAATACTTATAAAGACTACATTGTCAATTCTTGATATATCATGAATATAATAGAAGAGCCTATTTATAGGCATGATAACTTGGTGAGCAAGAGTAGAAGCTAAACTAATAAGATAACTAGAACTCTAAGGAAACTAGAATAATAGGGAAACCAATTTGACTAATTACCTAATCTAGACCATTGCCTAATTTAATACAGTAACATAAGTAAATACATTAATAACTAAAAAATTCTTCAACACCCCCTCTTAAACTCAAGGTTGTATTTGAGATATGATTTTGAGTTTGAAAGGTCGTAAAAATAAAAAAAAACTTGACATTGATGGAAGGGACGGTCGCGTGGCTCCTCTAACTCGAAATTCACCATGGTCACCACGACTCATCTGACCATGCTTACAGCTTGAAAGACTAGAATTTGGATTAATTTAGGGGTCGTATGCACCACTTTGGTGTGATGAATCCCCACAATCGTTCGATAGAGCTTAGACTGAGATAGTAACTAGAAACTGGATTGGACTTGGATTTGGACTAGACTTGGATAATTATTAGAAACTGGACTTGGATTTGGATAGTCATGTGACCCGTAGTCTAACAAGACAACTTGGATGGACGTGAGACCCAAAGGCTAACACGACTACTTGGAACTCACCACGGTCGTTACGGCTCATTTAACATTGAATAAGGATAAAATCAGGATTGATTTGGGGCTCGTGTGCACAACTTTGGTGTGATAAATCCCCACAACTGTTGGACAGAATTTAGATTGAGATAGCAACTGGAAACTGGATTGGACTAGACTTGGATTTGGATTTGACTTAGATTTGGACTTGGATTTGGATCTGGATATGGATTTTCGCTTGGATGGACATGAGACCCGTAGGATAACACGACTGCTTTTTTTTTTTTTTAAAGGGGAAGTAGGCCAGCAGGAGGGTGGCTTACCATGTGGAAAATATATATAACATAAAATATAGAGAGAAAATATGAAAGTGCTAAAGATGGTTGGAGCCACCACCAACGGTTGCTCTAGAAGAGACATACTCGTAGAGACTACATTGTAAATTTTTTGTGTTTCATGAATACAATAGAAGAGCCTATTTATAGGCATGATAACTTAGTGAGCAAGACTAAAAGCTAGACTATTAAGATAACTAGAATTCTAAGGGAAATAGAATAATAAGGAAACTAACTTAATTAATTACCTAATCTAAACTATTCCCTAATTTAATACTATAGAATAAGGAAATAACATTAATAACCAAAATACTCTTTAACCATTTTATTATGTGATAGTCATTTTTTCCCCTTTATTATGTGGTCTTTGTTAAATATATTTATTTCTTTTTGATTGTCATAGAACAACTAGCCAGTTGGAGAATGATGAACGATGAAGTGATCATGAGCGGGAAGGCATTTAACAAACTTTCTATATCACAACCTACAATGGAAGCACTTAAACAGAAGTCGATGAGTCATGTAGGTTCCTTTATACTTGTACATTTCTTTGTGTATGTATATGTGTGTGGCTCTTAGCTTTTTTTTCTAATTATTGTTAATCAATGTTAGTTAATTATATATATGTCTATGTCGTAGTTTTTTTCTTGATTAATTATTAGTCAATGTTAGTTATTAGCCAAAGGAGCAAAACAAAGTGGCTCCATTATTAGGTTAATTTTAGTTGATTATGAAGGGGCAAAATTGTAGTTCTCATGTCTCAATTAAGTATTAAGTCAAATGATATAAAAATTTCTTTCAAGTCCTGTCAAAAAAAGTACCTAGATTCATTTTACTGCCATGTAAAGGGAAAGATAAAAAAAGAAAAATGAGCTGAACCAAAAAAAAAGAAAAGAAGGGGTTTATATTGACCGACCGGGCAAGCGTTTATACCAATCATACATGGCGTCCACTAAAGTAGCTGAAAGGGCTTGGCACTTTAAGGCATCTGTCAGGCCATGTATCATCAAGGTACTCTCAAATATACTAATGTGGTTCTCCGGGTCTGTGGTTCCATCATAAAGGGGTAAGCATGGGAGGACAACACCAGGCAGAAGCTTTTCTAACTCTATCTCTGGCACAAAGGGCCGTGCCACTTTCCTTGTGGTGAATGTGCGATCGGAACTACTGCCAGTCCCCTGGCTACTACTTGACTTGTGACTGTTGTGACGCACCCCCAGACAGTCACCCATTCTCCTTTCACCCTGTGATGAGTTGGTGCGATGGATCGTAGAAGACTGTGCCTCCTGATCCTCGAAAGCTGAGTAAGGTTGGTACATCAGCGGTACTAGGTACGGGCAATCCTGCGGGGGACAAGATGGCATGTACGGGTAACCTGTTAGAAAAGGGAATTGTCTGGGCTTAATGGCAGCTGGTGCCACTAGATGTTCCCCAATCCTTTGGTATTCCGCCATCAAGCTTTGCATTTGCGCATACAGTCTGTTCATAGCTTCCTATTGGGAATCTGCTCCCGCATGTGTCGGGGTTATGCATGTTCCCTCCTTCTTGCAGCTGGCCCTGGAAGAGAGGGTCTACCGGCCAAGTCAGAAGCTGGCCAATTTTCTTGCGTTGCGTTTGTTTTGCTCCGGTTGCCCTTTTCTTCAACCGATTACCTCTAAACACTTCTTTTATGCTTCTTCCACATCCTAAACACCTCGAGCTTGACTTCAACATCAATTCTTCATTAATTCAAGTCTCAAGCTTTTGACCTAACTTCACCAAACATGAGAAATATGAATGCATTAGTGTAGCATTTGTCTTTAAACTCAATTATGTACATTTGCTTATGCTTAAGCCTAACTCTAACATATTTACTATACTAATGCATCTTCTAAGGCTCACAACACCTCTTAAATATAGGCAATTAACAGCGCAAACACACATAAAAATACAACATGTTAACACTCCTAAACCTTCTCCTTGCCTATCGCCAAGCAAGCCCATTCTTAAGTCTATTTCTAGTTTGATACAAAGGGTTACCTCAAGGATTGACTATTTTTTAAGGTTAGCCTAAGAAACATGAAGGGGGCATTCCTATTGTGGAGAGATCCCCAAGCCTCTTTGGATCCCCTCTCTACTGAAACAGGGCCTCGTTCCTCATAGGAATTTCCCAAGTAGCTAAGCCACCACAAGCCTAGGATTCTAACTTGCCCTCTCAACTAACATAGCCTCTTCAAAATACACAAAGCCTCAAGGATAAGAAGAGAGAGAATATACAGACACAATGGCTTATAAAAGCCTTATTCACATATATAAAAGGATGACAACTTGTGCTTAAATTGACACTGTGTCACTTATGCACTTATTCACAAAACTTTTTGGTACGTTTCGCTTTTTCTCTTTTCCATTTTTTTCAATTTTTCAACTTTTTGATCTTTTTGCACTGGTGTCGTCTTTCGAGTGCAAGCTCTAAAAGACCCACAAGCGTACGGATCGTGCAATATAGTGTGTACAAGTATGGGTGTCGAACCACAGAGAGGCGTGAATAATGTGGGTGAATTCTATGCTTGGTGTTCTAAAAAGTGCCAAAAAGAAAGATCTAAACTAAGTGTATTTTCTTTTGGAGTTTTGGATTATTGGAAGCTCTAGATAAAGGAAAATAAAACTAAACTATGAATATGAAAAATGGGAACACAAGTTGGTCAAGAGGGAACTAACTCTAGAGAATGGGTTAGGGTGACTTTGACTTATGAATGGGTAATTCTATACTCAAATGCTATGGGATTAAGGGAAGATGGCTAACTATCATGAGTGCTCTTAACTAGGTTGCTAGTTAGTATCCTAATTTCCCCCTAGGACTCGGTACGGGTCCGTCCCTAAGCGGCGCCTCCTAAAGCTACGGCGTGGTCCTTATGACCTAGGGCCTCAAGAGTGACTAACTAACTTCCTAGGTGGCTTAGAATGAACCTATCTTAGTACCTAAACCTTTGGCTAGATTTAAAGCCAAGACCTAGTGTTGCTAAGGTTGACTAAACCTATCCGGAAACCTATTGGCTGGATTTAAAGCCAAAGGAGACACGGCCTAGACTAGTCCTAAGTTATACTTCGTCATTCTAAGGTCACTACAGCAGGATTTGACTTGCTAGCGCGTTCATACATGTTCAAGGCCAAGGTGCGCATGAATAATGGAACCTATTCAACCACCAAACATCGTCATGTTCAGTTCACACCATTAGGAATAATTAACAACCAACACGTACGCGATATTGGAGTTATGCTCATTACTAGGCATGCAAATATACATATAGACATGAATAAAAGCATTACCCACTTCTTTGCATCCACATATAAACACATAGACATGATTATAACATGGATTAGATGTGTTTAGTAACAAACAAACTTCAATTTATACACATGTTATTCATCTAGGCATTTTATCAAACACTTAGACATGAATGAGAGAATACCCATTTAAACAAGACAATTCGAAACATGTATATATATTCAGCCATCATATCCCATATCATAAGAGTATATAATTAACCCATTACATAAGTTAAATCACCCTATACAAGTCTACTCAATCATAATAGAAAATAAAATGAAAGAGAGATAATGAAGCTTCCCTTTCATCCTAGCTAATCTTGTACACAGCTTTTGAACAAACTTGATTCCAAAATGTTGAACCCTCCAAATCAAGCTTGGTTCTTAGTGAGAATTGTGTGAAAAGTGTGTGTGAAGTGTGTGGAATATAGGGTTAAGTATGTGAGAATTCTTGGTGTGAAGTGGGTCTCTCTGGAGTGCTCGACTGGCTTTTTAATAATGCTCTCTGGACTGGCCGGTCGACCTAGTCGGTCGACCAGCTCTAGAAGGGGGGTCATCCGGCTATTTTTGGGACCTCTCTGGAGTGGCCGGTCGACCTAGCCGATTGACAGGCTCTTCTTCCTTGGTCGTCTGGTTGACTTTTTTCCTCCATTCTTTATCTTTTCAGCCTTCGGTCTTCTCTCTTAGACCCGTGCATGTCTCATCTTCAGCACCTTTCATCGTCCAATCTTGATCTTAACCCAAAGTTCACCTAAACCATTGAAAATAAGCAATTAGTGTAGCAATTTATCTCATAAACTCAATATGCACATTTGTTCACGCTTAAGCTTATTCCTATCAAAAGCACTACACTAATACATCATTATGAGCACTCAACACCTCTAAAATATAGGTAAATGACAATGCAAACACACACAAAATCACAACACATCAACACCCCCAAACCTTCTCCTTGCTTGCCCTCAAGCAAACCCAATCTTCAACAACTATCTCTAAAGCTGATACAATGGATTGCCTAAAGGACTGACTCGCTATCAAGATTAGTTTAAGAAGCATGAGGGGGGCATTCCTATTGTGAAGAGATCCCTAAGCCTCTTTGGATCTTCCCTCTACTCATAAGGGGTCTCATTCCTCATGGGAATTTCCCAAGTAGCCAATCCACCACAAGCTTAGGATTCTAACTCATGCACTCGGTATGTTGATATTTCGTGCTCTCTCAACTAACATGGCCTCCCTAACATACACCAAGCCTCAAAGATAAGAAGAGAGAATATACAAACACAATGGCTTATAAAAAGCCTTATTCACGTGTCTATAAAGATGATAACTTGTGCTAAGTTGACATTGTGTCACTTATGCACTTATTCACTAACTTTTTGGTGCCTTTGGCTTTCCCTCTTTTTCACTTCATTCATTTTTTTATACAAAGATTTTTGCACCTTTTTGCCTTTTTCAATTTTTTTTTAAACTTCAATTGCTTTGTATTGTATTCACAAGAAGGAAGAAAAAGAAAGGCTTAGGCACATTAGCAAGAACCAATCAAGGAAGGGGCACTCACATCAATAACCCTTTTCCAACACTCTTTCCTACCAAGCTATGGGGTGGCTACAACGGTTATTCTTTCAAGGTTCTCACTCCCCACAACTTTGAAAGGCATCCCCTCCAAGACTTAGTTTTCAAACCACTCTATTCATTCCCCCACAATGCCTCTCATCCTCAAAAATCAATAGAGTCAATCACAAAAGCCAACACAATGATCAACAAAGAAATAAATGACTCTATATGCATCAAAATTGAAAAATTTTTACCATTTTTATGCATAATGCAATCTACCCAAAGCAAGATATATAACAAGAAAACCAAACTCACACACCCTCAAACCTAAACTTTGCTTGTCCTCAAGCAAAAAGATCAAAGCACAAAAACAAGCAAATCGTCGTTACAAAACAAGTAAGGGTGGTGGGGAGAGGGTGCAAACATGGAGAACAAGTGGAGAAAGGATAGATACAACCTTGCATTTTCTTCAAAGCTTTCCATGCCAATGATAAATCACCATACTACTAATCCTGTGACTCACAATTCATAAACACTCACAAAGAAAACAAGATTAGTAGCATTGCCTAGGCATTCTTGCATTGGCATGTGCAATAATAAGCAGTGGTGTATCTTATGGGACAAAGGATTGGGATTCAACACTTTGGTTTGGGTGCAAGAAAGATAAAAGAAAGAAAATAAAAAGAAAAGAAAGTAAAACAAATGAAAAACTACAAAATTGAACCTAGGTTGCCTCCTAGTAGCGCTAACCACCAAGCCGTCAGCCAGGCAAACATCAACTCATCTTCAACTTCCATAGATGGGATCCTGAAGCATTAAAACCTCCACACGAGCCATGCTCAGATCATATGCGTGCTTCAGGCGTTGCCCATTCACTGTCAACTCTCGGCCATCCTTCAAGTCTTTAATCTTGACTGCTCCGGAAGGATAGCCAATCATCACCTCATATGGACCATCCCATCTTGTCTTAAGCTTACCTGGAAAGAGTTTCAATCGTGAGTTAAACAACCAAACTTTATCAAAAAGAGAGAATGATTTCTTAATAATGTGTTTATCATGAATTCTCTTCATCCTATCCTTATAAAGTTTAGCGTTCTCATACGCTTTGAATCTAAGCTCTTCCAATTCCGCTAGGTCTAGCTTCATTTTCTCACCCGCTCTTGCCAAGTCAAAATTTAGGGCTTTGATTGCCCAATAAGCTCTATGCTCTAGTTCTACCGGCAAGTGACAAGCTTTTCCAAAAACCAATCTATATGCAGACCCAATAGGAGGCTTAAAGGTGGTACAGTAAGCCCACAAAGCATCATTTAGCCTAATAGACCAATCTCTTCTATCGGGCCTAACGGTTTTCTCTAAAATGTGCTTGATCTCTCTATTGGACACCTCTACTTGTCCACTAGTTTGCAGGTGACAAGGAGTGGCTACCTTATGGGTGACCGAATATCTTCTCAACAAGGCCTCTAAAGTCCTACGGCGAAAATGCAAACCCCCATCACTAATTAAGACCCTAGGGACTCCAAATCTAGAGAAAATGTTTTCTTTAATAAACTTAACCACTACCCTATGGTCATTAGTGCATGTAAGAATAGCCTCAACCCATTTGGACACATAATCAACGGCCACTAAAATGTATTGGTACCCAAAGGAAGGTAGAAATGGACCTATGAAGTCTATACCCCAAACATCAAACAACTCACAAGGAAGAATAGGGGATAAAGGCATCATGTTTCTCCTAGAGATGGACCCAGATTGTTGACATCTAAAACACTTCTTGCAATATTCTTGGGCATCCTTAAAGAGAGTAGGCCAAAATAGTCCACTTTGCAAGACCTTCGCGGCGGTCTTCTTTCCACTAAAATGACCCCCACACCCGTCATCATGACACATGCTCAAAACGCTCTCAAACTCATCCTCAGGCACACACCAGCGAATCATTTGATCCGCACACACTTTGAAAAGATAGGGATCCTCCCAAAAGAAATGCCTAACTTGTGCTAGGATCCTATCTTTTTCTCGTTTCTCCCAATGGGAAGGAAAATGCCCTGTGGCAAGAAAATTGACAATATGAGCAAACCAAGGCGTGTGATGAGAGACAGCAAATAATTGTTCATCGGGGAATGAATCATAAAAAGGAGAAGGATCACTAGAAGACTCGCTAACAAGACAGGAAAGATGATCCGCAACTAAATTTTTTCTACCCTTCTTATCCCGAATTTCTATGTCAAACTCTTAAAGGAGGAGCAACCACCTAATCAAGTGGGGCTTAGGTTCTTTCTTAGACAACAAATACTTCAATGCCACATGATCAGTGTAGACAATGACTTTGGATCCTATGATGTATGACCTAAACTTGTCAAGGGAGAAAACTATTACTAGAAGCTCTTTTTCCGAAGTGGTATAATTCTTTTTGTGCTTCATCAATAGTCTTGCTAACATAGTATACAACATGGGGCAACCTATCCTTCCTTTGACCTAAAACAGCTCCTATCGCATAATCGGATGCATCATACATAACCTCAAATGGGAGACTGTAGTTAGGTGGCTGGATAATTGGGGATATAGACAATAAGGATTTAAGCCTATTGAAAGCTCTAACACATTCATCATCAAAGTCGAAAGAGATATCTTGTGCTAGAAGCCTAGACAAGGGGCGTGCAATGTGACTAAAATCCTTAATGAATCTACGGTAAAATCCTGTATGCTTTAGAAAAGATCTAACATCCTTGATACACTTAGGGACAGGCAACTTTTCAATTAGTTCTACCTTAACTGGGTCAACTTGAATTCCACTAGATGATACAACATCACCCAACACTATCCCTCGTTGCACCATGAAATGGGATTTCTCCCAACTTAACACTAGATTCTTCTCCACACATCGGTCTAAGATTAAAGAGAGATGACTCAAGCACTCATCAAAGCTATCTCCAAAGACTGAGAAATCATCCATGAAAATCTCTAAATGTCTCCCAATCATGTCACTAAAAATGGCCATCATACATCTCTGAAAAGTCGCTGGGGCATTACAAAGACCGAAGGGCATTCTCCTATAAGCAAAAGTGCCTTAGGGACAAGTAAAGGTGGTCTTTTCCTGGTCCTCGGGAAACACAGGGATCTAGTTATATCCCGAATAGCCATCTAGAAAACAATAGTAGCTATGCCCAGCTACTCTATCTAAGATCTGGTCTAGAAAAGGCAAGGGGAAATGATCCTTCCTAGTTTTGGAGTTAAGCTTTCTATAGTCAATACAAACTCTCTATCCCGTGGGAGTACGTGTAGGGATAAGCTCTCCTCTCTCATTCTCAACAACTGTGATCCCAGACTTCTTAGGGACAACTTGGACTGGGCTAACCCACTCACTATCGGAGATCGGATAAATAATGCCTGCATCTAAAAGCTTAATGATCTCCTTCTTAACTACTTCGCTCATGTATGGGTTTAGCCTCCTTTGCATTTTCCTAGAAGGAATGACTCCATCCTCAAGGTGAATATGATGCATGCAAACCGAAGGGTCTATACCTCTCAAATCATCAATTTTCCACCCTATAGCCTTCCTATGTTTACTAAGGACCTCTAAGAGACGATCCTCATGCTCACTAGAAAGATCGGAAGCTATGATGACCGGAAGGGTCTCACTAGAGCCTAGGAATGAATATTTCAAATGATCGGGAAGGTGTTTGAGCTCTAAAGAAGGGCTAGGCTCAACCAAGGGGGACTTAACCTCAACATCATCAATGGGGACATTACTAGAAATGAGACCAAAAGGATTAACCTCAAGTGACTTATTAGTCAAATGGCTCTCAATCAAGGAAGTAGAAGCTACACGTTTCCTCTCTAAGGTCTTCAAATCAAAACTAGAAATCAATTCCTCAAATTTCCTCAAATCTTCTCCATCGATCATAGTCTTTTCTATAAGATCCTCAATGCAAGAATCAATCACATCCACTCTAAAGCACTCTTCTCCACCCTCTTCTCCTATACTAGCCCTATTCACCGCCTCTGCAACCTTCATAGTGGATCTCAAATTCTCAAATTTCATCTCTAATACCCCCGACCTACAATGGATAATGGCATCTGCGGTGGCAAGGAAGGGGCGACCTAGAAGAATGGGTATAGAATGTCTAAAGTCATGTCCCAAATCCATATCTAACACTATGAAGTCAACAGGGTACACAAACTCACCTACCTGAACCATAACGTCCTCTATCACACCCTTAGGTCTACGCTCAGACCTATCAGCTAGCTGAAGAGTAACATGTATAGGAGACAACTCACCTAGACCTAGCTGCTGATAGACAGAGTAGGGAATAAGATTCACACTAGATCCTAAATCTAATAAGGCGTCATCAATCTGGATCTCACGGATCCTACAAGAAATGGTGAAGGCTCCGGGGTTACTCATCTTGGGCGGAAGGCCTGAAGTACAAATACTACTCATCTTCTCCGTAAGCCTCACCTTCTTGGGAATGTTCGATGACCTACGTTTCCTTGTACAAAGATCCTTAAAGAACTTAGAATAAGAGGGGATGGAAATGATCGCATCTATCAAAGAAAGATTGACCTTAAGGTCCTTAAGATGCTCTAAAACCTTGAAGAACCTAGAATCCTCACTAGGTGTAGGTCTCTCTAAAGCGGATGGAAAGGGAACTCTAGGCTCTACACCTTTAGATACATGGGAGTCATCAATAGGCTCTTTTCCCTCTCGATGTGGGCGGGAAGTACCACTCTCTCCATGATCTCTAATGGCTCATCTCTCTCAACAGGACCTTCTCTAGAATTTCCCTCAACAAGGTCACCATGTGGTGCTCTAGACTCGAAAGGACCACTAGGTGCAGGCACTGCAAAGTCAACTCCTACCCTATTATCCACTACCCGACCGCTCCTAAGAGTGGTGACGGCCTTAGCCTGGGCCTGAGGGGTATAAGTGGTATCGGTGGAGGAACAGGACTGGACTCTAGGGTTTACCTCCGGCTGAGAAGGCAATTTCCCGGGGTCTCTAGCAATCTGTCCTAATTGTGCCTCAAACCTCGCCATTTGCTGTCTATTTTCTACCAATTCCTGTTGTTGGTTCTGAATGAACTACATTATCTTCATTATGTCATTACTAGGAGGTTGGCTACTAGAGGGAGCAGGCAAAGCCTGAGGTTGAGAAGCTAGTGAGACGGGGTTGATTGACATGATAGAAACCTGGGGGATATTGAAAATGGGGTCGCTGCTGAGGTGGAACTTCAGGATATGAACTAGACTCGTGTTGTCCTTGTCTCCAAGAAAATTTCGGGTTGTCCCTCCAACCCGGATTGTACGTGTTCGAGTATGGATTATACTCACGAGAATAACCTTGTGTGGCACACACTTGCTCTTTCATGAATTCAGGAAATTGGGATGCTAAAGGGCAAGTTAGGGTCTCATGAGATGACTCGAAGCACAATGCACAAACTTTAACAACTAAAGGGGCAGAGGAAGAACCTAAACAACTAGTCCTATAACCTTGGGATGAAATAGACAAAGAAATGAATTGATCTAGTTTATTTGTCAAAGCCTCAACCTTAGCGAGTAAGTCTAAAGAAACTCCAACCTCACTAACACTTCTCTTGTTGGCTCCCCGACTAGACCTTTCCATTGCAAAATTTTGAAAGGAATTTTCAGCCATCATTTCTATTTTCTCCCATGACTCGGTCAGTCTCAAAAGATATAAGCCACCACCGAAGACGGCATTGACCATCATCCTATTTTGTTCATTTAAGCCTCGAAAGAAGTATTGCATTAGGTCATGATTGCCATACCCATGGTGTGGACATTGTCTAAGAAGATCTTTGAACCTCTCCCAAGCCTTATGAAAAAGATTCTAGGTCATATTGGGAGAAAGTCATAATGGCGATCCTAAGGTAAGCCGTATTGGCCATGGGATAAAATTTTTGGAAGAACTTAGATTGAAGCTCAGCCCATGTAGTAATGCAACCATTGGGTAAGGAGTGCAACCAAGTCCTAGCCTTGTCCTTAAGAGAGAAAGGAAACAATCTTAGACGTATGACCTCTTGAGAGACATTGGGGACATGGAGAGTAGAACTCATCTCAACAAAATCAGTGATATGATCTAGAGGACTCTCGTTGCTTCTCCCGTAGAAGGAGGGAAGCATAGCCAACATATTAGGCTTAATCTCGAAGTTCGTCTCCCCCAAACCTGGAATTTGAATAGCCAAATTGGGCTCAAAGGCTTCGGGGAGAAAGAATTGCCTAAGAGTGGGTTCCTCATCTATGGGTGGATCCGGTCTACGGGGCTCTAGTCTAAAATGAGCTTGGGCTTGATGCCCAATGTGATCATGAGGTGGAATGGGATTCATTGGGGGATTGGGAGGATTAGGAGGATGGTTGGGATCGGTCATCTCCTCAAGAAGATCTCCTAAATTCCTGAAATGTCTAGCAATTCTATCGGGCTCGGGATTAAGAGAAACTATGGGATTTCTAAGGGATCTCCTACCAAGCATGCACAAAGTATCCTAACTCCAGCCACTTTAACCCCCAAAAACTTCAGCATTCCTATAACTACAGCAAATAAACCACAATCCTAAAAAGTCTACTAAAAATAATGACAAAAGCTGAAATAGATAAACAAAATCTAAAGCAAGATAATATGAACAGTAAACAAGATAAGCAAAAACTAAACAAACTATAAAGAAAAAGCAAGAAAGTAAGAAAAGCAACTATCAAAACACACAAGCAAAGAACGCAAATCACTGTGCCTCCCCGGCAACAGTGCCAAGAACTTGGTGTCGTCTTTTGAGTGCAAGCTCTAAAAGACCCGCAAGCGTACGGATCGTGCAGTATAGTGTGTACAAGTGAGGGTGTCGAACCACAGGGAGGCGTGAATAATGTGGGTGAATTCTATGCTTAGTGTTCTAAAAAGTGCCAAAAAGAAAGATCTAAACTAAGTGTATTTTCTTTTGGAGTTTTGGATTATCGAGAGCTCTAGGTAAAGGAAAATAAAACTAAACTATGAATATGAAAAATGGGAACACAAGTTGGTCAAGAGGGAACTAACTCTAGAGAATGGGTTAGGTTGACTTTGACTTATGAATGGGTAATTCTATACTCAAATGCTATGGGATTAAGGGATGATGGCTAACTATCATGAGTGCTCTTAACTAGGTTGCTAGTTAGTATCCTAATTTCCCCCTAGGACTCGGTGCGGGTCCGTCCCTAGGCGGCGCCTCCTAGAGCTACGGCGTTGTCCTTATGACCTACGGTCTCAAGAGTAACTAACTAACTTCCTAGGTGGCTTAGAATGAACCTACCTTAGTACTTAAACCTTTGGCTGGATCTAAAGCCAAGACCTAGTGTTGCTAAGGTCGACTAAACCTATCCGGAAACCTATTGGCTGGATTTAAAGCCAAAGTAGACACGGCCTAGACTAGTCCTAAGTTATACTTCGTCATTCTAAGGTCACTACAGCAGGATTTGACTTGCTAGCGCATTCATACATGTTCAAGGCCAAGGTGCGCGTGAATAATGGAACCTATTCAACCACCAAACATTGTCATGTTCAGTTCACACTATTAGGAATAATTAACAACCAACACGTACGCGATATTGAAGTTATGCTCATTACTAGGCATGCAAATATACATATAGACATGAATAAAAGCATTACCCACTTCTTAGCATCCACATATAAACACATAGACATGATTATAACATGGATTAGATGTGTTTAGTAACAAACAAACTTCAATTTATACACATGTTATTCATCTAGGCATTTTATCAATCACTTAGACATGAATGAGAGAATACCCATTTAAACAAGACAATTCGAAACATGTATATATATTCAGCCATCATATTCCATATCATAAGAGTATATAATTAACCCATTACATAAGTTAAATCACCCTATACAAGTTTACTCAATCATAAAAAAAAATAGAATGAAAGAGAGATAATGAAGCTTCCCTTTCATCCTAGCTAATCTTGTACACAGCTTTTGAACAAACTTGATTCCAAAATGTTGAACCCTCCAAATCAAGCTTGGTTCTTAGTGAGAATTGTGTGAAAAGTGTGTGTGAAGTGGGTGGAATATAGGGTTAAGTATGTGAGAATTCTTGGTGTGAAGTGGGTCTCTCTGGAGTGCTCGACCGGCTTTTTAATGATGCTCTCTGGAGTGGCCGGTCGACCGGCTCTGGAAGGGGGGTCGTTCGGTTGTTTTTGGCACCTCTCTAGAGTGGCCGGTCGACCTAGCCGGTCGACCAGCTCTTCTTCCTTGGTCGTACGGCTGACTTTCTTCCTCCATTCTTTATCTTTTCGGCCTTCGGTCTTCTCTCTTAGACCCGTGCATGTCTCATCTTCATCACCTTTTATCGTCAATCTTGATCTTAACCCAAAGTTCACCTAAATCATTGAAAACAAGCAATTAGTGTAGCAATTTATCTCTTAAACTCAATATGCACATTTGTTCACGCTTAAGTCTATTCCTATCAAAAGCACTACACTAATACATCATTATAAGCACTCAACACCTCTAAAATATAGGTAAACGACAATGCAAACACACACAAAATCACAACACATCATGCACCATTTTTGCCTTTTTCATTTTTTTTTGGATTTTTTCATACTTTACATTTTATTTCCGAAAGGAAACAAAAAGAAAGGCTAATGCATATAAAAAAGAACCAATCAAGGAAGGGGTACTCACATGAACAACCTTTTTTCTTCACATTTTCCTACCGAGCTAAGGGGTGGCTACAAAGGTCATTCTTGAAGGTCTTCACTCCCTACAACTTTCAAAGGCATCCCCTCTAAGACTCGATTTTTAATCCACTCCATTCATTTTCCCATAATGCTACTAATATTCACCAATCAATAAAGTAAATCACAATAGCCAACACAATGATCAACCAAGAAATAAACAACTCTACATGCATCAAAATTGAAAAGTTTTTCACCATTTTCAACTAAATAATGCAATCGACCCTAAGAAAACATAAAACAATAAGACCAAACTCCCACACCTCTAAACCTAAACTTTGCTTGTCCTTAAGCAAATAGAGTAGAGCACATCAATAAGCAAACTGGCATTACAAAGCAAGTAAAGGTAATAGGGATACGGTAGAAACATGGGGAAGAAGTGGAGATAGGATAGATATAACCTTGTGTTGTCTTTAAAGCTCTCTATACCAATGATAAGTCACCATACTATTAACCCTATAACTCATAATCTATAAGCACTCAAAGAAAACAAGGTTAGTAGCATTACGTATGCAATATTGCGTTGGCATGTACAATAATAAGCAACGGTATATCATAAAGGAAGAATGGATTTGGGATTCAACATTTTGGTGTGGGTGAAATAAAAAGAAGGAAAACAAAAGAAAGGAAAACGAACAAGTGAAAAATTGCAAAATTTAACTTAGGTTACCTCCTAGTAGCGCTAACCACCCACCGTCAGCTAGGCGAACACCAACTCTTCTTCAACATCCATATATAGGGTCCTAAAGTAAAGCTTCTACACAAGCCATGCTCAGATCACATGCATGCTTTAGGCGTTGCCCATTCACTGTCAACTCTCGGCTATCCTTTAAGTCCTTGATCTTAACCGCTCCAGAAGGGTAGGCTATCAATACTTTATACAGACCATCCTGAGCCATCCCATCTCGACTTGAGCTTACCTCGAAAGAGTTTTAAGTGTGAGTTAAACAACCAACCTTTATCAAAAGGACAAAAAGATTTCTTAAGAATATGTCTATCACGAATTCCCTTTATCTTTTCTTTATAATGTTTTGTGTTCTCATATGCCTCAAATCAAAGTTTCTCTAACTTCACTAGGTCAAGCTTTCTTTTCTCAACTATTCTTACCAAATCAACATTTAAGGCCTTGATGGCCCAATAAGCCATATGCTCAAGTTCTGCCTGCAAGTGACAAGCTTTCCATAAACTAATCGATACGAAGACATACCAATGGGAGTTTTAAAGACTGTACGATAGGCCCACAAAGCTTCATTCATATCGAGCCTAACCATTTTCTCTAAAATGTGCTTGATCTCCCTATTGGACATCTCGACTTGTCCATTAGTTTATGGGTGATAAGGAGTAGCAAATATCTCCTCAACAAGGCCTATAAACTTCTATGGCAAAAATGTAATCCCCCATCACTAATCAACCCTAGGGACTCCAAATCTAGAGAAAATGTTCTCTTTAATGAACTTAACCACTACTCTATGGTCATTACTATGTATGGGAATAGCCTTTACCCATTTAGACACATAGTCTATGGCCACTAAAATGTATTGGTACCCAAAGAAAGGTGGAAATGGTCCCATGAAATCTATACCCCAAACATAAAAAGCCTTACATGGAAGAATAGGGGATAAAGGCACCATGTTTCTTCTAGAGATAGATCCAGATTATTGACATCTAATACACTTTTTACAATACTCTAGGGCATCCCTAAAGAGAGTAGGCCAAAACAATCCACATTACAAGACCTTCATAGTGGTCTTCTTTCCATTAAAATGACCTCCACATCCTTCTTCATGACACATGCTCAATTTATGCTCTTAAACTCGTCTTTGGGCATACACCGGCAAATCATTTGACCCAAACACACTTTTGAAAGAGAGGGATCCTCCCAAAAGAAATGTCTCACTTGAGCTAGGAACCTATCTCTCTTTCTCTCTCTTCTCCCAATGGGAGGGAAAATGCCTTGTGGCAAGATAATTGACAATGTGAGCAAATCAAGGTGTGTGATGAGAGACTGCAAACAATTGCTCATCGGGAAAAGAATCACGGAAATGAGATAAATCTTTAAAAGGCTCACTAAGAAAATGGGAAAAGTGATCCGCAACTAAGTCTTTATTACCCTTCTTATCCCGGATTTCAATGTCAAACTCTTGAAGAAGGAACAACCACCTAATCAAGTGGGGCTTAGACTCTTTCTTAGACAACAAATAGGTCAACGCCGCATGGTTAGTGTAGAAAATCACTTTAGACCCTAGGATGTATGATCTAAACTTGTCAAGGATAAAGACAACTACTAGAAGCTCTTTTTCTATGGTAGTGTAGTTTCTTTGGGCTTCATCAAGAGTCTTACTAGCATAATACACAACATGGGGTAACTTATCCCTCCTTTGCCCTAAACCAGCTCTTATCGCATAATCAGATGTATCACACATAACCTCAAATGAGAGATTGTAGTCAGGTGGCTAAATGATTGATGAAGAGAATAACAAGGATTTAAGCCTATTAAAAACCCTCTAACACATTCATCATTAAACTCAAAAGAGACATCCTATGCTAAGAGCCTATACAAGGGTCGCGCTATATGGCTAAAATCCTTAATAAACCTATAGTAGAATCCTGCATGTCCTAGAAAAGATCTAATATCCTTAACACTCTTAGGGATAGGCAACTTCTCAATCAATTCTACCTTAGCTGGGTCAACTTGAGTACCACTAGATGAGACTACATGACCTAAAACTATCCCTCGTTGCACCATGAAGTGGGACTTCTCCCAACTCAACACTAAGTTTTTCTCCTCACATCGATTTAAGACTAAAGAGAGGTAACTCAAGCACTCTTTAAAACTATCACCAAAGACGGAGAAGTCATCCATAAAAATCTATAAATGCTTCTCTATCATGTCACTAAAAATGGCCATCATACACCTGTGGAACGTCGCTGAGGCATTACAAAGACCGAAGGGCAAACTCCTACAGGCAAAAGTGCCATAGGGACAAGTAAAAGTAGTCTTCTCCTAGTCTTCAGGAAACACGGGGATCTGATTAAACTTGGAATAGCCATCTAGAAAGCAATAGTAGCTATGCCCAGTTACTTTATCAAAGATCTGGTCTAAAAAAGGGAATAGGAAATGATCCTTCCTAGTTTTGGATTTAAGCTTCCTATAATCAATACAAACTTTCCAATCCATGGGAGTACGTGTAGGGATAAGCTCTCCTCTCTCATTTTCTTGAACTGTGATCCTAGACTTCTTAGGGACTACTCAGACCGGACTAACCTACTCGCTATCAGAGATCGGATAAATAATGCCTGCATCTAAAAGCTTAATGATCTCTTTCTTAACTACTTCCTTCATGTGTGGGTTTAGCCTCATTTACATCTCCCTAGAAGAACAGCTCCATCCTCAAGGTCAATAAGATGCATGCAAACCAAAGGATCTATACCTCTTAAATCATCAATTTTCCACCCTATAGCCTTCCTATGTTTCCTAAGAACCTCTAAGAGACGCTCCTCTTACTCACTAGCAAGGTCGAAAGCTATAATAACCTAAAGAGTCTCACTAGGGCCTAGAAAAGCATACTTCAAATGGTTGGGAAAGGTTTGAGCTCTAAAGATAGGTTAGGCTCAATCTACTGGGACTCAACCTCAACATTATCAATGGGGACATCACTAGAATCAAGACTACAAGGAACAACCTCAAGCAACTTATAAATCATAGAATCCTCAACTAAAGAGGTAAAAGCTACACATTCCTGCTCTAAGGTCTTCAAATCAAAGTTAGTCAATAAATCCTCAAATTTTCTCAATTCTTCTCCATCAGTCGTAGTTCTCTCTACGAAGTTCTCGAGACAAGAATTAATCATATCAACCCTAAAGTAGTCTTCTCTATCCTCTTCTCCTCCTATACTAGCCCTATTCAGCACCTCGGTAACCTTCATGGTAGATCTCAAATTCTGAAATTTTATCTCTAATAACCCATATCAATAATGTATAATGGCATCTACGGTAGCAAGGAAAAGGCGACCTAATAGAACGAGGGTAGATTGCCTAGAATCGTGACCCAAATCCATATCTAATACTGTGAAGTCAACAGGGTATACGAACTCATCTACTTGGACCATAACATCCTTTACCATACCCCTAGGTCTATACTCGAACCTATTAGCTAGCTGAAGAGTAACATGTGTAGGGAACAACTTACTTAGACCTGGCTATTGATAGATGGAGTAAGGAATGAGATTCACACTGGACCCTAAATCTAGTAAAGTGTGATTAATCTGAGTCTCACAAATCCTACAAGGAATGGTGAAAGCTCCAAGGTCACTAATCTTAGCCAAAAAGCCCAAAGCACAAATATTACTCATCTTCTCCTTAAGCCTCACCTTCTTAGAAATGTTCAATGATCTACGCTTCCTTATGCAAAGTTTCTTGAAGAACTTAGAATAGGAGGGAACGGAAAGGATCACATATATAAAGGGAAGATTAACCTTAAAGTCCTTAAGATGCTCCAAGATCTTGAAAAACCTAGAATCCTCACTAGGCATGGGTCTCTCTAAAGTAGATAGGAAGGGAACTCTAGGTATAATACCTCTAGACACATGGGAATCATTAGTGGGCCCTTTTCCTCCCTATATAGGCGGGAAGTATTACTTTTTCCATGATCTTTAATGGGCTCAACTCTCTCAATAAGACCCTCTCTAGAATCCCCTTCAACAGGGCTATTATGTGGCGCTCTAGACTCGAAATGACCACTAGGTTCAGGCACTGCAAAGTCAACTCCTACTTTATTATCCACTATCCTACCACTTCTAAGAGTGGTGACAGGCTTAGCTTGGGCCTGAGGGGTGATCATCGTCTCTTGAGTGCAAGCTCTAAAGACCTACAAGTGCACAAATTGGTGTAGTAAAGTGTACGCAAGTGCGGGGTCGATTCCATAGGGAGGCTATGTTGTGAGATGGATTCTATGTATGTGTTCTAGAGTATGCCTGAAAAAAAGCTTAAACTATCTATTTTTGGGATTTTGGATGGTAGGGAGCTCTAGCTAAAGAAAATTAAACTAAACTATGGGAATGAAAAGTGGGGGACAAGCTAATCTAGAGAGAACTAACAAATGAAAAGGTATTAGGGTGACTTCAACTTATGAATGGGTGATTCTATACTTAGATACTATGGGATTAAGGGATGATGGCTTATTTTAGTAATTGCTCTTAACTAGGTTGCTGAATTAGTGTTCTAATTTCCCCTTAGGACTCAGTGTGGGCTCGTTCCTAGACGACGGCTCTCAGATCTACGATGTGGTCCTTATGATCTAGGCCTTAAGAATGACCAATTAGCTTCCTAGATGACTTTGAATGAACCTACCCTAGTACCTAAACCATTGGCTGGATTTAAAGCCAAGAGCTGATGTCGTTAAGGTCGACTTAACCTATCCTAAAACCTATTGGCTGAATTTAAAGCCAAAGGACACTCGGCCTAGGCTAACCCTAAATTACTTGCCGTCATTCTAAGGTCACTATAGCGGGACTTGACTTGCTAGCACATTTATACATGTTCTTGGCCAAGGTGTACGTGAATAATGGGATTTATTCAACTACCAAATATCGTCATGCTCGGATTACACCATTAGAAGCGATTAACAACCAACATATATGCTTTATTGAAGTCATATTCACCACTGGGCATGCAAATATACATATAGACATGAATATAAGCATTACCCACTTCATAGCATCCATATATAAACACAGAGACATGATTATAGGATGGACTAGATGTGTTAGTAATAAATAGACTTCAATTTATACACATGCTACTCATCTAGGCATTTTATCAAACACTTAGACATGAATGAGAAAATAACCATTTGCACAAGAAAATAAAAACATGTATATATTCAGCCATCAAATCCCATACCATAAGAGTATATAGTTAACCCATTACATAAGCTAAATCACCCTACATAAGTCCACTCAATCATAATAAGAGATAGAATGAAAGAGAGATTATGAAGCTTCCCTTTCATCCTAGCTAATCTTGTACAAAGCTCGTGAGCAAACTTGAATCCAAATGTGAAACCCGCTAAATCCACTTACTTCTAGGTGATAAGATGTGTAATTTTGTGTGTGAGAGGTGATAAGATTACGGCTTTTTGTATGTGTGTGATGGGTCTGTGTCGGGTCTCTCTAAATTCCCCTTCAAAATTCTCCCCTTTAAGTCTAAAAATCGGGCTTTTATATCAGCTCTTTATGAGCTATCAGTCAACCTAGCCGGTCAACCGGTTTCTCCTCTTAGCTCGACCGACTTTTTGGTGATGCTTTTTAGATTGGCCGATCGACCTAGCCGGTCGACCAGCTCTTGAAGCATAGTCGTCCAGCTATTTTGTGCACATCTCTGGAGTGGCCGGTCAACTGGACTTTTTTTCTAGGTCATCTGGCTGACTTCCTTTCTCTATTCTTTGTCTTTCAGCCTCCGATCTTCTCTTGTTTACTCGTGCATCTCCCATCTTCATCACCTATCATCGTTCAATTTTTTATCTTAACCCAAAGTTTACCTAAATCATTGAAAACAAGCAATTAGTGTAGCAATTTGTCTCTTAAACTTAATATGCACAAATGTTTTCGCTTAAGCTTATTCTTATCATAAACACTACACTAATACGTCTTTATGAACACTTAACACCCCTTAATCATGGGCAAATAAAGCGCTAACACACACAAAAGCACAACACGTCAAGGAGGATAAGTGGTATAGGTGAAGGAATAGGACTGGGCTCTAGGGTTCACCTCTGGCTGAGAAGGCCATTTTTCAAGGTCTATAGTGCTCAATTGGCTGGCCAACTGCCCTAACTGTGTCTCAATCCTAGTCATATGCTGTCTACTTTCTACTAATTCCTATTGTTGGTTTTGAATTAACTGCATTATCTTCATAATGTCATTACTAGAAGGCTAACTACTAGAAGGAGTAAGTAAAGTGTGAGGTTGAGGAGCAACAGGGAGACCGAGTTGATTAAGATGGTAAAAACCTAGGTGATATTGATGACGAGGCCGCTACTGGGGTGGAAATTAGGCATGTGAACTAGACTCATGCTAACCTTGTCTCTAAGAAAATTTTGGGTTGTCCCTCTAACCCGGATTATATTTGTTCGAGTACAGGTTGTACTCACGAGAATAACCTTGAGTAGCACACACTTTCTCCTTCATGAATTCAGAAAAATAGGGTCCTAAAGGGCAAGCTACAGTCATAAGTTGACTCAGAACACAATGCACATACCTCAATTATCAAAAGGGCAGAGAACGAACCTATTGAACCAGTCCTATGACCATGAGATGAAAGAGACAATGAAATAAATTGATCTAAGTTATTTGTTAAAGCCTCTACCTTAGCGGGTAAATCTAAAACCTCCAACCTCACTAATACTTCTCTTAGTACCCTTTCAACTAAACCTATCCATATCAAAGTTTTGAAAAGAATTTTTGGCCATCAACTCCATTTTCTCCCATGCCTCAATGGTCTCAAGGTATAGAAGCCACCACTGGAGGTGGCATTGACCATTATCTTATTTTGCTTATTTAAACCTCGAAAGAAATATTGTAGTAGGTCATGACTACCATACCCATGGTGTGGACACTATCTAAGAAGGTCTTTGAATCTTTCCCAAGCCTTATGAAAAGATTCTAGATCATATTGGGAGAAAGTCATAATGGCGGTCCTAAGGTTGGTCGTCTTGGCCATAGGATAGAATATTTGAAAGAACTTAGATTGAAACTTAGCCGATGAAGTAATGCAACCATTAGGTAAGAAATGTAACCAAGTCCTAGCCTTGTCCTTAAGAGAGAAAGAAAACAATCTTAGACATATGACCTCTTGGGAGACATTGGGAACATGGATGGTGGACCTCATCTCAACAAAATCGATAATATGCTCCAAAGGATTCTCATTGCTTCTCCCATAGAAGGAAGGAAGCATGGCCAACGTATTATGCTTAATCTCAAAATTTGTCTCCCCTAGACTCGAAATTTAAATAGCCAAATTGGGCTCAAAAGCTTCGGGAATAAAGAATTGCCTAAGAGTAGGCACCTCATTTATGAGTAGGTCCAGTCTAAGGGGTTCTTGTCTAATATGATCTTAGGCTTGATGCCCATGGTGATCATGAGGTGGAATAAGATACATTGGGGGAATGGGAGGATTACAAGAATGATTTGGATCAGCCATCTCCTCAAGAAGATCTCCTAAATTCCTAAAATGTCTTGCAATCCTATCGACTTGAGGATTAAAGGGAACTAGGGGATTTCCAAGGGATCTCCTACCAAGTATGCATAAACTATTCTAACTCTAGCCACTTCAAGCACCAAATACTTCAACAAACCTACATCTATAGCAAATAAGCCACAATCCTAGAAAGTTTACCAAAAATGGAAACAAAAACAAAAATAGATAAGCACGTACCAAAGCCAGATAATATAAACAATAAGCAAAATAATCAAAAACTAAACAAACTATAAAGAAAAAGAAAGAAGAATAAACAAAGCAACTATTAAAACAAACAAGCAAAGAATGCAAACCACCGTGCTTCCCCGGTAATAACGCCAACTCTGATATCTGATCTATCAAAGATCAGATAGATAATGCCTGTATCTAAAAGCTTGATGATCTCTTTCTTTACTACTTTGCTCGTGTATGGGTTTAGCCTTCTTTTTATCTCCCTAGAAGGAATGGCTCTATCCTCAAAGTGAATACAGTGCAAACACACTGAAGAAACTATACCTCTTAAGTCATCAATTTTCCACCCTATAGCCTTCCTATGTTTCCTAAGAACCTCCAAGAGACACTCTTCATGCTCACTAGAAAGGTCAAAAGTAATGATAACCAAAAGGGTCTCACTAGGGCCTAAGAAAGCATATGTTAAATGCTTGGGAAGGGGTTTGAATTCTAAAGATAGACTAGGCTCAACTAAAAGGGACTCAATCTCAACAACATCAATAGGGATATCACTAAAATCAAGACTAGAAGGAATAACCTCAAGTGACTTATCAATCATGGAATCCTCAACTAAGGAAGTCGAAGCCACACATTTTCAGTTTAAGGTCTCCAAATCAAAGCTATTCAACAAATCCTCAAATTTCTTCAAATTCTTGCTATCAATCATGGCCCTCTCTACAAAGTCTTCAACACAAGAATCAATCACATCAACTCTAGAGCATTTTTCCCATCCTCTTCACCTCCTACATTAGCCTTATTCACTACCTCAGCAACCTTCATGGTAGACCTCAAATTCCCAAATTTCATCTCTAATAACCCCAACCTACAATGAGTAATGGCATCTACGGTAGTAAGAAAGGGGCGACCTAAGAAAACGGGAGTGAATTGTTTAGAGTCATGTCCCGAATCCATATCGAGCACTATGAAATCTACGGGGTACACAAACTCACCTACCTAGAGAAGCACATCTTCTACCACTCCCTTAGGTCTTCTCTTAAACCAATCAGCTAGTTCAAGAATAATGTGCATAGGGGATACATCTCTTAGGCCTAGCTGCTCTGTAGACTGAGCATAGAATGAGGTTCAAACTGGATCCTAAATCTAACAAGGCATGATCAAAGTGGGCCACATGGATCCTACAAGAAATGGTGAAAGCTCTGGGGTCACTCATCTTGGTCGAAAGGCTCAAGGTACAAATACTACTCACTTTCTCCTTGAGCAAGACCTTCTTAGGCATAATCAATGCTCTGCGCTTCCTAGAATAAAGATCTTTAAAGAACTTGGTCTAAGAGTGAATAAAATGGATGTTATCTCTCAAAGAAAGATTGATCTTAAGGTCTTTAAGATGCTCTAGGGCTATGACAAATCTAGTATCCTCACTAGGTGAAGGCCTCTTTTAAAGCAGATGGATAAAGAACTCTAGGCTTAACACCTCTAGACTCATGGGAATCATCAATAGGCTCTTTTCCTTCCCAATGTGGGTAGGAAGTACTACTCTCACGATGGCCTCTCATGGGCTCAAATCTCTCAACAGGACCTCTCTCTACAGGGCTGCAATCAAGCTCACTAGACTCGAAAGGACCACTCTATGCAAGCACTACATAGTCAACTCCTCCTCTATTATCCACTATTTTACTGCTTTTAAGATTGGTGACAGCCTTAGCCTGGGCCTGAGGAGGATAAGTGGTTTCTATGGAGGAATAGAGCTAGACCTTAGGGTTCACCTTTAGCTGAGAAGGCAACTTCTCAGGGTTTCTAGTGGTTAACTAATTGGCAACTGCCCTAACTTTGCCTCAATCCTAGCCATGTGCTGCCCATTTTCTACTATCTTCTATAGCTGGTTTTGAATAAATTGCATTATCTTCATCATGTCATTGCTAGGGGGCTAGCTACTAGATAGAGTAGGTAATACCTGAGCTTGACGATCACTAGTAAGACGGGACTTATAAAGATTGTAGAAACCTGGGGGATATTGAGGACGAGGTCACTTTTAGGATGAAACTTAGGAATAGGAACTAGACTCATGATAACCTTGTCCCCAAGAGAACTTAGGATTATCCCTCCATCCTAGGTTGTAAGTGTTGGAATAAGGGTTGTACTCATGAGAATATCCCTATTTAGCATATTTACATAAAATCAGGAGACTGGGGTCCCAAGGGACAAGCAATAGTCTCTTGAAATGCCTCAGAACATAAAGCACATACTTCAATTACCTAAACTAGCTCTATGATTTTGGGAGGAAAAAGTCAAAGAGATAAATTGATCTAACTTATAAGTCAACACTCTAACCTTGGAGGGCAGATCAGAAGAAACTCCAACCTCATTAACACCTCTCATATTACCTCCAACCTCATTAGCACCTCTCCTATTACCTCCTCAACTAAACCTATCTATAGCAAAGTTTTGAAAAGTGTTTTCAGCCATCAACTCTATTTTCTCCTATGCCTCATCAGTCTCAAAGTATAAAAGCCACTATCGAAGGCAGCATTGACCATCATTCTATTTTGTTCATTCAAACCTCGAAATAAATACTGGAGTAGGTCATGACTACCATACTCGTGGTGTTGACACTATCTAAGGAGATCTTTGAACCTTTCCTAAGCCTCATCAAAGAACTCTAAGTCATGTTAGGAGAAAATCATAATAATGATCCTATGGTCGGCCGTCTTGGCTATGAGAAAGAATTTCTAAAAGAACTTAGATAATGCTCGGCCGCTGAAGTGATACAACCATTAGGCAAAAAATGTAACCAAGTCCTAGCCTTATCATTAAGAGAGAAAAGAAACAAATTTAGATGTATGACCTCTTAAGAGACATTGGGAACATAAAGGATAGAACTCATCTTCGAAGTCAATAATATGGTCCGAAGAACTCTCATTGCCCCTTTAATAAAAGGAAATGAGATAGCCAGCATATTAAGCTTGATCTCAAAGCTTGTCTCCCCCAAACCCAGAATTTGAATGGCCAAATTAGGCTCAAAGGTCTTAGGGAGAAAGAATTGCCTACGAGTGGGTTCTTTATCTATGGTGGATCTGGTCTACGAGGCTTTGGCTATAAGTGGGTTCTTCATCTATGGATGGGTTTGGTCTTTGAGGCTCTTGTTTAAGATGATCATAGGCTTAATGCCCATGGTGATCATAAGGTGGAATGGGATTCATCGGGGGAAGGGGAGAATTAAAAGAATGATTGGGATCAACCATCTTCTCGAGAAGATCTCCTAAATTACTAAATTGTCATGCAATCTTATTGGGTTCTGGATTAAATGGAATTAAGGGATTCTTAAGGGATCTCTTACCAAGCACGCAAAAACTATCTTAACTCCGACCACTTCATCCTCAAAAACTTCAATCTACCTAAAACTACAACAAATAAGCCACAATCCTATAAAGTCTACAAAAAACAAAAACAAACTAATAAAGCTAAACAAGCAAACAAGTATAGAAAGTAAACACAATAGCTCAAAAGGAAACAAAAACTAAGATAGATAAAAGAGTACAAAAGCAAGATAATACAAACAAGAAGCAAGATAAGCAAAAACTAAACAAACTATAAAGAAAAGCAAGAAAAACAAATAAAGCAACTACCAAAACACACAAGCAAAGAATGCAAACTACCGTGCCTTCCCAGCAATGGCGCCAAGAACTTAATGTGCCTTTTCAGTGCAAGCCCCAAAAGTCCCACAAGCGTACGAACTGTGCAATATAGAGGGTACTAATAGGGCTGTTGAACCACAGGAAGGCTCAATGTGTGGAAAAATCCTATGCTAGTGTGTTGGAGACGAAGCCTAAAAAAGAAACCTAAACTAGTCATCTTTTTATACTTTTGGATTTTTGGGAGCTAAAGGGGAAAAACAAAAGACTACACTATGAATGCAACAAAGGAAAAGTGAGAACTAAGCTAACTTAGGGGATTAAAATAATGGGAAGGTGATAGGGTGACCTACATTTGTGAATGGGTGACTTTCTACCTTTTTGCTATGAAATTCAGGGCATTGGCCTACTAAACTGTAAGGGCAAATATCTTATGGTTTATCAAATAAATCATACCCTTTCACTTAAGAAATATATCAAACACAACTCAATGCAAAATGGCAAGTAAAGTAAAGTAACGATAAGGAAGAGAATGACAAACGATTTTTAGGTGGTTTGGCCTTGCCTATGTTCACCGCCCAAGGTAACTTTCCCTTAGGACTTCAATCAACTCAAGCCCAATGTTGAAGAACCCAAGAGACACTCTCTATAAGATTTCTATACACTCTTCTCAAGCTCAATAAATATATCTCACAAGATTTTCTAGCTCAAAGAGTGTGTATATAACAAAGATTGAAGAAGATTATTTGTGTTGTAGTTGAAACTTCTCAAAGTTGGGTATAGCAAAATATAACTCTTGAATGCTTAGGGATTTCACAATAATAGCTCAGATATTTTTAGCAATGAATGATAATAAAAGACCTTACAAGCTCGGATTAATGCATTTAGATGCTTTGAAAGTGTATTGAAAGGGTTTTTGGAGTTAGGGCTTTGGTAGATGGAACAAAGAAGAAAAATTGGGGCTAAACGATAATAAATGGCTAGTGCATTTATTACAACAACACGCTCACCAGTTGACCGACTTGCCCTTTGTCTTTTTGCCTAGGCCAGACACCTCAACTGATCGACCGACTCGGGGGTCCGGTTAAGGCCCCAACTCTTTGGTTAAGCTGAGCGACCCCTTCTACTCAATCGGTCTACTGGCTAGGGGGTCCGACTGGACCAGAAGCTAAAAACAAAGCCAAAGCAAGCCAAAAGCTGTTTAAGACAATTTTAACTCATTTTCACAACACCAAATTAACTCCAAACAAGTTCTAAGAGATCAATTGAAGGTATAAGTCATTCCAAAAACTGTGTTTGAAGAATCTCATGCTTTTTTTGTAATCAAACCAATTTATGCATTTGTAAAACAATATCCATGATGTTTTAAAAATGAAGATGAAATGCTTAAGCTAGTAAAAGTGGAACTAAGGTTATTCATAAGAGAGCATAATAACCGGCACCCCTGACGCATCATCTCCACCTTTTGACTTCTTATCATCTTCTTCTCCAAGCTTGAGCTCTATTCTTTGACAAATTAATATTCCATGTAGTCAAGCTCAAAGTTAAGCATCTATTCTTCAAGCTTGAGCTCTATTTTCCAGGCACCTATCTTATGATATTCATTTAAAGCTTCACAAGATGCTATTTAGTAAGTGAAATATAATTTTCATCATTAAAATCAATATAATAATGAGTAATTAGCTAATTTAGCTAACAATCTCCCCATTTTTTATGATGAAAAATTTATCTTTAAAAAGTTTGGAGTTCAAAAATTTTGACTCCCTTCAATGTAAGCATATATAAAATAGCCAAGCCTTTTTGTTGGGATTACTCCCCTTTTCAATTTCAATTCGTGCATTTGGCATATATAGCATATCTAGTAATACTCAACCATCATATATGGTACATAACACAACAACCATCACAATAGCCATCATAATTACATTTTCTAATCATAATTCATATCATAATTTCTTCTCCCCCTTTTGCATCATTAAAATAAAGTAAAGCGTAAAAGAAGAAAAAAATGAGTAAAGAATAATAAATGGAGCATTATATCAAAAAAGTACCAAGGAACTAGTATTAAGAAAAGCTAAACCAAAAAGTTTTATCAAAGCAATAAAAGTTAGTTCTTTGTGGGAATAAAAACCAAGTAACTCATGAAAATGCCATGGTGAACTCAAGAAGCACGATCACTGCGGTTGGAGAAATGCTTCTTTATATCTGAATGCATTCTTGCAATCTGAAAATCAATATGCTGACTCCATTTTGACAGGTCGACCCACTATGCATTTCATCCATCCATTGTAGTTTTGATCTCACCCATTCCTATATTCGATGTTTGTAATTAAGTGAGAATTTGGGCCACGATGGATGGATCCTCTTGTTGAGCAGTAAAACTAGATCCTGCACCTCTTCTTGTTTTTGTATGCCACTATTCTTTTGTTAGGATTAGCATGCCCTAAAGCTCACTTGTACGTGGCATTTTGGATTTTAAACAATGTATAATCGTTTTGGTTAAATGGCATTATGAGTTTCTTACAAATTATCTCTGTTATGTTTCATTGATACATGTATAAAGGTCTTTTGACTTGAACTAATGACTTGGGTGCACAATGAGGCTGGACGCACAGTAGGTCCAAGTCTAGATATAGTCACGTCATAAAGTGAATCCATAACTGAATAGTAGTGTTAAGCACTCTACTGGGATAAGGTTATATTGAGCAAGTCTCTTCTTTGAGGGTGATCTACCTAGGTTATTGGAGGACTTTCTAGATTTGTCTCAATAATATGTGTATCATGTATTGGACAGAATCACTTTGAGTATGTTTTCTAGAGACGTACTATCAAAAAAAGAAAACAAGACACTTACTACTACTAAATGATCATTGCTCTTAATCTTGAGTATATGTGGATGAACTAATGAAGTTAGGGTTTGGTACTCTAATTCACAGTGGGTGAGATCTTACTTTATTAAGATCAATAGCCTAGTGCATTGAGTGCTAATTTCTAATTAATTGAAACATGCATATGCAATATAGAATATATGTGCCCCCTTTGGGATTGTCTAAATTTATCATCCGAATCTAGATCTAGTGATACTACCTTTAGAGGTGTATCGGTCATATGGCTTGAGGGTCGCTCTCGAGATTAAGAGATTCCATCACCCAGGATGGTTGGCAATAGGACAAGAAATCCAATGGAAAAAGATACAACTAAGGAGGTGATAGTACACCGGCCAAAGGACCGGTCTTAGCTGTGGGTATACATAGAGGGGCATTATGGTCAGTTATTTAGTAGGTCAAAGACAAAGTCCACGTTCTTTTGTGATAAGCTTCTGGGTAATAGCAATTATTCTTGGAGTGCAACTTTGATCTTATGGTGGAATAGATCAGAGTTAAAAATAATTATTTTGTCACCTAAATCGGGCAAGGACATTTTTAATTATTTTTGGAAGCCAAGGTTAATTGTGTCTTCTTGGTCACTTCCCTAGTTGAGATGACTTTGAGAGAGTAATCTTGAAAAAGCAAATTCAATATTATGGTAGTAGCCTTATTAGGCCAAAGCTTGGAATTTGGGTTTGGGCTTTCTTTCGGGTCCAAGATAATGTAGTTAGGCTAGGTTGGTTTCCTATTGGGTTTGGGCCTCCACATAGATTATGGACTATGTGTTCGGCTTGGCCCAAGTCTTCCAAGACAAGTGGACAAGTTGCATAAAGGAAATTACTACATGAAAATTTTCTCCAACATGGAAAGATTAGCAACTTGGTGTGCCAAGGTTCTCTCTATAAATAAACAAGACCCTACACCTTTTATGTAATCCACTTTGTAGTTAATTTCTTCCTCTTTGGTAAGAAAATACTACAACACATAGTACACACCTATTGTGTGATTTTTGCTCTAGTTTTCTAGAGCATATTACTTTGCTTCTTCCCACACAATAGGCTATTCTCTCAAGATAAGTCTCTTCAATCATAGGGAAAAAGACTAGGGAGTTACCTATTGCGACACCCTTATAGTAAATTTTTGGTGGCCTTGTTCGTGAGTGAAAACAAAGCTCGTGACGGTTGTAGTTTCATCAAAGGCCCCACACTTCAAGAGATTAGCTTTACATATTTTTCAAATACTAGTTATGTTCTATATGTTCTTAAGCATGTTCTTGTGTGTGTTATATGGATATATTGTTTTTCTAGCATGTTTTCTTAGTTAATTTTTTGAAAATATGGACTAAGATACACCACACTTAATAATATCAATCCTACATCTTCTATCCAAGCTTCGGCACGTGAGGCTCGCATAGGTTCCCGAAATTCAGCTTCTTCAGGGTCTTTCTCCTCTGAGCTTACTTCCATGGGAATCATTCCTGGCTCATTAATTTCAACCCCACCTTACCTATCTTGCTCTTCTCTCATGGCTTCTTCTAAAACATTTTGGATTATCCACATGTTAAGCTGTCAGTCCAAACACCAGTCTACTAAAGGTGGTCCCATCTCTAGTTGTTGCTTGATTGCCTCTTTAACTTCATTGGGCAAGTTTGCATATGTGGCTTAATTTATTGGATTTCCATTATACCAATAAATGACCATGAAGTTTATGTATTGCGTGTTAAAATTCTAAGCAAATGTCTTAGCCAACTCTTGGGATTTTATATTGAAGTAATCAAAGATAAACATAAGAGTGTACCATATCTGGGGGTTGTTGTTTTACCACCATCTTTTCTACTAATGTGTAACATATGTTATAAAATTAGAAAAGATAATGCAATCTTAACACCACTCATAAGGCCATAAAGAATATATATATATATATATATACCATAAAGAATATATATATATATATATATATATATATCCATAACCAAGATTTTTCCATCATTTATATTCCTAGAAAGCAATACCTCACTAATGATCTTGAGAACAATTCTTTTATTCACATCCACAAATTTTAACAAAGAAAGAATTAATTCAAGGTCTTTCAAACCTACATCTTTCCATATATACTCAATAACTTTACCCAGTATACCTCTCGCTTTTATTCCTTCAGGTTCATCCGTGACTATTATAATGTCCTTCCCCTTCAATTGGCAGTCCAAAAATCTCACTTAACTTATCTTCTTTTAGCATAAAAGTTCTATTGCATACAGTTGATTGCAGTTCAAGCTTAGGGCTTCTACTATGAATCTCAAGATTTTCATGAAATTCCCTAATCATGGCGGCTTTAACATCACAAAGTAAATGCAAAAACATGTACCAATTTTGACCAGCAAACAACTAAAGCACATTTATACCAGCGAAATCTGAATCAATGAAAAATTTACTGAATAATATTGTTTGCTAAACTTGAATCTTAGAGATGGATAGCAGTGGTGATCGAGTTCTTGCCTTCTTTCCTCTTCCCCATTCATGACCTCTTCCCCTTAGAGTCACCATGATTTTGCATTGTTTTTGAAAGATTGAGTCAGTCGAAACTTTTTTTTTATATGGATTGGATGATTATGGGAGAAAATTTAAAAACTTTTGATTAAAAATTGAAGATTTTAGAGTGGGTTTGAGAGAAAATTGGGTTATGGGTAAAAAGAACCCCCCTTTTTTTAATCTTTAACCATGTTCAGTCGACCAACCAGATGGTCAAGTAGCTTAACCAAAATTAGCAAATTCAGTCGGATGCCCTAAGGCTTCAGTCGATCGACTAGCTGGGTCAGAATATGTAGAAATGCATATTTTTGTATAGTCAATCTGCAACCATACACATAAACACATTTTAACCACAACGTATCATTCTAATCTCTCTTCTAATTTTACAAAACTAATTCTCATGCAAAGGTTTAGTAAAAATATCAACAACTTGTTGCAAAGTATTAATAAATTCAAGCACAATATCACCTTTTTGCACATGATCTCTAATAAAATGATGCCTAATCTCAATATGCTTAGTTCTAGAATGTTGAATGGGGTTCTTTGCGAGATTTATGGCACTAGTATTATCACAATAAATGGGAACATGATCATGATCATCCATAGGATTTGAGCTACACAACTACCTGCAATGATATATTCAGCTTCAATAGTAGAAATTGCAACAATATTTTCTTTCCTACATGACCAAGATACTAAAGAATGTCCAAGAAATTGAGAAGTTCTACTAGTGCTCTTACAATCTACCTTACATCTAGCATAATTGAAACCAAAAAATCCACATAAGTCAAGTAAAGTTCCTTTTGCATACAAAAGGCCTAAATCGCTAGTTCGTTTAAGATATCTAGTTATTTTTTTTACAACAACTAGATATGTCTCCTTTGGATTGGATTGAAATCTAGCATATAAACACACAGCAAGCATAATATATGGCTTAAAGGCCGTCAAGTAGAGTAGGCTACTGATCATACATCTATCCTTTTTCTCATCCATAGGCTTACCTTTTTCATGCTTATCTAGTTTTGTTGATGGACTCATTGGGGTTGTAATCTCTTTAGCATCCTCAAGCCCAAACTTTTTGATGATTTCCTTTGTGTATTTTGCTTGATTGATGAAGATACCATCCTTTGTTTGCTTGATTTGGAGTTCAAGAAAGAAGGTCAATTCTCCTATCATGCTAATTTTAGACTCCCTGTGCGTGCACTTCGAAAACTCTTACACAAGGCAACATTAGTGGCACCAAAAATTATATGATCCACATAAATCTGTAGTAGTAAAATATCTTTTCCATCCTTTTTTATAAACAAAGTAGAGTCAAGTTTTCCTCTTCCAAAACTATTTTCAATAAGAAATCCACTAAGTCTTTCCTATCAAGCTCTAGGAGCTTGCTTTAAATCATATAAAGCCTTTTCTAGTTTGAAAACATGGTTTAAAGAACAAGGATCTTCAAAACCAGGAGGTTGCTCAGCATATACCTCATCTTCAATAAAACCATTTAGAAAAGCACTCTTGACATTCATTTGATAAAGTTTAAAATTCATATAACGTGCAAATGGATTCAAGTCTAGCTACAGAGGCATAGGTCTTATCACAGTCAATGCCTTCTTCTTGATTATACCCTTAAGCTACAAGTCTAGCTTTGTTCCTAGTTACTATACCGACTTCATCTAGTTTGTTTCTAAATACCCATTTAGTTCTAATCATTGGGCGATCTCTTAGTCTTTCAACCAATTTCCAAACCTTATTTCTAGCAAATTGACTTAATTCCTCTTGCATAGCTATTATCCAATTTTGATCAAGTAAAGCCTCTAACATTCTTAGGTTCTATATGAGAAATGAATGCATAATGTTCACAAAAAGCATTGATGTTACACCTAGTTCTTATGCCTTTAGATGGATCACCAAGGATTTGATATTGAGGGTAGTTCTGCACGAACTTCCAACTATAGTCTTCATAAGTCTCTTTTATCTTTGTGGTACATTGGTTTGAGCATTGATCGTCATCTTTTTTAGCTTGAGACTCCTCTTTTTGATGTACACTTTCTTGTTTTGTAGGAATTTCCTTGTCTTTTGAGGATGGATCTTCAAGTTTTCTCCAAAAGATAACCTACATCATCAACTTCCTTTCTCAGCTCAAATGGGTTAGTCTCATCAAATATAACATGCATTAATTCTTCCACAACAAGAGTTCTTTTATTATAAACTCTATAAGCTTTACTCCTGGTAAAATATTCTAAAAATATGCCTTCATCCGATTTATTATCAAACTTTCCCAAGTGATCTCTAGTGTTCAAGATAAAACACTTGCAACCAAATGCTTTGAAATTTGAAATTTTTGGCATTTTTCCTTGCCATAGTTCATATGGTGTTTTATTCAAAATAGGTCTAATTAAAACTCTATTTTACAAATAACATGCACTGTTTATAGCTTTACTACAAAAAATTTGTTGGCAAGTTG
Source organism: Cordia subcordata (assembly GCA_028554755.1). Classification (NCBI taxonomy): domain Eukaryota; kingdom Viridiplantae; phylum Streptophyta; class Magnoliopsida; order Boraginales; family Cordiaceae; genus Cordia; species Cordia subcordata. The sequence goes on along the minus strand of JAPTOF010000021.1, from coordinate 10,356,424 downwards.
TGTTCTTTTAACATAGTTCTTGCCATTTCTTGTAGTGTACGATTCTTCCTCTCCACTACCCTATTTTGTTGAGAGTTTGAGGGGTTAAAAAGTTGTGTTCTATGCCATGATCATCACAAAAATGCATAAAAGTAATGTTTATATATTCTGTGCCATCATCACTACAAATGCAAGTTATAAAATAGTCTTTCTCATTTTGCATTTTTCTACACAATCTTGCAAATTCATTGAAGGCATCATTTTTCTGTGCAAGCATGACCCATGTAAACCTAGTATAGTCATCCAAAACAACAAAGGTATATCTAGAACCTCCTAGGCTTGCCACATCATTTGGTCCAAACAAGTCCATATGCAACAATTGTAAAGCTCTATTAGTTGAAACCTTGTTGATAGATTTGAAAGAAGTCTCGTGTTGTTTCCTAGTTGACATGTATCACAAACTTTATCTTTTTCAAAAATTTTAGTTTTGGCAAGTCTCTAACAAGGTCATGTTTGAAAAATTGTCTAATAAACTCATGTTAGCATGCCGTACAACCAAGCATTATCATGTACAACTGATAAGCATTTAACATGTTGGTATACATGTTGATCAATTTCAATGGTATAGACATTTTCATTTCTCCTAGCAACAAATAACACATTATCATTACCATATTCATGTATAATGCAACTAGAAGATTGAAATACTACTTTGTAACCTTTATCAGATAATTGGCTTATACTAAGTAAATTGAATTTGAAGATCCTCTACAAGTAAGACATTGTGAATAACAAGAGAATCTTCATTACTACTGCTACCTTTCCTAATTATTTTTCCCTTGCTATTGTCTCCTAAGGTAACATCTCCATCTTTGGTTTTCTTCAACTTATAGAAAAGTGATAGATTTCCCATCATCTGCTTGAAGCAATCACCATCCAATATCTAGTTTATCTTGCTAGTTTTGCTTATATTGCATACCTACACACATGAAATTTAAGAGCAATTCTTTATTCCAAGTCCCCAACATTCTGGGTCCTTGACAATAGTATCAATTTTTGGCTTTGACTACCTATTTTGGTCTTTGCCAATGTAAGACATGTGATCGTCTATCTTGAAGATGTCTATGGTAACAATGTGTAAACACATGCCCTTTCTTTTCACAATAAGTACAAGTGAAGTTTGACCTTGGTAAGGTGAAGGAAATGGAGGTAAAAGTTGAAGCTTTGACAAAATAGGTTTTGAAATACTTTTGATTAATGTTTTGCCTATAGCCAATTCCACTTTTGTCAAAAGCTATTTTTTGAGATCTAAGGAGTTTTTCAAAGCTCTCCTTGTCATTTGTAAATTTTTTAAAAATGTCATTTAGATCCACATTCTTCTTTTTCAATTCCATGACTTTTTTTTTTTCAAATTTTACAAAATCTCTGGCATATGAGTTATTTTCTTTGTAAAGAGAAATTATCATGTAATTTAGCAAATGCATCATTCAGTTCATCAAAAAAAGCTATACTCTTCTTCCTCTTTGTTGCTAGATGAGTAATAAATAGATGGAGAAGGTGAAAATTGAACCTCATCCTTATAGGCCATAAGGCAAAAGTTGGCTACCTCATGTTGCTCTTCCGTGTCCTCTTCAGTTTTGGAGGAGTCCCAAGTGGCCTTGACTGTTTTGTCTCTCTTCTTCTTTGCTAACTTTGGGCAAGTTGCTTTTTTATGCCCTGACTTGTTACAATTGAAGTACTTCAACTCATCATTTCTTGTATCCTTTGGCCTCTTGAATTCTTTGATTTCTTTTCCCTTCTTCTTCCAATTTGTGTTCTTGAAAGATGCTCCTTTCTTCATTTTTCTAAACTTCATGAATTTTTTGAAGTTCTGGGCAAGAAGTGTAATCTCCTCATCCTCCGAGTCCTCATCATCATCTTCATCTTCGTTTGATGTGCATTTTGATGCAATAAGTGCTACGGATTTCTTCATCTTCCTATGTCCTTTTTCATGGTCCTTTATCTCTAGCTCATAAGTCATAAGTAACCTAATAAGCTTGTTGAGCTCCAATGTGTTTAAATCCTTGGCTTCCTTGATGGCTGTCACCTTTGGTTGCAATGATGATGGCAAACTTCTTAGCGCCTTTCTCACTTTCTCTACATTTGAATGGTCTTTTCCAAGTGCCTTCAATCCATTAATAATTTCAACGAATCTAGAAAACATTTGCTCAACACTTTTGTTAAGAAGCATTTAAACAATTCATATCAATGTACAAGCATAGCAATTCTAGACTCTTTGATTTGGCTAGTCCCCTCACAGGTTACTTCTAACTGGTCCCAAAGTTCCTTAGTCGAAGTACACCCCATTACCCTAGCAAACTCAGTTGCTTTCATTGCATTGAACTAATAATGTAAAGCTTTTTGATTTAACTCAAACAATTTAATATCCTTATCATTCCATTCACTCTTAAGTTTAGGAACTTTCCTATCCCCTTCCATTTTAATGGGCAAGGTAGGTCCATTTTCAATTATCTTCCAAGCCCTATAATCATGTGATTGAATGAAAACCTTCATCCTTATTTTCCAAAAGGCATAGTTAGTTCCATCAAAAGGGGGTGCTTGCTTAATAAAAATACCATCCATATTTGTCAAATATAATTCTACGAGTTGTTAAACTATAGGCAAAACCAAGCTCTCGATACCAATTGTAAGGGCAAATATCTTAAGAGAAGGGTGAATTAAGTTATTAGACAAGTTTTGCAATTAAAAATATATCAAATAAATCACACTTTCACTTGAGCAATATATCAAACACAACTCAATGTAAAATGGAAAGTAAAGTAAAGTAGAGATAAAGAAGAGAATGACAAATGATTTTTAGTTGGTTCGGCCTTGCCTATATCTACCGCCCACGGTAGTTCCCCTTAGGACATCAATCAGCTCCACTATAGTGCTTCTTCAAAGCTTCGTGAAGCAAAAACCAAGTGTTACAACTCTTTGAACCTAATTTCAAAGAACCCATAAGACACTCTCTATAGGATTTCCCCACACTCTTCTCAAGCTCAATAAATGTCTCACAAGATTTTCTAGCTCAAAGAGTATGTATACAACAGAGATTGAAGAAAGCTATAAGTGTTGTAGCTGAAACTTCTCAAAGTTGGATATCGCAAAATATATCTCTTAAATGCTCAAGGATTTCACAATAATATCTCAAAGATTTTTAGCAATGAATGATAATAAAAGATTTTGCAAGCTTGGATTGATGCATTTAGATGCTTTGAAGGTGTATTTAAAGAGTTTTTGGAGTTGGGGCTTTGATAGGTAAAAGAAAGAAGAAAAATTAGGGCTGAACAGCAATAAATAGCTAGTGCATTTATTACAGCAACACACTCGGCTGGTTGCCCTTTGTATTTCTGTCTAGGTCGGACATCTCAGCCAGTCGACCAGCTAGGGGGTCCGGCTAAGGCCCCAACTCTCTGGTTGGGCTGGCTGAGCCCTCTGAGTAGCCAGTTGACCAGCTAGGGGGTCCAACTAGACCAGATGCTAAAAACAAAGCCGAAGCAAGCCAAAAGCTATTTAAGACAATTCTAACTCATTTTCACAACACCAAATCAACTCCTAACAAGTTTTAAAAGATTAGTTGAAGCTAAAAGTCATTTCAAAATATGTATTTGAAGGATCTCATGTGCTTTATGTAATCAAACCAAGTTATGCATTCGTAAAACAATGTCCATAAGGTTTTAGAAATGCAGATGAAATGCTTGAGCTCTTAAAAGTAAAACTAAGGCTATTCACAAGAGAGCATAATAATCGGTACCCCTTATGGCGCCTTTTCTCCGCCTTATGACTTCCCATCTTCTTCTTCTTCAAGCTTGAGCTTTATTCTTTGATAAATGAATCTTCCATATAGTCAAGCTCAAAGTTAAGCATCGTTTCATATTTTCCAAGCACCTATCTTATGATATTCATTTGAAGCTTCACAAGATGCTATTTAGTAAGTGAAACATAATTTTCATCATCAAAATATATAATAATGAGTAATTAGCTAACTGAGCTAAAATAAACGGTGCTTCTAATACTAAGCAACTAGCTAGTATCCTAATTACACCTTAAGACTTGATGAGGGTCTGTCTCTAGGCATGCACATTTAGCAGTATGGCGTGGTCCTTATGTACCTAAGGCCATAGGAGGGACTAAGAGGCTGTTCATGTGTCTTAAATCGATCCTATTTTAGATTCTAAAATATTGGTTTGATTTAAAACCAAATTCAAAGGTTACTAAGGTTAACCAAACCCCACCCAGACTCCTATTAGCTACATTTAAATCTAAAGAATCTCGACTAGGACTCCTATTAGCTGCATGTAAATCTAAAGAATCTCAACTAGGCTAGTCTAAAGTTGGGCTCCGTCGATCTAGGGACACAAAAAAATGGACTGGGACCTTAATAGGGCAATCTACATTTTCCAAGGTAAGGCATTATGGAAATGCCAACCTATCCAATATTCAAACGCAAACAATTTGATTTATGCCATTAGAAACAATTGGGAAACAACATGTGATAGGATTTGAGCATGTATTCACTATAAGACATGTTAACACTCTTGTAGACATGAATCTAACAAACCCACTCCATAATATCCACAAACACACAGAAAGACATGCATATTCAACAGATTAGAAGTGTTCTATAGCAAGTACAACCCAAATTATATACATACCACTCATCTAGGCATTAAATCAAACAGATGGACATGAATGAAATAAAGCTATTCACACTAAGAACAAAGTATGTACATATGTAAGCCAATAAAATCCCATAACAAAGAGTATGAAGATCAACCTATTACACAAGTTTAGTCACCCTAATCTATCTACTCAAGCATAAAATAAAAGAGATTGAAAGAAGGATGAGAAAGCTCCCCTTCCATCCTTGCTTGTTTCTCTACAATTTTGAGCAAATCCTCTCCAAATGATGTTGTAATCCTCCAAAATCAACTTAGATCTAGGTGGGTGTGTGTCTGTGCATATGTGTAGAGAGGTGGGTAAAGGTAGGTTTTAGCATGTGAGAAGTGTGTATGTGAATGGGCGGTGAAAAGGGTTCAAAATCTACTCGAAATGGGTAGGAAAAGTGCTTAAGTACATTTGATTTCAGGACAAGCTCAAGGACTTGGAAGGTCGACTGGCCTAGTACCAAGGTTGACTAGCCTAAGGGCCTTACATTCTATTTTAGCCGGTCCACCAATCCAGTCGACCGACCAGGTCAGAGATGTGGCCAATTTTCTCGCTTTAATCCCGTTTTGCTCCAATTGCACTTTTCTTAACCCAATTGCTTCCAAAAGCTTCTTTTATGCTTCTCCCACGTCCCAAACACCTCAAGCTTGACTCTGACATCAAATCACCATTAATTCAAGTCTCGAGCTTTGACCTAACTTTATCAAACACGGGAAATAAGCATGCATTAGTGTGGCATTTATCTCTAAGCTCAACTATGTACAATTGTATGTGCTTAAGCTAATCTCTAGCATATGTACTATGCTAAAGCATCTCTTAAAGGTCAAAGCACCTCTTAAACATAAACAAATTACAATGCAAACACACACAAAAACACAACACATCAGTCCCCGCTATTTCCTATAGTGGTATCAAAGTCAAAGCTTTATTTTGCATGCTTTCATCGATTTTGTTGCACACTACATTAGATATATGTTAATCGTGATTTATTTTTGATTTTGATTATGAATTAGAGTCAAAATAAATCATAATTAGTCCTATCCAAAGGCACTTAAAGATTCATGGCTACAATAAGATTGCATTTAATATACCCTAAGCATTAATCTGCCTCTGTTTGTAATAAGCAGCAACTTATTACAACTAAAAGAAAAAAGGAGAACTATCTAGTTGTCACGGGTTTTAAACCCTCACCTAAATGGAGAGATCTCATGCGCTATCAACCACTAGGCTATCTAGCCGGCTATTAATCTTTTTGTGTTTCGCAAACTCTTTCAAGTCAAAGTGACTGAATTTCAAAAATTGTTTCGGTTTAGAAAAGATGGTGGTCATTTTCTTCACAAACCTTCCCTTATGTCAATACCTAGCCATCCGAGATCAACCTAAGCAACACCACTATTGCACCAATATTTCCCGAGCAACATCACCATCGCACTAACAGCATTCATCAGAAACTGCTGAGAAGAAGGTCTAATAGAGGTGCTCGAAAAATACTGGCACAATTTATTCCCACCATGGTAATGGCTGCATCAGAGCAGTTGCTTGCAAAGTGAAAGGCAACAAGAGAAAGAAGGCTAGGCATAATGGTGCAGTGCTTAATGGTGGCACTTATTTGAAGGTTTTGGCGATTGGGGTTCGCGTTGTGGCGGTTACGGTGGTCTACGGGTGATGTCAGTGGTTCGAGGATCATCGCCTGGAAAAGTCCTCGTCCATGCTCAGGTGAGGGGTGGCGGCGCTCATATGGTCTTGGTAGGTTGTGGTTTAGGGTTTCATTATAGTTAAGGTCGAGTTGGACCTAAATAACAACAGATTTGTGTTCAATCTACTTCCATGTATAGGTTATGAATATTCTTTTTAATTTTAAAAGCGTTTACATTAGGTTTTAATTTTGTATTTTAGGCTTAATAGATTAGTGGTTTTTATCACATGTTCGTTTTATATATATGGGCTTAATATATTAGGACCTATTAGACGGACTTAATTAATTAAGTAGTAGACTTAATTGATTTAAATTAAGCCAGAAGATAAGTTCTGACTTATTTTTGAATTGGGCCAAGTACTTTATTTTAGACTAATGTTGTTTATGTCCCTATTATAACTGTTATGTGTAGACTAAATATTAATATATATATATATATATCAATTAATAAAAAGATTTATTAATTGCTTTTATAAATTTTTTTTTGAATTTGAATAATTAATTAAACATTTGTTAATTATTCTAAATAATGCATTATGAGATAATTGCACTAAGACTTTAAAGTAAATATTAGATATCTATAATTAACCTTTATATGATTTAAATTCAATATTAATTTAAATCAAAATTAATAAATTGTTTACTAATTGCACTTTAAGTTATATTATTTTAATAATATTAATTTTGGACCACAAAAAATATTAGATATTTATTTTTTGGAACCAACAACCTTGTTAGAAAAATGTTTCTCTTCGACTTAATTAAAATGAGTTTTAATTAATTGTACTAGGCATATAAAAGTTTTGAAAAAACGTGTTTTTACCCCATTTATTTTATAATAATTTTAATAAATTTTGTATACACTTGGGATGTCAAATTTTTGTTTTTTTGACTCCAAATAATTGGAAAGAAGTTCTAATTAATTGGATACTAACCCAAACTATTTAATATTGAGATTTTCACTTCATTTAATTTAAAAAGAGTTTTAATTAATTGGAAAGGCCTATTAATTAGTCAAAATTATGATTTTGACCCCAATTAGTTTAAAAGGAGCTGTAATTAATTGGATTAGCCCTTTAGTTGGACAAAATAGTGATTTTGGCCTAATTAATTAGAAAAGAGTTTTTTAATTAATTGAATGATGTCCAAAAGTTAGTCAAAATTAGATTTCGACTCCAATTAATTTAAAATAAGATTTTAATTAATTGGAAAACCCCTAAGTAATCAAAATGGAGATTTTTACCCCAATTATTTAAAAAAGGAGTTTTTATTTGTAGGATCGATAATATTACATGTGATCTATCCTAGTCCATATTTTCAAAAATACTACCAAGAAAACATGCTAGGAAAATAAAATAACCACATAACATACACAAGAAATGCTTAAGAACATATAGAATGTAACTACTATTTGCAAAATATGTAAAGCTAAGCTCTTGAAGCGTGAGGCCTTCAATAAAGTCAAACCGTCACGAGTTTTGTTCCCGCTCACAAACAAGGCCACCAAAAAAAATTTACTATAAGGATGTCGCAGTATGCGACTCCCTAGTCTTCTTCCCTATGGTTAAAGAGACTTTTCTTGAGAGAATAGCCTCTTGTAAGGAAAGAAGCAAAGTAATATGCTCTTGAAAATCTAGAGCAAAAAAATCACACAATAAGTGTGTACTATGTGTTGTAGTATTATATTGCCAAAATGGAAGAGATCAACTACAAAATTTTTGGATGCTAGAAATGGTTTAAGGTCTTGCCTATTTATAGAAAAAGTTTGGCACCTAAACCTTGTAAACTTTCTGTGAGCGAAACTTTTTCCTAATAGTAAATGTTTGCCACATGTCATGGAAGTTACTTGTACAATTTGAATTTTTCTTGTAGTAACTTTCTAGCACGTCTTAGAAGATTGGGCCAAACCCACAATCCAAACCCAACACATAGTCCATAATCTATGTGGAGACCTAAACCCAATAAGAAACCATCCAAGCCCAATTAGGTTATCTTGGACTCTAAAGAAAGCTTAAACCTAATTCCAAGCTTTGGCCCAATAAGGCTACTACCACAATATGGAATTTGCTCTTTCAAGATTACTCTCTCAAATTTATTTCAACTAAGGAAGGGACCAAGAAGACACAATTAACCCTGGCTTCCAAAAATAATAAAAAATGTCCTTGCCCAATCTAGGCGACATAATAATAATTATTTTTAACTTTGATCTATTCCACCATAAGATCATAGTTGCACTCCGAGAATAATTGCTATTACCCAAAAGCTTGTCACAAAAGAATGTGAACTTTGTCTTTGACCTACTAAATAACCTACCATAATGCCCCTCTATGTATATCCACAGCTAAGACCAGTCATTTGGCCTGTGTACTATCACCTCTTTACTTGTATCTTTTTCCATTAGGTTTTTTGTCGTATTGTCAACCATCCTTGGTCATGGAATCTCTTGATCTCGGAAGCAACCCTCAAGCCATATGACCAATACACCCATAAAGGTAGTATGACTAGATCTAGATTCGGATGATAGATATGGACAATCCCAAAGAGGGCAAATAGATTCCATATTGCATATGCATGTTCCAATTAATTAGAACTTAGCATTCAATACACAAGGATGTTGATCCTAATAAAGTAAGATCTCACCCACAATGAATCAAAGTACCAAACCGTAACTTCATTAGTTCATCCACATATGCTCTAGATTAAGAGCAATGATTATTTAGTAGCAGTGAGTATCTTGTTTTCTTTCTTTGATAGTACCTCTCTAGAAAACATACTCACAATAGTCCTGTTAAATACGTGACACACATACTATTTAGAGAAATCCGGAGAGTCCTCCAATGACCTAGGTAGATCACCCTCAACGAGGAAACTTGCTCAATATAACCTTATCTCGGTAGAGTGCCCAACACTACCATTCGGCTACAGACTCAATTTATGACGTGACTAAATCTAAACATGGACCTACTGTGCGTCCAGCCTCACTGCGTTCCCAAGTCATTAGTTCAAGTCAAGGGACCTTTATACATACATCAATAAAACATACCAAAGATAATATATAAGGAACTCACAATGACATTTAACAAAATGATTATGCATTGTTTAACATCCAAAATGTTATATACAAGTGAGCTTTAGGGCATACTAATCCTAACATTAATTAGATAGATTGATTTAATATGATTAAAGGAACTTTCTTTGCCATACTACCTCTTTCGCAGCCTTAGATGCTACTACATACTCAGCCTCCATGGTAGAGTCAGTAATACAATTTTGCTTTACACTTCTCCATGAAATAGTTTCTCCTGATAAAGTGAAAACATATCTAGAAGAAGACGTCCTGGAATCTTTGTCAGACTAGAAATCTGAGTTTGTATAGGCTAACGGTGTTAAATCATCTGCATAATATTCCAGCACATAATCCTTAGCTCCTTACAGAATTTGAATATATCCTTCACCGCAAACCAATGTGCCGGTCTAAGGTTTGACTGATATCTACTAACCATACCAACAGCAAAGCAAATATCTGGTCTAGTACATAACATGGCATACATGAGGCTTTTAACTACCGAAGCATAAGGAACTCGTTTCATGCTCTCTATCTCCTCAGGTGTTTTAGGACATTGATCTCGAGATAGATAAACTCCATGTCTAAAAGGTAATGAGGCCTTCTTAGAGTTTTGCTTGTTAAACCTAACTAATATCTTCTCAATAAAAGAAGCTTGAGATCGGGCTAGCCTTCTGTTCTTACGATCTCGAATAAGCTTGATGCCTAGAACATAACTAGCTTCTCTTAAATCCTTCATATGAAGTTGAGTAGAAAGCCAAACCTTGATGGATGATAACATCCCCACATCATTTCCAATAAGTAGGATGTCATCCACATACAGAACCAAAAAAGTTATAGCATTTCCATTACGCCTCTTATACACGCAAGGTTCATCAATATTTTAGTCGAAACCATAAGATTTAATTGTACGGTCAAATTTGATGTTCCATGCTCTAAATGCCTGCTTTAATCCATAAATGGACTTTTTTAACTTACAAACCATATGTTCCTGGCCTTTGGCAACATATCCATCTGGTTGTGTCATGTAAATGGTTTCGTCAAGCTCTTCATTAAGAAAAGCTGTCTTGACGTCCATTTGCTATATCTCATAGTCATAATGACATGCAATGGCAAGAAGTATCCTGATGGATTTAAGCATGGCTACTCATGAGAAAGTTTCCTCATAATCGACCCTTCTTTCTAAGTAAAACCTTTCGCCACTAACCTTGCTTTAAAGGTTTCAACTTTTCCATCAACTCCTCTTTTCCTCTTGTAGACCCATTTGTACCCTATAGGTTTTACCCCTTCAGGTGCAATTACAAGATCACAGACTTTGTTAGAATACATAGATTCTAACTCTGAATCCATTTCCTTATGCCATTGGTCGACATCTATGTCGGAAATTGCTTCATCATAACTTGTGGGATCCACTACCTGATCTACTGAAGAAGTCTAAAAGGACTCTCCATAGTATTTATCAGGAGGCCTACATATTCTCCCACTACGACAAGGCTCCAATATATTGGGTGTAATATGTTGTTCCTTTTCATTTATAGTTACCACAGGTGTTATTGGAGATTCTTGTAAAATCTCTTCTAGAACAACTTCAAAATATGATGTTTTCTGGATCATTTCACCATTCTCTAAGTATCTAGCATGGGTGTTTATAAACACCTTTTGCTCCTTAGAATTATAAAAGATCCCACCTCTAGTTCCCTTAGGATACCCAATAAGATAGCACAACTCGAATTTTGGCTCTAACTTTAAAGCATTACTATTAAGTACATAAGCTAGACAACCCTAATTGTGGAGATGATTTAAACTAGGTTTACGCCCAGTCCACATTTCTTGTGGTGTCCTAGGTACTAATTTAGACGGTACCAAGTTCAAGATGTATGTTGTTATCTCAAAGGCATACCCCCAAAAAGATAAAGGTAATGATGCATGACTCATCATTGACCTAACCATATCTAATCGGTGCGATTTCTTATTTCTGCTATGCCATTTTGCTGGGGAGTCCCTAATGCAGTCAATTGAGACACAATCCTATCTTGTGTAAGATAGTCTCTAAGCTCACCTGAGAGGCATTTGCCACCTCGATCAGACCAAACTCTAACTTCATTAATTCATCCACATATGCTCTAGAATAAGAGCATTGATCATTTAGTAGCAGTGAGTATCTTGTTTTCTTTCTTTGATAGTACGTCTCTAGAAAACATACTCACAATGGTCTTGTCAAACATGTGACACATACTATTGAGACCAATCTAGAAAGTCCTCTAATGACCTAGGTAGATCACCCTCAACAAGAAGACTTACTCCATATAACCTTATCTCGGTAGAGTGCCCAACACTACCATTTGGTTACGAACTTAATTTATGACGTGACTAAATCTAGACTTGGACCTATTGCGCGTCCAGTCTCATTGCGTACCCAAGTCATTAGTTCAAGTCAAAGGACCTTTATACATACATCAATAAAACATATCAGAGATAATATATAAGGAACTCATAATGCCATTTAATAAAATGATTATACATTGTTTAAAATCCAAAATGTTATATACAAGTGAGCTTTAGGGCATACTAATCCTAACATTATTAATTAGAGGGATTGATTTAATACGATTAAATTGATCCAATGATTGTGCAATAAAATCATGAAATTGATTTTTGCTTTTTTATTATGATGTATGACATATTTTGGTGTGGTTATGGGCTTACGTCTCATGCATGTTATTACATGTTTGTTTATCAATTACTATAATTATTTTGGGATTAAATTGGGCCTCCGAGCTCAGCCTTCTCTCCAATTTTGGTTGTAATTTCCCTCTCCCAAGTGATGTATCTCCTCCCTTTAAAAGGAGTTTTTCTTCTAATTAATGTAATTAGTAGTTACAGCACGATTAATACAAGGAGATGAAGACCAAGAACTAGAAGACCCAACCCAATCCAAGTTTCTCAGTGTTAACAGGTAATAACCTTACTTGCATTATAGAGTAGCCCATGATGGCTCTAGCGGGCCACACCAAGATAAGTCCATAACCACCCATATGTGTTTATATATATATGGATAGATATTGTTTTGTATGTCAATTTTGATTAATTAATTGGATTAACTAAGGATTTGGCCATAAAACAAGTGTGTTTATCATCTCTACTAAATCCTCTAAGTTATTAGGCCTATTAAATGGTTTGGACATGGAGATGCTCAAATCATTGCCTCCCATTAAAGTAGATAATAATGGACCCAATGTTCTAATAAATGTTACAGGCCCTCAAACCTAGCGTTTATTGTAATATTAGGATTATTATTCACTATGTGAAGCCCTTAGAACCTTTCAAACTAATGAGTAGGTGGGCCAACCTCAGTTAAGCTTGTTCATTAGGCTCAGAGGAAGACCTTGGGAGTTCATGTTAATGGTTTGACCTAATCGAGCTTTTTAGTAAAGGACTTCAGTCTTGCTAAATAGATACTTGGGACAGAATTGACTACTAAGAGTTGTTTGAAGAAGCAATTGGTTATGAACCTACCAAGTAGTGTTCATAGGCGGGCTAACATTAGTCGGGCTTATGTTCAACTGTCTTGGATCTCAGTACCCATTCAAGGGGTTTAAATTTGAGAACCTCCTCAGATTGAAGGTAGAGGCTATCAGTCTTAATAAAATAGTGGAAGAATCCTTAAACATTGGCCCATGTATCTAGGAATAATGATTCATATACAATGGCTTGTTTACATTCTTTGTATTTGTTATTTTTTTTCATAAATCTCAATATGTTATAGATATCACTATTTGATAGTGATCTAATTAATCACAATCATAAATGTGTTTTGTATGTACTAAACAAGCTTGGTATAAGTAAGACCAATTAGCTACAAAGTGCAGGAATGGTCATCAATTAGTTGATGAGGTATAAGGTCTTCAGTGAAAGATTGTCTTCATAATGGATATGGGCATCTTAGCTTATAGATCTATATTCAAAAGGTTGGATAAGTCTTTCTACATGGTTGATGATGTAAAGAGACTTAAAGATCTAATATATTGTCTTCGACACTTAGTTGAGGAATGGAATGTATATGCATTGTACAAGACATGAGAGATTGAGAAGAAAATATCACTTGACTACTTCTTTTAAGAAGATAATCAAGTGTATTATTCTCAATTCTCGCACCTCAATATTGCTTTCCTTCTTGAATTGGTTAAGACGTGCAAGTCATTTGTTGACTATAATGGACCCTTCAAATTGTTAAGAAAATCAATTTTTAAAGAGGACATTATTTTAGTGGTAGGTGAATCATCCATCAAATCACTGAGTAAGGTTTAGAACCTCGCCAGTCGTAGCAATTGGTTCATATGCGATATGTCTCTAACTATCCAAACACTAGAAAAAGAAGAGTCTTTAAAGTCTAGTGTTATAATATCTTGAGAGATTAAAAATAGCAAGTGGTTGCTGCATAAGGTACGTATATGATAACACCTTGCAAATTCAGTTAATCCTACTAGCTTTGTTAAGATACAAACAATCCCTATAACTTGTCATAGTAGAACTATTGAATAGCAAAAATAAACAAGATGTTAATGTTATTGTGAATAAGGTTATTATCATGCATTATAAACTGAAATAAGCTCATTCTCCTCACATAATATATGTTGGCTAGGATGGTGTGATTCTATGATCTATCCATAGGAACAAATATTCTTCAAGAAAGTCTCTTGTTTGCATAAAAGAGAATAAGATTCTCATGTAATAGACTCCTACTTCTATGCAATAGTTGAATGGTATATTGTAAGGGTAAATCAAACCTTGTTCGACCTTATTTGATCCTTTATGTAACCTATGGTTTTGACCATATCCTTTGGATGTATATTTGAGACAAATGCTTAAATATTGAGCTATGAATCTAGCTAGTCAATGGATAAGATACCATATAAGATATGGCATGATAATAAGCTATACAATTTTACCAAAAGGTCGAAGAAACAACGCATATCAAGTATCATATCATTGACAAGATGGATATAAAGTTTGTTAAGTGTTTAAAAGAATTCCTAAAAAGTCTAGTGAATTCCACTTCTATAATGGTGGTGAATAATGAGTATTCATTAACCTCAAAGGAATCTTTTCAAGAAAGAATTTCTAAAACAAGACTCCTTGATAATGAGCTTATGAAGTTTTAAATAGAAGAATACAACACTAATAGTTGAACATAAAAAACAAGATAAGGCTAGAAACCAAATTTTGGGCCTATTAAAGAAGCATCACTAAGGTGATTTGGTAAGGTCTCACCTGTTGGATTTTTATGCCTAAAAGACTACAAGTGCATCAGGTTTACTAGATGCTATACATAATACGCCCAGCTTTTTAGTTAATATGATCGAGTTTTCCACATTATATTCTTTCTACTATGCATTGAAGTGATGTATGAAGGCCCAAAGACATTAACTAAAGATTTGGGAACATAGCAAGGTTGGACATACAGTAGGTCCAAGTCTAGTCCTAGTAATGTCATAAACAAGTCCATAACTGTATGGTAGTGCTAGGCACCCTATCAGGATAAGGTGATAAAAAGTAAGTTTCCTTGTGAGGGCGACCTACCTATGTCATTGGAGGTATTTCCAGACTTGTTTCTTTAGTGCGTGTCGTGTAGTGGATCAGACCACTATGAGTTACTTTTCTTGTAACCATACTATCAAAGTTAGAAAACACAATACTCACTGCTACTAAGTGGCCAATGATCTCAATCTTAAGCATATGTGAATGAATTGACAGAGTCAGGATTCAACACTTTGATCCACTATGAGTAAGACCTTGCTTAGCTGGGGTCAATGGGTCTACACATTAGGTGTCAAGTTCTCATCAATTGGAACATGTATATGCAACGGTAGATTCTATGTACTCCCTAAACTTGTCCATATGATCATCTAAATCAAGATTTAGTGCTATGACCCTTCAAGGGTATATCAGTCATTTAACTTGTAGGTTGCTTTCGAGATCAAGAGTAATATGACCAGAAGATGAGTGATATGTTGGACTAGCTATTCTAAGGATTAGAGGTAGTTAAAGAGGTGATGGTACAGTCAAAGTACCGACCTTGACTACAGGCATACATCGCGGGGTGTTTTGGTCATTTTGCTTGGTAGGTCAAAGACAAAGATTACTCGTTGTTGCGACAAGCTTCTGGCATCCAGTAATTATCCTTAAAGTGCAGCTTTAGTCTTGTGGTGAAATAGACTGGGTCAAAATGGTCATTATGTCGCCCAAAGGGGGAAAAGGCATTTTGGTCATTTCGAGAACCAAAGGTAGTTTTGTCTTTTGGTCCCTCTACTAGCCAAATATTGTTTTGAGCATGAGACGTCTTTTCTTGAATATTTCCTTATTGGTCGATTGCTAAATTTGTGTTTTCATAAGACTTCTAATTGCATTAGAATTCTTAGAGATAAGAAATAAGATTTGTTCTTGATTCTTATTGATCCAAGAATTAATGTAAATAATTAGAATGTGTCTTAATCTCTTTCCTAAAGCTCTTAGGTGTGCAAGATGTGATATTTGAGTAACGTGTCCAAATTAGGATGGAGTTGCTATATTTTACAATATAATTCAAATATCTTGAATTCTAAGTTTCCTATCTTGGAGTATTCATTTTTGTCGAGTCATCTTGTACTGAGGCATCCAAATTTAGAAAAAAGAAAGACAGAGTGGGCCTTGCTTATTTTTGAAGATTTTTTGGGCTTTAAATTCTAGAAGATTAGGTCAAGAGTTGGTTATAATTTGAAACTCTTATCACCTAAAGATCTTCTACTTGAATTTAAACTCCTCAAGATAAAATCCTAATCTATCTAGGAGTTCTATTGCTAAGAGAACTCTTAAAGGTCGACAAAGTCTAGTAAATTGCAAAAATTTTTGTACACCAGAAAATTATCAAAGACACATACATTCTTGGAGAAGTTTAGAAAAGAAAGAATTCTCTTCTCGTACTCTTCTTCTTCCCTTGATCAACCAAAACAAAAGTAGACTTCTAAAATTCTAAAACTGAATTCTTTCACCAAGAATTTGGTTCTTGCTTATAGATAACATTTCCCAAGTCATAGTAGGAAAGATCAAAAGCATTTTGGGTCATTCTTATAGAGGTTTTGGAAAAACACAAGAGGATAGAAACTGTTTTTTCCTATCACTGTCTGTGCAATCTCATATCCGGGCTCAATCGAATGTTCATCACTCATCTAATTGTGCTAAAATTGTAGAAAGACGTTCTACACTTCCAGAGCTTCAAGTTCAACAATTGGATTGTTGATCGGAGGTCCAGAAGGCAATCAGATAATCAGCAACATTTCCTGGTCGTTTTTCTGCTCCAGGAGGTAAATTTGTTCCAACAATTTTTCTTTTATGTTCTTGTTCATCCATGCATGTGTGGTATTATTGTATGCAAGAACTTATTTTTCCATTGCACCTTGGGTTAATAATTTAAAATTGACCTAGGGTTAATCTTGCATGCCCTAATTAGATTCTTTAAATGGTATCAAAGCAGGTTACCTCTACACATGCTTATGATAATCGCTAAAACACTAGAATTGAAAAGAACACTAGTAATTGTCTAGTGGGTGGCATGAATAAGCACATTTTTCAATGTGTTGCTTGTTGGAATATTGCTAACCATGTAGGGATTTAATGTTCTCTCATGATAGTTTGTATGTATGTTGTTTAGAGTTGATGTACAATCATCATTGTATGATCATAGGATGGTTTTACATGTAATTAGTTTGCTAGAAAATTTTGTAGCTTCAATTTAAAAGAAGCATAGAATTATATATCATGTATTTTTGGGCCTATTTATGTTCATTTTTAGTATTAGAAGCTTGTATAGGCTTTCTAGCATAATTTCATGTGATATCCCCTTCCATCGGAGAGCATCATAAGCATACATGGAGAAGAATGTGATCAAGATCTATGGAGAGAGGTGTTCAAGGGCTTGGGAGAGCCAAGGGAGGTCCAAACCAATCAAAGAGGCTAATTTAGGCCTAAGGTCCATGGAGCAAAACGCTAACCAAGCTCAAGTTTTTGGTTTTGGGCCATTATAACTTAAAGCATTAACAAGGAGCCATTATGAGAGAACCATGCGCTATGGACGTGTTAATTTTATGTCTTTATTATATTATTGCTTGTATGTATGATTATGAGCATACTCAATGTCACATAGTCACATTGTCCACCTAATAGGGTTTAGAATTGGCAAGACCCTTAGAGTTAGTTTTAAAGACAAGGTTGGTTAAGTCCTAAAAATCTAAGTTGCTTAGACTAGATAATTGCAAAACAATTAAATCTAAAGAAGCAAACTAAGATGGCCATATAGGTTAGGATTTAATTTATGGACTTTAAATCCTAAGAACCGTATAGGACTTAACTAGATAGCTTTGTAATGCCTACCCAAATGATATTTGAATATGAGTTTAAGTCTAAACTCTATTTTGATACAAACGACTAGTTTTGTAACACAAAGAGGATTTACATCTAGAGGGTGTTAAGATCAAAACTAAAGGTATCAAGATCAAATAGAGAAAATTATATTGCCAACCTAAGGGTTCATTAAAGGCCCAGCATTAGGTCAAAAATCTGTTTGAGTGCCATGTAAAGTTTTAGAAATGCAAATTTGAATCTTAAAGAAAAATGTGTTAGTGCATTCGGCTACCCTATCGGTGGAGTTCATCACTATGGATTGCCTTATAGCGAGTAAGTCTCCTTGTGAAAGTGACCTACCTGGGTCATTACAAGTTTTTCGGGACTCTAGTACGTGTGTCATGCATTGGACCAAACCACTGCGAGTTAATTTTCTTGTAACCATACTATCAAAGTTAGAAGACACAATTCTCACTGCTGCTAAGTGGTCAATGCTCTCAATCTTGAGCATATGTGGATGAACTGACCGAGTCAAGGTTCAAAACTTTGATCCACTATCAGTAAGACCTTGCTTACCTAGGGTCAATGGCTTTATGCGTTAGATGTTGAGTTCTTGTCGGTTGAAACATGCATATGCAACAGTAGATTCTATGTGCCCCCTAGACTTATCAATATGATCATCGAATTAGATCTAGTGGTATAACCCTTCAAGGGTATATCGATCATTGAACTTGTAGGTTGCTCTCGAGATTAAGAGTAATGTGACCAAAGGATGATTGATATGTTGGACTAGCTATTCCAAGGTTCATAAGTAGTTAAGGAAGTAATGGTACAGTCAAAGGATCGACCTTAACTACAGGTGTACAAGAGGGGTGTTTTGGTCATTTTGCTTTGTAGGTCAAAGACAAAGGTCACTCGTTATTGTGACAAGCTTTTGGCATCCAGTAATTATCCTTAGAGTGT
This sequence comes from Cordia subcordata, assembly GCA_028554755.1. Lineage (NCBI taxonomy): Eukaryota > Viridiplantae > Streptophyta > Magnoliopsida > Boraginales > Cordiaceae > Cordia > Cordia subcordata. The sequence goes on along the minus strand of JAPTOF010000021.1, from coordinate 10,337,636 downwards.
GACTTTAGTCTTGTGGTGAAATAGACTAAGGTCAAAATGATTATTATGTCGCCTAAGAGGAGACAAGGGCATGTTGGTCATTTTGGGAGCCAAGGGCAGTCATGTCTTCTGGTCCCTCTACTAGTCGGATATTGTTTATATTCCTTAATGGTCAATTGCTAAATATGTGTTTTCGTAAGAGTTCTAATTACATTAGGATTCTTGGAAATAAGAAATAAGATTTGTTCTTGATTCTTATTGGTCCAAAATTTAGTGTAGATAATTAGAATGTTTCTTAATCTCTTTCCTAAAGCTCCTAGGCATGCAAGACATGACATTTGAGTAAGGTTTCCAAATTAGAATGGATTTATTATATTTTACAAGATAATTCAAATGTCTTGAAGTCCAAGTTTCCTATCTTGGAATATTCATTTTTATCGTGTCATCTTGTACGAAGGCGTCCAATTTTGGAAAGAAGAAAGAGAAAGCAGGCCCCACTTATTCTATAAGATTTTTTGGGATTTAAATTCTAGAGGATTAGATCAAGAGTTGATTTTAATTTGAAACTCTCTTCACCTAGAGATCTTCTACTTGAATTTAAACTCCTAGAGATAAAATCCTAGTCCACCTAGAAGTTCCATTGCTAAGAGAACTCTTAAAAAGAGCCAACTAAGTCTAGTAAATTGCAAAAATTTTTGTACACTAGAAAATTATTAGAGATACATACATTCTTGGAGAAGTTTAGAAAAGAAAGAATTCTCTTCTCCTCATCTTTCCATTCCATTGATCGACCAAAACAAAAGTAGACTTTTACAATTCTAAAACTGAATTCTTTCACCAAGAATTTGGTTTTTACTTATAGATAACATCTCCCCAGTCATAGTAAGGATGATTGCAAGTATTTTGGGTTGTTCTTATAGAGGTTTTGGAGAGAAAAACAAGAGAACAGAAACTGTTTTTTCCCATCACTGTTTGCACAATCTTAGATCCGAGCTTGATTGGATGTTCATCACTTATCTTATCATGCTAAAATTTTAGGAGGACATTCCTCACTTCTAGAGCTTTAAATCTAATGGTTGAATTGTCAATCAGAGGTCCAAAAGGTAGTCAGATAATCAACAAAATTTTCTGGTTGTTTTTCTACTCCAAGAGGCAAACTTGCTCTAACAATTTTTGTTTTGTGTTCTTGTTTATCTATACATGTGTGGTATTATTGTATGCAAGAATTTATTTTTCCACTGTGCCTTGGGTTAATAATTTAAAATTGACCTAGGGTTAATCTTGCATGCCCTAGTTAGATTCTTTATCACGTCTAATGGAAAAGTCTTAAATTCTTATCCAAGGCCAAAGTTCCATTGAACTATTAGAGAACGATGTGAATTCAGTCACTTGTAAAGATGCTGGATAGAGGCATAACTCCAAGAACTTGCTTAATTTGAGGCAATCCTTCAAGAAACCATAAATTTCAACAATGCATGGACATTGGTTGGCTACATATTAGGTAAGAACTGTAGAGTGAAAATGGTTCATGAGGGGTTTTCAGTAGGTTAAGACCTACAATGCCCAACTCGTAGTTAGGAATGCCTTGTGAATGTTGTAGTTTTAGTATAACAAGACATTTCCATTAATGATGATGCTCAAATTCATTTGCATCATTCATGTATGAGATACATGTATGTATCATGAAATCTAACCAGTAGGTTCTCTGATTACTTTCCTTTCAGGTGAGCTAAAAGAAGATGTGTATGACACAGCTAAATAGTTCACATCTACTAGGAAGATTATAGAGCATATGTCTATTTGGGTCGTGAGGGGTTTTCTGCAAGTATTTTGGGTTCATACTTACTTTTTTAATAAAGTATCAAGATGTATGACTTCATTAAGAATGAAGTTTTCCCTATATCTATTAATAGGCTAATGATCAAGTGATTGTTTATAGTATAGTAATGTGAATGACATTTTCTATACCATAAAATGTAAAAACTACATCTATTTTCTTTGCTCTCTATAAAATATTTTTAGAAAGGTATCCAATATGCTTGGGATCATGATCTATATAGATAGATTAGGGAGGTTAATGGGATTGTCCTAGTATGCATACATTGACTTCATGTTGAAATAGTTCAACATATTGAATTATGAAAAAGGTTTTCAGGAATTCATTATTCAAGAAAATTTGTTTGACAAATTTATTTAAAAGATGTACGAGGGACCCTAATTGCTTAGACAATAGGATTCACTAATTACATTATGTCATACGCGTGGCCTAATAAGGTACACTCTCAATTGAAGTAATCGACAGGCATTATCCTAATCCCAGCTAAAAGCATTAGTAACAAGTGTAACTATCTCTTAGTACTTGGAATGCAAGAGTACCAATGGCTCATTTATGGAGAAATTTGCCATGAAACTAGTTTATTGGACTACTTTTAGATTGTCGTCAATCAAACATGATCGCTGCAATATTTGAGATTATGTCTGCCAAAAAAGTTCTAAGATTGTGTTTAAATGTTACTGCCTTCTTGAAGCTAGAGGTAATGATCTTTTTCAAATAACATATAGCAAAGAATGTTTTGCCAATAGCTTAGCTAAAGCTCTCAGGATCATGAGAAGATGAGTATAAGGTACAGATTCAACTGGCTTTAGTCCAAGTGGGAGATTGTTGGGAATGGTGTTCTAAAGTCAATCATCTATTATAGATTTCGCACTAATTTGTACATGAATCATCTTACTTTAGGGCTTATATCATATCGTACATCTTTTCCTTGATAGTTAGATCATGACGTAGTCCTTGGAATAAGCTAATAAGGCTATTTGAATGAGAGATAGCTTAGTTGTCCTTAAACATAGTTCATAACCAAATGATAGAATCGATATTAGGACATCAACTCTATCAAGCATAGGTAATAGTGAGTCATATGAGTTGGTTATCCTCATGACCAAGGGGTATCTCTCGGTGTGACACATGGTGAGGTATAGAGACATGCTCACTTAACATGACTCTATTACAAGCCTCATGTGGTAGATACCCTATTATCAAAGGAAAGCTTGTGGCACACATGGATGTCATATTCCTTCAGACCTGAGATTGCCACAGAGACTGGAGGATTACTCCCTATGATTTGGTATTGGACTATCCGATTCTAATCTAGTGATGAAAGGCTACAGAGTGTGGGAACCACGAAGTCAACATGTAGGTCAAGATGGGATTAATTACTCTATGCATTAGGAGAATGATATTCTACTTAGTCCTAGTTCATTAAGACTTCGGCGAAAGCTTTCCATGTTATATGTCACGTGGTTACGTCATGATGTCTCATGACGAGATTAGGACTTGACATGGCATAGCTGATTAGGGGTTTTACAGTTTACCATGCCCCTAAGTTTATTTCGAAATATCGAAGGTCATAAGGAATCCACCATAGTGCCTAGGTTCATTTATTGCCTTGCAACTATTCGGCCTGTCCGAACGTTGAGAATCATTGCTAGACAATATTATCGATTAGTACAAAGATAGTCCTTATATTGCTGGTTTAAGTTTGAACCTACAAAGTCACGCATATAGTTGAGAATTAGTTGGAGGATTGACCCCACTATAATAATGTTAGTCACGGTTAATTATGAATTAAATGTGTTATTATTTGATTATGAATTAAATAACATTATAAGTAATTAATATTATAGATATTTAATTCAGAATTAAATATTATAATGTTTAATTACTTATTACGTGTCACAGAATTAATTTTGACCATGTCTAGCTAGCACTAGACATTTGTATCAAAATTAATTCATGGACTATTATTTATAAATTAAATATGGATATAATTTAGGCTTTAATATGGATTTTAGAAGTCCATAATTCTAAGCCCAAAGAGCTGGGCTTATTGGATTGTAGGGATGGGCTTTATGGAAAGCCCACCTCTCCCTACATAAGGAAAGTTCTCATTATTTCTTGGACATATGTTTTTTTTTTTTGGGTGAAAACCTAATACCAGAAAATTTCTCTCCAGAAAACCCTAAACTCAAAAATAGCCTCCTTCTCTATTCTTGATCATGTACAAAGAGGAGGAGCTCGATGCTTCCGCAAGGCAAGGTTTTTTTCAAAATAAGAATTACAAGATAATTCTAAATTTCTAAACATTTAATTCTACAGCTTGATCATATGCGTGGAAATTCGGGAAAGGTCTCCATGATTTCCTACAATAACACCTTACTCTTGTCGTGTGAAGTGGAATAACTCTAGATCTAGCAAAGTTTTATAGAGTCAATTTCATATTCTTGTTAATTACCTGGTGTGCTTAAACTGGCTAAAAGAGGTGATATGATTGGAGTAATTAAGGGGTACATGCTTAGTAAGTGCTACGTCGTGTGCATGCTTGGCTGTATGATTTTCATCTCACTATTGATTCACAGTTGTTTGTTGGTTCTTCTCATTGTACATAACAGAATATTTTCTTGAGTTTATTTATTCCTTTGCTTGAGGACATGCAACGAGTAGGTTTCGGGGTGTGATGTGTCTTCATATTTTGTAATAAAGTCTATTATTTTGCATGTAATTACATAGATCAGAGTGATTAAAGTGATTATTTAGTAAATTATTTGATTCATTCCTCTTTGAGAGAAGAAAAGATTATTTTGAGATGTACAAGAGCAATTGGAGTTGAAGATCGGTCATAATTTGAGTGGAACTAATTTGATGAAGAAATATTGGGTTCAAATATATGGATCAAGGATCAATTTCTCATAGAAAATAAGAAACTTTGGCCTTTCTTGCAAATAAAGTCGTTGGTGGAATGAATTTGGCAAGTAGCCTTGGTGTTATTTTTGGAAAGTTTTCCTTGTCAGACTAGTTTTGGCATTTTACTCAAAACTCTCACTTTAGAGGTCAAAATCACGTGATTCTTAAGCCATTGATTCCTAAGAGGCAGGAATACAATTCTTACAAAGACCACCTATCTAAATTCAAAAGGAATTCAGGTAAAAGATCAGTTGCAACATGTTTGAAAAATTCTCATTTCTTGCTGGACACATTTTAGTATTTTGGGCATAACTTAGGGTACAAAGGTCCAAATAAGGTGATTTTTGTTGTTGTGGAAAGCTAATTCATAGGGTTACAACTTTTCGTTTTTGAGCTTAGCCTAGATCTACTTTTATGATAGTGAAAAACTTTGGTGAAAAGAGAGTATAAAAATTGGCAACAATTTCCTAATCTAAGTGGTATTTAAAAAAGAATTTGGTATCATTATAAATACCCACAATACAGAAACAAAAAAGAGGACTTCAACCTTAGAATTTGTAGAAGATTATATTCAAAAAAAAAAATTGGGGAACAACTTTGGAGGTGACGATTTTGGTACTGAAAATTTCAGAGTTCATTTGTCTATGATAACGATGAGTTTTTCTTGTCCTAATTCTTTTCCAATTTTTGCTTCAATTTTCCTTATGAACTAAATCTCCATGATTTGGGGTGATAGTTTGTGACTATTTTTATTCATGTTTCAGATTCTATAGGGATTTATTTGATTATTCATATTTGTACTTTATTGCTATTAAATTCTTGGTTAATCATTATTATGCTTGTAGCTAATTTTTATTAGTCAAAATTTTATATTTTTCACTATATAGGAATCTTGAAGGTTCTTGTGAATACGAATATAGATCAATTAACAAGACTAGATATAATTAATTGTTTCAAATTTGAGATAGGTTATGCCATTGAGATGGCCTATGCCTTTGTAGTCTCAATTAATTTTCTAGGACTTGTTAGATTAATTACTTAAAGAAAAGTGAGAGATAATTTATGCTATTAAGATAGATTATGCCTCAATAGCTTTAGTTTATTAATCTAGGTTTATTAGATTTTGTAGCTTAATCTCTTGTGCTTAATAGGAAATCCTAGAGTTGATGAACATGAATAGGATAATTTCCTAACTATCACCCTGAATCGTGTTTCCCCTAGATTTAAGTCTCTCAATTTATGTGGTTGATTTCTGTGATTTTTAAATTTTATTTTGTTAATTTTTAATTTAGTTTAACTCAGAAATTGTCTCTCGCGTAGTCTTTGGTTTAGTTATTTTCAATTTTTACTTTTAGTTTAGAATTTATTTTTTTTAATTCTTAGCAATAATCCTCATTCCCCCTGGTTCGACCCTCAAATTGCATTCATTTAATAAAGACAATAAATTTTATGATTTCGTTGTTGTTTGATTTAATTGTTATTATTTGGCCATACAACGACGTGGTCACTACCTATGGCACACTTATGTGTTGTGTTTTTGTGTGTGTTAGCATTGTCATTTTATTTGTGTTTAAGAGGTGTTTTGAGCTTAAAGAGATGCATTAGTATAGTACTTATGATAGAGATAGGCTTAAGCGTATGCGATTATACATAGTTCAGTTTAAAGATAAATACTACACTAATGCATGCTTATTTCTGATGTTTGGTAAAGTTAGGTCCAAAGCTTGAGACTTGAATTGATGAAGAATTGATGTCGAAGTCAAGCTTGAGGCGTTTGGAATGTGGGAGAAGCATGAAAAAAAAAATTTTGGAGGCAACCGAGCGAAGAAAAAGCAATCAAGATGAAACGGACACAACACGAGGAAATTGATCAAGATTCTAACCTGGCCGGTTGATCCCCCCTTCCAAGGCCAGTCGACCAGCCTAAGTGACCCACCAAAACAAAAACTAAGGCCCTTAGGCTGCTCGACCTAGGGACTAGGCCAATGGACTGCCGATTGACCTAAGGGCTAGGTCGGTCGATCGACTAAGGCCCCCGGCTGGTCGCATATGTTACACTATTTTAGTCCTTTTCTAGCCCTTTTTAAGTAAGATTTTGAACCCTTTTTTATCTCCCATTCACATACCCACTTCTCACATACAAACCCTACTCTCACCTACCTTCAATGCATATACTAACACAAACACCCATCTAGAATTAAGTTGATTTTGAAGGATTTAAACATCATTTGGTGAAGATTTGCTCTAGTTTGTAAAGAGACAAGCAAAGATGGAAGGAAAGCTTTCTAAACCCTCTTTTATTTTCTTTTATTGTATGCTTGAGTAGATAGATTAGGGTGACTAAACTTGTGTGTAATGGGTTGATTTTCATACTCTTTGCTATGGGATTCTATTGGCTTATATATATATACATACTTTGTTCTTAATGCAAGTGGCCTTATTTAAATTCATGTCCATGTGTTTGATTTAATGCCTAAATGAGTGGTATTTAATTTGAGTTGTATTTGTTATAGAACACTTCTAATTTTTTGAACATGCATGTCTATATGTGTGTTTGAGGATAATATGAAGTGGGTTAGTTAGATTCATGCCTATGTGAATGTTAACATGTCTTATAGTGAATATATGCTCAAATATTGCTACATGTTGATGCTTAAATGTTTCCAATGGTATAAATCAAATAGCTTGTGTTTGTATTATGGGTAGGACATCATATTCATAACGCCTTACCTTAGAATATGGAGGTTTGCCCCCTTTAGCTTTAAATCTGGCTAATACGAGTCCAGATAGGCTTAGTCGACCCTAGGAACCCTAGGTCTTAGCTTTAGATCTAGCTGAAGGTTTATGAAGTGAGAGAGGATCGTATTAGGACATCTAAGTAACTCCCTAATCCATCTTATGGCCTTAAGTACATAAGGACCACACCATAGCTCTAAGTGTGCACACTTAGGGATGGAGCCGCACCGAGTCCTAAAATGTAATTTGGACACTAGTTAGTTGCTTAGTATTAAAAGCCCCGTTTAGTAAGCCAATCCCCGAATCCTATAGCATTGAAGAAGAGAGTCACCTGTTCACAAGTGTAGGTCACCCTATCACCTTCCCATAGGTTTAATTCCCCTAGATTAACTTAGTTCCTGCTTTTCCTTTCTAGTATATATAGTATAGTCCTTGCTAGGAATAGTGTCCTAGAGCCGGTCATCCATTGTATTCCTAGAATTGTTTACGTACAAGTTATCTTAATAATATTTGACCATTACATCATATCGCACCATCTTCTCTTATTTTGATTATGATGTAGTTCCTTAGAACAACTATTTGGGATCATGTGAATGAAGCTTAGTTCTGATTGTTCTTAAAATATGTTCGTAACTAAATGATGGAATTGGTATTAGGACGTCAATTCCTTCGAGTAGAGGTTACTGTTTGTCACATGGGTTGCTCATCCTCATGACCAATAGGTGTTAGGAGACGAGTGTGACACACAAGTAGGGTGTAAACATGACTCGCTTACAAGTATCCTATGGTACTTACCCTACTGTCAAAAGATTGTTTGTGGTGCACGAGGTTGTAGCATTCCCTTCGACCTGAGACTACCATAGAGGGTTACGAATTACTCGCCGTACTTTGGTGCTAGACTACCCGAATTTCCAATTTGGTGATGAAGGGTTATTGGGTGCAAGCAACTGTCCTAAAGCCAATGTGCAGGACAAGATGGGATTGCCCTACTCCGGGTATTGAGAGAATGATGTTCCACCTAGTCCTAACTCATTAAGTCTTTGACCAAAGCTTTCTGTGTGATGTGTCACGAAAACATCTTATGATTAGTCATAACAAGATTAGGACTTAATATGAAATAACTGATTAGGGGTTTGACAGTTGACCATACTCTTAGAGTTGTTTTGGAATATCGAGGGTCATAGGGGATCTGTCATGGTGCCCAAGTTCATTGATAGTTGTATTGCAATCTTTTGGCTTATCCGGACGTCAGGAACTATTGCTAAATGGTATCTGTGATTGGTACAAAAATTGTCCTTGTATTACCGGCTTAAGTTTGAACCTACAGAGTCACGCAAAAGGTCGAGAATTTTATTGATGGATTGATCTATTATATTTAATTGAGAATTAAATATTCCATTATTTGATTGTGAATTAAATAAAGGAATTAATAATTAATGCGTTTGAATATTTAATTAAGAATTAAATATTAAGGGTCATGGATTTAATTTCTTCTATTTTCTACTAGCACGGAAAATGTGGTATGAATTAAATCATGGGCTAAATGGGTTAAGAATTAAATAGTTATTTAATTCCTAATTGGGCTAAAAGGTTTGAGCTTAATTGGGTTGGAGGAATTGAGCCTGGGACTTATGAAGGCTCGACTCCTTTTGTTCTATAAAAGGAGAGGTATTGTACGTATTATTCATTTGGGTTATTAGTTTTTTGCAGAGAAAAAAAAAATTCATCCTCCCTTAAAACCTTAGCCTCCATCAGTAGATCTTAGCAGCATACGAAGAGAAGGAAGATCAAGCTTCCGCAAGGCTACTCATCAAGAACACGGATCTTTACTTCAGGTATTTCTCGTGTTCTTCTTGAAAATTTTAATTTTCAAGAGCCTGATCTTGGAAGAATTTTGTGAAAAGTTTCACATAATTCCTTCTGTCCTTTCATTTCCCTCCTAGCTCACATTAATCCAAAACACCAAAAATATGTTTAGTCTACGTTTTCTTTTCAGCACTTTCTAAGATACTCAAGCATGGGATTCGCCTCACACAATAGCCTCCCTATGGTTTAATACCCGCTGTTACACATATGTGCACTTGTAGGTCTTTAAGGCTTGCACTCTAAGTAGACATTACACACCTGTATATATCTCCAATCTCCATATTATTGTATATCAAATACTCTTTTGAAGTGGAAGTCACTGTAACCTCATCTCCAATGCAAAAAGACATGAAAAAGGCCAAAACCATCAAGTTCCTATCACATTATATATATGCTATAAAAAGAGATTTTACTGGTAATCATGTCAATCATTCATGTAACATGAAAAAGTCTATTTAACATGCACGCTTCCCTGCAAACAAAAAAAGAAAAAATAATAAAATCACATGGATCCCCATGTAATAGATATTATGTTTGTATTTTATCTATACTAAAATAGAAAGAATCACTTTTCTTAGATACTATTTATTTATGGGTGTCTTCCATGAATGAATAGTACCAAAAATAACAATGTCGTAATAAATAAATTCCAAAAAAAAGGCCATGATTGTTAATGAAAATTCATACAATATTTGTAATGGAAGATTTGTAATTCTTATGTTTATCATGGCAAAATTATAATTTTATATTTACTCTATTTTTTTTTCTTTTTTCCTCCTCTTTCAAAATGATTTGTTGTTTCTTTTTCTACTTCTTTGTTAATCACATCTTTCAACTTTTATTTGGGGCATAAATTGGTTTAAATTTTTTTGAGTTCTGTGATAAAATTTTTTTGATTGGATATTAAAAGTCATAAAGATCAAATCAGTTTAAGAGAATTAGTTTGATTTTTTGAGTTCAAATTTTCAAATTTTTATTGTTAAAATTGAAGAAACTATTCGATTAGATAATTTTATATCTACACTATCTCTTTTTCTCTTTCTTTCTCAATCAAAATGACGTGCACTCTCTTTTTCATTTCTATGAATCATACTTTTCCACTTGATTTTTAATTTTTTTCCTTTTTAAGCCAAAAAAATATTCGATTGGGTTAGAGATGGGATTTCGGTTGGATTTTTAAGTTCAAATATTTGAATTTTTAGAGCTAAAAACTATTAAATTAAACATTTAAAATCATAAAACTTGAGTATTTTTTGGATATTTGGATATTAGGTTTTCTAAATTCAAGTTTTGATTTTGATTTTGGTATTTTTTAAATATAATATGCTAATTTAGACTATATTTAAAAAGTACATGGATTTGTTATAAAAAATTGTAATAAATTTAAAAAAATACATGGTTATCGATGAAAATTTATATAATATCTATAATGGTAAATTTGTAATTTTTATGTTTACCATGGTAAAAATTATAATTTTTTATTTACTCTTTTTTTTTCTTTTTCCCTTCTCTAGGAAAATGATTTCTTCTTTCTTTTTCTACTTCTATGTTAATCACCTCGTTTAACTTTTATCTGGGGTAGAAATTGGTTTAAATTTTTAATATTTTGAGCTTTTCAATTGAAAAATCTTTTGATAAGGTATTAAAAGTCATTGAGCTCAAATCAGATTAAGAGAATTAGTTTGAGTTTTTGAGGTTTTTTTTTGAATTTTTGAGTTCAATTTTTTATGATTAAACTCAAAGAAACTATTCAATAAATAAATTTATGTCTACTCTATCTTTTTCTTCCTTCCTTTCTCAATCAAAATGATCCACACTCTCTTTTTCAGTTCTCAACTAATGACACTTTTTCATTTGATTTTAAATTCTTTCTCATTTGGAGTCGAAAAAATATTTGATCAAGCTAGATATGGGAATTTGATAGGGTTTTAAGTTCAAATCTTTGAAATTTTTAGAGCTAGAAAAGTATTAAATTAAACATTTAAAATCATAAAACTTGAGTATTTTAGATTTTTAGGTTTCAGGGTTTCTAAATTCAAGTTTTGATTTTTTATTTTTGTTATTTGTTAAATATATTATACTAATTTAGACTAGATTAAAAAAATACACATATTTTTTAATTATATTATGCTAATATATACTAAATCTAAAAATAGATTTTGCCTTTCAAATAAGAGCAGGAATTAATTTAAATATTTAAAATTTTTAGGTTTGGAATTTTAAACTTCTAGAGCAAAAATAAACTATTCAATTATGTAATAAAAAATTATAAAGCCATATCATAATTTAAATACCCTAGTTTTGATCTTCAAGTTTCTCATTATCTTTTTTATTGTGTGCTTTTGTTTGTTCGTTAAATCATATTGTGTTTATTGAGACTAAATTTTAAAAAAAATGAAAAATTGAAGAAAATTAAGTAATTGCAAAATCATCTCAAATTACATAAAAGTACTCATGCGAGTTAGAAAATAGAAAAAATTAAGTTTTCAATCTGGTTCCTATATAACATTTTTACATATGAAATTCTAATTCGATTAGATTAAGTAAAATCCAAAAAAAAATTAGATGTTTCCACCCTCATATTCACTTAGCTCCCCTCTAATTCTATAGATTCTTTTCTACTTTATAATCAATATTATCTTAAATTTGTCAAAACTACAAAAAGATAAAATTGACACCTTTCTCAAATTCAATTTTTATAAAAGGACGTGTAAATATAAATATAACTTATTTGAGTGTTTGCATGATTATTGAATTTTTTATAACTATTTATTATATAATTTAAATTTTGTATTATAATAATATTGGGAAATATAGTTGTGCTTTACATGACATTAATTTACTAGTTTCTCCAAAAAAAAAAAAAAAGAGAGTGAGAGAGATAAAAAAGTATACAATAGAACATTAGAACTTACATTTGATGAAAGGTCTTGAGAGCTGCTAGGGGAGAAAAATCATATAAAGACCAAAGAGGAGAAGAAGAATTAGAAAAAGAGAGGTCTAGGGTTTTTACTTTATATAGTTAATCTAGTTTTTTATTTTGATTATATTTTGACACCTAAAAATATCTATTCCTTTAAATTTCTCCTTAAACTTTAAAATATTTACAATCTAATTTAATGAAAGATTATATTTATCTAAATCGTAAATTAAAAAATAAAATTTTCTAACTTGTGTAATAGTTTACAATTTCTTTTTGTTAATTTAAGTTTTTATTTTCTAATTTTGACCACGTAGGACTATAGATTGTTCCGTTCCTATTACTCTTAAATGTTTGGAATGCTTTCTTAGAAAATATAAATATAAAAAATATTAGATAATAATAGATAATAATATCATTCAACCAACTAAATTAATATGATTAGGCTAGTTAAATAAGAAAATGTAGTTAGTCATACAATTAGAGTCAACTAAGTTAATTTAATTAAGTTATACACTAAAAATTAAGTTAGTAACTAAATAATATGATTAAAATTAATTAAGCCAATTATGATTAAGTTAAAGATTAACAAGTTAAGTTACCTAAAAGAAATTAGTAATAAAAATTAACGAACTGTGTAATATAAGTAATATGAAATAAACTAGCGTGATTGTATTCCATGTTTTATACGATTTTTCTTTATTTTTATATCAAATATCACATGAAGTCTTAAGTTTTTTAATTAAATTCACGAACAAATCATATATTAATCATTAATTAATTGACAACTAATGGATAGTTTAATATTATTGTTGTAATATGCTATTGCTATTTAAAAAGTGCTACTTCCGATTTGGCAAAATAAACTTTGTTCTATTGTATAAAAACAATTTATAATATTTAAATTTATTTATTTTTAATTTTTAATTTTTAATTTTTATTTATATTTAATACATAAAATATACTATGCTAGAACCAATGTATTAGGGTGACTTAAAAGATGAAATATTTAATATATACATCACCAGTTTAATTTTTAGTTTTAAATATCTTTTTAATTTAATTCTTTATCTTTTAATTATTTAAATTGTTTGTTTTCATATTTTACTTTTTTATTTTTGATCTTTCAAGATCTTTAAATTTTTGAATTTTTATTGTAATTTTTTAGTTTTTTCATTTTCATTTTTATTTTTATTTTTATTTTCAATTTAATACATAATATACTATGCTAGAACTAATGTGTTAAAGTGACTTAAAAGATGAAATATTTAATATATACCAAACAAGTGGTGAGTTAATATTTATATACATATATGTATGTATATACACACACACACACATAGATATAGTGTGTGTGTGTATATATATATATATAATAGATATGTGTGTGTGTGTGTATACACACAGAGGGACGAAACTATTCAGTTGTTGGAAGGGGCCCTGGCCCCCCTCAATAGTTTTTTTTTTAACCTTTTGTGTTATCAAATAAATTTTGATTATAAATTAATGACTTGTATTGCCCCCCCCAAAAAAAAATTGAGGAAAAAAATATGTAAATGGTAACTAACTTTATTTAGATAGGAAACTTAATTTAATTTAATACGCTACAAAAAAAGGGAAATTTAATTTAAAAAAGGTAATTTATTTTTTTAAAAATTGATATCTTTATAAATTATAATTACCTTTTATATTCTATTTTTTCCCTTTTTATTTCACAAAAGTCAAAATAGAGGAAATGCGAATTATGATGGAAGAGCGCTGATCGTTGATGGGGAATGAAAGCTCTTGTTCTCTGGTTCCATTCATTGCCCTCAATTCGAAGCACCCCTAATGTATGTTCTCTGTCTCGCTTTCCCATTTTTTTTCTTTTACTTTTTTTTTTGTTGTTTTAACTAGATAAAGTTCAACGTTTACACAATCATCTAGAAAGATATTTCACTTTGTGCCCCCTCCCTCTCTTTTTTTTTTTGTTGTTTTTAATTGAGGTGAAGTTGGAGACTTTACACAATTATTCGGAACAATATTTCATCTCATACATCTTCACTCTTCCTTTCTCTCTACATGTCTTTTTCTTTTTGTGTGTGTATACATGAATATAAAGAAGTAAATTTAGTTTTTTTTGGAAGATAAAAATTTTAACTTTTTTTAAAAAATATTTTCTTGAAAGTTATAGAAAAATATTTTTAAAAATATCAATCCAAATTACTAAAACTCGCATTGTGCTTCTTATCTTTCTACGAATAATTAGACAATATTTTGCATGATGTATAATTTTTTGACACACACCTTTGAAAACGAAGGAAGACATATTAAAAAACAAGAATGTTGGCACATTTTTTTTTCATGTTTTTCTTGCTTTTAGCGTAAGTTATAGCACTTGTCAATCTATTGGGTCATCAAATCTTTTTATTTATTTATTTATTTTTGGTGAATCTTGACTTTGAAAAAATAAAATAAAAAATAAGGAAGTGGAAAGAAAATATGGGCCTACACTCTAAAGAGTAGTTCCAACTTCAATTTTCTATGATCCCACATGATCCTTTTAATTTAATTTCCTTTCCCAGTGATTAGATTTGGTATTTATAACATTATAAGATTGCAAATTAAATTTCAATGTTTTATAGTTTTTTTTGAAAATTTCAACTTAATTACTCTCACTGATTTTCACTTTTTCTAGCTATTTACCCTTGATTAATCTAATGAAATATACATATGACTCTCAGAAAAGAAAATTTAACCTTTTGTAAATTACAATTAACCTTTTGTATTCTATTTTTTATACTAATTTGAATCATATTCTTATATTTTGTATATTATGTAATTGGAATTTTAATATGCTTACACTTTTTTTTTCCAGTTTGACTACGTATTCTAAGATTCTATCACTGTCTCTAAGTTCTAACCAAGAAGCACATTAGTAGACGTCTACTTCAACAGCATTGGTTAGTGCACCAATTATGTTTTATCTCTTGAGTATTCTATTCCTTTGGTAGTTATTTTTTATTATGTGAAAATCCAGTGAGCTTGGGTGGTGGCTCCCAGAAGACCTGGGTGGTGGTCTATTGGTGTGAATATCATTTGAATTTCTCCTTATCTTTTTAAATTATTTATTTAGCTATTTTTTAATATCATACTGCTTTATTTGATAGGTTGCATTGACATACTAATTAATAATATATACACGTATATGTATTTTTTTATAGATGAAAAAACCATCTACAATTGATTCTTTCTTCAAAAGAAAGAATGTTGAGATATCAAATTCAACTGAGCAACCAAATGCTTGTACAATTCCCAATCCTTCAATTTCTGATAGCAATCCTGCTAAAATCCAAAGAATTAAGATTGATGAAAATTTTGATATCAATACGTTGGACGTGATCTGGATTTACGAAAACCAACATGGAAGTACCCTGTTGATATGCAAGATGAAGTTCGAAGAGCTTATATTAAAGCCGGTCCATATCAATGCATTCTTTCAGATTATCGAAAATCTGGGGAAAAACATAGAAGGAGCTTTCAAGCATCATGGTTTAAGCTATTCCCATCATGGTTGGAATATTCTCCAAATAAAGATGCGGCATTTTGTCTTCCGTGCTTTTTATTTCATAAGCCAAATGGTCCTTCTGGGTCAAATGCATTAACTGTAAATGGATTTCGAAATTGGAAAAAGGTGAGAGATGGTAGAAATTGTGCGTTTGTAGCGCATGTTGGAAAAAATCTTACTTGTCTTCATCGAAAAGCTGAAAAAGCATGCATGGATCTCGTTGATCAATCTTCACATATTCAAAAGAAATTTGAGCGATTTTGATCTCAGCAAGTTGTAGAAAATAGAGTTCAATAAAAAGCTTCAATTGATGCAGTTAAATGGCTTGCATTTCAAGGATGTGCTTTTAGATGTGATGATGAAAGTAAAACATCCCAAAGGACAGGGAATTTTTGTCAGTTGCTTAGTTTAATATCATCTTACAATGATGAGGTAGCAACAAGTATGGCCAAAGCTCCAAAAAATGCTACTTACACTTCACCAAAAATACAGAAGGAAATTTTGCAAGTCATTTCAACTAAAGTAAAAGATGCTATTCGTGAAGAAATTGGTGATGCTAAATTTTGCATAATAGTGATGAAGCTCGAGATCAGTCTAAAAAGGAGCAAATGTCTATTGTCTTGAGATATGTTGATAAAAGTGGATGTGTGAAAGAGCGATTTTTTGGACTTGTTCATGTTAATGATACTGCTGCATTTACATTAAAGGATGGAATATTTTTTGTCCTCTTCCAGCACAATCTAGATGTTCATAACATTCGCGGCCAAGGTTATGATGGTGCAAGTAATATGAGAGGAGAGTGGAATGGGTTAAAATCTTTGATTTTAAATGTATGTCCTTATGCTTACTATGTTCATTGTATGACACATCATTTGCAATTAGCATTAGTAGCTGCTTCAAAAGATGTTATCCCCATCCACCATTTTTTTAATAAATTGAGTTCTATCATCAATATAGTTGGTGCCTCATGCAAGCATGATAAGCAATTAAAAGCTGCTCATGCTGCAAATATTGCTCATTTATTTGATATTGATGAGCTTGAAACTGGAAAAGGACTTAATCAAATTGGTACTTTGCAAAAGCCCGGAGACACTAGATGGAGTTCTCATTTGAGATCTGTTTCTAGCCTGATTAATATGTTTAGTGCAACATGTGAAGTTTTGTTGAACATTATTGATGATGGATCTACTTCAACTTAGCGTGCAGATGCAGATACAGCATATGAGGCTTTAACTTCCTTTGAGTTTGTTTTTATCTTACATCTTAAGAAAAAAGTTCTTGAGATTTTTGATTTGCTATGCCAGACTTTACAACTTAAATCTCAAGAAATTTTAAATGCAATGCATCTTGTTTCATCTACTAAGTCACTCATTCAAAAATTAAGGGATGAAGGATGGGATGATCTAATTACTAAGGTGAAATCCTTTTGTGAATCGGTCAACATACTTATCCCAGATTTGAATGCTCACTATGTCGCAAGAAAAGGAAGGGCTCGCCATTAACAATATAATATTAAGCTAGAGCATCATTATAAGGTAGATATTTTCAATGCTATTATTGATACGCAACTTCAAGAATTGAATGATAAGTTCAATGATCATATGATAGAACTGCTTGCTCCTAGTTCAGCATTAGATCCAAAAGAGATGCATACTTCATTTAGAATTAATGATATTTGTCAACTAGTACACAAATTCTATCCTACAGATTTTGGTAAACATGAGATGATGCAATTAAGGGTACAGTTTGAGCATTTTGATCACATGCAGCAACTCTTTGATTTTAAAGAATTATTAACGGTTTCTGATTTGTGTCAGTGGTTGGTAAAAACAAGAAAATCCGAGATTTATCCTCTTGTGTACAGAGTGGTGACTCTTATTCTTACTCTTCCAGTTTCTACAGCTACCACAGAACGATCATTTTTGGCGATGAATATAGTAAAAAATAAGCTCCGCGACAAGATTGAAGATGAATTTCTCTCTGATTGTTTGATGCTATATATCAAAAAAGAAATTGTTGAAACATTTGATGTAGATTCACTTATAGATGATTTTCGTGACTTGAAAGAACGACGTGTTCTATTCTGAAATGTTATAGGTAATTTATGACTATTATAGTAATCAATGTGTAATCTTTGCACTTTTTTAAATTTCATAATTTTTTGTTTTTGGCCCCCCTAAACATTTTATCCTAGGTCTGTCCCTGTACACATATACATATATCTAGTGTCTATATTTATTTATATATATAGGGATAAAGGGTTGCTATGTTCAAAATTTAACTTTGTATTCAACTCTAACTTGTCAACCTTACTCCCGTTTTTTAATGATTAGATCATAAACTTTAAATAGTTTATATAAAAGTTCATAAGATAGGGATTGTTATTATAGATTTAATTAGGCAACTAAGCAATCATCCTCATTACTATTACTAAAGGAGAACCCCCGGAAATTCAAGTGACATTAAAGGAGTATTTTGAGCAAATTTATTTAATATATAAATATTTATTCTTATATTTAAAAAAATTGATGATGATTTTAAATTCAAATATATTAATTGAATCAGATATCGATTAAAGGATATTGATGAAAGTGTTAATATATTAATATTATATTTTTTTAAAAGAAAACCTTGATAATGATTTTGCATTGACATATATTAATTGAATCAAATATGGATATGTTATAACTAATAATTCATATCTTAATAAGAACTTCTGGAGATCCACGTAACATCAGGAGAAATTTTTTAACATAAGAAAAATTAACAATTCCTATTCTTTTCTCTTTAAAAAATTGAAGCTTGCAAATTCAATTTAAATTCATATATTTAAATTGAAAATATAACACTAATATATAATTCAAATATATTTATATTGAAAAGATAACATTAATATATAATTCATATCTAGACAAAAGGATATAGATGAAAGTGTTAATATATTAATATTATATTTTAAAAGAAAACATTAATATTCATCAAAATTATAAAATTGAAGCTTCCAAAATTTAATTTAATATTCATATATTTAAACTGAAAGGATAACATTAATATCTAATTCTATGCATGCCATGGGTAGTAAACGACTTATTTTTATTGTTTTTATTAATATATGTAATTTAATAAAAATTGATAATTATAAATTAATGTCAAAGATCTATTAATTACAAGTTACACACTAGGATGAAATTGTCAAAATTAGTTTCTTATTTTGCCTATTTATTATATTATATATGATTTATCTATTGAATACTAAAACTTTCTAATAAATATGATTCAATTGCAAATGATTATGAATCACAAAATTTGTAGTTGTTACATTTTTATTTAAACTATATACAATGCACAAATGGGATTATAATTACAAATATATATATATATATATATATTATTCAGAATTTAAATTATGTGATTAAGTATTTTATTAAGAACATCTTAAATACCGATCATCAATTATCAGTATTTTTATTAGTTTGTCAGTTATTTGTATATATAATCACAATAATTTATTTCAACAAGAGAAGTATCAATTCAAATATATTAATTGATTGATCCAAAGTACAATTTATAATATTATTAATTATAAGATTTAACCATATCAAAATCCATACATCACATGGGTACTATACTAGTATGATATAAATTAATCAAACTAATTATGATTAGATTAAAGATTAAGAACTTAACATACATAAATAATATTAATAATTGATGAGCTAATTAGAATTAATTAAGTATGTAATATAACTAGAACAAAATGTAATTACATTAAAAAAGTAAATTTCTTTTTTTTCTCATTTTCTTTTTCTTTTTTAGAAAGAATTCTCAAAAAAGTTTTATGACCTCAAAATAAAAATATGAAATTATTCATATTTAAAGTTTTGTTTTTTCGGTCCATTCGATTTAATTAGGTACAGTTTTCCGTTCAGTTTCAGTACGAGGTCCAGATCCATACAATAAACAATTTTCGGTTTAGTTCAATCAAGTTATTGTAAAAGAATCAACGAAACTTTCGATTTCGGCATTATTCAGCACAGTTTTTCAGTTCATTTAGGAATCTCCAAGAATGGTGTACAAACCTAGTTACAGTTGCTCTTAATAAGGACCTATTTGGATTATTTTTTTTAGAAAATAGTATCTTTTTCCTAAAAAAGTAACATTAAGTTTACAAAATTTATTTGATTTGATTTTCTAAAAAGTCGAAATTCTGAAAAACTCAAATACAACTTTTTTTTTTTATAAAAGTCAAAATTTTTAATTTTTTAAAAATTTATTTTTTAAAACTTATTACAAAAATATTTTAAAAAATCAATTCAAATGAGCCCCAAGTTCTTAAAAAAAAAAGAAAAAAGAATACTTGGAGCGTGTTTGGCTCAGTTTATTTTGGGGAGTAATTTGTTAGAGATATAGAATCCAAACGGGTCAACAAGTAACCCAACAACCTTACACTAGACATATAAATGCACAAAAGAGCGCGGATAGCCCTAATTTTTTTGTAACTCGAAAACGGCAGCTCACAGCAGGGGAGGTATAGCAAGTCAGAATATAGGCAGTGCGATGTTGATCATGTCGATGATGCAGCGGATAATGAAGCGGAAGGGACATGGCGGCGGGAGAAGAGTACGAAGAAGAAGAGATTCGAAGAAGAAGAAACGTGAGTACGAGAGAAAAGAAGAGTCTTGGCTGCTCCACCAAAAGAAGGAGGAGGAGGAGGAGGAGGTGGATGACGGGGACAAGCCTTACCCAAGTTCAGATAACAATCCTTCGTCCCAAACAACAAAGCCTTCGGATACCCCAAAACGGTTCAGAAATTGTTCATTCGAAAGAGGAGAAAACCTTCAGATCCTCGAGTATGGGCCAAGTATTGGCGACAAATTAGGGAAAGTGAGGTACCGTACCTTTTTATTTTTGTTGTTTTTCAATTTCAAAACCATAATATATAATTGGGTTTATATCTGCTCTATGTGTGTATATATATCTTAAATTCTTTTATGCCTTAATTAAAACAAAAATTTGATGTGTGTGATGGATTTTAGGGATTCGACATTGTGGACACTCCAAACACATATGAATTGCCATGTGGCTCCATCATTCCCGTTCGTGATATCCACGAGCCTCCCGAATACTATCAACGTCTTGTGAAGCTCGCTGAATTGGCCTTGGCTGACTATAATAAATCCCCAAACGTAAGTGTCTATATACACAGATTATTGTTATTACTAATTACTACTAATATTATTACTAACTACTACTACTACTACTATTATTATTATTATTATAATATTCATTTCTGTGCTTTTTGCTTTTTTTGATTCTTCGTTTGGTAGAGAGAGAAATACCGGTTAATCTCTGTGGAGAAAGCAAATGTAGGTGGGTGTTGTCCTGGTGGTGTATATTACATTACTTTTCGAGCGCAGAAGCAGAGCACATCAGAGGTGTTGGTGTTGGTGAAATCTTCCAGGCTAAAGTTTGGGATCGACCAAAAGAGGACAAGGTCTATTTCTGCAGGCGTAAACCCTGTATAAAGCGGGGGGAGGAAGAGGAAGAGGAAGAGGAAGAGGAAGAAGATGATAATGATGGTGACCAGGCTTATACAAGTTCAGACGAAAACCCAAAGGCTTTAGATCGTCAAGTATGGAAAAATTATTGGCGACAAGTTCGGAAAAGCGAGGTATCCTTTTATTTTTATTTTTCTAGTTAATTTCAGAACCAGAATATATAATTAGCTTGATAATTGATACCGCAAAATTTTTTATGCTTTTAATCAAAACAAATATTTGATGGCTGTCATCTGTTTAGGGATTCGACATTGATGTGGAAATTCCGCCCCTACATATATTGCCAAGTGACGCCATCATTCCCATTGTTGATATCAAGCCTCCCGAAGTCTATAAACGTCTTGTGGAGCTCGCTCAATTGGCCATGACCGAGTATAATAGATCCCCACACGTAAGTGTATATATGAACACACAGACACATCTTATTCTTATTATTATTCAGTTCCTTTTTTCATCTCTTTGGTGTTGGTGTTTTTGCTTTTTTGATTCTTTGTGTGGTAGAGAAAGTTGTATCAGTTCATCTCTGTGGAGAAAGCAAATGTAAGTAAGCAGGTTTTATTTCCTTTTGGTGGACCGCGTGAGCTGGTAAAAGGTGATGTTTATTACATTACTTTCCGAGCACAGAAGATGCACACCAGATCTGTTGCTGTTGATGGTGATGGTGATGGTGATGGTGATGGTGATGACACCCCTCTACAAATCTTCCCGGCTAATCCTCTGGAAATCTTCCAGGCTGAAGTTTGGTGTCTTGAGAAAAGTAACGTGGTCTTTTTCTGCCAGCGTAAACCCCGCTGTAGAGCTGGATGATTGATTATTTATAGGTATATTTTCCTTAGTCATCATCTGCATGCTTTTTTTATTTAATTTTTTGCAAGTAAAAGGGCGGGAAAGGGGATATATGGTACATACATGCTTCTTTTCCAAATAAAATCACCACATTGTACTGATGGTATACAGATTGTTAAGATGTTGATGCTATTCATGGAGTTGGGCTTGTAAATGTTAGGTCGAGTTAGCAGTTCTTCGCACTTTTCTATTATGATGTCTTTCTATGTTAACATTTCCTGCTGTTTGATTTGTTGGATTGTTTTTTGAATTTGCGTTGCAGTAGAATCGCACTTCTGACCCTTTGTCTGGCAACCAATTTTCTCAATTAGTGCCAATGGGGATTCACAAGTTTATGTGTGTGTTTCTTTGCACAAAAGACCCAAAGAGAAGATTGGCGGATAATATCTTTGTATAATAATGTTTTATTTGGTATAATTTTATTTTAAGATACTTATCCTATTAAAATGAAGGTACATCTTATAAGATTTAAAAAATCTTATCATGTATCTTATGAAAATTTAAAACAAAATTATTTTTTTATAAAAAATAAACGTTGAGTGCATGTATATAGCAATCCGCTCAGTCGGTCGACCGGCTTGCCCTTTGCCTTTTTGCCTAGGCCAGGTGCCTCAATCGGTTGACCGGTTAAGGGGTCTGGCTAAGGCCCCAACTTTCTGGTTGCTAGGCAACCCCATGCTTAGTCGATCGACCGGCTAGGAGGTCTAGCTGGACCTGAATGTCAAAACTAAAGCCAAAGCAAGCCAAAAGCTATGTAAAACATTCTAGCTCATTTTGACAATATTAAATCAACTCCAAACAAGTTTTAAAAGATCAAATGAAGCTAAAAGTCATTCCAAAATATGTATTTGAAGAATCTTATGCATTTTATGTAATCGAATCGAGTTATGCATTTGTAAAAATCAATATCCACGAGATTTTAAGAGAAGATAAAATGCTTGAGGTATTAAACGCAAAGCTAAGGCTATTCACAAGAGAGCATAATAACTAGTATCCCTTATGACGCTTCGTCTTCGCTTTATGACTTTTTATATAAGTGAATCTTCCATGTAGTCAAGTTTAAAGATAAGCATCTTCTCCTATTTTTCAAGTGTCTATCTTATGATATTCATTTGAAACTCCACAAGATGCTATTTAGTTAGATATAATTTTGATCATGGAAATCGATATAATAATGAGTAATTAGCTAATTTATCCAACGGTTATAGTTTTTATTTTATAAAATGTCCTCTATTTGACATAATTTAATATCATAGAGAAAATTGAGTAATATAAAGGCCTTTTTGGCAATAAGAAAAAATAGTCTTAAAGTACCTTTTGGTATTTTTATAGGGTCAAAACAATATTTCTCTAATTTAGTTTAGTAAAATAGTGTTTCAAATAATTTTTAAGGTAACTTTTAACATTTTAATTAACTTTTTTGAAACATTAAAAATATTATTGATCGCTATTTTGTTCATAAACCCCTAAATAGCCCACAAACACATGGGTCGTGTGTAGTACAGTGTGTGTGAATACATGGTCGAATCCACGGGGAGGCTTAACGTGTGAGGTGTCCTCAGCTATATGCATCCTTAAAGGCTACTTGTCGAGACTTAACCTACAATGATTTTGGGGGGTTTTTAGTTTAAAAGGAGCTTGGGAAAAGTAAATCTAATAGAAGTGCAAGATAAATAAAGGATGGTGTGTGTGTGTGAAATGGGAGAATCAAGCTATCTAACAAGAGTCAAATGACAGAAATAGGGACAAGGATGATTACGACTTACAAATGAGTGATTACTACTTCTCGTTAGGGTTGCTTGATAGATTATACTTGGTTGCTTTCGTCTAGACTCTTAATTAACCTCTTAATTACACCCTAAGTCTCAGTGCAGGTTTGTATCTAGATTTCAACAAACCTAGAGCTACGATGCGGTCTTTATGACTTTAGGCCATAGGGCTAGCTAGTTAGGATTCTAGATGACTTAGATTGATCTAACCCTAACATCTAAATTGTTGGCTAAATTAAAGCCAATACCTAGTCCATTTAAGGTCGACTAACCTATCTTGAAACCTATTAATTGGATTTAAAGCTAAGGGAGACTCGACCTAGGCTAGCCATTAGTTATGCATCATTGATTGTCATCACAATAGTAGGAATTATCAATTAAGCACAAGGCATACACATCTAGGGCATGGTGTTTGAAAATATACCGGCCTATCTTCTATTAAGTACATAGACATACTTAGGGCTCATTTGGTAACGCAGTAAAAAATTTTAAAAACGAAAGCCAGAAATATAAACAAAAAATTGTCAACAACAATTAAAAATAGAAACTGTAAACATGTTTGGTTAAATTACAAAATTTATAAACAAAAACAAAAAACGTGTTTAGTTGTCCATGATTTACAGATTATTTTTGTCTCTTATTTTTTTTTTAGTATTTTATGTTAAATAGAAAAAATAAAATAGTTGAAAATATTTTGAAATTGATTTATTTTATTTAAGATTATAATTTGAAAACAAAGTTTAATTATTTTGAGAATATTTTTATTTTTAATTTTAATTTTTTAGAATTTTCATTTATTATTTTATTAGTTTATTTCTTAAAGTATTTCTAAATATAAAAAATTATTTTGAAAAATAATTATAAAAATAATTATTTTAAAAATAATTTTAATTTCAATTCTTAAAATGTTTTTAATTTTCTAAAACTAATTATAATTTATTAAATTAATTTTTAAAAGTAAATTTAATTTATTAATTTTTTTTAAATGTACTTTTAATTTATAAAAATTATTTTAAAATATTAAATTTATTAAAATAATTTTTAATTTGTTAATATATTTTTAATTTTTAAAATTATTTTTAAAATTAAAATTATTTTCAAAATATTTTTTCAAAATATTTTTAATTATTTTTTGAAAATTTATTTTTATAAAATTAATTTTATTGTCAAAATTATTTTCTAAAATATTTTTGAAAAATTATTTTTAAAATAAATTTTAAAAATATTTTTAATAATTTTTTAAAAATATTTTAAATAATTTTTTAAAAACATTTTTAAATAATTTTAATTTTAATAATTATTTTTCATAAAAATTAATAAGTTCATATTAATTTTGGAAAGATAATTCAAAAAGGTATTCACCACAAAGTGAATAGAAGTTTTGAAAACCTGTTGTTACAATCTAAGAAAATCATTTTTTCTTGTTTATCAAAGTTGCAAAAACAGGTTGTTGATTTTTATTTTTCCAGGAAATAAAAACGGAGACAAATGAACTGGTTTTCAAATTAAAAACATAAAATTGGAGACAACAACAATACCAAACGAGCCCTTAGATTACACCAATTTAAGCAATACCACCTGTCATGTAAGAAATAAAAGTTATTTATGCTATTAAGCATGCACATACACACGTAGATATGTATATAAGCATACCTACTTCAAGTAATCACCACATAAAAATACATAGACATACTAGCACAATAATTCAGAGATAGTTAATAGCAAAATAAGCTTCAATATATATACGCAACCTCATTGAGACATTTTTACAAACACATAGATATGTAGGTAAAAATAATCTTTGAAACCTTTAAGCATAAAGCATATATACGTAAATCCATCAAGTATCCATAATAATAATGTAATAATTAATCCATAATACAAGAGTAAAGCACTCTACATGCTCTACTTATACATATATTAACTTGGGATAATAGGGAGATAAGAAATGTACCCTTCTATCTAAAGCTAATCCTTTACAATCCATGATCATGAGCCCCAAATCTTGTGTTTGATCCTCTTAAAAGCTTGATTCCAAGTGCTAAATGTGTTTAGGTGAGTGCGTGTGAGGTGGGTGAGAGCAGAATTAGGGCTTGGGAGATGGGTGTGAAAGAATATGCCTTGTTCATAAAATGGCCAAAAGAGAGCTTATAGAGCCAAATTTCGATGAACTACTGGTTGAGTGAGGCAGTGCACTAGTACCACAGGACCATTCAGCTGCCTCAAGGATGTAGCTATTTGGTTTTGGTGGCTTAATGAGCCGATTGACTAGTTCTTTGAAGTCACTCGACAGGTACTCAATAGTTGTTCTTTTTCGGCTTTGTTTTAGCTCTGTTTTGCTTTTGGTTGCTTTGACCTTTGTCCAGAAGCTTCCAAACTTGATTTTCTTCTACTTTTCATCCTTAACATCTTCTTCAATTCTTATCCAAGCCATCTCCATCTTCATTAATCTCCAAACAATCCTCAAACTCATCTAAAAAATAAGATAAGTGCATTTTAGTGTAGCATTTATGCTTTAAGCTCAACTATGGACATCTAAAGCGTAACATGTTCTAGTATGATATAAATGCTATACTAATACACCTAATAAAGCACAAAACACCTCTAAACAAGAATAAGAATGCAATATATGAACGCACACAAAACCAACACATCAATTGCGATTTCGCAATAGCTTTTATCTACCACTTCCCTCTTTTTTTTTTTTTTGGAAATCCTAGTTTCTTTTCAATTCGTCTACATTTTTGTTTTTCTTTCATAAATAAATAAAAATTGATACAAAAAATTAGTTTCAAATTCTATACGCATTCTTCGACTATCCAATAACTAATTTTATCAAACGCATTTTGTTTAATCAACTAACTAAACAACTAAAATATAATAACTATCAATTATTGAAACAACTATCAGTTACCCTAACATATAGATATTCCTAACAAGCCCAAAATTATATGGGTAGTTTGGGTTTTAACCAAAAACACGTGGACAAAAATGGAATTTACTTGATTTACACGATAGTCTATGGGGAGTTTAGATTTTAACAAAAATCTCTTGGACAAAAATGTAATTTACTTGGTATCATTGCTATTTTATGTTTTTATTAATCAAAATGAAAAAAATTTGGTCATTTATTTCCTTTTTTTCCCTAGTAAAAAATCAACTTATTTTTGCAATTTTTGTAAAAAAGAAAAAGTGATTTGTTAAGATTTTTGACACTTTTATTCATATTTTGGTAAGATTACTTTTAAAGACTTTTTCGCCCAAAAAAGTTAGCATCATTGTTAAATATTATTTTTCAAAAATTAAAATTATTTTTTATAAATAAATTTTAAAAAGTTAAACTTAATTTATAAAAAATAATTTCTAAAAATAAAATTACTTTTGGAGAATAATTTTAATAGATTAAAAATTAAAATTATTTTAGAGAATATTTAATTTTAATTATTCTTTAAAAATAAAATTTTGAAAATAAATAAAAATGATATTTCAAAAAATTAAAATAATTTTTTGAAAATATAATTTGAAAGAAAAATAAAATTATTTTTAAAAGTTATTGTGGGTGCAAATATCTTAAGAGAGGGGATGAACTAAGATATATTTACTAATTTTTATTTTAAAAAGTTCTCAGAAATTTAACTATTTCTATCAAGCAACTTATCAAATACAATGTAAATAATACAAGTAAATAAAGAGTAGAGAAAAGGAAGACAAACAATTTAAGGTGGTTTGGCCAAGCCTACGTCCATCGTCCAAGGATGCTTCATTTAGGACTTCAACAATTTTCACTAAATTGCTTCTTCAAATCTTGCGAAGCAAAGACCAATTTTTACACCTCTTTGAAGCCTAACTTTAAAGAACCCAAGAGTCCTACTCTTTAGGATTTTCCCACACTTTTACAAGCTTTAATGAATGTATCTCTCAAGATTTTTAGCTCTCAAAGCATGTATATAATCAAAGGAATAAGAAATGATAGAGAATCTAAAATTTCTTCTCAAAAGAGTATATAGCAATGAATGAAGCTCTTGAAAACTCAAAGATATTACAAGAATGACTCAAAGCTCAATTGAATGATGGTATGAGATTTTGCAAGCTTGAATTAATGACGTGAATTGAGTGTTGAAGGTGTATTTAAAGAGATTTGAGAGTTAGGGATTTGGTAGGTAAGGAAAATAGAAAAAAATTGGCTAGAATGGTAATAAACGGCTAGAGTATTTATTACAGCAACCTGCTCAGCTGGTCGATCGGTTGGGTCGTATGGCCTCCTCTTGGCCCTCTCTGACTAGGCCGGACGCCTTAGCCGGTCGATCGGTTAGGGGGTCTGACTTTGTCTTTCACTTTCTATTTTGGCCGGGCGACCCTCTCGGTCAGCCGGTCGATAGGCTGGGGGGTCCAGCCACTCCAGAGAGTGAAGAAAAGCCAAACTTTGCATGAAAAACATTTTGAGTACAATTTTCATAACTCCAAATCATCTTAAGACCTTTTGTAAATACTTTTTATGACTTGAAACACTACAAAACACGTATTTATACTACGTGTGCATTCAAATTCATTCATGCTTTTATGAAATCTAATATGCATGAGATTTAAACTGTTTGAGCTATGAAAATGAAGATTTGAGCCAAACATTTACAATACTTAGGCATTTCACAAAAGATCAAGAACGTCTGGTACCCCTTATGACACCTCTTCTCCTCCTTATACTTTCTTATCTTCTTCTTCTTCAAATAACGCGCATTTGTTCATCTTCTTCCATCTTTCAAGCATCTATCTACTTATCTAAACACTTATATTCACAAGATGCTTTTAGTTAAATAATTATTAATGCATATCAAATTTTCATCATTAAAATTAATAACTAGTATTTAGTCAATAGTCATTTTAAAAAAATAAAAACTATTTTGTTAAACATCAATTTCAATACATTTTCTCATATAAGCAAACTAGTTTTGATTCTATTACAAATTGTATAATATAATAAGACAAAGTTACATTTTTTATTTCTAATTATCATTTTTTAATTTTTGTTTATGTTTCTAATGTTTTAATATACATACTAATTGTCAAAGCACCTTGCTCTTTATTGTCCAAAAAAGACGTCATTTTGCATCGAAAAGATGTCATTTTGGGGTGTAAAAAAATGATGTTGTTTTGCAGTGAAACGACATCTTTTTGGGCCCTTTACCAACCTATATGCCTTTGATTGAACGACGACTTCAGATCGATATTCTTTTCCTTGTCTCTGCTATTTTCTCTCCATGGATTCTAGCTCCTGCTTTGTTCCAAAATCACGGTGTCAGCTTTGCTTTAGATGAACTCTTGGCAACCGCTAGCTCTTGCTCCTCTTTATACCTCCTGCTTCCCTTTACACCTCATGGTTAAGCTTAGCGTAGAAGTAGGTGCTAATGACAGTCGTTCATCTCACGTCTTTTGGTCAAAGGTTGAAACTTTTCCCTTTTTGTTTGTGTTTGATTTGTATATTACTGTGTGTATGTGTGTGTGTGTAAATTTAGGTGGCCGGTTAATTGTTTCATCAAAGGGCATTTCTATGTTATTTTTAAGATTTAGGCTGTTGCTATTATGGCTTATAATCTTTTAGGGCTTGATTTTTGATTCATGTTTGTTGCATTTAGGAAGAATTTCATCATGGTAATTACAGGGATAGTTATTGTTTATTATGGTAACATGGCACAATTTTATATTAATATATGTTTATGTACATGGAAACAATGCTCGCAGCCATCTTTGTTTTACAGTTGTATATCTTTTCCCCACTTACTTGGTGCTAATCATAGTCTTGGTCTCTTACTGACAGTAGTTTTCTTTTCCTTCTTGCATCCCTAAGAGGTTTATCATTTTGCAGTTTTTGTTGGTGGCAAATTTGGCAACCTCTATGACTAACAAAAATTGATAGCCAAAAATGATTTAGTAAATAGTAACATGTTAAGGAACAAGTAGTTACGTTCTTCTTAACATGTTTTTTGAAAAGCAAACCATATAATCTTCTTTGTGGCTTGCTTGGCATGCTTAGCTATGACTTTATGTGCTTTCATTTGGTTGGTTGTTGGACTTTTGGTTTTAATCTTACAAAATCTTCATTTTTAAAATAATTTAGACTTCATATGAACCATTCTTGGAGTTTACTCACAATTAGATTGCAGAAGTGAAGACGCCAAAATAGTTGGAGAATTTTCTGAACTTGTGGACACAAGCAAATCATATGGTAACATGGTAAGATATATTTATTCATTTAATTTTTGTACATTGGGGATGTTCTGGTGACACTTGCTTATTTCACCATCTATAGAATGAATTATTTGATGTCAAGCCTCCAAAGAAACACTTGTTTTGTCATTCTGTGGCTGAATAGTACTTTGTATCCTCAACCTCTATAGACAGACAAAGTCAAAGATGATAATATGGAGTCCATATTTTGTCTTAAATGCAAACGTACTTATGATTTTCTATATGATCTAAAATTATATTTACACGCTATGTTTTGCAAGACTGTTTACAGTATGATGATTACGCTTGCAAAGTTGAAAGGGCTTATGAAACCAAGGGCGGTAAATTATCTTTATCATTATTTTCAAATGATTGTACTCCAGGTCATCAATGGTTTACATGGTTATTTTGGTTTATCTGATCAAGACATGCATTTTTCTATGTTATTAGAATGAGGAGATAACCAGATCTAATTATTATTTTTAGTTGGTTGCTGAAAACTGTCTTAATTATTTTTTGTTTTGTTTTTTCCAGTTTGTTGCTGAAAAGTATCCTACTCAAACCGATAATGGCAATACTGGACAGGATTTGGCATTTCTGACAGTAGCTAAGATATACAGGCTTATTATAGTTACCATTCCTACTTCTATGAGTCTAGAGAAAAGAATAATTCTAAAGTGCTTTCGGTACTAAGTTGGTCCATTTCAATGTTGTTCACTGGAGTTTCTGAAAATATAATGTGAAAAGTTTTTTTTCCCCTTGTTAGTAGAATATAATATGGTAAATAGTTGAAACATTTGAAATCTGTGTAAAAGGAGTGTTGCCTTGCAGAAATTGGTCTATCTATAATCCGACATAGTATAAAATTTTAAATTGTGAAATATATATTGGGATCTATATAAAAACATAGGGGAATAATATATACATATATATATATATATGTGTGTGTGTGTGTTTGTGCGTATAATATATATATATATATATATATATATATATATGTATCATGCCTATGAGAACTAAATAGATGCAAAGAATTCAAATAGTGAAAAGCTATAAGATGAACCTAGCTAAAAAAATTGATGCTGTGAACACAAAAAAACCAATGTACATTTGAAGAAGATTGTTTTTGAACCATAACATGGGATCCAAAGAAGGGGAAACTCTTTCATCAGTTCAAACTTATGTCTTTTCCTTGTTTCCTATGTTATCTGTCAATGCAAGTAATACCAATTGGAAAAAAAGGGAAGAATATCAAACCATCATTCTTAGAAGCAAGTTGACTCTTTATTTGTAAGAATACTCATAATTGGTACAGTTCCTTTGTCTGTTTCTTGTATCAGCTACGCTGTAAATGAGAAGCTGAAGTGAAGTGCTTCCCTGACCTCCCAGAAAAATTAGGATAAGATGCCATGATTTTCCTATTACCTCAAGCAGATAAATTCTCCTTACAATCACTTACTTTCTGATCCACAATAACCTGCCCAAATCATTTTATATTTTGCTAGGAGAGAGCTTAGGAAGCTCAAAATGTTTCACACTCTAACCGTGATGTCTCTTGTTGGCCTGCTGGTATTTATTTCTGTTAAGTAAGAATAATTGCATCTCTGTAGGCTGCTAGGAGGTGCCCTTAAAGAAGCAAAAGACAAGCTAGAGAAGAAAGTGGAAGAACTCACATGGCATCTCCAGTTTGAGAAGTAATTGCGGGTAATTTCTATTGCATACCTTATTCATTTTAGTTCTTAGTCCGCAACTTTACTGAGACTCTTTACTTATGTTGTCCTATGTAGATCGAGTTGAGAGAGGCAAAAGCCCAAGAAATTGCCAAGTTGCAAGAGGCTTTGCATGTAATGCAAGGGCAAGTTGAAGAAGCAAATGCAAGAGTTATTAAAGAACAAGAAATAGAAGGGAAAGCAATAGAAGAAGTTCCTCCAGTCATTAAGGAGACTCTTGTTATAGTTCAAGACACATCAAAGATTGATGCATTAACTATCGAGGTTGAGAATTTGACAGTATGAAGGAAGTTAACAAACCTACACTTACTATAACATGTGAATCAGTGACATGAAGTAGAAATGCTAAGAAAGGGAAACTATTTCTACTTAAAAACTGAATTAATCAGCAGTAGAAGTGAGAAGGCAAGGGTTAAGTTTTTGAGTTTCCACATGGATGTATTAATCTCTGAATTTTCTGCAATCTTGTCTGTAAGTAGATCATAATGGGAGGGCATACCTTGTTTTGCATGATGCAAGAACTGCACTACTACAGTCGACACCACCTATCACCATGTGTACCTCTAAATCTGCTAAGAAGGTATGGCCCTATACTGTAGGGATGTTGACATGAATACTCATTCCCAATCAACTATTCTTTGTCTTCAGCATGGTCCATTGCTTGCATGATATGATGATATGGAAACTAATGGCTTCTCATGTGTTGATAGTTAAAGAAAATATCTCTCTAATCTATAGACATACACATCCAATCATCTGCTTTATTTTCTAATTGTCTGCAAGTTTGTATCTGTTTATCTAGGGATTTTATTTTGTTGGTTTGCTCATTTTTTCTTGCCTGATATGGTTGGACTTTTTTGTTTTCTTCCAAGCCAAAGTTTTTTAGTTGTGGTAACTTCAATAATTGATGGCTTGAAGAGACTGTATAATGAAAAATTGAAACCATTGAAAGCTACTTATTGTTTTGAAGATTTTGCTCTCTCTCCTCTTGGCGAGTGTAGTGATCGTATTTTGTTACTTAATGTGGAGCAAGTATGTTTCTTTAGTTTTTTCTCTTCTTATTTCATTCATTTTTATTTACAAAATATCTCAATGCTTTCAAATGTCACAGGTTTGTAAGATTGTTTCTTGTTGTTCCATTTGCAGACAGATAGTGATTTTGATGCCAAACCAATGGTCATGCTTTTGGGTCAATATTCAACTAGAAAAACTACATTCATTAAACATCTTCTAAAATGCAGCTATGCTGGTGAGTTAAATTCTCTGATTCTTTCATGTCACTCCTCTTCTACTTCATGGTAATTCGTCTTAGGTTAAAAATTTCTTATCTTTTACCAACAGGATCTCATAATGGACCTAAGCTAACTACTGATAGATTTATTGTTGCTATGGTAATAATAAACTACTAAATATTTTATCTCTTAGAACATTCCCTTTTTGGTATCATTACCTTTTACAAGTCTAGCACATGTTGAGGACATAGATACCGAATAGAAATCAATTTTTATCCTTAAAATGATTTTTTTATATTTATTGCATACATTTGACCATTTCATTTCTCCCATTAACTGTCTTAGTGTTTTTTTCACTCTGTAGCCCATGCATTCATTTTGTTAAGAATTTTCATTTTGAGTTAAGTTAGTTTCTATTTGTTTTACTCAGTTCAGGCATTGGCTTAGTTTCTATTTGTTTTACTCAGTTCAGGCATTGGCCATTCAATGGATTGAAGACTTTTGGAGGAGAGTTTTTGTCAAAGTTTGAGTGTTCTTAAATGCCAAATCCAGTAAGTTACTGGTTTGAATACTTCATACTTGTGTAGAATTTTAGAATATTTCATACTTGTGCAGAATTTCAAGTACTTAGGTATTCAATTCCATTGACCTACAGCTATTGGATCATGTCACATTGTGAACACTCCTGGGGTTTTATCATGAGAGAAGCAGCGGACATAGCGAAGTTACGATTTTACAGGCATCATATCATGGTTTGCTGCAAAATGCGATTTGATCCTTCTCCTTTTTGACCCCCACCTTGACGTCAGTGATGAATTGAAACATGTTATTTCTTCCTTGCGTGGTCACGATGATAAAATACGTGTCATCTTAAACAAAGCAGACCAAGTGGATGCTCAACAAGTATGATATCTAGATTGTCAATAATCTTCTCCTTGCCAATTTTCCTATCACAAGATTCTATTTGAGTAGCCATTACTCTCTATACTACTTGATTCTATTGTAGCTGATGAGGGTAGGTTTTTTAAGTATATCTTTTACCATATTCAAAAAGACTTCTTGAACTTTTTACAGGAAGTCTATACTTGATAATAATAGTAAGAAGAAAGAATGAACACCACTCTATTGGCTTTGCAATGATGATTTATGTTCTACATGTTTTTAAGCTAGAGTTAAACATCATGATTTGTTTTTTTCCTTGTTTTGGCTATGGCTCTTTCAATGACAAACCTATAAATGGAGCAGCTGGTGGTCCTATGCTTAAGACTTTGTTTTTGAAGTTATTAGTTACTTTTTTCTGTTGAATGGTTAAATTTAGTATTTTTTTGTTCTGCTTTATAATTGGACCTTCTTAGTTCCATAGTTCCATAAAGCTGGTGTTATATGAGAAGCATAATGATACACTTTAGCAATAATTATCTTAATTGAGGAGAGCCAAAGTTGATAATTAACCTCATTGAGCCTTTGAAGAATGCAAAGTTAATGGATGATTCTCTGATGCGTGATTATCATTATAGTCTGGTATGGAGAATAATAGTGATGGGTGCAAATGATAATGTTTTATGTTAAAATGGTTCTTTTGTTTTCTTTTGCTAGCTGCTAAAAGCAAACTCGCAGTGTATAATATTTATTCAATTGAGAAAAATGAATTTACTTGGAGGATTTGTTTTACAAAGCATTTTTTGTATATCAATATGTTAATATGAAATTGGAATACAAATTATGGGCAGACCTCCAATCCTTGTCCATTTCTATATAGTCTATTTTATGGAGTATATAATTGCTTTATTTAAGTGGCTTAAATAGGAATCTTGACAAGTAGCTTAAAGTTATGATGATAATCTTGACGAGTCATTCTAGTCACATTGAAGTGAGTTTCTAGCTTATTGTGTGTTGAAGAATATTTTGATTATTTAATGTATTTCCTTATTTTATGATACTAGATTAGGCAATAGTATAGATTAGGTAATTAGTCCAATTACTTTCCCTATTATTCTAGATTTTAGTCTTGCATTCTAATGTACCTTATTAGTCTAGATTCTAGTCTTGCTCAACAAGTTATGAAGCCTATCAATACGGTCATTCTATTGTATTTAGAATTCATCAAGAATTGACAATGTTGCCTTTATGAGTTTTTCTCTTTTCTAGAGCCACTATTAGTGATGGCTCAAACCATTTTCAATACTTTCATATTTTCTCCTCATATTTTATCTCTTATATTTTTTTCCACATTGTGGTTAGTTAGTAATATTTTTCGAGTGTATTATGAAACATCCATGGGTGATTCTACTTCATGTTCTCACTTGTAGTTAGTAATATTTTTCGAGTGCATTATGAAACATTCATGGGTGATTCTACTTTATGTTTTCATGTATCTTCTCATCGAATTATTTGCTAATTCAGATTATGAGATACAGATTATGAAGTTTGTACCATGTTATATTTGAGATATATTTCACATTCTTGATTTCTCTTTCTCCTTATGGTTTCCCTCACCACAGTAGTCACTGAAGCTTTGCTGATTGTATAGATTAGATTATGCACTCATTTAGAAGCCATCAAATTTAGTCCACTTTTCTTTCTCCAAAGGGAATTAGTAGCAATTATCTTTACTCACCAAAATTACTTCGGTAAAATCCCTCTTGGCAAGCATCATATCAAAATTGAAAAGCTCTTTAGTACTCAAAAAAAGACAGCGCAACAAGGCATTGTTGAATGAATATTACCATAAAGTCATCTCATGTCCCCTCTTTTTCCTAGATGACTGAACTTGCCAATAAGACTGTATATTATGCTATCGGAGTTTGAATCTTTTGTGATCTTATAGGAAGATTATTATTCTTAAACCACAATCACAATATTACTATAAAAAGATTAAATTTTATAAAACTAAAACAGGTAAACAAAAGTTATGTGAGCTTGATAGAAATAGATTAGATTAGAGGATTAGATTTTTAGATTAGATTAGATTAGAGTAGATTGGCAAATAAAAAGGTGTAGGTAAGTGATAACAACCTCAGATTTGAATTATCATTAGAAATAAATTAAGAATCACTATTGATCTTAGAGGAATGCAAGACTATTCTTAATTACATGGTATTTTTGTACACGACATGTATTTAATTAATCTTATGATAGTGTCACGAAACTTTAGAAGCCATTAAACTAAGTCCACTCTTCTTGTTCTATTTGCTCTTTTTTCTTGTTTCCTTTTTTTGTATGCTGTTTTCATTGAGATGGTGGTGACGTTGGTTAAAATAGACCAGATTGTTTTGATCATCTAAGTTCTTTAACATGCCTTTTTGAGCTATCCTTACGAGGCAAATGAGATGATCCAACATGTCTCTTGGTGGGGCAACCATGATGATATTAGGGTGAGTAGCCATGGCATGGTTGGACTCTTTTTGTCTCGAAGGGAGAAACAATAGTCAACCTGTCAATACCCTTTTTCTTTTTTCATGGGCAAGGTTAGAACTTAAGGGTATAGAGGTATAGCCTATTGAACAGATCTTGTTCAAGAAAGGTCCTATGCCTATCAATATCTTTTATACTATGTCTAGATTTCGTACAAGGGTGGTCGCCTCTTTCTGCAAAGCCTGTGGTTTCATTTTTTATAATGAACCAGCAGCTCTTGTCTACTTCTTATGCCCTGTATGTGTGTGCATCTATCTGTTGATGAATCTATCTATCTATCTTTATGCCTTTGCCCATGTGCGTGCATCTATCTCTCCATTCTTGTTGTTCTTGCTGCTGCTGTTGTTCCTGCTGATATTGATGATCATGACGGAGGAAGAGAAATTGGACATTATTAATTAAACCTAAACTTGGATGACATACCTCTTGAGGATAAGAAAGTTCACATAATTGAGATTGCATTATGATAGAAGTAATCTTAGGTTAGTTGGAATAAATCACGATAACAGTTAGGCTGATGGAAGAGATTGATGCACAAGCCTGCGGCAGCTGGGATGGATATCATACTGATTTTCTATGGGTTTTTAACTCGATTTCTGTGAGATGCTAATAGCTTTTCTTAAGTATTGTTGTTATGAACTGTGTTTGCTAGCTAATGGAGTAAACTACAACTCTTGCAAGGAAGAACACTCAGGCAACGGCAAGAATATCATAGTTCAAGAATGCAAGGGAAATTGTTGCTGCTACTTGTAAATTATAGGAATATTTGTGTCAACCAGTTATCTATTAAAACACAACCAATATATATTATAAAAAATTTCTACCCGTTACGCGTCGATTTTATAAAAAAAGACTAAGGTCATATTTTCCAATTATATGTTACTTACAAATGATTAATTTGCATAGATTACATTTGGTAACAGTGTTTCCAGATATTTTACAAACAAAAATATCCTCTTTAATTTTTCATTATATCAAAGACTGTTTCTCTTTTTTCTATCTTTATTTTGTTTCATTCGACAAACTTACATTCTCATTAGATTGCTATTAGCTAATAGAGTAAACTACAACTCTTGTCTTATAAGGGAAAACACTCAGGCAATGGCAAGAATATCATAGTTCAAGAATGCAAGGGAAATCTTTCCTGCTACTTGTAAATTATAGGAATATTTTTGTCAATCAGTTATCTATTAAAACACAGCTAATCTATATTATAAAAAATTCTACCCGTTACGCGTTGATTTTATAAAAAAAGACTAATGTCATATTTTTCAATTATATGTTACTGAAAAATGATTCATTCGTATAGATTACATTTGGTAACAGTGTTTCAAGATATTTTATAAACAAAAATATCCTCTTTAAATTTTCATTATTTCAAAGACTATTTCTCTTTTTTCTATCTTTATTTTGTTTCATTCCACATACTTACATTCTCATTAGATTGCAATAACCAGTAGTTGTATTTTTGCCAAAATATTTTTATTTTTGATATTAATATTTCGAACTACAATTGTAATTTTTAGGAAAATTTTTTTCATACAAAAAATGTAAATAAAATAGTATGTTATAAAAGTAAACAATATTAGTTTCAAAAAGTCCGTTTCAATAATTTAGGAAATTAATAATTATTTTTAAATGTAAAATTAAATATCATTTTATTTGGTAAAAATTCATTTCACCTAAAAATGACCAAGTATATTTTTGTTCTCAATTGAATGTTGAACTGGCTCTTAATAATTGTTTTTTATTCAATATTAAAATTTATACATATATATATTATATTATAAAATTGTATAAAATATGAGACACTAGGCACAA
This sequence comes from Cordia subcordata, assembly GCA_028554755.1. Taxonomy (NCBI): domain Eukaryota; kingdom Viridiplantae; phylum Streptophyta; class Magnoliopsida; order Boraginales; family Cordiaceae; genus Cordia; species Cordia subcordata. The sequence continues at coordinate 10,299,255 of JAPTOF010000021.1, read as the reverse complement.
AGGGTGCCCTCCAACGAGTATTTATAAAATTTTGATCATTGATATGAAGAAAAAATGAAAGAAACTGCTGACGGGAAAAAAAAAAACAAAACAACCAGAGCTTTCGCGTCAAAGTCGATGTATAAAATATGAGACACTGTACACGAAGGGTCTCCAATTAGTGTTTATAAAATTTTGATGATTGGTACGGGGTAAAAAAAGAAAACTGCCGATGGAAAAACCCCAAAACCGCCTAAGATTTCGCGTCAAAGCCGAAACAAAAGAAACAAGCATATATATATATATATATATGTGTATGTGTGTGTGTGTGCAGGGACGGAACTATTCTGTTGCTGGAAGGGGCCCTGGCCCCCCCCCCCCCGCAAATAGTTTTTTTTTTTAACCTTTTGTGTTATCAAATAAATTTTGATTATAAATTAATGACTTGTATTGTCCCCCCCTCCCCAAAAAAAAAGAGGGAAAAAAATATGTAAATGGTAACTAACTTTATTTAAATAGGAAACTTAATTTAATTTAATACTCTACAAAAAAAAGGAAATTTAATTTTAAAAAAAGGTAATTTATTTTTTTTAAAATTGATATCTTTATAAATTATAATTACCTTTTATATTCTATTTTTTCCCTTTTTATTTCACAAAAGTCAAAATAGAGGAAATGTGAATTATGATGGAAAAGCGCTGATCATTCATGGGGAATGGAAGCTCTTGTTCTCTGGTTCTATTCATTGCCCTCGATTCGAAGCACCCCTAATGTATGTTCTCTGTCTCGCTCTCCTATTTTTTTCTTTTACTTTTTTTTTTGTTTTAACTAGATAAAGTTCAACGCTTTGCACAATCATCTAGAAAGATATTTCACTTCGTGCCTCCTCCCTCTCTTTTTTTTTTTTGTTTTTAATTGAGGTGAAGTTGGAGACTTTACACAATTATTCGGAACGATATTTCATCTCATACCTCCTTGCTCTTCCTTTCTCTCTACATGTCTTTTTCTTTTCGTGTGTGTATACATGAATATAAAGAAGTAAATTTAGTTTTGTTAGAAGATAAAAATTTTAACTTTTTAAAAAAATATTTTCTTGAAAGTTATAGAAAAATGTTTTTAAAAATATCAATCCAAATTACTAAAACTCATATTGTGCTTCTTATCTTTCTATGAATAATTTGACAATATTTTGCATGATGTATAATTTTTTGACACACACCTTTGAAAACGAAGGAAGACATATTAAAAAACAAGAATGTTGGCACATTTTTTTTCATGTTTTACTTGCTTTCAGCGTAAGTTATAGCACTTGTCAATCTATTCGGTCATCAAATCTTTTTATTTATTTATTTATTTTTGGTGAATCTTAACTTTGAAAAAATAAAATAAAAAATAAGGAAGTGGAAAGAAAATATAGGCCTACACTCTAAAGACTAGTTCCAACTTCAATTTTCTATGATCCCGCATGATCCTTTTAATTTAATTTTCTTTCCCAGTGATTAGATTTGGTATTTATAACATTATAAGATTGCAAATTAAATTTCAATGTTTTATAGTTTTTTTTGAAAAATTTCAAATTAATTACTCTCACTGATTTTCACTTTTTCTAGCTATTTACCCTTGATTAATCTAATGAAATATACATATGACTCTCAGAAAAGAAAATTTAACCTTTTGTAAATTACAATTAACCTTTTGTATTTTATTTTTTATACTAATTTGAATCATATTCTTATATTTTGTATATTATGTAATTGGAATTTTAATATGCTTATACTTTTTTTTCCCCAATTTGACTACATATTCTAAGATTCTATCATTGTCTCTAGAGTTCTAACCAAGAAGCACATTAGCAGACGTCTACTTCAACAGCATTGGTTAGTACACCAATTATGTTTTATCTCTTGAGTATTCTATTCCTTTTGTAGTTATTTTTTACTATGTGAAAAACCAGTGAGCTTGGGTGGTGGCTCCCAGAAGACCTGGGTGGTGGCTCCCAGAAGACTTGGGTGGTGGTCTATTGGTGTGAATATCATTTGAATTTTTCCTTATCTTTTTAAATTATTTATTTAGATATTTTCTAATCTCATACTACTTTATTTGATAGGTTGCATTGACATACTAATTAATAATATATACACGTATATGTATTTTTTTATAGATGAAAAAACAATCTACAATTGATTCTTTCATCAAAAGAAAGAATGTTGAGATATCAAATTCAACTGAGCATCCAAATGCTTGTACAAATCCCGATCCTTCAATTTTTTATAGCAATCCTACTAAAATCAAAAGAACTGAGATTGATGAAAATTTTGATATCAATACGTTGGAGCGTGATCTGGGTTTATAAAAACCAATATGGAAGTACCCTGTTGATATGCAAGATAAAGTTTGAAGAGCTTATATTAAAGCTGGACCATATCAATGCATTCTTTCAGATAATCCAAAATCTGGGGAAAAACATAGATGGAGCTTTCAAGCATCATGGCTTAAGCTATTCCCATCATGGTTGGAATATTCTCCAAATAAAGATGCGGCATTTTATCTTCTGTGCTTTTTATTTCATAAGCCAAATGGTCCTTCTGGGTCAAATGCATTAACTGTAAATGGATTTCAAAATTGGAAAAAGGTGAGAGATGGTAGAAATTGTGCGTTTGTAGTGCATGTTGGAAAAAAATCTTACTTCTCTTCATCGAAAAGCTGAAAAAGCATGCATGGATCTCATTGATCAATCTTCACATATTCAAAAGAGATTTGAGTGATTTTCATCTCAGCAAGTTGTAGAAAATAGAGTTCGATTAAAAGCTTCAATTGATGTAGTTAAATGGCTTGCATTTCAAGGATGTGCTTTTAGAGAGAGGTGATGATGAAAGTAAAACATCCCAAAGGCCAGGGAATTTTCGTCAGTTGCTTAGTTTAATATCATCTTACAATGATGAGGTAGCAACAAGTATGGCCAAAGCTCCAAAAAATGCTACTTACACTTCACCACAAATACAGAAGGAAATTTTGTAAGTCATTTCAACTAAAGTAAAAGATGCTATTCGTGAAGAAATTGGTGATGCTAAATTTTGCATAACAGTTGATGAAGCTCGAGATCAGTCTAAAAAGGAGCAAATGTCTATTGTCTTGAGATATGTTGATAAAAGTGGATGTGTGAAAGGGCGATTTTTTGGACTTGTTCATGTAAAGGATACTGCTGCATCTACATTAAAGGATGGAATATTTTTTGTCCTCTCCCAGCATAATCTAGATGTTCATAACATTCGCGGCCAAGGTTATGATGGTGCAAGTAACATGAGAGGAGAGTGGAATGGTTTAAAATCTTTGATTTTAAATGTATGTCCTTATGCTTATTATGTTCATTGTATGGCACATCGTTTGCAATTAGCATTAGTAGCTGCTTCAAAAGATGTTATCCCCATCCACCATTTTTTTAATAAATTGAGTTCTATCGTCAATATATTTGGTGCCTCATGCAAGCGTGATGAGCAATTAAAAGCTGCTCATGCTGCAAATATTGCTCATTTACTTGCTATTGATGAGCTTGAAACTAGAAAAGGACTTAATCAAATTGGTACTTTGCAAAAGCCTGGAGACACTAGATGGAGTTCTCATTTGAGATCTGTTTCTAGCCTGATTAATATGTTTAGCGCACCATGTGAAGTTTTGTTGAACATTATTGATGATGGATCTACTTCAACTCAGCGTGCAGATGCAGATGCAACATATGAGGCTTTAACTTCCTTTGAGTTTGTTTTTATCTTACATCTTATGAAAAAAGTTCTTGAGATTTCTGATTAGCTATGCTAGACTTTACAACTTAAATCTCAAGACATTTTAAATGCAATGCATCTTGTTTCATCTACTAAGTCACTCACTCAAAAATTAAGGGATGAAGGATGGGATGATCTAATTACTAAGGTGAAATCCTTTTGTGAATCGGTCAACATACTTGTCCCAGATTTGAATGCTCACTATGTCGCAAGAAAAGGAAGGGCTCGCCATCAATAATATAATATTATGCTAGAACATCATTATAAGGTAGATATTTTCAATGCTGTGATTAATACGCAGCTTCAAAAATTGAATGATAAGTTCAATGATCATATGATTGAATCGCTTGCTCTTAGTTCAGCATTAGATCCAAAAGAGATGCATACTTCATTTAGAATTAATGATATTTGTCAACTGGTACACAAATTCTATCCCGCAGATTTTGGTAAACATGAGATGATGCGTTTAAGGGTATAGTTTGAGCATTTTGATCACATGCGGCAACTCTCTAATTTTAAAGAATTATCAATGTTTCTGATTTGTGTCAGTGGTTGGTAAAAACAAGAAAAGTCGAGATTTATCGTCTTTTGTACAGAGTGGTGACTCTTATTCTTACTCTTCCAGTTTCTACGGCTACCACAAAATGATCATTTTCGGCGATGAATATAGTAAAAAATAAGCTCCGTAATAAGATTGAAGATGAATTTCTCTCTGATTGTTTGATGCTATATATCAAAAAAGAAATTGCTGAAACATTTGGTGTAGATTCACTTGTAGATGATTTTCGTGACTTGAAAGAACGACGTGTTCTATTTTGAAATGTTACAGGTAATTTATGACTATTTTAGTAATGAATGTGTAATCTTTGCATTTTCTTAAATTTCATAATTTTCATAATTTTTTGTTTTTGGCCACCCTAAACATTTTATCCTAGGTCCGTCCCTCTGTGTGTGTATGTGTGTCCACATGCGCACAATATTAGAAAGGATATACTTTGCTTCTCATTCAAGAGTGTTCTTATGGTTGCACTTTGATCCACCACAAATGGCTGAGTTAATATCCCAAAATATATGAAAGTTAAAAATAATGTGTACTTGTAATTTTACTTTTCTGCTACATTTTACTATTTCATTTGCATTACTGTAAGATCTGGAAAATTTAGTTGCACGTGCAAACAAATGATCATATATGCTGTTTGTCTTGTTGTGGTTGTATTTGGCTTTGTTTCTTGGCACGTTTTATCGATGCCTATCAGAAGTATTTTTCAACATTTCAGAATTAAAGTTATATGTTGGTTTTTTATATATTAATTTGAAATTTACAGAATGTGATGGATTAGAAATCGAGACGTTCTTTCACCGAATTAGGATTTTATGGACAGTTTCCATATTGAGAATTTAAAGATTGTGTTGTACTTTCCCGTTTGTTATGAATTCATTATAGGTGATAATTGATTTTTGAAATAGGTCTGAAGCTCAGTAGTTTTTTTGGTAGAGAGTATTAGATGAACGTCAATTGAGAAGAATACTTAATTGGAATATTGAGATAATTAAAAAATATATTATGCGGCACATAAATTTTGTGGTTCTCTGCATAGCGCTGGAACAAAAGGGACAAACATGGTATCATTTAGCTTACATATTAATGAATCTATTAAATGTTATCCTGATTTCTCAAAATATGCTCAATTTGTAAGATAATGAAGAAACAAAAGCAAAAGAAGTTCCATGATTTGAAATTTCTCCTGTTGACTCGCTGAACCCTAATACAGAGGTTGTACTTTGGACCGCACTAGAGGAATAGCCGGAGAGAAAAGAAACTAAATCCGTAAGTTAACTGAAATTAGCATGTAGTTGCGAAGAGTTGCTTTGTTTTTAGTGTTTTTGGGGATTGGTTAATTTCATTAATATTCTTCATTAAAAGAGTGAAGTGATCGAAAACTTCCAAGTAGACAACCAATAAATTGAAAATAAGTTTGAAGTTTCACTACATTGAATTAGTGTCTTGTGAGGCTGGCTAGCATATTTGTGTCCTTTTGATAACAGGCGTTAACATCATATGCATCAACAAATCTCCTCTGCAGTTTGTGAACATAATCGTATTGTGTTAAAAGTACACGAAATCTTCAAGATTAGCAGTCTTCTTATTGTCTTTTGGGGGCATGTAACTATGCAACTATTTAAACTGAATTAATTACATGTTACATGTGAACATATGTTTAACACGCTGTTCTTGGAAAACCATTAAATGGTAGACCCAGAAGATTTAATTTGGGAGTTTCGAGGTGTCTGCCTATAAGTTGTAGTGTTTTCATCTTGCGTCACATTAGGGCCCTAGGTAAATGATCCTATGAGATCTAATTCTTAAAGAAAGGATTATAGATCCAAAAGATTTACTGATTCAACATAATTTAAATTCTCTATGGAGAAAAGAATATATTACTATTACATTAGGTTTTGAACTTTAAAGTATTTTCTATACTATGCTTTACTGTTAAAAATCTCTCCAATAGTATTACAGTTCACCATCTTCTACACACAGACACACACACACTCACATGTATACACATGGACAAACACACACACACACACTCTCTCTCTCCCTCTCTTTCACACACACACACAAAAACACATGTTTGCCTGAGTGTTGTGTGGGTTTGAGCAGCTACTTTAAGAGGCTAGATTCTGAGCCTTGGTCCCCATCAAAACTATAAGAGTCTATGATGGTTCAAAATTTGTAAAACAATGAGGAAAATATGTGTCAAATGTTAATTGTCTCTTAGTTTGGGGGATGGGTAAAATGTAAAGCAGACAACTTATACTGAATCTGATTTATGAGTTTCTTCTAAAGACATCTCTAAATTAATTAATGAAAGAAAATGGATCTGGGTGGGCGCCCATGAGTAGGTTGACCCGACCCAAATATTGAATGGATAAGGTGTAGAGGCAGTTGTTGGAAAACTACCTCTGTCAGTTTTCTTATCAAAATAAAACTGCTTCTTAGCAGTTAATAGATGAGCATGTACGTATAATTTTCTCCAGAGAAAAACTGCTCTTTACTTTTCCTCTCTGCATTCTTCCAAGAAAGAAAATTCTCTCTGAGGAATAAATTTCTCTTCTTAAAAATTTAGAACAAAAGGCATTTAGTGTTGTGAAACATCCATCATCTTCTCGTAAGGTGATCAACAATCAGTAAGAAAAACATTCAAAGGAATTAACACTGCAAGAGGTTAGTGTGTTTTTATTCATTATTGATTTTCAATTGGTATCAGAGCCATGGGTTTGATTGATTTGTCTTACGAGAGTAATTTTTGGTTGAGATCTGCATATATAATATATATTTTGTTGAATATCTCATAAAGTGATTATAGGAGTCTCCTGTCCATGAAATATACAGATTGACTATTGGGTGTCTGATTTATTTCCTCTATTAGTTTGTTGTAAAAGCATATTATTTTATTATTTTTCCTTGGGATCAATTTGTAGAGAATGTGACTTCTTTCAAAGTGATGAAATTTTCTTTTCACAGAGGTTATGTATGATTTGCTTGAATTTATGTAACATTTTTTCGTGATGCCTTGCTCAGTTAGCATATCTTAATTGGCTAGTAACAGAGTAATTGTTTTTGTTCTGGTTATTTTTTTTCAGTTCGAACAGGCCATTATATTTACTAGCTGCAGTTGTAGTCTGATGGTCAAGGTGTTGAATTGTTAACCCATAGGTGTAGGGTTCGAATCTTACATCATGCTACTTTGTTCCTTTATTTAATTAAAAAAAAGGGAAACTAGAGCGTTCCAAGACTCAAACTTGAGACCTATTACATGTCATGGCAATGCATGCACCATTGGGCTGGAGGATTACTTTGTTTTAAATCTCGCAGTCCACGTATATGACAGGAAATCATGTAATAGTTAAATATGCTAAATGATATGCTGCTATAGAAATTTGAACTCATGACATATATGTATGCTTAGTATGACTTTACCACTGGTCTACGACTAGCATTATGTGTGTTTTTTTGGGGTCTCTATTTTAAATGTTACAACACTGACTGAAATAGAAATTATATATTTCCCAAAATTTGTGTTGAAGGGGAATAAATATTTGGAGAAGATGGAGAGTACGTGATATGATGCAAATTCACTAGCACATAGAATTAGTGTTGTGAATGATTATAGAAAGTGTTATAGGAATCGGTGAATTCTTGGGACTCCGAGAGTCATACGTTCTCCGAATGTACCAAGAACTAAAGCTAGAGACAACGACTCAGGGATTTGAGAAATGAACTAGCAAGTTATAGGATGCAAAATGATCACATATTAATTGAACATGTTAAGATAGTAAATAAAAAGATGCAAGAGGTCATTTTTAATGGGTATATAATGAATGAAGAAGGAAAATATCTTGCACTGCTTAATACTCTTCCAAGAGACTTGGCTGGCATGCTTGAGAATTTTTGGGAACCAAGAAAACCTGAGGATATGGTCAAAGGTGTGTGTAGGAGATATGAGACCATTGTCTACGTGTTTTTAGAATATTACACTTGGTTAAATGTGTGTAAAACCACTAGGTTAAGGGTTAAGTCTAACTTGCGTTATGACAAAAAACTCTCTATCACCTCATGTTTACCAAAGTATGAGCCCATTTTTCTCTTTAAGAAAGTCAACTTTGAGGATTCTATTCCTAGAAGGTTAAAGTTCGTCAATATGGAAGACAATGATGATGAATGATGTACATGCTTATGTATATAATCTGCATCTTTTGTTTAGATTGAATATATCCTATGAATGTCAATTGCTTATGCGAGTTTATATGTTGACTTCATAATGTTATGAGATTAGCCATGCTTAACTTAATTGTGCATAAAGCATTATTATATTTGAATATAATAGAATAGTGGGAGTTCTATGTTAAGATAGAACATTGTATTGCATTGATGAAATTGAGTTGATAAGTTTCTAAACAAAGTGAAGTGATCTATGATTGTGAACTTAGTGATCTTTCTGGTTCACTTTCTTTGTTTGATTCCTATCAATTCAATTTACATTAATTAGCAATCTTATCATTGAATATATACATTTACTAATAGATGTCTCTACAAATGTTAGAATATGGCTTCAAAAACTATCATAGTTGACCTTAATAAGGGTGACAAATTGAATGGAGATAACTATAACCTATGGAAACTCAAGATAAGCTATGTTCTTGAGGAACAAGAGGCTTTTGAAGTAGTTAACAATGTAATGATTAAGCCTAAGGCTGGTGCGATAGCCCAGCATAGGAGGAACATGGAAGCTTACTAGGCATATAAAAGATTCCACTACTAGAGGAATACTAATAAGTTCCATGCATGATGACCTAGTCTATGAGTATCAGTAGTATCCAACTGCTTATGCAATGTGGAACGCTCTGAATGAGAAATTCGGGGGTACTACAGTGACAAAGCTACATCAGCTTACTATTAAGTTTGACACTTACAAGAAGAAACCTAATCATAATATGCAGCAACATTTGAGAGAGATGGCAAACATGATTACAGAACTCAAGACTGCTAGTCATATCCTCACAGATGAACAACAGGTTCAAGCCCTGATCCGATCTCTTCCAAATAGTTGGGAACATTTGAAAGTTAATCTAACTCATAATGATGGCATCAAGACTTTTGATTATGCTGCTTGTCATGTGATACTGGAAGATGAGCGTTTAGAGGCAGTGAAGCCTCTGAGTCAGGCCTATGTTGATAAGTCAACCTTCAAAAAAGGCTCAGGCAAAAAGCACAAAAGGAACTGCAAAATTGGAAGGGAAAGGGTAAGGGAAAACAATTTGATCCTAAGAAGAACAAGAAAGAGCACAACAACAAATACAAGCGTGCTCAGAAGAAGAAATATAAAAGCAAGATAAAATGCTACAATTGTGAAAAGCTGGGTCACTTTGCTTGTGAGTGTAGCAAGCCCAAGAAGGTAGCAAAATCTTCTTCTTATGATCTTGTATGTGTAGCTAAAACTGTGTTGCTATCTGATTCTTCTCCTTTGTGGACTGTGGATTCAGGAGCAACCGACCATGTAGCTAGAGACCGAGGGGCCTATGTAGAGTACAACAGGAACTAGATGGATATATGTAGGTGACAACAATAAAGTTGAAGTCAAAGGAATCGACACATGCAAGTTGTGCTTGTGGAGAGGTCAAACTTTGTACCTACATGATGTTTTGTTTGCCCCTGACATTCGACGGAACTTGGTCTCGGTCAATGTTCTTTTAGGACTAGGTTTTAGTATGCATTTCCATGACAAACAAGTAGATATTTATCATGCACTACTTATTATGGTTCTAGTTTTATTTCTAATGGTTTTATGGTATTGGATGATAATAACTCTTTTAGTAGTTGTTATAATGCTAGTTGCTTTTCTATGAATGCTTCTTCTAGTTCTTTAGATTTGGAAGAAACTGTGTGGCATGCTAGGTTAGGTCATATTGGTCAAGATCGAATGAATCGTTTGGCAAAGGAAAACCTTCTAGGTTCACTCACGAAGGTTAACTTGCCAACTTGTGAAAATTGCCTAGTAGGGAAAGCAACAAGAAAACCATTTGGTAAAGCTAAGAGAGCTAAATATCCATTGCAATTAATCCATTCAGATGTCTGTGGTCAAATGAATGTTCAAACAAGACGTGGGAAATGTTATTTCATCACTTTTATAGATGACTTCACTTGGTTTAGTTACGTCTATCTGATCTCTGTCAAGTCAGAATCATTAAAATGCATCATAAAATTCTTAAATGAAGTGGAGAATCAGTTAGAAAGAAAAGTGAAAACCTTAAGGATAGATCGAAGGCGTGAATATCTATCTGATCAGTTCAAACAACTTTAGGCAACTTACTATTCCTAGAACACCACAACAAAATGGAGTGGCTGAAAGAAGGAATTGGACACTCCTAGAGATGGTTAGGTCTATGATGGTACAAGCCAATATCCCAATATCTTACTGGGGAGATGCTTTATTGACTGCAGCCTCTATACTTAATCGGGTACCCACTAAGTCACTTTCATTAACTCTTTATGAATTATGGACAAGTAGAAAACCTGATCTATCATACTTGAGACCTTGGGGTTCAGTAGCCTACATTCATGATCCATCTCACAAGTATGGGAAATTAGGATCTAGAGGCAAAAAGTGTATCTTTATTAGATATCCTGAGCACTCTAAAGGATAGGTGTTCATTGGTGAATATAATGATGGAGGTCTTACTGAAATTGAATCATGAGATGTTACATTCCTAGAAAATGATTTTCCAAGTAGAGGTGAAGTTAACAAGAATCTTGTTTTATATGAACTATATGAGACAAGAGAAGATGTTATGCAATTGGATGTGGTACAAGAGAAAGTATCACAATTGCAAGAAAATGAGGAAGATGTACCTCAAATTCTTGGATCCAAAGAAGATGTTGCATCATTTACTAATTTCGTTTCAGAAGAACTTCATCCTAGAAGGAGTAGTCGAGGAACAATTCCTTGTCATCGATTTGAAATTGAAGGAGAAGTCTTTATGATAACTCCACAAGATGAGGAAGAACCTAAGACAATACATGAGGCACTATCATGTCCTACTAAGAAAGAATGGAAAAAGGCGATGGAAGAGGAAATGGAATCATTGAAAAAGCATAAAGTATGGGAATTGGTTGATCTACCAAAAAAATGCAAAGCAATTGGGAACAAATGGGTTCTCAAAATTAAAAGAAAAGCTGACAATTCTATTGAAAGATATAAGGCTCGTTTAGTAGCAAAAGGCTACACACAACAGGAAGGAATTGATTTTGAAGAAACTTTTTCTCCTGTTGTAAGATTTACCTCAATTCGCCTTGTCCTAGCTATAGTAGCACAATTAGATTTGGAGTCGCACCAAATGGATGTCAAAACTGCATTTCTCAAGGAGATCTAGAAGAGGAGATTTATGTGGAATAACCTTTAGGCTTTGTGGAAAAAGGTTTAAAGGAAAAAGTCTGTAGATTGCGAAAATCAATCTATGGTCTTAAACAAGCATCTAAACAGTAGAATATAAGATTTCATGCAGTCATTTCATCAAATGATTTTGAAATGATGGATGAAGACCGCTGTGTATATGTTAAGCGTTCCAAAGAAAAATTTGTTATATTATCTCTCTATGTGGATGATATTCTATTAGCTGGAAATGACAAAGATTTTGTCAAAGCAAATAAGGAGTGGCTATTCTCCCAATTTGAGATGAAAGATATGGGAGAAGCCAACAATACTCTTGGTGTTAAAATTCACAGAGATAGGTCGAAAAGGCTATTGTCTCTATCTCAGAAGCCTTACATTGACAAGATACTTGAACGTTTTCGGATGGCAAATTGTAAAGCCATCGACACTCCGATAGCTAAAGGCTTGAATTTAAGTATCAACATGTGTCCCAACACTCTAAAAGAAAAGAGAAGAATGTCAACTGTGCCCTATTCGAGTGCCATTGGTAGTCTTATGTATGTTATGATGTGTACTAGACCAGTTAGCCGTTTTCAATCGAATCCTGGACCAGAGCATTGGAAAGCTATAAAGAGAATATGAAGGTTCTTGAAAGGTACCAAAAACCATGTTCTCTGCTTTCAAGGGTCAAGCTTACGCCTGGAAGGATATACTGATGCTGATTGGGCTGGCGACTTGGATGGACGCAAATCAACTTCGGGTTATGTATTCTTGCTTAATAATTGTGCTATATCTTGGAGCAGCAAGAAACAAACTTGTGTTGCTTTGTCCACTATGGAAGCTGAATTTGTAGCTTGTGCAGCTGCAGTTCAAGAAGTTGTTTGGTTAAAAAGATTCTTTGAGCATTTAGGATTCTAAAACGATAGTGGGAGTCCAATAACGATATACTGTGATAGTCAAGCGGCAATGACCTATGTCAAAGATCCCAAATATCACAGTAAAACCAAACACATAGATATAAAGTATAACTTTGTGAGAGATATTATTGCACAAAAGAAAGTGACTTTGTAATATATCTCCACACGCAACATGCTTGCAGATCCTTTTACAAAGCCTCTAGCAAGAGATGTTTTTCTGAATCATATTAGATCTTTTGGATTACGCAGAATTTGATGTACATATATTGCAAAGTAAAGTGCATTGATATTGCCATTATATAAGATATTTTGATCCATTGATATTTATTTATTTTTGCGCATATGATTTTAAAAAAAAATTCAATAGACTCTGGATTGGCCTTCTCACATGGGCAGTCGCCTTTGGCACAAAGAGGTGTGCAAAGATGAGACTAACTCGTGCAAAATGAAAAACCCTTATACTGGAGTTAATGATAGTCGCCTTAATAAAAAATTAAGATGAGATCATGCACATGTTCAGAACATGTTCTTTCGTGATCAAAGTAGATTCCCACTGTCTATTTAGTCTATCACAGCCAGATGTGAAATTCTTAATTGATTTTAAGTAAGGGTTGATCAATTGAAGAATTAGTTTTAGATAATGAGGATTGTCTAACTATACATTTGTACAGTATTAATATTTTTGAGACATACGACACAAGAATTGGTAATACCGTAGCATGTGAGTCATACCACGTGTGCTTAATACAACCATTAAAGTAGTGAAGGATGATCCCTGCTTCTTCACTGTGTGAGACCTTTATTAACAACCACATTATGTGTCCTTATTACTTTTGGCTATTTCTTAATATTTTAATTTGGTGTATGCTACTTTAGCATGTTATTGATGGTCATGAATGATTCGACCTCAAGAGACATGTCTAGGAAAGCAACCTAATTGTTATAGAAAGATTCATGCGCAAAAGGAAGACTAACTTGAATATCAAAACATGTGTTTAATGGTCGACCGATCATGTTTGTCGATATGGACGAAGACGTGATAATGAAAACACATGATATTGTAAAAGGTGAACTCTAGTTATCACAAGGATAGAGTGATATGTTGTACGAGGCATAGAGTTACTATAATATTGATATTATAAATTTTGTCTAGGACACTGCAAGATATGAAAGGACATGAATTGTTCGAGCAGCTATATATCTTAACAGGTTGGTAGCAATCAATGCTCATATGCTTGCTAGTCGCACGACCTATTTGTCGAGTATGATAGTTCTATGTATATAAAAGAGATGAAATGGAAGCGAAGCTAAAGTAACTAGCTAAGAATATGAATTTTGACCCATCATGTGTGAGTGAGAGATGAAAGAAAATGGATTTGGGTGGGCGCCCATGAGTAGGTTGACCCGACCTGAATATTGAATGGATAAGGTGTAGAGGCAATTGTTGGAAAACTACCTCTGTCAGTTTTCTTATCAGAATAAAACTGCTTCTTAGCAATTAACAGATGAGCATGTACATATACTTTTCTCCAGAGAAAAATTGCTCTTTACTTCCTCTCTGCATTCTTCCAAGAAAGAAAATTCTCTCTGAAGAATAAATTTCTCTTCTTAAAAATTTAGAACAAAAGGCATTTAGTGTTGTGAAACATCCATCATCTTCTCGTAAGGTGATCAACGATCAGTAAGAAAAGCATTCAAAGGAATTAACACTACAAGAGGTTAGTGTGTTTTTATTCATTATCGACTTTCAATTAACAATATCATAGGCAGTGGTAGTTACATTATTTTTTTAACCATTGACAAATATCTAAAGCTTTCGTCACTCATGTCTGATAACTCTTTGCTTGATCCTTATGTTCTAGATTGACTTGAAACTGCACCTGCTGATTTCTAATTCCCAACAACAAACTAGACTAGACATTATTTCACACGTTACATTGAGTTCCACAGGTAACATTTCCTGTTAAGAATGGTGTAATTTAAGAGTGTTCATTACAATTAGTAATTTTCTTTTTGTCATTGCTTAATACGAAGCAAGCAATGTGTTTCTTGCATTGGCCTATTTACTAGACTCTCTTGCTTTTGCTTTACACATACTTAGATGTTTCAACTTTGCCACATTGAGTGTGCTCCACTTTATTTTGTTCGGTTGGTAAATATATCATAACCAAGATGTGTAAGAGGGAGAGGAAATAATAAGAGAAGACTTTGAAGGAAAAAGAATCTGACTATTTTAAGTAACCAGACTTAACTGAAAAGGAAGAAAAGAGTAAGAAAGATATATTTCTTACAGTGGGTTATGCTGTCATAGTTCTATTTGAAAATATATAGAGTAAGAATTTCTCTATCTCTGGTGGAAATGGAAGGAAGAAATAGTTGTAGAAGTGACTAAGCGAGACAATGCCTACAACAACATGCCAGAATTTGATCTATTTGAGATCCAGATGGGAGTAAATACACTAACATTTTGTGGATTGATGGATATATTTTTCTGAATAACACTATAGCTCAGGATAGAGGCATGTCGGAGAACATGTAGTGTATGGTAAAAATAATTCACAACAACTTATCTCTTTTTTGCAAATTATCCAAAGTTAAGATTCTTCCCATATGGTTTACCAAGCCAAAAGGAAACTCTGACGGAGGCATTCATCTTTCGAACTCCCTTTCATTGAAAATCAAACTGACTATTAGATTTAACCTCATCAACAAGAGCACTATAGAAAGATTTCACTGTGAAGATGCTATTTTTCTCCAAATTCCAATAAACCTACCCTTTTTCTCATGGGTGGAGTTGTACTTGTTGAGACACGAAATAATTTGTAAAATCCTCCATTTCCCAATTATTTGCCTTCCTAATGAAAGTCACATCCCATCTAAAATTCTGCTCCACCCAATTTCTGCTCGAGCCAATTGTGGCATGCTTAACTCTGGCCAATAGAAATAGAAAGATGTTAGGGAAAAGATCCCTAAGAGTTTAACTCGGGTAGTATCATTTGTCATGTGATAAGAAAATCCTTTCTCCATTACCTACCTCAAAATAAATGTGTTTGAGGAAGGAGTTCCAATCTTTAACAATGTTTTTCCAAAGCCTTATACCATGAGGAAATCTCTTTTCATTTGACAACTACTCGTTATGCTTCTCTCCAAACTTTGCAACATTTACCTCTTTCCATAAACTTCCCCTTTCCATCATAAGTCACACCATTTCCTAATAAGTGCTTTATTAAAGATAAGAAGAGATTTAATGTCAAGCCTTCCCTTCACAATTGGAAGCCTGACAACTTCCTACCTCACAAGATGGTATTTAAATGCTTTCAAATCCCTTCCATAAAAATCTCTTTTGGATATCCTTCAATCTCTTTGCAATAGAGCTTGGGATGGGAAAAAATGACATAAATAATACCAGAAGATTGGACAAAATACACTTAATGAGGGTATGCCTTGCTCCTTCAGACAAGAACTTACTCTTTCATCCTATCAATCTTTTCTCAAATTTCATAATAATAAGATCTTACACCATATGATCTTTAGTTTGGCTTCAAGAGGAAGGCCAAGGTATTTTAATGGAAGAGAACCCACCATACACTCAAGTAAAGATGGAAGATAGTGTATATTCTTCAAGTCTCCATGGGGAACCAACTCACTTTTACAAAGGTTAATCTTCAAATTCGACACTGTCTCAAATAAGAGAAGTAAACAATAAAGGTTGATCATTTGCTCAATATCTATCTTACAAAATAAAATAGTGTTATCGCAAACAACAAGTGCGAAATAAACATTGGTCTTCCACGATAGCCAATCGATAACCCACAAAGTAGATTATCTCAGACAAGATCGAAAATCATTCAACTCAATGTTTCCATCACCAAGATTTAAGAGAGATGGGAAAGAGGGTTAGCTTGACGTAAACCTCTTGAAGCATGAATAAGTCTAGAAGGCCCTCTGTTAATGATTATTGAGAAAGAAATGGAAGAGATGTATTTTGAAGTCCATTTACACCATTTCTCCCTAAATTCCATCCTTTTCAAGATATAATAAGAAAGCCCCAATGTATGATCATATGCCTTTTCCATGTCCAACTTGCGAATGAGCCCTTTCTTACCATGTTTTAACCTTGAATCCAAAACTTCATTTGCAACAAGGGCCATATCAAGAATGTCTACCTTTCACAATAGTGTTTTGGAATTGTCCAATGACTTCGTCATTCTATCCTATTCATTGGTACTAATTATTGATACTAGAAAAGTGGCTTTCTTACTTTAGTGCCAGCTCATTTTCTAAATGAGTCACACATACACCCTAGTACATGTTCTTGTCTCAATCTATTGGTCAAGACTTTTGAAATAACTTTATAAACATTCCCCAGGAGGCTAGTAGGTCTAAAATCTTTTATATTAATAGTAACTTTCCTTTTTGCCACGAGTGTAATGAAGGTGCTATTAAGTTCATCAACAAACTCTTGTTTAGAATGAAATTAAGAGAATAATGCAAGAAACTTGGCTTTAAAGCAACTCAAAGTTGATTGAAGGAAAGCCACAGTAAAACCATTTGGCGCGAGGGTCTTATCCCCATTACAATTATTAAGAACACCACTTATTTCATCTTCTGCAAATTTGGAAATAGATGGTCCCACTTGATTCCCCCAACCTCTGGCAAAAGTGAATGATGATCAGAAAAAGGCCAGGGGAGCAACCTTTGTGTCATACTTAGATACTGCAATTCCTAGGAATTCAGCAAAATAAATCTGTTGATCCTAGAGAATGAAGGTGGGTCTCTAAAGTAACACCAAGTGTAATGACCTTTAACTAGGGGAATATCCATCAGATTGTACATATTCAAAAAATCACGAAACTACTTAATAGCCATTGACTAACATTTACCCTTTTTCTTTGTGAATGAAACAACACCATATTGAAATCCCCTCCAATCACCCAAGGATAATGCTATCCTACGTTGGCCTTAGTCAAATCACTCCAAAGATTTTCTCTATCATTACCTTCAATAGGACCATAAACTCTAGAAAAAAAAAACCCATGGAAAATCATTACTAATTGTTGTAAAGAGACTCAGAATAGAATGATCACAATTGACCAATCCTCATAAGAAAATATCTCAGTGTCCTACACAATCACGATGCCTCTAGAAGCTTCAATTGACCCATTTACAATGTTTTCTACCCAAAAGCTTCTAACTGAAGATATGTGCCAAACCTCGCATTTGGTATCTTGCAGACAACTAATATCACATTTGGCCTTCTTAATGCATTTTTAATTATTGACCATTTCCTTGACTTATTAAGCCCCTGAACATTCCTTGAGAGAATTTTAAACCTTATTAGACAGTTGCTTCTACCCTGTGTCATGACCACTAGTACTAGCGCAAATTATCTTCATTTCTTTTCCATAATTAGTTGAGCATTGAAGTCTTCTAATTTATTAGGAAGAGGAAACACGTTTCTTTTGTAATATTTGAAATCAAAATACCATTCTCCTTGGATTCTCCATTCTTCTTTGAATCTCTGCCTTTATTCATTTCAATTTCGACAATGAGGTCAAAAAGTTTCTCTTCATAACTATTAAAAAAGAACCCTATTGATTTTAGTCTTCTTATTCTACTAAATAGTTAAGAATCCTTCTTCAAGGGAGAATCCTGCTCCAAATCAACCTTTGGCAGAGGCCCCAAGCTCGAACTATCTTAAGACAAGCCTAACTCTCTTGTGGAATAATAGCAAGCGACTCCTAGTGAACAAATCGTCTACCCCATCCATACACTATCTCGTTTCTCTAGAAATCCCTGCCAAGAGCCATCATGTGCATTTCCTTAGGCATGGTCCAAATGCCATCATCATTAGGACTCGCCTCTAATGGTGGAGGCAGCTGGACTTTGGAAAAGACTTGGTTGACGATATTTTTTTGAATCACCGTTGTAGATAAAGCCCTTGAACCATTATCAACAAAAGAAAGAGTGATAGAAGTATATAGAAGAAGTGTTATGGCTAACTGATGTATCAGATAGTTAGTAAAGTTATATTAAATAGTTAGCAGAGGTGTTTGTTAGTAGTGGAAATATGGTAATAGAGTTATGGTAATAGAGTTACAGCAATAGAGTTATGGTATTTCTCCGTTATGGTAAGTAGAGAAATGGAAAACTTTATATGTTAAAAATAGGGCCAAATACACAATATGTATTAAGTTATTTTCTTCAATTCTAATGTCTTATTTCTTTCAACATGGTATCAGAGATAGGTCAAGACATTAGGGTTTCATTCAAAAACCCACCTATCTTAATACCCACAAAATTCGCTAGAACACCTTCTAAAAAAAGGTACTGTTCATGTAAGGCACTGTTCACGGGAGACACTGTTCACGGGAGGCCACTGTTCATGAAAGGCTACTATTCATATGAGGTTACTATTCACACAGTTGACTTTTTTGTTTGATTTGTCTATAGTTTTGGTTTTTGTTGTCTGCTCTCTTAACCAAGGGAGGAAAAAAAAATAGAGAGAGGAAAAAAGGAGTAACACCCCAACAGGGAAGACGTTATAATAGGTTGTTAGTGTAGTTGTTCCCTTTTTCCTATACTTTATTAATCGGTCTTCTTGCCTTGCCCCTTTGAATTGATTCAGTGTTGATGACTAGTATGGATCCCTTCAACGGCACTACTAGTAATTCTATTACTGTTATTGAGTCTGCTATCTCTGTTGTTGTACCCACATTTAATGGCATCCCCACTATTACTACAACTAAACTCACTAGCCGAAATTACTTCTGTCGGTGTTCTGCCATTACATTATGGTTTCGAGAGCAAGACTTGGAAGGCCATTTAACTTGATGTTCCAGCTACTCTGTCCGCTACCAATAAATAGATTTGGGGGGGCGTTGATGCACAATTTACTAGTTTATTGTTGCAATTCATTGAACTCGAACTGCTTGATATCTTTGATGAGTGTCTTTCTTGTAGGGTTATATGGATTTTGGCGAAAGAGATGTATACCAGTAATGTTAGTCGCATATATGATGTCATCAATGATCCTATCCGCATTCAGTTGGATGATCGTGGTTTTCAAGTTTATTTTGGTCGATTTCAAGGTGCCATGTTTGAGTACAATGATATCTTCCTTACTGATACTGATGTTGCACGAAAACAACATGAACAATACTTTGTTGTGCATATGCTTCGTGGCCTTTCTCCTTAATATAAGTTCATTTGATCTCAAATTCTTTCGAGACCAGAGCTACTGTCAATGTCTGAAGTTTATTCGTGCCTTGATCGTGCATCTATTACGAATCCTGTCCAAAATACGTCAAACCAATCCGTTTTGCTTGTCTAACCTCAGCCTAGTAGATGTTAAGATAATGCTTCCCGTGGTGGTCGTAATGGTAATCGTGAAAGAGGGTGGTCCGGTAATGCTTCTCGACCATAATGTACCTATTGTAACAAGTTGGGACATACTAAGGACACATGTTGGGATCTGCACAATCAATTCTTTAACAGTGCTAATGCTGCCCATGCAAACAATGAACAATCATCTCCAATAGCTCCACCACTACAGCAAGCCAACTTTAGTTATCCTACCTTTACCTTGTCTAGAGTACAAGCATTATCTTCAGCTGCAAACTTTGCAGTAAGCTGGCCAACCTTCCACTGCTTCATTTGTACATGTTTCCCCTACTACAACTGCCTATCTTTCTTAGTCTTTATTGAGTATTGGTAAGTGGATTTTAGACTCTGGTGCTTCAGACTATATGAGCGGTAATCGTTCTCATCTTTCTCATATTCAACCCTCTAAGTCTATCTCTCCAGTCAGACTTGCAAATGGTTCTTCCGCTACTATGCTTGGTATTGGTTCGTCGTCCCCATGTCCTTTATCTCCCTCTCTTCCATTTCATACCTTCCTAATTTTCCATGCAATTTATTGTCTATTAGTCAGTTAACTAAACCGTTTAATTGTTTTGTCACTTTTACATCTAATTCTGTGGTTATTCAAAATCAGAGAACGCGTGAGCGTATTGGCACAGGGCATGAATCTGGTGGCCTTTATTACCTTGATATTGATTCTTCTATAGCTTTTATAGCCTTTTCTACTCCTGAAGTCATTCATAGCCATCTTGGTTATCCCAATCTTTCAAGTCTTAAGCACATGGTTCCTAGTTTGGGTAGTGTTAGAGATATCAACTGTGAGTCTTGTCAGTTAGGTAAACATAGTCGCACATCTTTTGTTAATCGTGTCAATAAGTGGGCTAATGCGCTATTTGAATTAGTTCAGTATGATATTTGGGGACCTAGTCATCATGTTTCCAAATTTGGATATCATTATTTTATTAGTTTTATTGATTAATTTTCTCGTGTTACTTGGTTATTTTTAATGAAAGATCGTGCTAAGTTATTTTCCATGTTCTCTCTCTTTTGTGCTGAAGTAAAAAAATCAGTTTAATGCATCTATCCATATTTTGCGAAGTGACAATGCCAAAGTGTATTTTTCTACGTCTTTTTCTTCTTTTCTTCAAAATAGTGACATTATACATAAATCTTCTTGCTCTTATACCTCTCAACAAACTAGGGTTATTGAGCGTAAGAATATGCACCTAATTGAGACTGCTCATACCTTTCTTATTCATATGAATGTTCCTTTTTGTTTTTGGGATGATGTTGTTCTTACTGCCTGTTATCACATCAATCGCATGCCTTCCTATGTTCTTCAAAACCAAATATCGTTTATGTTCTTTTGCCCCATTAGTCTATTTATTTATTACCACCTAAGGTATTTGGGTATGTTTAATTTGTTCATATCTTGACTTTTGGGTTTGATAAATTAGGTCCATGTGTAGGATCGATATTATTAAGTGTGATGTATCCTAGTCCATATTTTCTAAATTATAACTAAGAAAAATATGGTAGGAAAATAAAATAACCACATTACACACACAAGAACATGCTTAAGAACATACAGAATATAACTAGTACTTGCAAAATATATAAAGCTAACCTCTTGAAGCGTGGGGCCTTTGATGAAGCTAAAACCGGTCACGATCTTTGTTCCCGTTCACGAACAAGGCCACCAAAATTTACTATAAGAGTGTCACAATAAACAACTCCCTAGTCTTCTTCCCTATGATTAAAGAGACTTATCTTGAGAGAATAGCCTCTTGTGTGGGAAGAAGCAAAGTAATATGCTCTTGAAAAACTAGAGCAAAAATCACACAATGCGTGTGAACTATGTGTTGTAGTATTTTCTTGCCAAAAAGGAAGAAATCAACTACAAAATTTTGGATTCATAAAATGGTTTAAGGTCTTGCCTATTTATAGAAAAAGTTTGGCACCTAAACCTTGTAAACTTTCCATGTGGGAAACTTTTTCCTAGTAGTAAAAGTTTGCCACATGTCATGAAAGATTGGGCCAAGCCCACAATCCAAGCCCAACACATAGTCCATAACCCATGTGGAGGCCCAAGCCCAATAGGAAACCATCCTAGCCCAATTAGGTTATCTTGGACTCTAAAGAAAGCCCAAACCCAATTCCAAGCTTTGGCCCAATAAGACTACTACCACAATATGAAATTTGCTCTTTCAAGATTACTCTCTCAAAGTCATTTCAACTAGGGAAGGGACCAAGAAGACACAATTAACCTTGGCTTCCAAAAATAACTAAAAATGTCCTTACCAGATTTAGGCGACATAATAATTATTTTTAACTCCGATCCATTCCACCATCAGATCAAAGTTGCACTCCAAGAATAATTGTTATTATCCAGAAGCTTATCACAAAAGAATGTAAACTTTGTCTTTGACCTACTAAATAACTAACTATAATGCCCCTCTATGTATACCCACAGCTAAGACTGGTCTTTTGGCCTGTGTACTATCACCTCCTTAGCTGTATCTTTTTCCGTTGGGTTTTTTCTCCTATTGCCAGCCATTCTTAGTCATGGAATCTCTTGATCTCGGGAGCGACCCTCAAGCCATATGACCGACACACTTATAAAGGTAGTATCACTAGATCTAGATTCGGATGATAAATTTGGACAATCCCAAAGGGGGCACATAGATTCCATTTTGCATATGCATGTTCCAATTAATTAGAAATTAGCACTCAATGCACAAGGCTGTTGATCCTAATAAAGTAAGATCTCACCTATAGTGAATCAAAGTACCAAACCCTAACTTCATTAGTTCATCCACATATACTCAAGATTAAGAGCAATGATCATTTTATAGCAGTGAGTGTCTTGTTTTCTTTCTTGGATAGTAGGTCTCTAGAAAACATACTAACAATGGTCCCGTGACACACGTATTATTGAGACAAATCTAGAAAGTCCTCCAATGACCTAGGTAGATCACCCTCCAAGAGGAGATTTGCTCAATATAACCTTATCCCAGTAGAGTGCCCAACACTACTATTTGGTTATGGATTTAATTTATGATGTGACTAAATCTAGACTTGGACCTACTATGCGTCCTGCCTTACTGAGCACCCAAGTCATTAGTTCAAGTCAAAGGACCTTCATACATGCATCGATAAAACATAACAGAGATAATATGTAAGAAACTCATAACGCCATTTAACAAAAATATGATTATACATTGTTTCATATCCAAAATGTCATGTACAAATGAGCTTTAGGGCATACTAATCCTAACAATCTCCCACTTGCACTAAAGATCACTTCTGTAAAGCCTAATACCCAAAGACTCTAAATGTGTGCCAAACACTTTCTTTGAAAGAGTCTTAGTAAATGGGTCTGCTAGGTTTTTCACTGAAGCTATCTTTTCAACTACTACATCTCCTCTTTGGATAAACTCACGTATCAAATGATATTTCCGTTCAATGTGTTTACCCTTTTTGTGATTCCTGGGCTCTTTACACTGTGAAACAGCACCGTTGTTGTCGCAATATAACATTATTGGTCTGTGAGCTACCGGCACAACTTCTAGGTCTAACAGGAACTTTCTTAGCCATACTGCCTCTTTCGCAGCCTCAGATGCTGCTACATACTCAGCCTCCATGATCGAGTCAGCAATACAATTTTGCTTCACACTTCTCCATAAAATAGCTCCACTTGACAGAGTGAAAACATATCCATAAGTAGACTTCCTGGAATCTCTGTCAGACTAAAAATTTGAGTTTGTATAGGCTAATGGTATTAGATCATCTGCACGGTATTCTAGCACATAATCCTTCATTCCTTGTAGGAATTTGAATATATACTTAACCGTAACCCAATGTGTCGATCCAGGGTTTGACTGATATCTACTAACCATGCCAACAGCAAAGTAGATATCTGGTCTAGTACATAACATGGCATACATGAGGCTTCCAACTGCTGAAGCATAAGGAACTCGCTTCATGCTCTCTATCTCCTCAGGTGTTTTAGGACATTGGTCCCGAGATAGACAAACTCCATGTCTAGAAGGTAACAAGGCCTTCTTAGAGTTTTTCATGTTAAACCTGACTAATATCTTCTTAATAAATGAAGCTTGAGATAGGGCTAGCCTTTTGTTCTTACGATCTCGCATAAGCTTGATGCCTAGAACATAACTAGCTTCTCCTAAATCCTTCATTTGAAATTGAGTAGAAAGCCAAACCTTAATGGATGATAACATCCCTACATCATTTCCAATTAGCATGATATCATCCACATACAGAACCAAAAAAGCTACAGTATTTCCATTACACCTTTTATACACGCAAGGTTCATCAAAATTTTGATCAAAACCATAAGATTTAATTGCCCAATCAAATTTGATGTTCCATGCTCTAGATGCCTGTTTTAATCCATAAATAGACTTCTTTAATTTACAAATCATATGTTCCTGGCCTTTAGCAAAGTATCCATCTGGTTGTGTCATGTAAATGGTCTCATCAAACTCCCCATTAAGAAAGGCTGTCTTGACATCCATTTGCCATATCTCGTAGTCATAATGACAAGCGATGGCTAGGAGTATCCTGATGGATTTAAGCATGGCTACTAGTGAGAAAGTTTCCTCATAATCGATCCCTTCTTTCTGAGTATATCTTTTTGCCACCAACCTTGCTTTAAAGGTTTCAACTTTTCCATCAACTCCTCTTTTCCTCTTCTAGACCCATTTGCACCCTATAGGTTTTACCTCTTCAGGTGCAACTACAAGATCCCAGACTTTGTTAGAATACATAGATTCTAACTTTGAATCCATTGCCTTATGCCATTGGTTGGCATCTATGTCGGAGACTGTTTGATCATAACTTGTGAGATCCACCACCTGATTCTCTGAAAAAGTCTGAAAGAACTCTCCATAGTATCTATCAAGAGGCCTGGATATCCTCCTACTATGACGATGCTCTGATATATTAGGTGTAATATACTGTCCTTTTCCATTCACAGTTTTCATAGGTGTTACTGGAGATTCTTGTGAAATCTCATCTAGAACAACTTTAGAATCTGGTCTTTTTTGGATCATTTCATCATTTTCTAAGTATCTAGCATAGGTGCTTATAAACACCTTTTGCTCCTTAGGATTATAAAAGATCCCACATCTGGTTCCCTTAGGATATCCAATGAAATAGCATAACTCAGATCTTGGTTCCAATTTTGAAGCATTACTATTAAGTACATAAGCTGGTCAGCCCCAAATGTAGAGATGATTTAGACTAGGCTTACGCCCAGTCCACATTTCTTGAGGTGTCCTAGGTACCGATTTAGATGGTACCAAGTTCAAGATGTATGCCGCTGTTTCAATGGCATACCCCCAAAAAGATAAAGGTAATTATGCATGACTCATCATTGACCTAACCATATCCAATAGGGTACGGTTTCTTCTTTTTGCTACACCATTTTCTTTGAGGAGTCCACAGTGCGATCCAATCGAGACACTATCCCTTCTTGTGTAAGATAGTCTCTGAACTCACCCGAGAGGTATTCGCCACCTTGATCAGACCGAAGGGCTTTGATACATTTATCTAATTTCCGCTCTGCCTCAGCTTTGAACTCTTTGAATTTCTTAAAGGATTCAGACTTGCGTCGCATTAGATATACATATCCATACCTAGAGTAATCATCAGTGAAAGTAATGAAATACTCATAACCTCCTCGTGCTGGTTTGCTCATAGGACCACACACATCAATGTGAACCAATTCCAATACTTCTTTGGCCTTTTCTCCTATAGAAGAAAATGACCATTTAGTCATCTTCCCTTTGAGACAAGATTCACACGGAGCTAGATCTTCAAGATCTAATGAGCTAAGATGCCCATCCTCGACTAATCTCCGAATTTGCTTTAGGCTGATATGTCCTAAGCATAGGTGTCAAAGATATGTATCATTGGTCGAAGAAACCTTTCTTTTTCGGGAATTAATTTGTTCTATATTATGCAGTGAGTTTGTAATAGGTTTTATATAGAACAAGTTATCATGCATGCTACCGAAACAAATAATATTTCCATTTCTACTGATATCAACACCAGAATGGAAATTAATGCAAAAACCATTCAATATTAATTGTGAAACATAGATAAGGTTTTTACGTACATCCGGAACATAATAAAGGTTGTTCAAAAATAACTTCCTATTACATGAAAAATTTAAGCACATTCCTCCCACTGCAGCAACCCAAACTTTTGCTCCATTACCCATCCTCAGAGCAAACTCCCCTTTAGCTAGTTCCTTCATTTCCTCAAACTAATGCAAATAATTGCAAATATGGTTAGTGGCTCTTGAATCTACAATCCAAGAATAAGTAGAATCAACCACTAAGCAGGTTTCAATGTAGAACAAAAGAGGTGTACCTATCTAGCCTCGAGCCAAGTACTTCGGGCAATCTTTTTTCCAGTGTCCTTTTAGGCCATATTTAAAGCATTTGCCCCTGGGCTTTCCACCTGTTAACTGCCTGGGCTGTTCACCATTTCTCTTCTTTTTCCCTTGACCACGTCTTTGCTTCTCCTTTCCTTTGAACTTTCTCCCTTTCGGGTTAAGTCCAGAAGTGGATGCTTGAACCATATTTATGTGGCCTTTATTTTTAATTATGGCTTTTGCAGCTATGAGCTCTTTCATTAATTCTGTCATATCCATGTTTATCTTGCTCATATTATAATTAAGCTTGAACTGAGTATAAGATGACGGTAGAGTCTCCAAAATCATGTCTACCTTTGATTGTTCATTTATGTTTGCTCCTAGGATCTTAGCAGTATTGAAGCAATCCATCATTTTGAGCATATGCTCCCTGACAGATGCTCCTTCTACCATTCTGTAATTCATAATTTCTCTAAGAGCACCTTGCCTTGCGGGCCTGCTCTTATCAGCAAACATACGAGACAGTGAGGTCATGATTTCTTTTGCAGTTTCCATATGATGATACTTACTCTGCAAAATATCTGACATAGAAGCAATCATATAGCACTTGGCCATACTATTGGCTTTCTGCCATTTTGCCTCAGTATCTTTCTGGGCTTCAGAAGAGTTAGCCCTCACAACAGGACAAGGAGTTGTTAGGACATACTTGTACTCTTCTGCAGTGAGTACTATTTCCAAGTTTCGTTCCCAGTCCACAAAATTCGGTCCAGTGAGCTTGTGCTCTTTGAGAATTGTAGCTAGTGGACTGAACGAAGACATTTTTCTAGATACAAAAATATAATCATAATTAATTTATGAGTACAAAATTGATGCATGTATAATATGTATGCTATCTTTGGAAATAAAACGTACGAGTACTTTTTACATCATTTGCCTTTGAGTAGATCAACCCTTTAAATTACTCGATGTAACACTGTCTCAACATCCTCATAAGAACTTCACCAATGGGATGGCCGAACTTATGAATGTTAAGTTAAGTGCCGCCATTTATTTGAATTAACAATTGTCTGGATATAATCCAATTGAATAATTCAATCACTGTTTTGTTTGGCTTCTTATATCCGGTAACGAACTCTATCGATAGGATAGCCGAACCTACCATTTAAGTTGAGTGTACACCCATTCCTAATGTTTATTTCCCGTAACATTCTCGATTTAAGCCCTCCGATAGGGTAGTGACTTTAATCAATGTTGTGTAAGGCGATCTTTAGTAAAGAACTCTACCGATGGGATGGCCGAACTCACAAACACCCTTTTGAATAAACATTTTATGTTTCACCTTGCTAAATCTAGACAAAATGTCACCTTCCGTTAGGGAAGTTATCATTAGCGTGGATCGAATATGGAAAGCTATGGGGTATTTCCAGTTCCCTCTCTCACTCAATATTTTAACTTAAGGGTTCCCTTTGATATTTTTGCTTTGTTTTAGATCTAAACATATTTTGGATTTTTGTAAATCCCCTTTGTGTTACTAAAACATTACAATATCACAATAGATCTCTTACCTAAATCTGGGTGCATAGACCCTTAGGTTGATATATATACATGCAAATCTCAAGTTGAGTTCTTTTAATGTTGTCATGAGATCTCATGGCATCTTTAGACATAGCCACTTTATAAGTCATTCTCATAAACTTAACTATCTTTGAGAATCAACTCATAGGTATGACTGATTTTTATAAACCCTAATGAGTGGACATATTTCTTGGTGGTAATCATGCTAATGCAAATATGTTAAACCATATATCAATGCATTATAAACATCCACCAAAATATGTTAGAATCCCTCTTTGATGGCTCCTTATAATCTTCAACAAAAACAGCACACATAGTAGCTTTTTCTGTCCCAGCCGGTCGACCGACCGCCAATAAGAGTCGATCGACATACCCGGTCGACCGGTTAAGTCCAGCCGGTTGTCCGGCTTGCTTACCCGGCAGAGTATTCCTTTATGCTGTTTTCTTGTTTTTCTCCTTGGTCTTCAAAGATTACAATAATACACTTTGCTATTGCTAATACAAGCTTCATAAAGAAACATTACAAGGGTATCAAAACATCCTATGCTTCTTTTAAATGGAACTAAAAGCAATAACCATAAATATTTTATACATGAAATTGCCTATGGCCAAGCTTTGTTGACCATATACGAAAACTCTATCATGCATACATACGAACCATCAAAGGGATTTTTATATCACTAGCACATACAAGCTTAAAACCACAAGTATATGCAGCACAAGATTTCCTAATCTTGCCACTCACAAGATGACTAATATATTTATGCAAATACAATATTCTTGCATAGTCTAAGCATGTTGTGTGTGAGCCTATGCTTTGATACCAATTGTAGGATCGATATTATTAAGTGTGATGTATCGTAGTCCATATTTCCTAAATTATAACTAAGAAAAACATGGTAAGAAAATAAACTAACCACATTACACACACAAGAACATGCTTAAGAACATATAGAATATAACTAGTACTTGCAAAATATATAAAGCTAACCTCTTGAAGCGTGGGGCCTTTGATGAAGCTAAAACCAGTCACGAGCTTTGTTCCCGCTCATGAACAAGGCCACCAAAATTTACTATAAGGGTGTCACAATAAGCAACTCCCTAGTCTTCTTTCCTATGATTAAAGAGACTTATCTTGAGAGAATAGCCTCTTGTGTAGGAAGAAGCAAAGTAATATGCTCTTGAAAAACTAGAGCAAAAATCACACAATAAGTGTGAACTACGTGTTGTAGTATTTCTTGCCAAAAAGGAAGAAATCAACTACAAATTTGGATACATAAAATGGTTTAAGGTCTTGCCTATTTATAGAAAAAGTATGGCATCTAAACCTTGTAAACTTTCCATGTGGGAAACTTTTTCCTAGTGGTAAAAGTTTGCCACATGTCATGGAAGATTGGGCCAAGCCCACAATCCAAGCCCAACACATAGTCTATAACCCATGTGGAGGCCCAAGCCCAATAGGAAACCATGCTTGCCCAATTAGGTTATCTTGGACTCTAAAGAAAGCCCAAACCCAATTCCAAGCTTTGGCGCAATAAGGCTACTATCACAATATGAAATTTGCTCTTTCAAGATTACTCTCTCAAAGTCATTTCAACTAGGGAAGGGACCAAGAAGACACAATTAACCTTGGCTTCCAAAAATAATTAAAAATGTCCTTACCCGATTTAGGCGACATAATAATTATTTTTAACTCCGATCTATTCCACTATAAGATCAAAGTTGCACTCCAAGAATAATTTCTATTATCCAGAAGCTTATCACAAAAGAATATGAACTTTGTCTTTGACCTACTAAATAACTGACCATAATGCCCCTCTATGTATACCCACAGCTAAGACTGGTCCTTTGGCCTGTGTACTATCACCTCCTTAGCTGTATCTCAGGAGCGACCCTCAAGCCATATGACCGACACACCTATAAATGTAGTATCACTAGATCTAGATTCGGATAATAAATTTGGACAATTCCAAAGAGGGCACATAGATTCCATTTTGCATATGCATGTTCCAATTAATTAGGAATTAGCACTCAATGTATAAAGCTGTTGATCCCAATAAAGTAAGATCTCACCTATAGTGAATCAAAGTACCAAACCCTAACTTCATTAGTTCATCCACATATACTCAAGATTAAGAGCAATGATCATTTAATAGCAGTGAGTGTCTTGTTTTCTTTCTTGGATAGTACGTCTCTAGAAAACATACTCATAATGGTCCTAGCCAATACGTGACACACGTACTATTGAGACAAATCTAGAAAGTCCTCCAATGACCTAGGTAGATCACCCTCAAAGAGGAGAATTGCTCAATATAACCTTATCCCAATAGAGCGCCCAACACTACTATTTGATTATGGATTTAATTTATGACGTGACTAAATCTAGACTTGGACCTACTGTGCGTCCAGCCTCACTGCGCGCCTAAGTCATTAGTTCAAGTCAAAAGACCTTCATACATGCATTGATAAAACATAACAGAGATAATATGTAAGAAACTCATAATGCCATTTAACAAAAATATGATTATACATTGTTTCATATCCAAAATGTCATGTACAAGTGAGCTTTAGGGCATACTAATCCTAACACCATGGGCCATAAAGTGTGCTTTTCTTGGATATGCTCGTCATAAAAAAGGCTACTATTGTTACTCTCTTGAGTTGAATAAGTTCTTTTTTGGTGTTGATATCACATTTGTTGAGTCTCAACCCTTCTTTTTTTTTTCTGCGTCCTATTCCTCTACTTCAGTAGTTGATGGTCTTCCACTTCCTATGCCCTTCTGTAATGCTCTATTGGATGTCCTGCCTTCACTTGCGTCACCATTCCCCAATCCTACCCTGTCACGCTTGGATCATCCAGACCTCAAGACTTAATATTGACGTAATCGCCTACCTGTTGCTGCTTCTAAGCCACCCACTTCACCTTCCTAGATCCTTTGCCTCCTTCGCCCTCTGACTTGGATGTTCCTATTGCTTTTCGTAAAGGTATTCATTCTTGTACTACTAAACATTTGATATCTAATTTTGTTCCCTATCATTCTCTGTCACCCTCGTATCGGGCATTTGTTGCTTCCCTTTCGTCTGTGTCTGTCTCGTCTAATGTAACAGAGGCACTTGGTCATTCGAGTTGGCATGTTGCAATGGTGGAAGAGATGTCAGCTTTACAAACTAATGATATATGGGATTTGGTAGATCTATTCCTTGGGAAGATCGTTGTTGGTTGTCGTTGGGTCTCTAACGTAAAGTGTTCTCCTGATGGAACTGTGGATCGCTTGAAAGCTTGCCTAGTCAAAAAATGATATACACAGGTTTATGGTGTTAATTATGATGATACCCTTTCTCCTATTGCTGAAATGCCTTTGATTCGTGTTGTTCTTGCTCTTACAGCTACGTTTGACTGACCATTTCATCAATTAGACATTAAAAATGCTTTCTTTAATGGTTCAATTGAAGAGAAAGTATACATGGAGCAACCACCAGGGTTTGTTACTCAGGAAGAGTCCAGTAAGGTATGTCGATTGAAGAAATCATTGTATGGTCTTAAACAATCACCTCAAGTATGGTTTGGTCGATTCAGTAAGGTTGTCATCAAGTTTGGATTATCAAGATGTGGGGTCAATCATTTGGTCTTTTATCGACACACTTCCGCTGGGAAACGTTTGTTACTAATTGTTTATGTTGACGATATTATCATAACAGGCGATGATCTTATAGATATGTGTGACTTGAAGGCATGTTTACATCAGTACTTTCAAACAAAAGACTTGGGATCATTGCACTATTTTCTTGGAATTGAAGTTGCCCGTTCAGATCAAGGTATTTTTATTTCTTAGTATAACTATGCGCTTGATATGTTGACAGAAGCTAGAATGCTTGGGTGTAAACCTTGTGAGTCACTAATGCACCTAAATGTCAAAATTCTACAAAATGAGGGGGAGCCATTAAAAGATCTAAAAAGATACAGAAGGTTGGCAGGTAAGCTCAATTATCTTACAATAACTCGCCCAGATATTTCCTTTGTAGTAAGTGTGGTTAGTTAATCCTTGAATTCGCCATGGAAAAGTCATTAAGATGCTGTCATTCGGATCTTACAGTATATTAAGAGTGCTCCAGGGAAAGGGTTGCTATATAAAAAGAGAAGAGAAAGCATGATCATTGTTGGCTATTCTAATGCAGATTGGGCAGGATGTCTAGATGATAGACGGTCCACCTCTGGTTATTGTGTGTTCGTTAGTGAAAATCTCATCTATTGGAAAAGTAAGGAACAATTAGTCATAGCCTGTTCAAGTGTATAATCTAAATATAGAGCTATGGCATTAATGATATATGAGTTAATTTGGGTGAAACATTTGCTGGAGGAACTTAGGGAAGATTGCTTTCAGCCTATTAAGTTAATATGTGATAACCAAGTAGTAATGCATATTGCAACCAATCCCGTCTTCCATGAAAGGACTAAGCACACTGAAGTCGATTGTCACTTTGTAAGGAGTGAAGTATTAGTTAAGGAGATTGTTACATTACATGTTAATTCAAATGATCAGTTAGTAGATCTCTTTACTAAATCCTTAAGAGGTTCTCATGTGGAGTATGTTTGTAACAAGTTAGGCACGCATGATATTTATGCTCCAGCTCGAGAGGGAGCGTTATTAGTAGAAATATGGTAATAGAGTTATGGCAATAGAGTTATAGTAATTCTCCATTATGGTAAGCAGAGAAATAGAAAACTTTGTATGTTATAAATAGGGCCAAACAAATAATATATATCGTCATTCTCTTCAATTCTAATGTCTTATTTCTTTCAACAATGTCAGTGGTGTACATTTGTACCATAGTTATGACATTTTGTTATGCTCAACTCACTATATATAGCAAAGTCAATGTACTTTCCATCATAATCAGAAATACAAGCATTCATATCTCTCTCAATTTCTCTCTCTTCTCATGGTATTCAAAGCTAGGCTAGTCCTGGCAATTATTTTTTTAACACTTCATTCTGTTATGCTCAGCTCACTATATATAGTTGAGTCAATGTACATTCCATCATAATTAGAAATACAATAATTCATTTCTCTCTCTTCTCATGGTATTTAGTGCTAGGCTAGTCTTGGTAGTTATTTTTTTTTTTGGGCAGCTACTTTATAATTTCTTCAATTGAAACCCTAATCTAGGGTTTTCTTCATAGAGCACTCATCATATCTCCATTTCTAACCGATAAAATTCTCTCCAAATTCAATTGAGGCTCCATTATAGTAGTTCAATCTAGTCTACTAGATTAGATTTTCATTTTTGCACCATCGATTTTTTCTTCTCCAAGCTCTCAGCTATGGCTTCGACTTCAATTGCAATTGCTAGTGGTGAAACTGAAGAATTATCCACTAGATTGAAGATTCTCATTCACAATATTGGCACTTTGGTGAATCTCAAGCTTGATAACATTAGTTATGTGCCTTGGAAATCTCAGCTACAAGTTCTTCTTAGAGCCTCCAAATTGTTTGATCAAGTGACTGGTAGAGCTGATCCTCCTTCTATGATGATTGTTGATGCTTCCGGTAACTCTCAATTGAATCTTGAGTATGACAAATGGAAAACTCAGGGTGAGTATCTTAAATCTTGCCTGTTTACAACTATGACTACTGCAGTTCAATCACAAGTATTTCATTTAGACGCAGCTTGTCAAGTTTGGACTGCTCTAGAAACTAGATACAATTCACTTAATTGGTCTCATGGTCATCAACTAAAGTTGCAGCTTCTTAATCTTTCTAAGGGCACAATGTCAACGCAAGCATACTTGAACCATGTTAAGACCATTACTAATAGTTTACTCGGTGTTAATGAGTGAGTTTCTCAAGAAAATCTTGTTGTTCACATTTTCAACGAGTTACCAAATGAGTATCAATCCCTTAAAGGCTCTATTAGAGTTAGATCAACCACTGTCACAGTGACAGATTTATCTTCTCTTCTAATTTAAGAAGAACTCATCTCAAAATGGAGAATTTCTATCTCTTATTGATTCTTCAAGTCAAAATGCTCATACTGTATTGTACTTCCAAACACAAGCCATAAATTCACAAGGCAGAGGTGGAGGCAGAAGCAATGCATATAATAGAGGAGGAAGGGCTAGTATAGAAAATAGAGGATGAAGGACTTCTTTTGCTCCTAAAAGACAAGGTAAATTGATGCAAAAGGACAGTTTTGAAGATGTTCATCCAGAGTACTCCAAGCTTTATATTTTGGATTAATCACATTCTTACTAGTGTCATCTCTGATTGTAAGAGGAGGATAAGGTAAAGCCCCTATTACATGACCAAGAAGATGATGAGCATTTAAGATCCTCTGCAATTGTGCTTTCCATACCATGTAATTGGAAGAATCAAGCTTGATATGCACCATTGAAGCGAAATTTTGAAGCATAAACTTCACTGTAGCTGGGAGATCATCAGCAACAGCCATTAACGAAGCTCGTTTGTAGAAAAAAGATTGTAATGAAGACAAAAATTGAAGACAAAAGCTCAACGAAATTGGACGAGAGAAAGAGAAAGAGAAAGAGATTTGAGGAATAGAGATGCTACAATTCCTTATGAATTTGGATTGTAAGCTGATCTCTCATGAAGAAAACCCTAGGGTTTAAAAAAATCTCCAGAATTGTACCTTGCTCTTGATACCATGAAGAGAATTAGAATCATGTAAAAAATATCTGTTATTCACCATCAGAGTTGTGGTAGTTATATCTTATATATGTAGACAAGTAAGGGATAAGTAATCAGTTATAACTAACTATGAATAGGAAACTGTCATCTAACTAACTAACTGATGAGTAGTTAGTTTACAAATGCTATAATCCCTTGCCTGTGACATATCATATTCTCGTAATTAACTAATCTAATCAACTAAATATCTTGGCCACTAGTCTCTCTTATCACAAGGGCTTCTAGGGCTAACACCAACATCTTCTGGCTGTTCTTCTACCATATGCACAGGCTTTCGATCTACGACACAAGCAACCAAAGTCTATTGCCAAATCTGTGGCAGCCAAACTATTTGGCTTTCAATTGCTTGCATAGGTATGATACTAGCTATCGAGGATAATAGCCTGGCATACAAGCATATATTGCACAGGCACAACAACCTACCAATAGTACACAGCAGTGGGTATTGGATTCAGAAGCCAATACTCATGTCACCAATGATTTAACTCGGTTGCGGCATTTCCAACTATACACTGGTACTGATTCAGTGGCAGCGGGAAATGGCTAGACTCTAACCACTGAAAAGATGGGCGATGGTACCATTTGAACCTCTTCTAAACCTTTATTTCTTTTCAATGTCCTATATATGCCTGATATTTCCACAAATCTCTTGTCTATAGCTAAGCTAACCTCTGATAATAATTGTACAATTTTTTTAATGCCAAGGAAGTGCTTATCTTGGAAAACGGCACCTATTCAACTCTATACAGGGCCCTCTTATAATCAAGGCCTATATTGTCTCCATATCTTATCTCCTTCCTATGCATCTTTCAGTCACTGGCCTTCTAAAGTTCTCATAGTCCACACTACTACAACTTCAAGTGATCAAGGTCTTTTATGGCACATGAGACTTAGTCATCCTATAGCTTCTGTTGCAGATTTTCTCTCTAGATTATTCGGTGTTAAAATTGCAAATACAACTATTGCTTGACCTTATTCACTGTCTAAATCTAACAAATTACCCTTTGACTTGTTTATGTCTGTTTCCAGTATGCCTTTTTAGATTGTACATGCTGATGTATAGGGCCCTGCCCCAGTATCATCTCATATGGGCTATTGGTATTACATAGCTTTTGTTGATGATTTTTCAATATTTGTATGATTGTACTCTATGAAATGCAAGATAAGTTTTTACTATATTTCTTAGCTTCCATTCTATGATACAAACTCAGTTCAAGCTTCTTTACAAGTCATTAGATCTGATAATGGCATAGAGTTCATTAACAATAAATTTAAGGCCTATTTTCAGTGTAAAGGCATTTTACATCAACATGCTTGCCCTCACACAGCTGAACAAAATGGCAAGGTAGAGAGAAAACATAAACATTTAATTGAAACAACCCTAGCTCCACTTCACCAAAGTCACCTCTCCTCTATATTTTGGCCAAAAGCTTTGTCAATGGCAAATTTTCTAATAAACAGACTACCTACTTTTGTGCTTAACAACAAATCTCCCTTTGAGCTTTTCTATTCCTCCTCACCAAATTATCATGACATGAAAGCCTTTGGATGTCTCTACTATCCATGGCTTAAGCCTTACACAAAACATAAGCTAGAATTGAGATCTGTACCTTGCTTTTGCTTGGGGTACTATCCTTTAACCAAATGCTATAAGCATTTAGACATGCATACACATATAGTGTATATATCTAGACATGTGGTTTAATGAACAGGTATTTCCTTATTCATAAAAGCCTATTGACAGTGATTCTAAAGCTCAATTTCAGTCCTTATCTTCAATACCACATCAACTACCATTATAGTATTCTTTCTATGATTCTAACCTTACCAGTTCACATAATTCTAATTCTCAGACAGGGTCTGCTACATCAATTTGACAAAATAGTATGGATTCCATGTCTAATCCTATCATTCAGGCACCATAATTAGTTTTCTCTCCATCTGTTTCCTCTCATTCTCCTCCAATAGCCTCCTCAACAATTCAACATTCTTTTGATTCATTTGAGACATTGGCATTATCTTCATCTTCCTCTGCACCCTCAAAACCATTCCAAAACTCAGCTCTTACATCTAATCACCCTATGCTTACTAGGTCTAAAATTGGATGTTTGCCACCTCTACTTTATCACCTGCACAATTTAATAACTACTACTTCTCTACATAAACCTATTAAGTACAAAGAAGTTGCTAAGTATGATTGTTGGCAGAAAGTTATGCAAGAAGAGTATCAGGCTTTATTGGACCAACACATTTGGGATCTGGTCCCATTACCTTCACAGAGATAGCCAATTGGTTCAAAGTGGGTCTATAAAGTTAAGACAAATGTAGATGCATTAGTGGCTAGGTACAAGGCCAGCCTAGGGGCTGAAAGGTATTTGTAGGAGCATGGAATAAATTACTAGAAAACCTTTAGCCCTGTGGTTAAAAGTCAGACCATTAAAATAGTTCTAAGTTTGGCTCTGTAACATAACTAGAGTTTGAAGCAACTGGATGTTAGTAATACTTTTGTCCATGAGGCTCTTGAGGAAGAAGTATACATGTTGTAACCTTAGGGATTTGAAGATAAGACAAGACCTAACTACATTTGTAGACTTAAAGAGTCACTTTATGGACTCAGACAGGCCCCCAGGGCTTGGTACCATAGATCGTCTACATTTCTTCTAAAGCAAAAGTTTAAAATGAGCAGTGCAGACTCTTCCCTATTCATTCATAAAATAGCTATAGACTACACACTAATTTTAGTTTATGTTGATGATATCATACTCGTATGGCTACACTATTGAAGAAAATAGGTACTCAGTCTGCCACAAAGGACTTAGGTTCTTTAACCTATTTTTGGGAATAGAAGTAACTAATGCCACCGAAGATTTGTTACTTCACCAGACAAAGTATGCTAAGGATATTTTGAATCAAGTGGGCATGGCATACTATTCTATGGTGCACATTCCCACATTATCTAAGGCTATACTTAAAATTGCAGACCAGTCTACACCTTATGCCAATGAAAATTTTCAGGAACTTAGAGGGAGCCCTGCAGTACCTAATAATGATTAGGCCAGATTTACAGTTTATGGTAAATTCTTTATGTCAATATATGCATCACCTTACACTAGTAGATTTGGCTTACTAAAAAAGAACTCTAAGATATATTAAAGGCACTTTGGGACAAGGTTTACTATTTCAATCTGGGCCACTGCATCTTTAAGCTTACAATGATTCTGACTGGGCTTCAGATATGGAAGACAGGAAATCCACAACAGGATATGCAATATTTCTTGGACCTAACTTGATCTCATGGTGTTCTAAAAAGTAGCATACTGTTGCAAGGTCTTCTACAGAGGCAGAATATAGAGCAATGGCTCAAACTGCCTCTGAATTATAATGGTTAACCTACCTATTTCATAATCTATCTATTCCAGTTCTAATGCCTGTCCTATTCTGTGGCACTGTCTCTGCAATGGCTCTTGCTGCTATCCATGCTAGGACAAAGCATATAGAGATAGACTATCACTTTGCAAGAAAAAAGTGCAGTTTAAAGCTCTCAATCTATCCTACATTGCATCTAAAGAACATGTGTGGCTGGCATCTTCACCAAGGCTTTTCTCAATAGCAGTTTTTCTAGTTAAAGAGCAAGCTTCCCTTGGTCTCTACACTAAGCTCAGCTTGAGGGTGGTTAATAGAAGTATCTAGAAGAAGTGCTGTGGTTAACTGATGTATCAGTTAGTTAGTAGAGTTGTATTAGTTAGTTAGTAAAGATGTCAGTGGTGTACAGCTTTTACTATAGTTATGACATTCTGTTATGCTCAGCACACTATATATAGCTGATTTAATGTACTTTCCATCATAATTAGAAATACATCATTCATTTCTCTCTCAATTTCTCTCTCTTCTCAAGGAGACTCATTAGAAATTCTCTTTTCTACTGTAACCAAACTTTCTTCTTTCCACCCTTCCACAAGGTCTATTCCATTTTCTATGTTGCCAATTCCCTCCGTAGTGTGTCCTGCCAGAGGGACTAGGTTGATTCC
Source organism: Cordia subcordata (assembly GCA_028554755.1). Lineage (NCBI taxonomy): Eukaryota > Viridiplantae > Streptophyta > Magnoliopsida > Boraginales > Cordiaceae > Cordia > Cordia subcordata. The sequence goes on along the minus strand of JAPTOF010000021.1, from coordinate 10,260,571 downwards.
TAACCTTATAAACAATTTATTCTCCACGAAGGAAGGAGCGTACTACTTGAAAATTGTTGAAAAACAAGATTGGCCTTTCAACTCATTTTATAATTTGAAAAACATCCCACCAAAGAAAAATTGTGATCTGACCCGATGTTGCTATGAGAAAGAGACTTTGGCATCACCCAACACCTTATTAGGCTTGGAAAACGCTGGTTTTGAACCCTAGACCAAAAGACCTCTTTCTACTTCGATAAGATTTCAAAGAAAGTTTCTCCACCCCGATAACCGATTAGCTTCCTGAATGAGAATCGACCTATTTCTCCCCTAGTTGATCTTAAGATGCCCCAGCATATGACCATAGAGATTCTTTTTCTTAGAGTTACCACCTCAACTAAAAGCTTTAAGCTTGTAGAGAGGATATTGGCTTATTTATTTATTATGTTAACATGCCCTCTCACATAAGCTTAAGCTTGTAGAGAGGATATTGATTTATTTATTTATTATGTTAACACGCCCTCTCACGTGCAGCGTGCTTGTGGAGAGGATATTGCTTTATTTGTTTATTACATTAACACGCCCCCTCACATGTAGTGTGATTTGTTTAGAGCTTGCACGTGGACAATTTAATTAAGTGGATGGCATAAGGATCAAACCTGTGTCATTTGGCTTCCAAATTCTAATACCATTTTAGAGTTACCATCTCAACTAAAAGTTTAAACTTGTAGAAAGGATATTGATTTACAACCAATGTGCTTTCACAGCTTCAAAAAAATAGACATTGATTTTCAAGTTTGTTCAAGCATTTTGAGCAGAGGTTCATCTTCTCCTTCAATATTAAGTTGAAACTTCTCTCTCAATAGAAATGGGAACATACCTGTATGCAAAATTTCTCCAATCACCCATGGTAGCCTTAAAATTGAAAGCTGAGTGAGAAAAACTCGTTGGAACATGCGCGAGCAGGGGTGGTGCGTGAGGCCACGCACTAACCACAACGTGAATGCCACTCACTGGGATTTGGTTGCTCAAACCTTGTAACTTTAGCAGAGGAACATTTTAGGAAAGAGAAGACTAGGGCAAAAACAGCAATGCATATTAGGGTTTTTGCTTAAGAAGAGAAAGGAGAGAGAAGATGGAAGAAAGAAGGAGAGAAAGGAGAAAGGAGAGAGAAAAAATTGAAAAAGAAAAAGGTTTAGGATAGGAGGCTGTTTAGGCTAGATAATAGATGGAGGTGGTAAAGATGAAGAACAGATGAAGAAGGATAAGCCATCGTTGAGATGGTGATCTTAGAGCTGCTTTTGTCTCTGGAGTTAGAATTTTGAAACCAGATTCTTGCTTGTTATTGGTTTGGCACTGAGAAAATGACAAAAGAAGCCTGAATTGGAATATACCAAGTGCCATGAACATCACAAATAGATTGTTTCATTGGGAAAAACAAAACGGCTTTATTTGAATAACCATATGAAGTAGCTGACTGTAAGCTACAAAACACTTGTTTGTATTCAAAAGTATTCCAGAGTTTTCTTATGTGGTGCTTATTTACTTCATTGTGAGTTTTAGATGTGTGACTGCAGAAGGTGATGGAGCTGATGACTGTGAGAAGTTTACTAGATACTATCGTTCTCTTTGTCCAGGCGAATAGGTGAGTTTATGCTAATCAGCCACCTGATTTATTCTAGTGTTAATTGTTCATATGCTTTTACTGATGGTCCTTTCTCCCCTTTTTTTAAAAATTTTTCCCTCCAATTCCCCTGTCCTTAAATATACTTTATGTATGAAATGAACCACACGAAGCTAATTTGTGTTTTCACTAATATATTTGCTTATTGATCAGATGCTCAGTGACCTGCATTGTTTGTGCTCTACTGTAGTTTTCCTTTCCATGTTTTAATGATTTCTTACTGTAGCTACAAATTTTACTCACCTTTCTCGAGTCAGGAGGACCTTTTGTCCTCTGATTTTTTGTATATTAGGCTATGAAGTTTCTAAATTTTACCCCAAAATCATAAATACTAGTATAATAGCCCGTCTGTTGCTGTAGGTGCTTAGTAATTCTTTTGTATCTTAAACTGGTATATAATTAATTTAAATAATTATATAATTAGAGCTTAATAATTTTTCTTTCCTTTTTAACATGTCTTAGTTTTGATGATTGCTAACAAAAACGTAATAATTAATGTGGAATGATTAATATTTTAGATAATGTTATTCTTAATCACTAAGAAAAGAAATTTTCTTGTAAGAAAAAGAAAGAAATAGTTAAAGATTAATATAGCAATGTCTGTGCATATATGTTTTTTCTTTTTTCTTTTTCTAGAGAAGACAATCAAATAGAAAGAGAGGGATTTAGAGAATGACACCATTAATCTAGACCTGCTATTCAATGGGAAAATGATGACTTTCTTAGTCACAATTTCCTATTTTTATAATGTTACGTGAAACATTCTTTATGCTCAAAGCCACCTATTGCCACTTTACGCTCAAGGTTTTTAGAAGAATTAATTTTTCTTCTTTGTAGGGTTAAATTAGGAAAAAATTAGAGAACTTGTGGCACCCTACTTTGCCATTTTAATGTATGTATAGAGAAAATGGTACATTAATTTTTTCTAAAAAGCACTATGTATACATGTACGTAATAATAGAATACATATAATATATATGATATAAAAAATAATAGGTACATTAGAATGGTTGAGTGGGCGACACTCGGCGCGCCCACTCAACCATTTTATTTTATAGAATAGATATTAAACTTAAGATAGACTTGTTGTATTTAATTTAAGCGAACATTGCTTAGCTTGCTACCTTGGGCATATTAATTGTGAAGAATAGCTTTGATTTTGATATTTATCACTAGAAATTATGGGGAATGGTACTTGTGATATGTTTACTTGAAGTAGGAGAAAATATAAAATTGTATGGTACTTGTGATATGTTTACTTGAAGTAGGAGAGAATATAAAATTGTAGCTACACCTCCAGATGGACATCCTTCTATGTCAAAGATATCTTATCCCACAATGTCAATAGTTGATAACATATATATCTCTACATCTTTCTAGCGAAATGCTTGAATTATAGCCCCCTAGTCTTAGAACTAGTAGCAAATGGTCACCTCTTCCTAGCCCAGCAACTTCACAAGAAAGAAGAGCTAAGCCTTCAAGCCCTAGGTCCTATTCCTTTCATGCAAGATGCTTTGAATAGTTGCTCTTTTATACCTTTGGTTTTTCGTCCTGGTCGCTTGCAAGCGCTTGCTTGAATAGGTTGACTGAGGAAAATGCATATGATCTCTCACGGCATACGTTAATGTGGTAGCTCAGAAATGTCATTGATGAGTTTGGGTGGGCTCCGGTTGCCATCTCTTCAATGGAATAGATAGCTCCTACAAGGCTCGTAGGGTACCCTCATATGTTCAGATTTTCATAAATCAATAATAAGGTCAGCTACCTGATTTTTCAATGAGGTGAGCCTTCGCATATTTGAGGCCTTGTTAGCTTAGCTATTTCATACTATGAGGAGGTTTTATGGATTGGAGATTGTTACAGATGACATATCTTTCACTCCATTTGCTTGTGCATATAGTAAACATCCCATTTTAGTGGGGAAAGCAAGAGCACTTAGTGATGGAAAACACTGGTGGATACATAATGAGGAAGAATGATGTAAACATGGATATTAGGCTTGTCATCTTATTTTTGATGTGTGATAACTGTGGTTGTAACTTCTGTGTTGGTATATACTTATTATGTAAAAGTTTCCTCTTAGATTCTTTGTTGCTTGTTTGTTGGCTTCCCAAAATGTTTATTAAATTCAAAATGTTATTAATTTCAAGTATGTGATTGTTGAAGTTTCTTAGCACAGCTACCCACTCTATTCCTTTTTTTTCCCCCTAAATAAACAAATCCTTAACCTTGTCTCTCAGGGGATTTGACCCTAGGTCATTACTCTTAGGGGAGGTAGTCTCAATCACTTAAGCTATTTTTAATCCCAGCTACCCACTGTATTCCAGAATGCTTTTAGCTTCTTTTTTATTTCTTTAGAACTTTGACTACCTAGTAAGATGCACTTGCTACTTCTACCCACATCTAGTTCTTAGTCTCAATTGCAGAGAAATTTTCAGCCTTCAGCTACAGTAACTGTTATATCCTATAGCATAAGTCAAGGATTTATACTCTTGAAGTTAACATATTCATGGTTAGCTTGTTTTGCAAAAAAAGTTTTTCCTGAAAAATGTTTCCTTATTTTCCAATGTTTGGTAATTCTATAAAATAAATCAATTGAAAATTATTTTTAGTCAATGCAAGAAAAAAAGCCAAGAGGAGAGTAATGTTTTCAAGTGTCTTAAGTAACGAAACATTTTATACTACTTTGCAGCTCATCTTTGCGCACACAGCCCCCCTCTCTTGTTTAGTGTGACAACCTAACCCCAGAAAGTAGAAATTATTTTGTGCTCGAGAAATAAAGTTTCATCATTAAGTTATTTTCTTGCAAATGATGGACCACTTTTTTTATGTTCTGACTCCTTGCATTCTTTTCTTTAATATATTCCTTTTTCTTTTTCATTTTCTAATTTGTTTTTTGTTGCAAAATTGTGATTGATTGTTAGATTCTTCACATCCTTTCTATATGTTACCAACTTTATTTATTAATAAACTCCAATGGTTTTTGCAGATTGAGAGGTGGAATGAACAGAGGGAGAATGGAACTTTCCCAGGGCCACTTTAATTTTAACGTCGTGATAGTAATAAACTTTTAATTTGAAGGTCGTACTGATCACCAACTTTTTTTTTTTTTTGTAGAGCAAGTTGAGTATGTATTCATTCACAGAAAATGTTACAAGAGTGAATATACAAAGCAAGGGAAGTCCTATACAAAAATATTTTCAAGCCTCTACTTGTTGCCAATAATAATATTTTCTCTATTTGAAGGGAGTTTTTTACCAAAAGTAATTCTACATCTACTATCATTAAATATAGAGACAAAAATATTTTCTTCTGTCTTGACTTCATTGTTGAAAATTCTTCTATTCCTCTCAAGCCAAAGGTGATAAATGGAAGCTCCAAGGAAGTGCTTCAAAAGAGTAACTCGAAGGTTCTTTTCAAGATTGTGTGGAGAGAAATAAGCAATAATGTCATCCCATTCAATAAGGTGAAGGGGGCAATTTGTAAGTTAAAGGCCTTTTCTCCAAATCCTTCTTGTGAAGCTACAAGTGAAGAATAAATGATCCCTTGTTTCACATTGCAAATGGCAAAAACTACAAAGAGGATTGACATTCATGCCCCACTGTAGTAATTTATATTTCGTATAGAGTTTGTCTTTAAAAGCAAGCCAAGTAAGAAAACCATGCCTTGTATTATGACCTTTAAATCAAATAAGATGGCTTTTCTCAAAAGTTTCCCCTTTAATCTGAAAGTGTTCCCAAGTTAGTTTGAAGGAGAACAATCCATTTGGGGAAAGAGTCCAAATGAAGTTGTCAGGGTTTCCTTCAATAAGATTGAAACTTGAAGGTTGTAAGTGGAGGAGACTTACCAGCCAATCCCAACAATGATTTGTTTAGATGTAGTTAACCTTTGCATGAAGGGAAGGGAAAGGCATATCATTATTCCGGTGGTAGAAGAGAATACCATTCGGATGCCACGTGTCATTCCAAAATGAAGTTGAATTTCCATCTCCCAAAACGTGTCGAAAGTGGTTCCTTGCATCATCCCAAATGTTGAGAAGGCTTTTAAACACCCAACAAATATCATTTGGGCAAGTAAGTGTCCAAATGGAATCCTTTAATGTAATTGGCATGTACCCATCGGCTCTATAGAGTATCTCTACAAGCATACATTCTCCAAAATGATTTGAGCATAAAAGTGTGGTTAATCTCTTCAATTTTCCTAATTCCAAGTCCTCTTTCTTTCCAAGGCAAACAAATTTCCTTCCATGCAACTTTGGGCCCCATGTTTCTCCAAAGAAAAGACTTGAATATTGTCTCAATGGAGGCCAAAATATTTTTTGAGAGTTGGACCACACTAGCCCAAAATGCACAAATTTGTGTAAGGGTAGATTTGATGAGGATGAGTCTACCCATGTAGGAGAGCCAATTGTTTGCCCAATTCTCAATCTTGCTATTTATTTTCTCCAAGAGAGGGAGAAAATCAAATTTTCTTAACTTTCTTGGGACAAGAGAAAATGCCCAAATAATGGATAGACAGTTTATCTTCATTGAATTTCACCACTTCCAAAATATCAAGCTTCAAATCATTGGGGATACCACTGAAGAAGATGTCACTTTTCTCTTTGTTGATCTTTATGCTTGGAAAAGTAGTGAAAGTATTCAACGTGTCAATGATGCATTTGATTGATTTAAGGTTGCCTTCGCAAAATATGAAAAGATCATTCGCAAAACAAAGATGATTGAGCTTTGTGGATGAGCATTTAGGATGAAAGTTAACCTCCAGGTTGGCATCAAGCTTATTTAGCATGCAAGTGAGAACCTCCATAGATATAACAAAGAGATAAGGTGAAAGAGGGTCACCTTGTCTAATTCCATTTGCCCCTTTGAAGTAGCCCTCCAATCCTCCATTGATAGATATTGAGTACCTTGTAGTAGAGACACAAATCATAACCCAATCCATAAATCTTTTCAGAAATCCAAAAGCAAGAAGAGCCATTTCAATGAAATTCCAATTAAGTGAATCAAAAGCTTTCATAATATCCACTTTGAGAGCACATCTTGGAGATATATGTTTTCTATTATAACCCCAGAGCAAATCATGAGCAATATGGATATTTTCATTGATTAGCCGATTTTTAACAAAAGCAGTTGGTTTCAAGAGATAATGTGCTCCAAGCAATGTTTCATTCTATTTGGAAAGATTTTTTAAATGCATTTATAGATGGTATTGCAACAAGAGATAAGTCTAAAGTCCTTAACCCTAGTTGGGTTTGGAACTTTAAGCACAAGAGTAATATAGGTTGCATTTACCTCTTTAAGAAGCTTGCCTGTGTTGAAGAAAGAGAGAATAGCCTTTGAAACATCTTCTCCAACAATGTCCCAAGAAGCCTTGTAGAAATATGATGTAAATCCATCTGGCCTTGGGCTTTTATTGGGATTGAGAGAGAAGATAGTGCTTTTGATTTCCTCCATTGTGATGGGAGCAACAAGGTCAGTCGAATCATCTTCATTGATGTACTTGTTGACAATGCTATTAAGTCAACATTTGCAAGAGTGCAAGTAGAGGTTCCAAGGAGCTTAGAAAAGAAATTGATGAATTCATTCTCCACTTCAAAGTCCTTGGTAAGGAGAGCTCCTTCATTGTTTGTGATGGCATGGATGGTATTTCTTGTCTTCCTCCCCTCGATGATGCTATGAAAGAACTTTGTGTTGGAATCATCATCCTTAAGCCATTGCAATCTTGATTTTTGATAAATCATGGATCTATGGGCAGCATCAAGTTCTTCAATATGCACAAGTTGCTCCTTCTCTTGCTCAAGCAACTCTACTCTATAGTTACCATTGAGGATAGACTGTTGAACCTTCTCAAGCTTGTGTTGAAGATCACTAATGGTGCTTGGTATACGTCCATAGACTTCTTTATCAAACTCTTCTAATGCCCTCTTGAGGATTTTTTGCTTTTGAGTAAGAATAAACATTGGAGTGCCAAAGACCCGTACATTTCAATGTTTATTAACCAGAGGCAAAAACTCATGGCAAGATGCCCAAATTTTATAGAATTTAAAAGGCTTTGGAGAGGATTGCCAAACCTTACGGGTGTGTATGACAAGTGGGCAATGATTGGAAATCTCGAGAGCATCAGCCAATAAGAAAGTATTATGCATTGCTTAAGTCCAAAGCTTATTCCCAAAAGTTCTATCGAGTTTGCTAGCCACAAAGAGAGAATTTGAGCTTCTATTTGTCCAAGTAAAATGAGGGCCAAAATCTTTTTGCTCAATTAAGTTTGAGTTGCCAATACACCTCTTAGTCTTTTGCACTATTCGGGAGAGTAAGTGAAGTTGATCTATCTCCTTCATGAAGAATTTCATTGAAATCTCCAAGAATGCAAAAGCTTCCTCCTTCACACCATTTAATCCAAGCTTGGATCTTTTTCCAAAGCACAAGTCTTTTATTTGCTTCATTTCTACCATAAATAAAAGCAACAAGAATGGATTGAATAGGATCCTCCAAGAAGCAAAGGAGTCCTTGGTCAAAAGAATCAATCACCTCTGCTTTGATACTATGCTTCCAAAAAAGCCAAAGCCGACCCCTTGTTTTATCATCCACATAGTTATCAAAACCCATGTTCCCAAAAAAGGAGCAAATAGCTTGATTGTTATCATTGCTAGTCACCTTGGTTTCCAAAATGCACAAAAAGTCAAGGTGATGTTTATTTATCAAGAGTTTCACCTCCCTATGTTTATTTGGGGAATTAAGACCCCAAATATTCCATGTGCAAAAAATAATTTAAGGGAGGAAGGAGTTGGAGTTTCTTTCTCCAAAATCATAGCATCAACTTCATGCTTTGAAATTGCATTCTCATTTTCCACCAATTGATCACAAACTTTCCTTTTGGAAATGTGCGTTTCCAATAGTTTTGTTCAAAGTGGAAAATGCTTCTTGCCAATATTAACTGCTAAATAAGGCAACATTGGAAGCATACGGTTTAGCTTTTCACTGCTTTGTCAATGTATACGGTTTAGCTTTTCACTGCTTTGTCAATGCATATGAAAAAATTGTTGAAGAAATGCATGAGCCCTGCATGTTTCTGATTACATTTGTTGATTATTGATTTGTATTCTCCTTTCATCATTATTTAGTATTCAACTATGAGTGTGTTTACTATCATTTTCAGGAGCTCTTTGGTTGGTATCTTTTGCTAGGGAAAAAAAGTATTTTTTAATAAGTATTTAGATTAGATTTGAAAAAGAACTAAAAAACTTTGAAAAGGTTTAATTTCAATGTTTTTTAGAAGTTAGGAATTTTTAGCTTGTAGTATTTTTTAAAAAAAAAGTTCTAAAATAAAGTACTTTGGGGAAAAAAACAAAAAGAAAACCAATTCAATTGAGCCCTCAATACATTGAGTAACGTGTTGTCAGTTTGTAAACTTAAATTGGCACTGAAAAGCAGAACATCTCATTTGGATATGTTGAAAATACCGTGTAGAAGAGATTCTCATGCTCTAGTCCTGATAGTTATACAAGATATATGTTGTGGTTGGAATAATCTTATTACTATAATTTGTTTATTTAATTAACCTAAAGGAATAAATATTTATTTTGTTTTTATTTTATGAGATATAAGAGACACAAATGTCTGATGAAAATTAAACAAATTACACTTTTTATTTTATAAGATATAAGCAATTTATCTTTGTTTTATTTTTTATAATTATAAAAAAGATATTTTATGACAAGTATCTTATTAAAACTTAAAATAAATTATACTTTTCTATATTAAAAAAATCTTATAATAAGCTTACAATAAATAGAGCAATAATTTGATTCCAACAGTTGTAGTTTTCTCCATCTTTAATCTGCCTTGCATGCTAGTGTAAAGAAAAAGAAAAAAAAAAACAGGGATCATATAATTTATGTGGTTAATTATCAAATTTTATTTGTGTAACTCGATATTATTATAAATTTTAAAAAAATTGGAAAAGAAAACAGATAGGCAACTAACAAAAAATTTATATGTTTTGATCCAATTAGTTAATCATATTAAAAACAAATTTTTGCAAAATTGAAAAAGTGATTTTTCATTGATTTTGTTATATGAATATTTTATATGGATAATTATTAAATTTTATTTTTAACCAAATAATATTATTTTGATTCGAGAGAAAACAAAGTGAAAAAAATGGGGTAAAGGTAAGATCCATTTTTGTAAAACCGAAAAAGCGATCGTCATTATTTTAGTTATATTTATAAGTTTTTGCTTAATTATTAAATTTTATTCTTATCCAATCGAGCAAACCAACCCAAAAATATGGCTTGCTTTGGAATTTTTTAAACTTGTTATCAGGAAGAGATTATATGTTTTCTTCACAAAAATAGTAATTAGGAGTGAATATGTTTTCTTCACAACAATATGGTTTTGTTTGAAATTTTTTTATAAATTATTTATCGATTGATTTTTGAGTTAATCGAACCAACTGGTTTAGTTTTTCAAAAGTAGCAGTTGGCTGAACCAAGTTGGACACCATATGTACAATCTTTTATATAAAAATACGAATTAAGGGAGTTGAGCGTATGACCTCATAATTCAAAGGTTTAACCACCAAATTATATCTATCCTTCTATTTTAGTATTATCAGTAAAATTTTATGACGTTTGTGTTATTCGGTAACACTTAAAACATCATTTAAGGTGGTTTTAGTGTTATGATTGAGCCAAAATACTAATTTTTTTAGTTATTACTATTCGGTAAAACATTGTTTTGCATAGTGTTTGAGGTAGCTTTTAAGCTTGTTCAATTCAAATAGCTATTAGGGTACCTGATAACTGTTTGAGTAACTAATCACTATTTGGGTAGCTGATATTTGTTGTATTTTAACTGCGTATAGGGCTTTTTAGCTAGATGGTTGAATAAAATATGTTCGATAAAATTAACTCTTGGATTAGCTCATGAATGCAAAATGACGTGAAAATACATTATTATCGCATTATTATTGTTATAGTACTTATCATTATCATTACTGATTCTATAGAGAACTAGTTAGAGGAAAAATGGGTTGGTCAACTTTTGACACGTTATGATCTAGTAATGATGTGTACTTGCAAAACAGAGAGGTTAGGCATTGATGTAGTGCTAGCTAAAAGTTCTTCGATAGTCAAGTCAATTAAGGTTTTAATGAGGGAAAGAATATTCTATTCAAGATAACTTTGTTAATAAAGAAAATGACTTGCCTTACTTTTTGTACGGAAGGTCTATTTATAAAATATTCCTTGGGACATGAGTGCCTTATCCATGTGATAGGGTACTAGGCACGTGGAGAGGGTGCATCGGACTCCTTGGCCTGATCGGGTGCATGTCGATACTCTCTAGCGGGTTTGGGTCATGTTGGATCAGCTTGGGGGTCGGGTTATTCCGAATCCCTTGGTGATACGCCAGAGTGTCTAATGAACACATCAGTCCGTTACCTAGTTCTATTTAAGATTGGTGGTTGCTCATCTGCTGCACTTGGTCATTTTATTTTCTAGTGTTTTTTCAATAAGCGCTTCTTCTTAGTTGCCTGAAGGGTTTCTGTGTCTGCGTGTGTCCTACACACTTTCAGCCCCAATTGTAATTGTCATTGCGCCTAGTAACTTCGCAGCAAAAACTCCATTTCGCGTCTCTTCATATTGCCCCTCGTTTTTTAGGTCGCAGAAATATAAAGGAGCTTTCATTTTCATTCCTTTCTTCAGTTGCCTTTCCTTTATTCTCTTGATTCCTTTTTTTGACTTAAGAGCTCTTCGCCAGCGTGTCTCTTTCCAGTCATTTCTGACTCACCCGAGTACTCTTTTGTCAATCCAAGTACACCAAGTCATTCCACTTCTTCTCTTTTAGCCACCTTTTCCTCTTTTTATATCATTTTCTTTTCTCTCTCTTCTTTGTTGACCTTTGAACACACTTCAGTGGATGTTAAGGTCTTTTGGTTCGGATAGGAATAAGGAGGAATCATAATCGCCCGGAAGCTCAAAGTCTGTAGGTTGCAACCCTATGAGTCCCTTCGTTTCTACTGAGAACCTTGACGTTTTTGGTGATACCTTTTCCCCTCACTTTGATATCTGTAGTTTGATAGATGATACATTTTTTGACATCTTTGGCGAGAGATTCGTGTTGAATCTATCAAAGGAAGAGTTCAAAGTGTAGGAGTTAGTTAATGCTTTTGTGGGGCTTGAGGAGTTTTCACAGGGATATTGCTTATTCTGAGGATCGGGCGGATCAGAGCGAAGAAGTCACGGTTCATCCTCCCAATGTTCATAGCACCACTTTGTCCAATGTTATAGAGTTGCCGTCTGCTTATTTGGGTGGCCCCGCACTGACGAAGTTGTAATGAGAAGTATAGAATTCTATAGAGGGGTTCCTGAAGGCTTTGCTGTTCGATCTCCAGGTTTCAATGTGCTTGTTTAAGATTAGACATGGAGATCCCCTTCTATGAGGACTTTTGTGGTATGGGTTTAAAGCTCCCGATACCTCAGTTCTTTGTTGACTATCTGAACTACTACAGCATTAGTCAATTATTCCTGAACATCTACGCAGCCATAGTAGGATTTTATTCCTACCTCTACTTCAAACCATTTCTATATCACTCATAAACTTGCACAAAAACCGGACTTTGGATGGTATTATGTAATGGCCCGAAATCACAAAAAATTTATGAAGGGAAACCCATCATCCTGTTGGCACCACAAATACATCTTTCTTGCCAGTCTTGAACCTGAGGCGGTCAATACTAAATGGGCACGACTTGACCTCTGAACCTAATTTGGGAGAGAATTGAAAGAGAAATACTCTTTAACTCGTTAGAGAAGGAAGCCTTTAAATCATTGAAGAATATGGGGGTTGGGTTGTATCCTAATTTTCAAATTCTAAAAGGATTAGGGCTTCAGGTTATACCCTAAATTCTTTCCCTGGCCCTCAGACAAAGAAATGGTTGAAAACTTTACCCTGACCCTATTTTGTTAGTTTTGTACATTCTTTCAGGTAGTTTTGTATATTCTTTATCGGGATCTAACTATTTGTTTGTTTTGCAGCCATGGCTAACCAATGAGGCCGCGGAAGGGGTAACCAAACCAAATTGCAGAGGTGTCTTTGTGAACGTCTCCAACTGCAATCGTCGCACCTTGCAAGTGGAGTTGTTATATGAGAAGGTTGAGGTGCTGCTTTGGCTCCCAATTCACCAACCAGCCCCTTGATTAGGGGTCCAAGCGCTCGTTCAAAGTGGTGGAACCATCGGATGAGTCCAAGCATTAGTCTTTAAGGAGGCTGATTAGGAGCCCTCACCGCATTGATTGGGCCGAATCTTCTAGGGTTGTGGAGGGAAGGCTCCAGAGGCAAACATTAGATCAACAACAGAAGTAAGTCCCTTAGTTAGCATTAGGGAAAGTACGAACGAGCCAACTACCTTGATTACCACTTCAGCATTGATATGGATACACCATGTGGACTAACGGGATGGCAATACGTGGCAAGTTAGGGGGACAAAAGAAGCAAGGGGGCGGACCTTTGGTGCACAGGTCCGCTCTATGAACACATCAGGGGTACCCTCAGTGCACGAGTATATCTCTTGAGCGACTTTGAACGTATCCTCAGGCTACGTGTACATCTCTTTGCATATTCAACTTACCAAGTAAGGTATTGATGCGAAAACTCAAAAGGCACTTGAATATACACAAGGGAGGACCTTGACCCGTGCGTACGCTAGGAAACAAAGGGGTGCACCCTTGCCCCATGGGTACGCCAAGGGTGCGCCTAGGCCGACCTCCCTACAATGCACATGGTTTCTTCCTCAAAATAGCTATGTATGCCATGTCAACGATCAAGACAAGTCTAGTCAGCACCCTACTTAGGGTAAACTTTAAGTTTTGAGCCTCTCTACCTATAAATATCATGCCAAATGCCACACAAAAAGGGAGAGACGGTGAAAATTCTCTCTAAACATCTTAAAACACATTTATAGCACGTTCAAAATTATCTTCATAAATTCATGGACTTTTTAAACTGACTTGAATGTCAGAGGTACAGCAGGAGAAAAGCCTCACTTTTTCGTCTTCTTGTACAAAAAGGCGTGCGCGTCAACCAGCTCCGTTAGAAAGGCATACACGTAAACTAACTGGGAAAGGAAGGCATACACGTCTAACATGCGAATGTAGGTTGACCCTTGGCTTATGGGTCCACCATCTACTCTTTTAAAAAGCACACTGAAGTCACCTTACTTTTACTGACGTGGGCAAGATTTCCTTGACCACATCAGTTGGCGCCGTCTATGGGAATATCTGAAGACAATTTCCATTAAGAAACACGTGATAGAAAACCATGGCAAAGTCTAAGAGGCTGTAAGCGCAACTTGAACATGTTGAGTAGGGAGAAATATCTGAGTACCGGATTCGGCAGGGGAACCGCACGAAAAGAATGGAGGACAAGTTAGCCTGCCTGGGAGTTGGGACCCTTAGGAGGGTAGAAACATGCACAACCCAATACAAGGGGAAGTGGACCCCCAGTGGAAAGCCATAAGTAGGCTATACGCCCAGATGTAAAATTTAATGGTGGAATATCAAAGAATGGGCGGCATCCTGTGGCCCTAGCAGCGGTTGAGCCTAATCAACTCCCTTTTCAGGCATGTTACTCGTATCTGCTGCTGTATCCCCCACAATATTACTCGTACCCAATATTGCCGATGTACTTTCCTTAGCAAACCCCTGGGGATAAAGAGGCGCAATCCTTGATGATCCATTATACCTACTCATCTAGGGGGGAGGAAGGAAGAAAAGAGGTGATAGTTTAAGGGTACACCATGACAGTCACAAATTAAGCACCAGTCAAAGAAGTAGGAGTAGTTCAAACCGGATATTAATGGGAAGGAAAGTGGCCAAACCCTTTTTTACTAGAAATAGAGTCTGGAAAGCTTTCACCTGGCGTCGTCCTCCTTCACTTGCCTCTATATGATGAAGCTACAAATCTTGAAAGCCATATCAGTATCTTTGAGAGCACCTTGATGATATATGGTTTGATGGGTACCTTGAAATGTCAGGCATTGGCGGCGACCTTGGTAGATGCCGCATATAATTGGTACAAGTATTTTCCTAACCGATCGATATCCAGCTTTGACCAGATGGCTCAAGCATTTATTGATAGGTTTGCTAATAGTTGAGTCATCCTAAAGACATCAGCCACTCTATTTTCATATCAATAAGGACCTAACAAATTTTTATGAGAGTACACAGAAAGATTGAACAATGCCGCATTAAAAGTGGCTGATCCAAACGAGGGTGCCACTGCCATACCTTATGTGAGGTATTGAAGCTGGGGTCTTTCAAGTCTGGCATTTCAAGACAAGATTATCGCTCTTTTAGAGATCTAATGAAAGAAGCAGAAAAGTTTGTCCGAGATGATGATGTTGTCATGGAGCTAGGGCTGTTGCTCGAGAAGAGGAGAGGCAACCAAGAGATCCAACAAAAGAAAAAGGCAGGGAATAGTTTAGCCAGAATAAAAGGAATGCCCGTGTTGATGTCGTATGCTACCAACCAAAGTCTGAGAAGCACGCCCCGCTTAATGCAATTCAGACTGAGGTACTTGCAGCCATTCGAAATGATAAGGCTCTCCACTAGTCAGATAGAATGTTTGAAAACCTATCCAAGAGGGACCAAAACCTCAAGTGTCACTTTCACCCAGATCATGGACACTTAACAAGGGCTGTAGACAACCAAAGGATGAAATTGAAATGTTTATCAGGCAAGGAAAGCTAGAACACTTTGTTGATCGCCTTAGGAATCATGGTGGTAGACACCCAAGAGAGAGAGAGGAAGAACGGCACCATGACCAGTGGCTGCATCTTAGGGTAGTAGAGATGATATCTAGAGGTACGATAGCAGAAGGAGAGACACCTTCAAGATGTAAAAAGTATGATTGAAATTTGAAAGAAGCATGCCTGTCACAAAAAACGACCTAGGAATGGGGATGTCTTGTCTTTCAGTGACTCAGATCTGGGCCCCTTAGTGACCCCGATGATGACCCACTGATCATTAAAGCCCTTATTGCTAATTATTTGGTGAAGAAGATTCTAGTGGACATGGGAAGCTCCGTGGAAGCGATTTTTGTTAAAGCATTCCTGCAGCTTGGAAGAAAGTCAAAGACTTCGTGTCTGGTGTCAACATCGCTGATGAGATTCTTGGGGGAGAAAACTCGGCCCTTGGGAATTATGAAACTGCCAGTGTCCATCGGATTTGGGAGTAGGTATGCTGATTTGAAGGTTGATTTCCTGGTGATAGATTGTCCTTCTTCATATAACGCTATTCTAGGGAGGGTATTCTTAAACAGAATTCGGGCAGTAGCTTCAACTTATCATTTGATGCTGAAGTACCCAACTCGAAATGGCATGGCAGAGATATGTGGGAACCAACTCGCTGTCAGGGAACGTTACACAGCTTCCTTGGAACACCCTAAGAAGGGCAAGGAGGCCATACAAATCGAGGTGCTAGATTCTTAATGCAGGGAGTACCAAGGAGCACTTGTGGAGGCGTTGGAAGAAGTTGTCATTGGGAAGTGCAATGAAAGGACCTATATAGGGTTAGAATTGTCAAAAGAAGAAAAGGAGAGGATGATCGAGTTCCTGTCAAAGAACCGAGATGTTTTTGCCCAGTCAGTATTGGACATGAAGGGGATCGACCCGAAAATAGCTGTTTACAAATTGAATGTAAACCCAAGTATGCGCCCCGTATAACAGAAGTGAAGGTCTTACTCTGCAGAGAAAAATTAGGCAGCACTAGAAGAAATAGAGAAATTTTTAGCAACTAGACACATCAGGGAAGTGGACTACCCGCATTTGGTCGCTAATCTAGTGTTAGTAAAAAAGGCCAATAGGAGCTGGCGGATGTAATAGATTTCACGGATCTGATGAAGGAATTGTGTGAAACTTTTTCACAAATTCGTCCAGGATCAGACTCTTGGAAATTAAAAAATTTTATGAAGAACACGATGAATACATGGATATTCGTGACACGAATATGTGTTCTTAACGAGTAGCCTTACAAAAGCTTGATCTTCATCCTCTTCGTACGCAGCGAAGAAATAATGATGGAGACTAGGTTTTTTGAAGGAGAAGGAATATTTTTTCTCTGTAGGAAAAACTAATAGATAACCCTAATAAAAATACGTACAATACCTTTTCTTTATAGAGCAAAAAGAGTTGGGCATTCGCAAGTCCTAGGCTCATTTCCTCCAACCTAATTGGGCATAAATCTTTTAACCCAATGAGGAATTAAATCTCTATTTAATTCTTAACCCATTAGCCCAATATTTAATTAATGCCACATTTTCTGTACTAGTAGAAAATAGATGAAATTAAATCCATGACCTTTTAATAATTAATATTAAATATTTAATTTCCAATTAAATATTCAAATACATTAATTATTAATTACTTTATTTAATTCACAATTAAATAATGGAATATTTAATTCTCAATTAAATATAATAGATCAATCTATCAATGAAATTCTTGACCTTTTGCGTGACTCTGTAGATTCAAACTTAAGTTGGTAATATAAGGACAATCTTTGTACTAATCAGAGATACCGTCTACCAACAATTCCCGACGTTTGGATAATCCGAAAAATTGCAAGGCAACTATCAATGAACCTGGGCACTATGGCATATCCCCTAGACCTTTGATATTTCGAAATGACCCTAGGAGCATGGTCAACTGTCAAACACCTAATGAGTTATTTCATATTAAGTCCTAATCTTGTCATGACTCATCACGACACGTCTCTGTGACACATCACGTAGAAAGTTTTGGCTTCACGACACTTGGTCACACCCAGTAACCTTTCGTCACCAAATTGGAAATTTGGGTAGTACGGCACCAAAGTACAAGGAGCAATTTGCAAGCCTCTATGGCAGTCTCAGGTTGAAGGGAATACCACAACCATGTGCACCACAAGCAATCTTTTGACAGTAGGATAAGTACCATAGGATGCTTGTAAGCGAGTCATGTTCAATAAACGTATCCCACACCCTACCTGTGTGTCACACCGATGTCTCAACACCCATTGGTCATGAAGATGACCAACCCATGTAACAAACAATAACCTCCACTCGTAGGAATTGACGTCCTAGTACCAATTCCATCATTTGGTTATGAAGAGATTTTAAGAATAACCAGACCATGCCTCATTCACATGATCCCACATAGTCGTTCTAGGGAATTACATCATGATCAAAATAAGAGAAGATGGTGCAATATGATGTAATGGATAAATATTATTAAAATAACTCATATATAAACAATTATAGAAATACAATAGATGACTGACTTTAGAATACTATTCCTAACATTTGAACAAAGCTTGCCCAAAGGATTGCTTCCCTTTGCCTAAAATAGACCAGTTGATTGATGCTACCGCCGGGTTAGAGCTGCTAACATTCATGTATGGCTTCAAAGGGTACAACCAGATAAAAAATGGCTCTAAAGGATAAGGACAATACTTTCTTTGTATCTGAGAGAGGGTTATGCTGTTATCGAGTAATGACCTTTGGACTAAAAAATGCAGGGGCAATCTATCAAAGAATAGTCAACAAGGTCTTTAGAAAACAACTAAGGAGGAACATAGAGGTATATATGGATGACATGCTGGTGAAAAGTTAGAAGGCCAAAGATCACTTGGCGAATTTGCAAGAGGCATTTGACATCATGAGAAAGTGTAGCATGAAGCTTAATCTAGAGAAGTGTACCTTCGGAGTGAAGGCTGAAAGGTTTCTAGGCTTTATGGTAACACAGAGGGGGATTGAAGCCAACCCAGAAAAGATCCAAGCCATTCTAGAGATGGAACCGCTTGATAATACTCATGAAGTTCAGTCCTTAGCCGGCATGGTAGCTACTTTCAGTAGGTTTATGTCCTATTCGACTGACAAATGCTTTCCCTTTTTTAGGATTCTTCGCAGTCCCAAGAATTTTCAATGGACGAATGAATGACAGACATCCTTCGACCAAATCAAGTTGTATTTGTCTTCTCCACCATTGCTGTCTCGGCCAAAAGGAAAAAAAGGGAGTTGTTGCTCTACCTAGGTGTTTCTGGGGTGGCAGTGGCGGCCATTCTGTTCTAGGAAAAAGAAAGAGAGCAAAAACTTGTCTACTATGTGGTAAAGCACTTCATAGAGTAGAGTTGAGGTATCCATCCCTCGAAAAAGTGGCCTTAATGTTAATCACAACAATAAGGAAACTGAAACCGTATTTCGAGGCTTACCTTATGAAAGTCTTAATCGATTCCCTGCTCAGACAAGTACTTCACAAGCCAGAAGTTTCCAGGCGTCTGATAAAGTGGGCAATCGAACTAACGCAATATGACCTCACTTATGAACCAAGAACAACTATTAAAGCCCAAGCCCTTGTAGACTTCATTGTCGAATGCACTGGGGATCTAGCAAAACCTTTAGAACCAGCCTGGACCCTATAGGTAGATGATCCTGTAGGGAGAGAGGGATCAAGGACTGGCATAGTCTTGGCTAGCCCCGCTAGCCAGGAGTTCCAATATGCATTAAAATTTGGTTTCGAGGCATTAAACAATGAAGCAAAATATGAAGCCTTGATAGCGGCATTGAAGGTAGCGTTAGAGATGGAAGCTGAGGTTGTGACAGTATTGACTGATTCGCAGTTAGTAGCCAATTAGTTCTCTCGAGAATATGAAGCCGAAGATCCAACGATGAATACATATTTGAACCAACTCAGGGACTTAATTTCAAGCTTTAAAAGGGTGGTTGTGAAGCAAGTTCCTTGTGAGGAACTAGAACGAGCCGACGCTCTATTAAAATTAGTTGCAGGCAAGGTCGAGGGAGAAAAGGTTTGCTCAGATATATTGGTTAGGCCAAGCATTTATCAAAGGGTTGAGAAGGAGACTAATTGTATTGATCAAGAGCCTGATTAGACTAGTGACATTCGGAAATTCCTCGAGAAGGATGAGCTTTCAACTAATAAGAAGCAACAAAAATGATAGCGAGAAAGGTCCAACATTTCTTGTTGACCAAGGGCAGCTTTATAAACGTTCTTATGTAGGCCCTTTATTGAAGTATGTCAGACAAATGAAAGAGATTCCATACTTCGAGAGATTCATGAAGGGATCTGTGGGAATCCAATTGGAGCTAGGCTTCTGGCGTAGAAGGCGCTACGTTCTAGGTATTATTGGCCAAGCATGCAAAGGGATGCTCATGCATTGATGCAAAAATGAGACGCTTGCCAGTGTTATTCTAACATACAGCACCAGCCCTCTTTAAAGATGATCCTAATAACGAGCCCAAGGCCGTTCACTCAGTGGGGGATGGACATCATTGGTCTTCTCTTGATTAGGACTGGGCAAAGGGAGTTTTCTTTTGTCGCGGTGGATTACTTTACCCAAAAGGTTGAGGCGGACCCCGTAATCAAAATAATTAAAAAGGCCTCTTGGGGTTCGTCTGGAATAACATAATATGTAGAGTTGGGATCCTGAATGCAATCATAACCGATCATAGTCGGCAATTTGACAGTTTGTTCTTTTGAGATAAATGTGAGGAATTAAGCATTAAGTTGAAGTTTGCCTCCATGGCACACCCGCAATGCAACAGACAAGTAAAATTTACCAATGGAACATCGCTGCAAGGGTAGAAGTCTAAACTGAGAGATAAAAAAAGGAATGGGTCGATGTTTTTCCAGAAGTGCTATGGTGTATGAGGACGACCCCCAGCACAGTTACTGGGAATGTGCCGTTTGGGCTATTTTTCGGGTTGAAGGCCATTATACTAGTAGAGATTGGATTTCCAAGCTAGAGGGTTGGCAACTTTAACCAAATACGGATAATCAGAGCATGAAAGAGCAACTAGATAAATTGGACGAAGTCTGAGAAGTTGCTTACCTCAAGACTATGGTGTATAAGGAAGCCATGGCTCGAAGCTTCACCAAAGCTGTAAGGGTCAAGATGATTCGGAAGGGAAGTTTGGTGCTACGAAATGCCCAGTTTTGGAGATATACGGAGGAAGTTGGGCCCTAATTGGAAAGGCCCATACTTGGTCATGGAGAAAGTACAGCCAGGAACCTACCGTCTGATAAAGCTTGATGGGAAGGATTTGGCCAATGTGTGGAACGCCGAGCACCTACAGCCTTATTACGTGTAATAGCCTAATGTACCTAATTTTATGTTGTAATTCAATCAAGGCATGAGTTCTATTTCAAATAGTTCAGGGCTCAAACCAAAAGGCCTAAGCTCCATTTTTAACAACTCGATTGTGTATGCAAATAGTGATTGTATTAACTCTATTTGCATTGAGAAAAATGGATGCCTTTCACTATATTCAAAAGATCTTTGTTGTCTTAACATATTGATCTATTATTATTGCAAACGATCTTTGTTGACTTAACATATTAATCTATTATCGTTGCAAAAGATCTTTGTTGTTTTAACATATTGATTGAACTACCATTTTGAATTAGATGCTTGTTATTTTCACATGTCGGCCCATAATTGCAGCCATATGGGTGTGCCATGTGGACCAATGGGATGGCAACAGGCGGCACGTGGGGGACAGAAGAAGCAAGTGGGCGGACCCTTAGTGCATGGGTCCTCTCTATGAACACACCAGAAGTACCCTTGGTGCACGGGTATGCCTCTTGAGCAACTCCGGGCGTACGCTTAGGCTACGTGTATGCCTCTTTGCATATTCAACTTTCCAAGTAAGGTATTGATGCGAACACACAAAAGGCACTTGAATATACACAAGAGAGGACCTTAGACCTGCACGTACGCTAGGAAACAAGGTGGAAGGGGGAGGGGGGCTTACTCTTGCCCCATGGTATGCCTAGGTCGACCTCCTTACGATACATGTGGTTTCTTCCCCAAAAAGCTATGTATGCCATCCAACGATCAAGGCGAGTCTAGTCAACACCCTACTTAGGGTAAACTTCGAGTATTGAGCCTTCTTTCCTATAAATATCAAGCCAAATGTCACACAAAAGGGGAGAGATGGTGAGAATTCTCTCTAAATATCTTAAAACACATTCATAGCATGTTCAAACTCATCTTCATAAATTCATGGACTCTTTAAATTGATTTGACCGTCGGAGGTATAGCAGGGAAAAAGCCCTTCTTTTTCATCTTATTGTAGGGGAAGGTGTATGCATCCAGCAACCTGGCAAGAAAGGCGTATGCGTCAACCAACCGGGAAAGGAAGGCCTATGTGTCTAACCCGCAGGCATAAGTTGATCCTTAGTCTACATGTCCACCGTCTACTCTCTCTCAATAAGCACATTGAAATTACCTCACCTTTACTGATGTGAGCAAGATTTCCCCGACCACATCAAGCACTTTGCTGCACGATGGACACCTCGAAGGACAATGCAAGTCCCTTGTCTTTTCCCCTTCGAAAGTTTTTACTTCGTCTTATCGTGTTGATAACTCGATATCCTTGCCTTTGCTTTTGTTCCTATTACAGATTCAAGTCCTCTTGAAGGAGATCCTCATTCACATCCACTCGATAGGGGTAACCTTGAATGAAGTAACCTTGAAAGACAAGGTTTATTATTAAAATAGTATATCTTAAGTTTTATGAGAGAGGAATACACTCATAGAACTTATGTAATTTTTAGAAAATTATTGATTTTAATGAATCTTTTACTTATTTTAATTTGAATAGGAATGTAGTTAGTAAGTAAGGATATTATTGCTAAGTTTTGAAAGAAATTAGTATTATATTTTAGAATTTTCAATTATCAAATGACGAGAGAGAGTTAAAGAGGATTAAACGTGTGAAATTATTAGAGGGTGTTTGGTTGTTTTTTTTTTTTTTTTGTTCTGATCAAATATACTCAAAGCCTAATTTAAACTAATAAAAGTGTTTGTTTTATAAAAAAAGTATGTAGCTTTAAGCAAAAAATAAAAAGTTACCTACCTTCAACTTCTATTTTTTATGAATTTAAGATATAAAAAATAAAATAAAAAAAGTTTAACCAAATAATTTACTATCTTATCCTTTTTTTTATTTTTATTACCAAAATATGTTTACTCTTTTATGATATACTAATAATTTTAAATTATATTGTCATGTCTTTAATAGTTATTTTAATAATATAAATTAAATTTTAAATCACTTTAACCAAATATATACGTATTTATTTTTATAACTAGAATTATTATTCAAACACATAACTACTTAAATTCGAATTAAAAAAAATCGCTTAAAATCAAAGATGCTTTAAGTAACTTTTTGAAAAGCCAATCCAAACACCCTCTTAGCCATAGGCGTTTCAAGTTTAGAATTTAATTCACTCATATCTCGTCAATTTGAGCAATTTTTTATTTCTTATTTTATTCTTGGAAGTTATTTTTTCTTTTTCCTTTTTAATTTAATTTAATTTAATTTTTAAATGTTTTTCCTAAAGTCAACAAATTAATTTCAGTAGTTATTAGGGTTTTTAATATGCAATATCTGTGGGATGATACCCATTCTCGTCATATATTACTTGTTTTTGCGTGCACTTGCAGTTTAAATGTAAAATTCTCACAAGAAATTTACATCACATTCTTTCCTAAACTACCCAAAAAGCAGAAACAGGAATCTAAATTCAAGATGCATCTAAACAAAGTTGCTGCTTGATGTTTTCCAATTGTTTGAGCAAATCAGCATATCCTTCAGCTGAAGCAATAGCAAACTCTGTGAGTGAGCTAACAGCAACTGACATTCCAGCACATAGCACTCTAACAGCAACATCAGCCATTTTTTCAGCGGTCATCACATCCTCCTCGAATTGTCCAGCTTCTACCATCTGCATGTTTCCTATGAGTTCCCCTCCAAACCTCTTTGATCCACCTGGAGTCTGACGAGAATCTTCTCTTAGTTGTTTTGCATATAGAGAACCAATACCTGCCGCGAAAAAATCTAGGCCTTCAAGAACTGGGGACTCACGGACAGAGTCTAGGAACCTAGACCACTGGATGCATATATTGAATATTTGTAAGGTGCCAGTGGACTGGCGAGGAGAGAATGGTAACTTAGATGTCTCAGGATCTGAATGAGCACAACGGAACAGCCATCCTGCTAGTGAGTGCATATAGGATCGTTGAGAAACGATCCATGACTCAAAGCATGCTCGCCAATTTCTGAGCTCCATCTCAAGGTTAGCAGCAGATCGGGCCAATCGGTGTGGCTCTGAAGGTGACAAAGTGTATTTCTTTGTTCCAGATAGTTTTGAAGGCATGCCAGCTAGTAGGGTCTTGGCATCATCTAGGGTACGCTTCTGCAATTGATGACATTCAGCCATCACCTTCCACATTCGTGCTAACCTGTTCACAATCATTCAGTAAATTATTAGTTAGTTTGTGAAAATATCTCTACGCAAGAGTTCTTGTTTTATCCACGCACCTTTAAACGGTTTGTAAATGGAATTGAACTTGAGTAGTAACTTTTCAGCAAACAAGATAATAAAACAAGGGATAAATAATAATCTTCTTGATTAATGTTATAATGAAATTTGGTTCCTTATTACCCTCTTCTCGTTCATTGGATAATCTTTTATGTATGCCAGATATATATATATGATAAAAGTCGACAATTTGGCACGGAATTGATGGGAGAACCGGATAACAAAATATAGCAAGCCTTTAGAGGACAGAAAGATAACTACTGCAGGCCTTGGAAAGAAATGCTCAACTACATGCGGAGTACACAAAGGAAGAGAATGTCAACGATATACTGGTCTCTGATTGTCCATATTTGGTGAAAAATATTTCTTGTTCTACGTGTAGACAATAAGCTTTGGGCCCTCAAACCTTTGTCGTCAAATCCCATGTCTAACAGGACTTGACAAATTATCTTTGGCCTATAGAAGGTTATAAGTTAATTGCTAAAGAAGTAACTCTGGTTGCCAGTGACGTACCCTTGCACCAATTCTAGAAGTTGAGGCTGCAGTTCTTCATCACGCAAGGTTTCAATCCTCCTTGAGACAGCTTCAACCGAGTGTATTGAAACTTTTATCTGGGTATCTAGATCTCGTATGGCTGTTCGAGTTTTTTCTACGGCAGAAGGATCTGCACCTTTAACATCTTGATTCCTGAGCTGAGCACATTTCTTCTCATATGCAATTCTAACACGTTCTCCTTCCTGTATATATACAGATATCAGCAAGGATTAAAAAGTTATTAAGGCCAAATATCAAGTGATATCTTTCTCATATCATATGAAGGTCAAATTTAGAAAGAAAATATTTGTTACAACTAGCATAAGTCCTAGTCACATAATCTGGCGGGCTTAAAACATTGGTGCATATTTGTGAACCAACTGAAACAGATTATGAATAGAATCTTCCTAAAAGGAACTTGCTGACTGGTTGGAGAGGCATACCCTGACTTCCTGGTAAAGTTTTTTCTCCCAAGCATACAACCTGTCCAATGTTGATTGGTGACTTCCTGAAAACATGCAGACATCCTCAGAGAAGTCACCACCACTGCTTTCATTGCCTTCTACCTTTGGAGCTGAAGAATTAATCAAAAATCTTGATGAGGAGGACCGTGATGAAGCTGAGCGAATCAGAGCTACCGGATTCAAAATCTTCATGGCTGTAAAAGGGAAAGATAGTAAATCAGGATCCATATAACTTTGAATCTTTTGAGAAATAAGTTGCAAAAAGGTATTAAATGAAGAATTCAGAAGTGTCAGAACAGTGCTCAGAAATGCTTCATTTGCCATAAATTACATATGGTAATGCAGAAAACGAGCTTTAGCTGATGCTATAAAACGTATATGTTATTGTTGGTAGATCAATAGGTGAAAATGACAATACAAGATGTCTGAGAAAACAGATAATTTACAGCATTAGTTATCTTGTGTTTCAGTAAATCTTTGTTTTCCAAATGCAGACTTCTTATATTATCAATTTGTCTCAAACGCACATTGAGTCAGGAAATGTATCCTGGTTCCACGTGCTTTATATTGTTAACTAATTCTTCTCAGAACTTGCATTATAGAACAATTAAAAATGACCAAATTTCTCTACAGTAATATCATGGCATTTGGTTATTGTCAGAGTTTCTGATATTTACAATGAAAGGAAGTCTTCCCTTCAAATAGAGAAGCATCTACATTGAGCATAAAACATTTTTTCTGGAGAAACAATGTTAGCTGTCTTATTGTTAAGATCTTCTCATCATTCTCAAAAATGGTTAAACCATAAAATGTTTGTTTTAGCAGCAAGACATTGTAAGTTTGTAAGATTTTTATTTCAGGTATGGATGGTGAATGGAAAAATAAAAAATTCAAACAGCATAAAATGAGCATGAGGACAAATGAGCATTGTGTAAAACCTGTAAGGTCATTTGGTGCTGAGAGATACTGAGCCTTGCTAGCCTCCAATATAGCCGAAACTTCATTAGCTGAATTACAAGCAATTGTAAACTGTGCTTCAAGATCCTTTATAACTTCTGCCATGCTAGTTGGCTTACGATTTACATAAACAGTAAACCCAGGTGTTTCCTCTTTGGACTCACGATCAGCAACAGCTGTTGCTTTAGTACTAACCTGCCCTGTATGTTGTGATTTTGCCACTTCCGTGTTTTGCTTGCCGTGAGATGCTAATTCTTGTACTTCAATGTCAGCTTCAGTTCCGCAATCTGTTTCATCATCATCGTCATCATCAACATCTTCCACAACTACTTCATCTTCGTTCATATTCATGTCAACCTTAGGTCGATCTTCTTTCATGTCTACTCTATCATCACTATCCTCTTGCTCGGTTTCCTCTTCTAGTTCAGGAATCCCTTCTTCTTCTCGAACTTGCCTTAAACGAGCATTCTCGTCATCCAGAGAAGTTTGATCAAGACTGCTCCTCGTGGGATAGCCGTAGTAATCTAACGATGAAAATGGATTCCAAAAGAAATCCCATTGGGATGTTTGAGGTGAGGGGGGAGGAATGTTGGGTCTGTTATCAGGGGAATAGTGGAAGATTGAGGGATTCATGGGTGGAGACTGCATTGCAAAGAAACTATCCATTCCATAATGATGCACTGGCGAGTATGATTCAATTCTGACTGTTTCCGGAGACTGAGGTCTCTCCTCGACAGAAACAGCAGGATTCCCACCTGACCTAAGGTAACTAATTTTAAAAGTTGAGTTCGATTCAACTTGAAATGGTGTTACGGAGAACGATTTTGGTGATATGGAGATCAAGCCAGAGTTACTCTTCTTGATAGGTGTAAAGGGTGGGGTCACAAATGAATCTAACAAGAACTCACGAGGTTCATCTCCTTCAATGTATTCTCGAAGAGCAGCAGAAACTCTTTTCATAGATTGGACGTATGCGATGTGTCCAGAAGCAAATCGTGTTCTCTGCTCAACTGCTTGTTTTATGAACTTCTTGCGATCTTTACAAACTTGGACAGCCTCTTCATCATCCAACTTTGACGTGGAACATCCCATTTCAATTTCAGCTTTATTCCCCTCCAACTCTTGAATCTTTAAGAATTTTTCAGGCTTGAATCAAAGCTAAAATCCCTTAGAAATTGTCTCGATTTTCCAACCAGATTCATAAGTAAATTCTCAATCTGTTCACATGATATGAAGAAAAAACTTGAGACCTTCAATCTTCTCAGAGAATCAGAAAAAGCATATGCAGCAAGAAACAGAAAGAGACAACCTATGGATATTCATTTCAGTAACATGGACAACAAAAGATGCTGGCCTATTATGGTTTCAGAAACACAAAAAATTTCAAGAACATGTTCCTTCCTTGATTTTCAAGAAAAAGGAATACTTGAGAACACGACAGACCTAATAACATGAGAAACGTTCACTGCATAAAATATTTGTAAAACAGGGATAATTTATAGGTAAAATTGTTGCTCTCACTATTTAAAACATCAGAAAGTCTCTAGTTAGAACTTTCCACCATTAATAGATTACAAACACGGGAAAATGAACAAAAGTGCGCAAAATTAAAGCAAAAACTAGTTCACAGACAATTATTATTCTAGACAAGACACCCAAAATTTGTATTGATTACCAGTGAATTCTTGGACTTAAAATAGTTTTTACATTCATGCATAATAAGGAGAAATACAGTTTGAAAATGAAAAAAGATATAGATCTAGAAAAGACAATAAAGCAACGGGCACTTGAAGAAAGAGAAATGGCAACAAGTATAAGCAATGAATTAAAGAACACAAAAAAAAAAAAAAAAAGAGCACCATTCTTTAAAAAATTAAATCTTCTTTTCGTAGCAACCGGATTTGACCACAGAAAGAAAAAAGCAATTAAACATATTAACTGAGATATTAAAATTCTTAGAGCTTCTATAATTGTGCATTCTTTGTCATTAGAACACTTCGAAACAGAAAAGAGAAAAAGCAGTGAACTTCTTGATTAAAGAAAACCCCACTTCAACAAATAGAAAATGAAGAATTAAAGTGAATTAATTAAACTATAAAAAGGTTACCCCGCTTACATAAAATTCCGGCTATTTATGATATATTCGCAATGGAGAGAAAATTTGAAAGGAGACCATCATAGAATAAAAAATCTTTTAGCTGAAAAATAAAAAGAAAAGAAAAGAAATAATCAAACGAAAAATAGAGTTGAAATAAAAAGCTAAGCCCATGTAAAAGAACCTCGGTACAGCACAATTCTGCATGCGGGAAAAAAATGGAACATTGTTTTAAAACCCCCAATGCCATGAGATTCGAACCCGTGACTTTACTCTGGGAGATAGCTATCCCTGATCTCCCGAAAAAAATGAAACATGAAAAATCAAAAAGCTACAACAAAGAGTGTGTGACAGAAACCTGTTTCAGGAGATGATGACGACGATGATAATAATTCATGACTTTGAGTGTGTCCTTACAAGTACTGAAATTGAAACAAAGAAGAAAAAAGTTCTGTTTGGAATGTGAATGGTCATGAAAAAAGCAAGCACAGTACCTGGTGAAAGAGTGAAACAGCTAGCAACCAAAAAGTACTGCAGCTTGATTGATGATCACTGTTCTCTTTGGGTGTGTGTGAATGGGAGAGAGACGTTGAGAAAAGCAACGGTCAAAATATATTTAAAGTGGAGCCAAAGCTTAAAAAGAGAAAAATAAAGGGGAGTCTACAACAGCAAAATAAAGTTCACAGCGGTTGGAGACCAAGAATATAAAAGGGAAAGAATAAGAAGACGTGAGGGAATATGATGTCTCAAAGTCATTGTCCCTAAAATTGGTCTCTATTTTCGAGTATGCCATCTCATCAGGTGGTATAGCATGGAGTTGGGGTGATAATTTGGTTATTATTTATCAAACTAATTACAACAGATCAACTCTTTTTAAAACAAAATTCAATACATGCAAATAAAAAAACCACGTCATTTGATATTTCAATTATTTCAACTAATAATCAAAGTTTACAAATATTATTTATAACTGAAAGAAGAAATAGAATAAACTGATTTCTAATACTCAAAATCGAACAGAAATGCTCGCCTCCAATTGTGGAGTGTAAATATTTGTTATAATCTCTATATAATTTGATTTTGTTCCTTTCGTCGGGGAACATTTTCCAGTCGAAATAAAAAAGCTCATTCACACCTAGATATAAGTTCAAAAAATACGAAGTCTGCTTTTTGCCAATTGGGATGAAACCACCAGTTAATACATCATTCGAAGAGGGGATGATGAAGTTCAAAATCACCAGTATTGTTACAATTATCGGAGTCCTACACAAGAAGCACTGCTTTTCTTTTCGGATAAACTCCGACAATCAAGTTAACGATTCCAATATTCTATTTATAAGAAACCTTTGGAGAGAGGGGGAGGAAAAAAAGAAATGCTTGAGAAAGAATCCGCCTTACCTTGTATTATAATAAACAGTCCTCCCAAATAAAAAATTCATCAAGTACAAGACTATCTTATAAGTCCTTGAGTTACTCCTCGTATCAACTAATTAGTTTTTATGATAGAATCCTAGTAATTTTTCGCATGGTATCAAAGTTGGCCTTTTGATCCAGCCTCCAGATTAAGCATATGTCCACGTGTGACCCGTTAAGTTCGCCTATTATGCACATCCGCTCACATGGTGGCTTATCCCTCCAAGCAGTCGAGCTATATCCATTCTGGGTTGTGATGGTCCATATGACTTCCCTATTCCAAGCCAAGTGACCATCTAAGTTTTGCTCCAGGCCATGGCATCCATCCCTCCAAGCTGTAAGCTGTCAAGTGTGCAAGCCATTTATTCTAGGCTATGGTGACCCATCCCTGTTTCGGGTCACACAACCATCTAGTTCGGCACATGTGGAAAAATCTCAAGCATTAAGATCACCATATAAGGTCCTGGGCCACTCCTCATATTAACCAATTGGTCTTTATAATGAAACTTTAGTGATTCTTCACATGGTTACAAAGCTAGGTGCTCAATTCCTTGCATTGTGCACATGTGACCCATCTTTACTCTTTGGCTCACTTAAGCACCTATTTTTGGTTCTTTGGCTAGTTTGAGCACCTATTCTTGATTATTAGCATTTCTTGGTTCTTGTTTTTGCTTAAACATGAGGGGGAATATTGAAATAAACATTCCTCCCACATAGGAAAACCATAAAGTATAAGGTCACCTTATGAGGTCTTAGGCCATTTTTTATATCAACTAATTGATTTTTATGATGAAACCTCAATGATTCTTTATACTTTGGGCATTTTAGGGTGGTATTTATACGGTTCTCTTAGGGCATGCCAAATGACGATGGTAGATCCCATTCGCTAACTTGACCTATTTTTCTATCAGGGAGAAGAGATAAGGTGAGATATTAGGGTAGAATGCAAGTGTAGATAGGTTAGCTCCAAATCAGACTAGTCATGCTTGTTGGGATTGTATGCCCTAAAAACCACTTGTACATAGATATTAGATTGCACATTTGATCATTATATATATTTATGAGCATCTTTACATGTATTATCTCTAGTGTATGTGTGTAATACATTGTGTAAAGGTTCAATGATATAAATCAATGACTTGGGTGTGTAGTAAGGCTGGATCTGTAGTAGGTCCAAATCTAGTTTTTGATATATCATAAAAGACGTCGACAACCAGATGGTAGTGTTGGGTGCTCTACCGGGATTATGCTATAATAGGCCTAGGTCATAGTGGGCTATTTCCAAACTTCGCTGTGATGTGCTTTAACCCGTAAGTATACAGATCATTCGTGGTATAACAAATTTGAGTGTGGGTATCGTCTCCTTAAGAAAGCTACCTTAGTTCGGTCTCTATGTGCTCGGTTGTTTAAAACTAGCCATTTGCATGTGTGTGTGCTTTCTTTAGGGTCAAAAAGAGCTCGGGGAAAGAAAAATAAACCTAAGCTAACCTACTCTAGTAGAGAAACTTAGGATGTCAAACTAAGAAAAGAAAGCTCTACAAGATGGAAGGGGATCTCGGGCAATTACGTCATAACTAGACTTAGGCTATAACAATGATTCAGTCTATCTATGGCTCGATTGCTCTCTTTGGTGCTCATTAACGTCCTACTCGAGAGACTAACCTACTAGTATTGTTTCATACTAGAGATTAGACTCCTAGAGCATTAACTAGTGCTAGTGGGTGCCTTTTTGGTATTGTTTCAAACTAGAAGTATACTTTTACCATACTAAGTCATTAATTAAGCATATTAATGAACACACATAGTTTTAAATAGGGCTCACGCTGTTAGCATGGATTAAGGATAAAGTGACACCACTACCAATCGCATTTAAGCACGAATAACACATGCAAGGTCATCCAGGCATTTTATCGAACAATAGACATATTGGTTCATGCCATTAATCAATGTAAATAAGCATATATTAAAAGCCAAAGCTACACACAAATCTAATTTGTTGGTTTTGTGTGTGCTTGTGCATTGTATGCATATACTTGTTTTAAGGTTTTTGTACTTCATTTGTTGTATTAGTATAACATTTAGGCCATACTTATGCGTATTAGGGTTTACATGTTCATAGTTGAACTTAGGACTTAAATGCTACATTAATGCACGTTTGTTGCTTATTTTAGGTGAGATTCGTAGAGTTGATTGGACTTTGATTGATGGCATTTTAGATGTGGATTAGAGACAAAGGTGTTCGAGGCTTTAACAAGGCTTGAAAGATGCATTTGGAAGTGGCTGGGCGAATTAAGGAGTGACCGAAGCAAAACTGAGTGCAACGTGAGCCGAATTTAGAGCTTACAACCAAAGAAGGACATGGGCAAAGTTTGGACATGTTATAGAATGCAAAAGATGGCTTGGGGGATCCCCAAAAGTACACGAAGCTATAAAAAAAATGGTGCATGAATCAAAGCCAAAACGAGTGAGATATGAACATTTTACTGTCAAGACCAGTTGACCTCCTGTCAAGGCTGGTCGACCAAGTGACTAGCTAGATCAGAATCTTGCCCAATTTAGGCCGGTCAACCAAGCCCCAATGCCGATCGACTGGCCAGGCCCCGGGTCTTGCACGTTGAAAGCTCTATTTAAGCCAAATTTTCAGCACTTTTTGAGATAATTATCAATCCAATTCGCACACCCACTTCCCTAAACCTGAAATCCACCTAAAACCACCTCACACACTTATTTGTAAACATATTTAGCACTTGGAATCAAGGATACAAGAGGATCAAACACTAGGATTTGGGTATAGCTCATGGATTGTAAAGCTTGGCTATGGATAAAAGGGTACCTCTCTTTTATCCTAAATATAATTATGTACAATTAGAGCTATGTTTGGTGATTATATCTTGTATCTATGGATTGATTACTACTTTTTATTAATGAAAAATTGATGGTTTTATGTACATATGTTTTATGCTTAGGGTTTCAAAGGCCATTTTACATACATGTCTATGTTTTGTTGAAATGCCTCAGTGAAGTTGCATATATATATATATATATATATATATTGAAGTCTATTATGCTATTAACCATCTCTAAATCATTTTGCTAGCATGTCTATATGTTTGGGTGAAGATTACATGAAGTGAGTATGCTTATATACATGTCTATGTGTGTGTTTGCATACTTAATAGTATGAATAGCTTCTATTGCATACATGTTGGGTGCTGTAGCTTAAATTGGTGTAATCTAAGCATGTCTATGTGTTTAGTAGTAGAATATTCCGGGGTATTCTCAAATTTCATGCCCTAAAAGTGTGAGCTTTGCACTTTAATGTCAATTTTTGCTAGTATGATGTGATCAATGATGCACAACTAGTAACTAACCTAGGTCGAGTCCCCTTACATTTTAAATCCAGCCAATAGAAGTCTAGATAGGTTTAGTTGACCTTCGTTCGCTTAGAAAGGCTAGTTCGCCCATGATAACACCCTAGGTTCATAAAGACCACGCTGTAGCTCTAAGTAGGGTGAAGTTTAGTGATGTACTTAGACCGAGTACTAGAGTCAGATTGGGGACCTAATTAGCGGACTAAGTGTTAAGGTTAGATTGATCTAAATCACCTAGAACCTTATTATATGGCCTTAATTTCTAAGTTATAAAGACAACATCATATTGCTAGGCATCGCCACCTAGGGACAAACCCATACTGAGGCTTAGGGTACCAATTAGGAGGCTAATTACAGGTCTAGATTAGAGCACTTAGTATAATTCATCAAATTACCCTAGAAAGACGTGGTAATCACCTATAAACAGGATGTAATCACCTTATTTCCCCATTTCCATATGTTAGATTCCTTAGATCGTTTGATTCCCCCATTTCACGTGCATACACCTTTTATTTTCTTGCCCTTGGATTGCATTTTTTTCTTTTTCGAGCTTCTCTCAAACCAAAAATCTTAAAAAGAGGGTTGTTTAAGGACCCAACATGTAGCTCTTTAAGACACGCTTAGCTTAGAACTCTACTCACGTTAGGCCTTCTCGTGGATTTGACCTTGCATTCACACACACCATGCTACATGTAACCCGTGTACTTCTAGGCTATTTAGGCTTGTGCCATGAGATAGCGTATCAAGTTCTTGGCGTAATTGCTGGGGAGGCAACAGTTGCTTGGTTTCTTTGTTTTTGTATGTCTTTGCTTGTTACGTGTTGTTTTATTTTTTCTATTCATGTTTTCTTTATTTTGAATAATAAAAGAAAATTTAATTTTTTTATTGAGCAACGTGAGGAGGTTTTATTTGTGTTAATTAAATCATGAATGATCCTAATGCATCCTGATGGTTACTTGTATCCTCTTCCCTGTCACCTGAACTTGTTCCCAATGTATGTCATGTGTGTGGAAGTTGCATGTAGCAAACTTTCTTTTGCCTCCATGACGATCCCCAATCTAAGGCTTGTAAGTGCAATCATTGTGGAAGCCATGATCATTTTTCTAGTGCTTGTTTCACCCTTTGTCGTCGTTCCCCATTGCATATAATGCCCAATGCCCTTAGCAATCATATGCCTATGTGTGCATTCACATCTAGATACCATGATTCTAGGGAGCAATATTATGCATATTCATATTGGGGTCAAAATGACTCTTTTATATTTTCCACTTTATTGCTTTGAAAATCCATCTCCTATACCGTTGTTTCCCACCCATCCTTCCCCTCAGCTTTATGATGAAGGTGTTGTTCATGTTCCTAACCAAGTTCTGTCTCATCCCAGCTTGGAAGAACTTTCTTTTTTTTAGATCTCTTTCACATAGCTAAAGCATGACTATCTCATATGCCTCCCTTAATCTAACCAAGAGCACCTAGACTACATGAGCCAACAAGTTCATCGAGATGAGTACTTGAGGAGAATGGTTGAGAGTGAATAGCCCATGGTTGGAAGTCTTGAGATACCTTTAGACTGGGTTGAAGAGATAGGAAAGAGACCTAGAGATGAGAGAAATAATGGTGCAAATGATGATGTGTTAGAGAGACACTAGAAAGAGAGGTCGATGGAGAGATAACATCATGTAGTGAGGATGAGGATGTTTTAGATCTCTTTCACGTAGCCAAAGTGTGACTATCTCATATACCTTCTCCAATCTAACCAAGAGCACCTAGATTGGCTTGATGAATCTTATGGATATGTGAAAGAAAATCATGTTGCGAAGCTTCCGGACAAAGGCCAAAGCAACAAGAAGAAAAATGGAGTGATAACAAAGCCAAAAGAGAGCCAATAAGCACTACCGGAACACTGGCTTCAGAGTACCAGTGCACCGATTTACTATTCTGCCAAAAATAGAGACCAAGCTTCTACTACTAGAATAGAGGCCCCTTGGTACCGGTGCTCCAGTTAAGTGTTCTGGTAGCCACAGAAATTGGCTATATAAGCTCGGTTTTGACCATTCTATGTAACAATAAGTCATATTCTTTCACACCTACCTCCCAAACCCTAATTCCTCTTTCACCAACCTTCAACACACACACGCACTTTTCACCCAGTTTCAAGCTTATTTGGAGGTTTTTAAACACTTGGTTTGAAGTCTACTCAAAGATATTGTTCAAGAATCGCTAGGATGGAAGGGGAGTTCTCTTTTCTATCTTTCATCCTCTATTATATTATGTTTGAGTAGATTTGTTTAGGGTGATGACACTTATGTAATGGGTTGATTATGTGATTCTATATTATGGGATTTAATGGCTTAATATATATACATATGCTATGTTTTTCTTGTTTCAATGGCTATACATGTTTAGGTGCTTGATAATATGCCTATGAGAGTTGCATATGTATAAATTGAAGTCTATTTACTACTAAACACATTTAATCCATTCTATAATCATATCTATGTATTTATATATGGATTTTATAAAGTGGGTAATGCTTATATTCATGTCCATGTGTATGTTTGCATGCCTAGTAGTAAATACGACCTCAATATTGCATACATGTTGGTTCAAAAGTGCTTTTAATGGTGTAATCCAAGCATGACGATGTTTGGTAGTTGAATAGTCCTTCTATTCGCGAACACCTTAGCCTAGAACATGTATGAATGCATAATAGGTCAAATCTCGCTAGTATGACCCTAGAATGATGAAGCATAATTAAAAGCTAGTCTAAATCGAGTCTCTTTCGGCTTTAAATCTAGCCAATAGACTTCCAGGTAGATTAGTTGACTCTAGCAACATTAGGTCTTTGCTTTAAATCCAATCAATAATTTAGGTACTAGGGTAGGTTTGTTCTAGGTCAACTAGGAAGCTAGTTAGTCACTCTTAAGGCCCTAGGCTATAAGGACCACATCGTAGCTTTAGGAGACACTGTCTAGGATGAACCCACACCGAGTTCTAGGGAGAAACTAGGACGTTAACTAAGTAGCCTAGTAAAAGAGTAATTGATGATTAAGCCATTTCATGTAATTCTATAGATTGGAGCCTAGGATCACCCATTAGTAAATAGATGTCACCCTAATCCCTTCCATTCATTAGTTCTTTCTCGATAGCTTGTCTTTATATTTCCCATTTGTATAGTGTAGTTTTATTTTCTTTAGTTAGAGCTCCTAACCATCCAAAAACACAAAAAATAATTAGTTTAAGTTTTCTTTTTGGCATTCTTTAAGACAAATACACGTAGAATCTATCCTACAACATTGCCTCCCCGTGGTTCGACACCCGTTCTCACATACGCTACATTGCATCAATTTGTGTACTTATGGGTCTTCAGAGCTTGCAATCAAGAGACGAACATTAAGTTCTTGGTGTCATTGTCGAAGAGGCACGGTGGTTTGCTTTCTTTGCTTGTGTGTTTTGGTAGTTGCTTTATTTGTTTTTCTTGCTTTTTCTTTATAGTTTGTTTAGTTTTTGCTTATTTTGCTTCTTGTTTATAATATCTTATTTTGGCATTTGCGTATCCATTTTTTGTTCCCATTTTTATTTTTGTTAGACTTCCTAGGATTATGGCTTATTTGTTGTAGTCTTAAGATTATTGAAGTTTTCGAGCTAGAAGTGGCCAGAGTTAGGATAGTTTGTGCATACTTAGTAGGAGATCCCTTAGAAATCCCCTAGTTTCCTTTAATCCCGAACCTGATAGGATTGTAAGACATCTTAGGAATTTAGAAGATCTTCTTGAGGAGATGGCCAATCTCAATCATCCCCCTAATCCTCCCATTCCCCCAATAAATCCCATTCTATCTCATGATTACCATGGGCGTCAAGCCCAAGATCATTTTAGACAAGAACCCCTTAGATCAGACCCACTCATAGATGAGGAACTCACTATTAGGCAATTCTTCCTTCCCGAAGCCTTTGAGCCTAATTTGGCGATTCAAATTTTGGGTTTGGGAGATTAACCCTAATATGTTGGCCATGATTCATTCCTTTTATGAGAGAAACAATAAGAGTCCTCTAGAGCATATTATTGACTTTGTTGAGATGAGTTCCACCTTCCATGTCCCCAATGTCTCCCAAGAAGTCATACGTCTAAGATTGTTTCCTTTCTCTTTTAAAGACAAGACTAAGGCTTGGTTGCATTCCCTACCTAATAGCTGCATTACTATATGGGTCGAGCTTTAGTCTAAGTTCTTTGAAAAAATTTATCCCATGGCTAATATGGCTAACCTTAGGATCGTTATTATGACTTTCTCCCAACATGACCTAGAATCTTTTCATGAGGCTTAGGAAAGATTCAAGACCTTTTTAGACAATGTCCGCACAACGGGTACGGTAATTATGACCTATTGCAATACTTCTTTCGAGGGCTAAATGAACAAAATAGGATGATGGTCAATGCCGCCTCTGGTGGTGGCTTCTATCTTTTCAAATTGTCTGAGACAGGGGAGAAAAAGAAGTTGATGGCCGAAAATTCTTTTCTAAACTTTGCTATGGAAAGGTCTAGTCAGGAAGGTAAAAAGCGAAGTATTAGTGAGGTTGAAGTCTCTTTAAATTTAACCGCTAAGGTAGAGGCCTAACAAATAAGTTAGATTAATTTATTTCTTTGTCTCTTTCATCCCATGGCCATAGGACTAGTTTTGTAGGTTCTTTCTCCGGCTCTTTAGTTGTTGAGGTTTGTGCATTGTGTTCCGAATTGTCTCATTGAGACCATAGCTTGCCCTTTAATGTCCTAGTTTCCTGAATTCGTGAAAGAGCAAGTGTGTGCTACTTAAGGTTATTCTTGTAAGTATAATCCATACTCTGACGCATACAATCTGGGTTGGAGTGTGTTAGAGGGACAACCCAAAATTTTCTTGGAAACAAGGTCAGCGTGAGTCTAGTTCACATCCCTAGGCCCTACTTTAGCAGCGGTCTCATCTTGTTAACCTTCTAAGATTTTACTATGTTAATCAATCTAGGCTTTCTAGTGCTCCTTAGCCATAGGCATTCCCTGCTCCCTCTAGTAGCCAGCCTCCTAGTAATGACATGATGAAGATAATGCAATTCATCTAGAACTAATAGTAAGAATTAGGAGAAAATAGGCATCAAATGGCTAGGTTTGAGGCACAATTAGGATAGATTACTAGTTAGTTGGGCACTAGAGACCCTAAAAAATTTCCTTCTCAACCAAACGTAAACCCTAGAGTCCAGTCCTATTCCTCTATCAATACCACTTATCCCTCTCAGGCCCAGGCTAAGGTTATTACTACTCTTAGGAGTGGTAGAATAGTGGATAATAGGGTAAGAGTTGACTTTATAGTGCCTGCACCTAGTAGTCCTTCCAAGTCTAGAAAGCCACAAAGTAACCCTATTGAGAGGGATTCTGGAGAAGTTCCTATTAAGAGAGTTGAGCCTATTAGACACTGTGAAATGAGTTGTACTTCCCGCCCTCATCAGGAAGGAAAGGAGCCTATTGACAATTCCCATGTGTCTAGAGGAATTTCACCTAGAGTTCCTTCCCATCTGCATTAGAGGGGCCTACACCTAGCGAGAATTCTAGGTTTTTCAAGATTTTAGAGCATCTTAAGGACCTTAAGGTAAATCATCATTTGATAGATGCAATGCAATCCTTTCCATTCCCTTCTATTTTAAGTTTTTCAAGGACCTTTCTACAAGGAAGCGTAGATCATCGAACATTCCTAAGAAGGTGAGGCTTACGGAGACGATGAGTAGTATTTGTACTTCAAGCCTTCCCGCCTAAGATGAGTGACCCCAGAGCCTCACTATTCCTTGTAGGATTAGACAAACCCAGATTGATCACGCCTTGCTAGATTTAGGGTCTAGTGTTAATCTCATTCCCTACTCCGTCAATCAGTAGCTAGGTTTAGGTGAGTTGTCCCAGGAGTGTAGTAGAGGATGTTATGGTCCAGGTACGTGAGTTCATGTAGCCTATTGACATCATAGTATTACGTACGGATTTGGGACATAACTCTAGGCATTCCACTCCCGTTCTATTAGGTTGCCCCTTCTTTGCTACTGTAGATGCTATTATTAATTGCAGGTCAGGTTTATTAGAGATGAAAATTGGAAATTTGAGGTCCACTATGAAGGTTGCCGAGATGGTGAATAGGCCAGTATAGGAGGAAAGGATGGAGAAGAGTTATTTAGAGTTGATGTGATTGATTCTTGTGTCGAGGACTTTGTAAAGAGAACTATGACTAATGGAGAAGATTTGCGAAAATTTTACGAATTGTTATCTAGCTTTGATTTGGAGACTTTAGAGCAGAAATGTGTAGCTTCTACCTCCACAGTTGAGAGTTCTTTGATTGATAAGTCACTTGAGGTTGCTCTTTCTAGTCTTGATTCTAGTGATGTCCCCATTGATGATGTTAAGGTTGAGTCCCCTTTGGTTGAGCCCAGGCCATCTTTAGAGCTTACACCCTTTCCCGATCATTTGAAGTATGTTTTCCTAGGCCCTAGTGAGACCCTTCCGGTTATCATAGCTTTTGATCTTTCTAGTGAGCATGAGGAACGTCTCTTAGAAGTTCTTAAGAAACATAGGAAGGTTATAGGGTGAAAAATTGATGATTTGTGAGGTATAGATCCTTTAGTTTGCATATATCCTATTCACCTTAAGGATGGAGCCATTCATTCTAGGGAGATACAAAGGAGGTTAAACCCACGTATGAGTGAAGTAGTTACGAAAGAGATCATTAAGCTTTTAGATACAAGTATTATTTATTCGATCTCTGATAATGAGTGGGTTAGCCCAGTTCATGTCATCCTTAAAACGTTCGGGATCACGGTTGTGGAGAATGACAGAGGAGAGCTTATCCCTACGAGTACTTCCATGGGTTGGAGAGTTTGCATTGACTATAGGAAGCTCAACTTCAAAACTAGGAAGGATCACTTTCCATTGCCTTTTCTAGACCAAATCTTAGATAGCGTAGTTAGGCATAGCTACTATTGCTTTCTAGATAGCTATTCGGGTTATAATAAAATCCCCATATTTCCCAAGGACCAGGAGAAGACCACCTTTACTTTTCCCTATGGCACTTTTGCCTATTGGAGGATGCCCTTCAGTCTATGTAATGCCCCAGCAACTTTCTAGAGGTGTATGATAGCCATTTTTAGTGACATGATTGAGAGACATTTGGAGATTTTCATGGATGATTTCTTAGTCTTTGGTGATAGTTTTGATGAGAGCTTGAGTCACCTCTCTTTAGTCTTAGACTGTCGTGTAGAGAAGAACTTAATGTTAAGTTGGGAGAAATCTCAGTTCATGGTGCAACGAGGAATAGTTTTGGGTCATGTAGTCTCATCTAGTGTTATACAAGTTAAACCAACTAAGGTAGACTTGAATGAGAAGTTGCCTGTCCCTAAGTATGTTAAGGATGTTAGATCTTTTCTAGAGCATGCAGGATTCTACTGTAGGTTCATCAAAGATTTTAGCCTTATAGTGCATCCCTTGTCTAGGCTTTTAGCACAGGATACCTCTTTTGAGTTTGATGATGAGTATGTTAGAGCTTTTGATAGGCTTAAATCCTTATTGTCTA
Source organism: Cordia subcordata (assembly GCA_028554755.1). Taxonomy (NCBI): domain Eukaryota; kingdom Viridiplantae; phylum Streptophyta; class Magnoliopsida; order Boraginales; family Cordiaceae; genus Cordia; species Cordia subcordata. The sequence continues at coordinate 10,220,120 of JAPTOF010000021.1, read as the reverse complement.
TATCCCCGATCATCTAACCACCTGATTATAGTCTCCCATTCGAGATTATATGTGATGCAACCGATTAGGTAATAGGAGTTGTTTTAGGTCAACGATGAGATAAGCTACCCCATGTAGTGCACTATGCTAGTAGGACTCCTTATAAAGCCTAAAAGAACTGCACCACCATAGAAAAAGAGTTCTAGCAATTGTCTTCTCCCTTGACAATTTTGGGTCGTATATCCTAGGGTCCAAAGTGATTGCTACACTGATCATGCGACATTAAGGTATTTGTTAGCTAAGAAAGAATCTAAACCCCACTTGATTAGGTGGTTGCTCCTTCTTCAAGAATTTGATGTTGAAATCTAGGATAAAAAGGGTAGTGAGAACTTAGTAGTGGATCATCTTTCTAGTTTTGTTAATGAGTCTTGTAGAGATGCATCCCCTTTTCATGATTCTTTTCCCGATGAGTAATTGTTTGTCATTTCTCATCACATACCATGGTTTGCTCATATTGTCAATTTTCTTGCCATAGGGCGTTTTCCCTTCCATTAGCAGAAGAGGGAGAGATAGGTTCCTAGCACAAGTGAGACATTTCTTTTGGGAAGATCCCTATCTTTTTAAGGAGCGTGTGGATCAAATGATTCATTGGTATGTGCTTGAGGATGAATTTGAGAGCGTGTTGAGTATGTTTCATGATTAAGGGTGTGAGGTCATTTTAGTGGAAACAAGACTGCCACGAAGGCCTTGCAACGTGAATTCTTTTAGCCCATTCTCTTTAGGGATGTCCAAGAGTATTGAATAAAATGTCTTAGATGTCAACAATCTAGGTCAACCTCTAGGTGAAATATGATTCTTTTATCCCTTATTCTTCCATATGAGTTATTTGATGTTTGGGGTATATATTTCATGTGTCCATTTCCACCTTCCTTTATGTACCAATACATTTTAGTGGCCGTAGACTATGTGTGCAAATGGGTTGAGGCTATCCCTACACACACTAATCACTATAGGGTAGTGGTAAAATTCACTAAAAAGAACATTTCTCTAGATTTGGAGTCCCTAGGGTCTTAATTACTGATGGGATTTGCATTTTTGCCATAGAACTTTAGAGGCCTTGTTGAGGAGATATTTGGTTACCCATAAGATAGCTACTCCTTACCACCCGCAAACTAGTGGACAAGTAGAGGTGTCCAATAGGGAGATTAAGCACAGTTTAGAGAAAACAGTTAGGCCCGATAGGAGAGATTGGTCTATTAGGTTGAATGATGTTTTGTGGGCATACTGTACTACTTTTGAGACTCCCACTAGTATGTCTCCGTATAGATTGGTTTATGGGAATCTTGTCACTTGCTGGTAGAACTAGACCGTAGGGCTTATTGGGTAATCAAGGCCCTAAATTTTGATTTGGCAAAAGTGGGTGAGAAAAGGAGGCTTGACCTAGCGGAGTTAGAGGAGCTGAGGTATGAGACATATGAGAATGCCAAGATTTAAAAGGATAGGATGAATAGAATTCATGATAAACACATTCTTAAGAAATCATTCTCTACCTTCGATAAAGTTTGGTTGTTTAACTCATGTTTGAAGCTCTTTCTAAGTAAGTTCAAGCCAAAATGGGATGGTCCGTATGAGTTGTTGGTTGCCTACCCTTCCGGTATGGTCAAGATCAAAGACCTGAAGGATGGCCAAGAGCTGATAGTGAACGAGCGACGCCTGAAGCATGCATATGATTCGAGCATAGATCGTGTAGAGGTTTTAATGCTTCAGGACCCTATCTATGAATATTAAAAAAGATAAGATGATTGCCTGACTGACGGTGTGGTGGTTAGTGCTACTAAGAGGCAACCTAGGTTCAATTTTGCAATTTTGCACTTGTTTCATTTTCTTTTCCTTTTCTTTTGTTATCTTTCATTTTCTTTCATTCATACCAAAGTGTTGAATCCCGATACTTTGTTCTATAAGATACACCACTACTTATTATTGCACATGCTAATGCAAGTTTGCATAGGCAATGCTACTAACCTTGTTTTATTTGAGTGTGTGTGGATTGTGAGTCATAGGGTTAGTACTATAGTGATGTATCATTGGCATGGAGAGCTTTCAAAAAGATGCAAGGTTGTGTCTTTCTTTTCGTCACTTGTTTCCTATGCTTCTACCCCGTCCCCACCACCCTTACTTGCTTTGTAATACCAATTTGCTTGTATATGTGCTTTGCTCTATTTGCTTGAAAACAAGCAAAGTTTAGGTTTAGGGGTGTGGGGGTTTGGTCTTATGGTTTTTATGTTTTCTTAGGGTAGATTTCATTATTTGGTTAAAAACGGTGAAAAATTTTCAAATTTTAATGCATGTAAAGTTGTTTACTTCTTGGTTGATCATTTTATTGGTTATTGTGATTTTATTGATTGGTGAATATGAGTAGCATTTTGGGGAAGTGAATGGAGTGGATTGAAAATTAGGTCTTGGAGGGGATGCACTTAGAAGTTGTAGGGAGTGAAGACCTTTAAGAATGACCCTTGTAGCCACCCTACAGCTTGCTAAAAAAAAGTGTTGAAAAAGAGTTGTTGATGTGAGTGCCCCTTTCTTGATTGGTTTTTCTTTATATGCCTTAGCCTTTCTTTTTCCTCTCTTTCTATGCAATGCAAAGTATGAAAAATTCATAAAAAAATGAAAAAGGCAAAAACGTTGCAAAAAGATGAGAAAAGAAGTTGAAATATTGAAAAAAATTGGAAAAAAGAAAAAGTCAAAGGCAGCAAAAAGTTTTGTGAATCAGTGCATAAGTGACCCAATATCAACGTAGCACATGCTATCATATTTGTAGATTTGTGAATAAGGTTTTTGATGTGTTATGTTTTTGTGTGTGTTTGAATTATTATTTGTCTATATTTTGGAGCTGTATTGAGCTTAAGAGTTTCATTAATGTAGTATTTGTGCTAGGTATAGGCTTAAGGGTACATAGCTATACATAGTTGAGCTTAAAGGGTAAATGCTACATTAATGGCTTGTTTTGAATCTTATAGGTGAGATTGACGATTGTTTGAATATCAATGAAGATGAAGATGGTTTGAGCATGAATTGGAAGCATAACTGAAGATGAAAAGTGGAAGAAAATCAAGTTTTGAGGCATCCGGACAAAGGTCAAGACAATTGGAAGCAAAACGGAGCTAAACGAAGCCAAAAGAGAGCAAAGAGACACTACAGGAACACTGGCTTCAAAGTACTAGTGTACCAGCTCATTGTTCCGCCAAAAACAGAAAGCAAGTTTCTACTATCGGAATAGAGAGCCTTTGTTACCGATGCACCAGCTCACTATTCCGCCAAAAACAAAAAGCAAGCTTCTACTACCGGAATAGAGGCCCCTTGGTATCGGTGCTCTGGTAGAGTGTTCTGGTAGTCGCAGAAATTAGTTATATAAGCCCATTTTTGGTCATTTTGTAATGAATTAAGTTATATTCTTTTACACCAATCTCTCAAACCTTAATTCCTCTTTCACCAACATTCAACACACATACTTACACATTTTTCACCTAGTTTTAAACTCATTTGGAGGATTCAAACACTTGGAACATAGGCTACTCAAGGATTTTGTACAAGAATTGCTTGGATGGAAGGGGAGTTTTCTGTTCTCTCTTTCATCCTTTATTATATTATGTTCGAGTAGATTTGTTTAGGGTGATGGCACTTGTGTAATAGGTTGATTCTTTGCTTCTATATTATAGGATTCAATGGCATAATGTATATGCATATGCTATGTTCTTCTTGTTTCAATAACTATTGCTTAATACATGTTTAGGTGTTTGATAATATGCCTATGAAGGTTGCATATCTATAAATTGAAGTCTATTTACTACTAAACACCTCTAGTTCATTCTATAATCATGTTAATGTGTTTATGTGTAAATCTTACGAAGTGGGTAATGCTTATATTCATGTCTATGTGTATGTTTGCATGCCTAGTAGTAAATATGACATCAATATTGCATACATATTGGTTCAGAAGTGCTTTTAATGGTGTAATCCTAACATGATGATGTTTGGTAGTCGAATAGGTCCCTTTATTCATGAACACCTTAGCTTAGAACATGTATGAATGCATTAATAGGTCAAATTCCGCTATTATGACCCTAGAATGATGAAGCATAATTGAAGGCTAGTCTAAATCGAGTCTCCTTTGTCTTTAAATCCAGCCAATAGGTTTTTGGGTAGATTTAGCCGACTCTAGCAGCACTAAGTCTTGGCTTTAAATCTAGCCAATGATTTAGGTACTAGGGTAGGTTTCTTCTAGGTCACCTAGGAAGTTAGTTAGTCACTCTTATGGCCCTATGTCGTAAGGATCACGCCTTAGCTCTAGGAGGTGCTGCCTAGGGATGGACCCGCACCAAGTCCTAGTGAGAAATTAGGACATTAACATAGCATAGTAAAAGAGCAATTCATGAGTAAGCCATTCCATGTTATCCCATAGTATTGGAATCTAGGATCGCCCATTAATAAGAAGATGTCACCCTAATCCCTTCCATTTGTTAGTTCTCTCTAGATAGCTTGTCTCCACTTTCAATTCCCATAGTTTAGTTTAATTCGTTTTAGTTAGAGCTCCCGACCATTCAAAATCCAAAATCCCAAAATTTAGGTCTTTTTTTAGGCACACTCTATAACACACACATAGAATCTATCTCATAACATAGCCTCCTTGTGGTTCGACACCTGTTCTTGCACACACTGCACTGTATCGATCTGTGCTCTTGCGGTCTTTAGAGCTTGCACTTGAGAGATGCATCAAGTTTTTGGTATCATTGCTGAGAAAACATGGTAGTTTGCATTCTTTTGTTTGTGTGTTTTGGTAGTTGCTTTTCTTTTTTTCTTGCTTTTCCTTTATAGTTTGTTTAATTTTTGTTTAGCTTGTTTATTGTTTATATTATCTTGCTTTGATCCTTATTTATCTATTTAAGCTTTTGTCTTTATTTTTAGTAGACTTCTTAGGATTGTGTTTATTTGCTTTAGTTTTCGAAATATTAAAGTTTTCGGGGGTTGAAGTGATTGGAGTTAGGATAGTTTGCGCATGCTTGGTAGGAGATCCCTTGGAAATCTCCCAGTTTCTCTTAATCCTGAAACTGATAGAATTGCAAGATATTTTAGGAATTTAGGAGATCTTCTTGAGGAGAAAGCCAACCCCTATCATCCTCCTAATCCTTTCAATCCCCCAATGAATCCCACCTCATGATCACTTTAGGCATCAAACCCAAGATCATTTTAGACGAGAGCCCTGAAAACTGGACCCACCTATAGATAAGGAACCCACTCTTAGGCAATTCTTTCGCCCCGAAGCCTTTGAGCCTAATTTGGCTATTCAAATTTTGGGTTTGGGAGAGACGAACTTTGAGATTAAGCAAATATGTTGGCCACGCTTCCTTCCTCCTATGGGAGAAGCAATGAGAGTCCTCTTGATCATAACATTGATTTTGTTGAGATGAGTTCTACTCTCCATATCCCTAATGTCTCCTAAATGGTCTTACATCTAAGATTGTTTCCTTTCTCTCTTAAGGACGAGGCTAGGTCTTGGTTGCATTCCTTACCTAACGGTTGCTGATGTGTTGGGTTTTTTTGTGTGTTATTTACCTATATTTAAGAGGTATTCAGTGCTCTAAAAGATGCATTAATGTAGTGCTTTTGATAATAATAGGCTTAAGCGTAAACAAATGTACATATTGAGTTTAAGAGACAAATTGCTATACTAATTGCTCATTTTCAATGATTTAGGTGAACTTTGGGTTGAGATTGAGATTGAACGATGATAGATGATGAAGATAGGAGATGTACGGGTCAAAATGAGAAGATCAGAGGCCGGAAAGACGAAGAATCGAGGAAGGAAGTCAGTCGGACGACCTAAGAGAAGGAGCCGGTCAACCCTCCAGGGAGATGCTGAAAATAGCCGGACGACCACCCCTCCAGAGTAGTTGACTGGCTAGTCTAAAGAACACCACCAAAAAGCCGATCAAGCTAAGAGGAGAAGCCGGCCGACTGGCAGTTCGTGAAAAAGCCGATGTAAAAGCCCGATTTTCAGGCTAAAAAGGGGATCTTTTTGATAATTCTAGGGAGGATCTTTTCATACCCATCTCTCAAACCTTAAATGCCCTCTCACCAACCTCTAACACATATATTCACCCACTTTTCACCAAGATTCAAGCTTGTAATTAGGGTTTAACACTTGTAATTGCAAGATCAAGACAAGGATTTCAAGAGCAAAACTAAACAAGAAAGGGAGGCTTATATTTCTTCTTTTATACTTAGTTTTCTCTATTCTAGAATAGATCTTTTATGGGTGATTGAAGCTTGTATTATGGGTTGATTGAGCATTACTTTGCCATGAGATTTTGATGGTTTAATATATATGTTTGCCTTTAATGCTTCAATGGCTACTTACATACATGTCTATATGTTTGTTGATATGCCTAGGTGAAAGAACATATATACTCAGGGGGTTGATTACTGTTTAACACTTCTAAATCATTTTATGAGCATGTCTAGGTGTTTATGTAGTGATACTATGAAGTGGGTCTTGTAGCTATACATGTCTATGTGTGTTTTTACATACATTAATATCAATTTTAGCTTCTATGACATACATGTTGGATTCTAATGCGTAAATTGATATGTCCTAAATATGTCTAAGTATTTAGGACTAGAATATGCTTTAAATTCATTTGTACCATACTTGAGAACATGTATGATGTCCTTTATTATTAAATCCTACTTGTGTGATGCTATGATTGGTGGTGCTTCACTAGTAAATAGGCCTAGTTTAGTCTCCTTTGGCTTTAAACCCAGCCAATAAGTGTTGACCTAGCTTAATTGACCTTAGGAAGCCTAGTTCTTGGCTTTAAACCCAGCTAATGAGTTAAAACCTAGGGTAAAAATGTAGGATCGATATTATTAAGTGTGATGTATCCTAGTCCATATTTTCTAAATTATAACTAAGAAAACATGCTAGGAAAATAAAATAACCATATTACACACACAAGAACATGCTTAAGAACATATAGAATATAACTAGTACTTGCAAAATATATAAAGCTAACCTTTTGAAGCGTGGGGTTTTTGATGAAGCTAAAACCGGTCACGAGCTTTGTTCCCGTTCACGAACAAGGCCACCAAAATTTACTATAAGGGTGTCATAATAAGCAACTCCCTAGTCTTCTTCCCTATGATTAAAGAGACTTATCTTGAGAGAATAGCCTCTTGTGTGGGAAGAAGCAAAGTAATATGCTCTTGAAAAACTAGAACAAAAATCAAACAATAAGTGTGAACTATGTGTTGTAGTATTTTCTTGCCAAAAAGGAAGAAATCAACTACAAAATTTTGGACACATAAATTGGTTTAAGGTCTTGCCTACTTATAGAAAAAGTTTGGCACCTAAACCTTGTAACTTTCCATGTGGGAAACTTTTTCCTAGTAGTAAAAGTTTGCCACATGTCATGGAAGATTGGGGTAAGCCCACAATCCAAGCCCAACACATAGTCCATAACCCATGTGGAGGCCCAAGGCCAATAGGAACCATCCTAGCCAAGGTTATCTTGGACTCTAAAGAAAGCCCAAACCCAATTCCAAGCTTTGGCCCAATAAGGTTAGTACCACAATATGAAATTTGCTCTTTCAAGATTACTCTCTCAAAGTCATTTCAACTAGGGAAAGGACCAAGAAGACACAATTAACTTTGGCTTCCAAAAATAATTAAAAATGTCCTTACCCAATTTAGGCGACATAATAATTATTTTTAACTCCGATCTATTCCACCATAAGATCAAAGTTGCACTCCAAGAATAATTGCTATTATCCAGAAGCTTATCACAAAAGAATGTGAACTTTGTCTTTGATCTACTAAATAACTGACCATAATGCCCTTCTATGTATACCCACAGCTAAGATCGGTCCTTTGGCCTGTGTACTATTACCTCCTTAGCTGTATCTTTTTCCGTTGGGTTTCTCGTTCTATTGCCAACCATCCTTGGTCATGGAATCTCTTGATCTCGGGAGCGACCCTCACGCCATATGACCGACACACCTATAAAGGTAGTATCACTAGATCTAGATTCGGATGATAAATTTGGACAATACCAAAGGGGGCACATAGATTCCATTTTGCATATGCATGTTCCAATTAATTAGAAATTAGCACTCAATGTACAAGGCTGTTGATCCTAATAAAGTAAGATCTTACCTATAGTGAATCAAAGTACCAAACCCTAACTTCATTAGTTTATCCACATATGCTCAAGATTAAAAGCAATGATCATTTAATAGCAGTGAGTGTCTTATTTTCATTCTTGGATAGTCCGTCTCTAGAAAACATACTCACAATGGTCCTAGCCAATACGTGACACACGTACTATTGAGACAAATCTAGAAAGTCCTCCAATGACTTAGGTAGATCACCCTCAAAGAGGAGACTTACTCAATATAACCTTATCCCAGTAGAGTGCCCAACACTACTATTTTGTTATGGATTTAATTTATGACGTGACTAAATCTAAACTTGGACCTATTATGCGTCCAGCCTCACTGCGCACCCAAGCCATTAGTTCAAGTCAAAGGACCTTCATACATGCATCGATAAAAACATAACAGAGATAATATGTAAGAAACTCATAATGCCGTTTAACAAAAATATGATTATACATTGTTTCATATCTAAAATGTCATGTACAAGTAAGCTTTAGGGCATACTAATCCTAACAAAGACCAATTATCATCACCTAAGAACATAATTAGCTAATTCGTGCCCTTGTTCATAAGGACCATGCTATACTTCTAGGTAGCTAGCACCTAGGGATAGACTCACACTGAGTCTAGGGATTGTAGGAGAGATTGGTTAGATTCCTAGCTTAGAGCACCTTCTTAGAGAAAACCATCAAAGGTAGTCCCATAGCAAAGTTAGTACCCAAATCACCTATAGTTAAGCAGATTTCACCCATTGTCCTATTTCTTATGTTAATTCCCTTTTACTTGCTTGTTTTCTCTTATCTTCATTTTATTTAGTTTGTTTAGAATAGTTTAATTTACTTTGAGCTCCCTTCACATCTAAAAGAACTAAAAAGAATTCTTAGTTTAGCTTGTTTTCTTTCTAGCTTTTTAGGACACACGCTTAGCTTTTATTCCCTATTTCCTACCTCCTTGAGGGATCGACCCTGCTTTTGCACATTAGACCACATGACCTATGCACTTATGGGCTTTTAACTAAGGCTTATTGCTTAATTTAGCAAAAAGAAGCACCAGTTGCATTACTACATAGGCTGAGCTCCAATCTAAATTCTTTCAAAAATTTTATCCCATGGCCAAGACGGCTGACCTTAGGACTGCCATTATGACTTCCTCCCAACATGACCTAGAATCCTTTCATGAGGCTTGGGAGAGGTTCAAGGATCTTCTTAGACAATGTCCACACCATGGGTACAGCAATTATGACCTAATGCAATACTTTTTTTTAGGCTTAAATGAACAAAATAGGATGATGGTCAATGCCGCCTCTGGTGGTGGCTTCTATCTTTTGAGACTGATCGAGGCATGGGAGAAAATAGAAATGATGGATAAAAATTCTTTTCAAAATTTTTCCATGGAAAGGTCTACTCGAAAAGGTAACAAGAGAAGTGTTAGTGAGGTTGGAGTTTCTTTAAATTTACCTGCTAAGGTTGAGGCTTTGACAAATAAGCTAGATTAATTCATTTCTTTATGTCTCTTTCATCCCAAGGTCATAAGACCAGTTCTATAGGTTCTTTCTCCACTCCGTTAATTGTTGAAGTTTGTTGATATCGCTATTTGAGCACAAGCCTAAATAGCCCGCAATTGCACGGGACGTGTGTAGTACAATATGTGCAAGTGCGGGGTCGAATCCACAGGGAGGCTACCTTAGTTTTGTCTCTATATGCTCGGGTGCCTTAAACTAGCTACGTGCTTGTGTGTACTTACTTTAGGATGAAAGGGAGCTCAGAAAAAAGAAAATAAAAACTAATCTATGGAGGAACTTAAAGGAGCCAAACTAAGGAAGGAAACACTAATAAAGAAGAAGGGGACCTAGGGCAACTGCATGGCAACAAGACTTGGGCTATGATAACAGATGATGTCTATCTAAGGCTCGGGACTTCTATTGCCGTTGTGTTGATCGGGGGCTCTCTTAACCAATACTAGTGGTTTAACCCGTTAGCTGGATTTAAAGCTAAGGGCAATCGCTGATAGTCTACGCAATCCGTGCTTAGAACTTATCCTCTTGGCTGGATTTAAAGCCAAGGACTAGCACCTAAACACTACGTGACATTAAGGCTCGATTAACTAACACTAACGCGGGTGAGGGATACTCTAGTCTAGGTTAACTTATCCGTTTGGCTGGATTTAAAGCCAATGACTAGCACCTAAACTGGACTAAGCATAGCATGTAACCTATTAGCTGGATTTAAAGCTAAAGCCTACTCTACTAAGCAAAGCCACAAGATTAAGCACAATCACATCACCCATATAAGAAGATAAGAGCATTTGAAGCACAAATAACACATGCATATTCACTTGGGCATTTTAACAAACACATAGACATGTTTGATTTCCAATACATAGACATATTGAATCATGTCATAAATTTATGTAAATAAACATGTATTAAGAGCCAAAGATCTACACAAATCCATTATTCAAAGCCCTAATCTAATATACAACAACAATCAGCCCTAAATGTAGCCTAATCTAGCAACATATTTACAAGAAATAGAGAAAGAACAAGAAGAACTTCCCTAAATTCTTGCTTCCAAATCCATACAAATCCTTCAAAACTTTGTTTAATTCTTCAATCCTAGCTTGGTGTGGGGTTTAGATGGTGGTTTAGGGTGTTTTGAGAAATGGGTAAAGGGTTAGGGTTTATTAGGATTTAAGAAATAAAAGTTCCTCCACTGACAATAAGCAGAAATGAGCTTTTTATGGATTTCTTCAGCGTACAGCCAGTCGACCTAGCTGGTCTACCAGCTCTTCTTTCTTGCTCGACCGGGTTAAATCATGATGCTCTCTGGAATGGTCGGTCGACCTAGCCGGTCGACTGGCTTCTTGAGAAGCTCGACCAGCTTCAAATCTTTTATTCTCTGGAGCGGTCGGTCGACCGTCTCTTCTTATAAGTCGACCGGCTGGATCAGAATGATCTTTTCTTTATTTCTTTTCTTCCGGTCTTCATCCGTTAGCTCGTTTCTTCCCGCATAAACTTGAACCCTTTCAAAACACTCCTAAAACATGGAATATAACACTTAGTATAGTATTTATGCACCTAAATACATTATGTACAAATATTAACAAATATGCATAAAATTTGTACTAAGTGCACTCAATGGTACTCTAAACACCTTTAAATATGCATGAAAAAACTAGATGCAAACATGCACAAATGACACACGTGAACATCCCCAAACCTTTCCCTTGCTTGTCCTCAAGCAAGCCAAAATGAAGTCTATCCTCATGCTTTTCAAAGAGTTGCCAATTGCATTGACTTGCTATCTTTTTGCATCCAAGGGGTACAAGGGGTCATTCCTTTCATGTAAGGGCTTCCTTAGTCTTTTTTGGATCCTCCTTTCAATCACACGGGGTTTCACACCTCTTGGGAATGTCACCAAGTAGCTAGAACCACCACAAACGTAGGATTCCAACTTACGCACTCGAGATGTTGATACTTTGTGCTCTATCAACTAACATGGCCTCCCAATATGCACTTAGCCCCAAAGATACAAGGAAGAGAAGATACATCACAATGGCTCACATTGACGTAAGAGCCTTATCCATAATACATAAAAATAAACAAAAGAGATACTTGTGTCAAATTGACATTATGTTACTTGACAGTTATTCAACATACTTCACTTTTCAATCTTTTTGTTGCATTTTGGCTCTTTTTTATTATTATTTTTTTCATTTTTGCATTTTTTCTCTCTTTTTTTTTTCAATACACAAATAGAAAAAAAGAAAGGAAAAAGAAGAGGCTAAGGCAAACTAAAAAACCAATCAAGGAATGGGCACTCATATCAACAACCCTTTAAAAACACTTTTTCCAACCAAGTTGTGGGTTAACTACAAAGTGCATTCTTAGAAATATTCACTCCCCACAGTTTTTAAAAGGACTCTCTTTGAAGTCTAGGTCATACCCTACACTCCATTTACTCCTTACAATACATCCTCATCTTCTCTAATCAATTAAGTCAATAGCAAAAGCCAACTCTCTAACCAACGTGGAGATAAACCAACTCAAAATATGCAAAAAAAAATGAAAAATTTGAACACGTTTTCAGGAAAAATAAAATATGGCAAGCAAATCTATCCCAAATATGATATAAACAATAAATGAACAACCACACCCCCAAACCTAAACTTTGCTTGTCCTCAAGCAAAAATCACAAAGCCACACGACAAGCAATCAATATGAAACACATATGGGGAATGCAGAGAGGAATAGATACGGACAAGTAAAAGATGGATAGATACAACCTTGTTTCCATGTAGTCCACAAATGCCAAAGACAATCCAATGATCTACTGGTCTCTATATTTGTGAAAAGCACTAATGCTCAAAAAACAAAGAACAGATTAGAAGATATGCTATGCAAGCTCACATTGACATTTGAAATGATAAACAAGGATGTAAACACGGGGTAAGGGATTGATGGACAAATGAAGAAAAGAAGCAAGAACAAGTAAGGGAGTAAAAATCTAACCTTCTAAGAATGAAAATAAACAAAAGAAAGCCTAAAATATAAAAAGGTAAGATAAACAAAAGCAATCTAATCTATTATGTACAAAGAAAGAATCAGTACAAGAAAACTAATCTACTATATACAAAGGCAAAGGCAAAGGCAAAAAAAATACAAGAAAAACAAGAAAAATATGAACAAACCTAGGGTGTCTCCTAGTAGCGCTGGATTTAACGCCTTCAGCTGGGCGCCAATGTTAGAGTAAAACATGTTTAAAGTTGCATGGCACAAATTGCCGAATAATCATCAAAGCATAGAACATAGAGGGAAAAGGGTCATACACTAAGTGTTGGGCGATGAATGCATGGTGCACCACTTTTCAAGATCCCACCCTAAAATATCAAATGAATGCGCAAGTACAGAATGAAGCATGCTCAAACGTGAAAAATTATGTCCCGATTGCTCTTTAAGTAGCCACTCCATGGCCTTCTTCTCAAAATCAAGGGCTAAAAATACACCATCCTCATGGGTTAAAGATAAGTCAAATGCAAACAACATAAGAAACGTGTTTTCTAACCCTAGATGAAAGTATTCTATGCAAGAGGGCAGAAACATAAACTCCGAGAAAGGAGGCTCAATGGAATAGGAAAGAGGAGTGAGAATGACATTGGGAGAAGGAAGAGCAAGGATAGGGCAATTGGACGTACTACACTCTTTTTCTCTACAAAATATAGAAGTTTCAAGCCTAGGACATTCTAACTCCTCACTAGGGGTGGATTCGATCTTAATGGGTTCTATTTCCATCATTGATTCATCAAACATCCAAAAAGACCTATAGATCATTCTTCTAAGCACATTAATTTCTTTTTTATGTGTCTTTTTAGAGTTGTTATTCTCTTCAACATTATGATTCTTAACTCCAAGAGACTTATCATCTAAAACCTCTGAAATTGATGTCTTGTTTTTCCCAATGGATGACATTAAATCTTCACTAACTAAAGTCTCTTTAAATTCAACAATACATTCATCACTAGTGGGTGTTATCTCACCATCATGCTCTTCACAGGGGTAGGCACAAATAGAGACGACAAAGGGGACTCAAAAGATTCCTCATCATGTATGCATGAATGCTCAAGGGGAGAATGCGTGCTAAACTCCCTAAATGTTGACTCAGAATGCAATTGAGTACTATCGACATAAGACTCAACCTCCATGCGTGTGGGTAATGTAGGAAGAGAGAGAAGGTTAGGTTCACGTAACTCATTGGGTGGCAACGAAAGCGCAAGAGGATAGGGTACTATTTCCTCTAAAACATATTCATAAGAGTCATCAAGAGCCAAATCATCATTAAGCTCATCCTCATCCTCACTACAAGATGTGATCTCTCCATCTACCTCTTTTTTCTAATATTCTCTCCAAAACATCATCTTTTTTAGCACTATTTCTCTCATCTCTAGGTCTCTCTCCTATCTCTTCAACTCATTCTAAGGGTATCTTAACATTCTCACTCATGAGTTGCACACTCTCAGCCACTCTCTCCAAGGACAAACCAAAAGATTTGGTGTCTCGCTTCAAACTCTCAAGTTGTTCTTAGTTAGATTGGATGACGGATAAGAGATAGTCAAGTGTTTCCTCTTGAGAAGAAAACCTAAAAGAAGAGGGCTCAACTGAGTGAAAAAGGTAGTCATGTTGAAAATCATTTTGCGCATAACCATAAGAAAACTCGGGAGAGGAATGGGTGGAAAAAGAAGGTGTTAGAGGTGGACAATCGAAACTAGAAGATGAATGGAATAAAGAGTCATCTTGACCCCAATGTGAAAATGCATGATGTTGCATCCTAGAATCATGATAACTAGATGTAGATGTATGCATGGGTGTACGATTGCTAGGGGCATAGGGCATTGCATGCAATCGAGAATAAGAGTGGAAGGTGGGACAAGCACTAGATAAGTGAGCACGGTTTCCACAATGATTGTAATAACAAGAATATGCATCCCTATAGTCATGATTACTAAATGAAGATGCATGAGATGTTGCATGACTATAGGGGTCAATAGTAGTATTAAACCTAGGTGGGGAATTTGTGTGGGGACAGAGAATGGTAGGATATATGAAACTTCCACACAAGTAACATGCATAAGGGACACGTTCGGGTGATGGGAAAGCGGATACAAGTGACCACCGAGAAGCACTAGGATCGGTCATCTTCAATGAATCACAAGTAAAACCTCTTCACAATCAATTTTTTTAGTTAATTTTTATTTTAAAATTTTTTCGAGAGATTTTTTAAATTTTTTTATAGTTTTCGAAAAAGAAAAAGCAAGTAAAGATAGTGCACACGCAAGTAACCAATCACAAACACAAAAGCACACAAAGAACCAATACCGTGTCTCCCCGGCAATGGCGCCAAAAACTTGATATCGCTTTTTGAGCACAAGCCTAAATAGCCCACAAGTGCACGGGACGTGTG
Source organism: Cordia subcordata (assembly GCA_028554755.1). Taxonomy (NCBI): domain Eukaryota; kingdom Viridiplantae; phylum Streptophyta; class Magnoliopsida; order Boraginales; family Cordiaceae; genus Cordia; species Cordia subcordata. Next base: position 10,204,974 of record JAPTOF010000021.1, on the reverse strand, counting down.
GAGTACAGTATGTGTAAGTGCGGGGTCGAATTCGCAGGAAGGCTTCCTTAGTTTAGTCTCTATGTGCTCGGGTGCCTTAAGCTAGCTATATGCGTATGTGTACTTATTTTGGGATGGAAGGGAGCTTGGCAAAAGAAAAATAAAAACTAATCTATGGAGGAACTTAAAAGAGCCAAACCAAGGAAGGAAACACTAATAAAGAAGAAGGGGACCTAGGGTGATTGCATTGCAAAAAGACCTGGGCTATGATAACAGATGTTGTCTATCTAAGGCTAGGGACTTCTATTGCCGTTGTGTTGATCGAGGGCTCTCTTAACCCGTTAGCTGGATTTAAAGCTAAGGGCAATCGCTGATAGTCTACGCAATCCGTGCTTAGAACTTATCCACTTGGCTGGATTTAAAGCCAAGGACTAGCACCTAAACACTACGTGACATTAAGGCTCGATTAACTAACACTAACGCAGGTGAGGGATACTCTAGTCTAGGTTAACTTATCCACTTGGCTGGATTTAAAGCCAAGGACTAGCACCTAAACTCGACTAAGCAGAGCATGTAACCGATTAGTTGGATTTAAAGCTAAAGCGTACTCTACTAAGCAAAGCCACAAGATTAAGCACAATAAAATCGCCCATATAAGTAGATAAGAGCATTTGAAGCACAAATAACCCATGCATATTCACTTAGGCATTTTAACAGACACAGAGACGTTTGATTTTCAGTGCATAGACATATTGAATCATACCATAAATTTTTGTAAATAAACATATATTAAGAGCCAAAGATCTACAAAAATCCATTATTCAAAGCCTTAATCTAATATACAACAACAATCAACCCTAAATCTAGCCTAACTTAGCAATATATTTACAAGAAATAGAGAAAGAACAAGAAGAACTTCCTTAAATTCTTGCTTCCAAATCCATACAAATCCTTCAAATCTTTGTTTAATGCTTCAATCCTAGCTTGGTATGGGGTTTAGATGGTGGTTTAGGGTGTTTTGAAAAGTGGCTAAAGGGTTAGGGTTTATTAATATTTAAGAAATAAAAGTTTCTCCACTGAAAATGAGCAGAAACGAGCTTTTTATGGATTTCTTTAGCGCACAGTCGGTCGACCTAGCCGGTCGACCGGCTCCTTTTTCTTGCTCGATAGGCTTAAATCATGATGCTCTTTGGAATGGCCGGTCGACCTTGCCGGTCGACCGGCTTCTTGAGGAACTCGACCGGTTTCAAATCTTTTATTCTCTGGAGCAGCCAGTTGACCGTCTCTTCTTTTAAGTCGACCGACTGGATCAGAATGATGTCTTCTTTATTTCTTTTCTTTCGGTCTTCATTTGTTAGCTCATTTCTTCTTTGCATAAGCTTGAACCCTTCTAAAACACTCCTAAAGCATGGAATATAACACTTAGTATAGTATTTATGCACCTACATACATTATGTACAAATATTAACAAATATGCATAAACTTTGTACTAAGTGCACTCAATTATACTCTAAACACCCTTAAATATACATGCAGAAACTAGATGCAAACATGCACAAATGACACACATCATTTGTTCATTGTGTTCCGAGTCATCTCGTGAGACCATAGTTTGTCCTTTAGCATCTCAATTTCCTAAATTCATGAAAGAGCAAGTGTGTACCACACAAGGTTATTCTCATGAGTATAATCCATACTCGAACACATATAATCAAGGTTAAAAGGACAACCCAAAATTTTCTTGGAGACAAGGCCAGCATAAGTTTAGTTCACATCCTTAGGTTCCACCTCAGTAGTGACAGTGTCCTCAATATCCCCTAGGTTTCTATTATGTTAATTAGCCCTATCTCACTAGTGCTTCTCAGCCTCAGGCTTTACCTACTCCCTCCAGTATCCAGACTCCTAGTAATGATGTGATGAAGTTAATGCAGTTTATTCAGAATCTACAGTAGGCATTAGCTAGTCAGCAGTAAGAGTTAGCTGATAATAGGCAAGAGATGGCTAGATATAGGCTGTAGATGGCTAGGTTTGAGACACAGTTATGACATATTGCTACACAGTTAAGCGCTAGAGACCCCGAGAAATTACCTTCTCAACTGGATGTGAACCCTAGAGTCTAGTCCTATTCCTCTACTAATACCATTTATCCTTTTTAGGCATAGGCTAAGGTTGTCACCACTCTTAGGAGCGGTAAGGTAGTGGATAATAGGGTAGGAGTTGACTTTGTAGTGCCTACACTTAGTAGTTCTTCTGAGTTTAGGGCACCACACAGTAGCCCTATTGAGAGAAATTCTAGAGAGGGTCCTATTGAGAGATATGAGCCCATTAAAGACTGTGAAAAGAGTAGTACTTCCAGCCCACATCGGGAGGGAAAGAAGCCCATTGATTATTCCCATTTGTCTAAAAGTGTTAAGCCTACAGTTCTCTTTCTATCCGCCTTAGAGAGGTCTACACCAAGTGAGGATTCTAGGTTTTTCAAGGTTTTAGAGCATCTTAAGGACCTTAAGATCGATTTTCTTTTAATAGATGTGATCCTTTCCATCTCTTCCTATTCTAAGTTCTTTAAGGATCTTTGTACAAGGAAACGTAGGTCGTTGAACATTGCAAGAAGGTGAGGCTTACGGAGAAGGTGAGCAGTATTTGTATTTCGGGTCTTCCGGCCAAGATGAGTGACCCTGGAGCCTTCACTATTCCTTGTAGGATCTATGAAACCCAGATTGATCACGCTTTGTTAGATTTAGGATCTAGTGTGAATCTCATTCCCTACTCCATTTATCAGCAGCTAGGTCTAGGTGAGTTGTCTCCTGCACATGTTACTCTTCAGTTAGCTGATATGTCCGATTGTAGACCTAGGGGTGTGATAGAGGATGTTATGATCCAGGTAGGTGAGTTTATGTACCTTGTTGATTTCATAGTATTAGATATGAATTCAGGACGTGACTCTCGATATTCTACACCCATTCTTCTAGATCGCCCCTTTCTTGCCACCTTAGGTGCCATTATCTGTTATAGGTTGGGGTTATTAGAGATAAAATTTGGGAAATTGAGGTCCACTATGAAGGTCATCGAGGCGATAAATAGGGCTAGTATAGGAGGAGAGGATGGAGAAGAGTGCTTTAGAGTTAAAGTGATTGATTCTTGTGTCGAGAACCTTGTAGAGAAGACTATGACTGATGGAAAGGAATTGAGAAAATTTGAGGAATTATTCTAAGTTTACAGCCTCTACATCCATAGATAAGAGTTCTTTGATTGATAAGTCACTTGAGGTTAATCTTTCTAGTCTTGATTCTAGTGACATCCTTGTTGATGATGTTGAGGTTAAGTCCCCCTTGGTTGAGCCTAGCCCTTCTTTAGAGCTTAAACCCCTTCCCGATCATTTGAAATATACAGTCCTAGGCCCTAGTGGGACCCTTTTGGTTATCATAGCTTCCGATCTTTCTAATGAGCATGAGAAACGTCTCTTAGAGGTTATTAGGAAACATAGGAAGGCCATCGAGTGAAAAATTGATGATATGAGAGGTATAGACCCTTTGGTTTGCATGTATCGTATTCACCTTGAGGATGGAGCCATTCCTTCTAGAGAGATGCAAAAGAGGCTAAACCCAAACATAAGTGAAGTAGTTAAGAAAGAGATCATTAAGCTTTTAGATACAGGCATCATTTATCCGATCTCCGATAGTGAGTGGGTTAGCCCAGTCCAAGTTGTCCCTAAGAAGTCCGGGATCACAGTTGTGGAGAATAAGAAAGGAGAGCTTATCCTTACACGTACTCCCACAGGGTGGAGAGTTTGTATTGATTATAGGAAGCTTAATTCCAAAACTAGAAAGAATCATTTCCCATTGCCTTTTCTAGATTAGATCTTAGATAGAGTAGCTAGGCATATCTACTATTGTTTTTTAGATGGCTATTCAGGTTATAATCAGATCTCCATATTTCTTGAGGACCAGGAGAAGACCATCTTTACTTGTCCCTATGACACTTTTGCCTATAGGAGAATGCCCTTAGGTCTTTGTAATGCCCTAACGACTTTCCAGAGGTGTATGATGGCCATTTTTGGTGACATGATTGAGAGGCATTTAGAGATATTTATGATTTCTCAATCTTTGGTAATAGTTTTGAAACGTGCTTGAGTCTCCTCTCTTTAGTCTTAGACCGATATGTGGAGAAGAATTTAGTGTTGAGTTGAGAGATATCCCACTTCATTGTGCTACAAGGAATAGTGTTGGGTCATATAGATTTATCTAGTGGTATTCAAGTTAACCCAGCCAAGGTAGAATTGATTGAAAAGTTGCCTATCCCTAAGTGTGTTAAGGATGTTAGATCATTTCTAGGGCATGCAGGATTCTACCATAGATTCATTAAGGATTTTAGTCATATTGCACGTCCCTGGTCTAGGCTTCTAGCACAAGATATCCCTTTTGACTTTGACGATGAGTGTGTTAAGGCTTTCCCTAGGCTTAAATCCTTATTGTCTACATCCTCGATTATCCAGCCACCTACAGTCTCCTATTTGAGGTTATGTGTGATGTGTCTGATTATGTGGTAGGAGTTGTTCTAGGTCAAAGGAAGGATAAGTTTCCCTATGTTGTGTACTATGTTAGTAAGACTCTTTATGAAGCCCAAAATAATTATACCACCATAGAAAAAGAGCTTATAGTAGTAGTCTTCTCCCTTGACAAGTTTAGGTCGCATATCCTAGGGTCTAAGGTGATTGTACAAATCGATCATGCAGCGTTGAGGTATTTGTTAGCTAAGAAATAATCTAAGCCCTATTTGATTAGGTGGTTGCTCCTTTTTCAAGAGCTCGATGTTAAGCTCCGGGATAAGAAGGGTAAAGAAAATTTAGCTGCGGATCATCTTTCCCGTCTTGTTAGCGAGTCTTCTAGTGATCTATCCTCTTGTCATGATTCATTCCTCAATGAACAATTATTTGTCATCTCTCATCACACACCTTGGTTTGCTCATATAGTCAATTACTTTGTCATAGGGCGTTTTCTTTCCCATTAGGAGAAGAGAGAAAGAGATAGGTTCCTAGCACAAGTTAGACATTTCTTTTGGGAGGATCCCTATCTTTTCAAAGTGTGTACAGACCAAATGATTCACCGGTGTGTGCTCGAGAATGAGTTTAAGGTTCTAAGCATGTGTCATGATAAGAGATATAGGGGTCATTTTAGTGCGAAGAAGATTGCCGCAAAGGCCTTGCAATGTGGATTATTTAGGCACACTATTTTTAGAGATGCCCAAGAGTATTGTCAAAATGTTTTTGATGTCAACAATCTCAGTCCATCTCTAGAAGAAACATGATGCCTTTATCCTTTATTCTTCCCTGTGAGTTGTTTGATGTTTAGGGAATAGATTTCATGTGTCCATTTCTATCTTTCTTTGGGTACTAATACATTTTAGTGGCCGTTGATTATGTATCCAATAAAGAGATCAAGCATATTTTAGAGAAAACGGTTTAGCCCGATACAAGAGATTGGGCTATTAGGCTAAATGATGCTTTGTGGGCCTACCGTACCACCTTTAAGACTCCCATTGATATGTCTCCATATAGATTGGTTTATGGAAAAGCTTGTCATTTGCCAGTAGAACTTGAGCATAGGGCTTATTGGGCAATCAAGGCCCTAAATTTTGATTTGGCAAGAGCGGGTGAGAAAAGGAAGCTAGACCTAGTGGAGTTGAAAGAGTTTAGATTTAAGGCATATGAGAATGCCAAGCTTTATAAGGATAAGATGCAGAGAATTCATGATAAACACATTATTAAGAAATCATTGTCTCCCTCTAAAAAAGTTTGGTTGTTTAACTCATGATTGAAACTCTTTCTAGGTAAGGTTAAGACAAGATGGGATGGTCTATATGAGGTATTGGTTGCCTACCCTTCCGGAGCAATCAGGATCAAAGACTTGAAGGATAGATGAGAGTTGACTGTGAATGGGCAACACCTGAAGCACACATATGATCGAGCATGGCTCATATAGAGGTTTTAATGCTTCAGGACCCCATCTATGGAAGTTTAAGATGAGTTGGTGTTTGTCCGACTGACGGTATGGTGATTAGCGCTACTAGGAGGCAACCCAGGTTCAATTTTGCATTTATTTCACTTTCTCTTCTTTTTATTTTCTTTCTTTTATCTTTCTTGCACCCAAGCCACAGTGTTTAATCCTGATCCCTTGTCCCATAAGATACACTATTACATATTATTGCACATGCCAATGCAAGCATGCATAGGCAATGCTACAATCTTGTTTTCTTTATGAGTGTTTGTGAATTGTGAGTCACAAGGTTAGTAGTATGGTGATTTATCACTGGCATGAAAAGCTTTAGAGAAAATGCAAGGTTGTATCTATTCTCTCTCCACTTGTTCCCCATGTTTTTCCCCCATCCTCGCTACCTTTACTTGCTTTGTAATGCCAATTTGCTTGTTTAAGTGTTTTGCTCTATTTGCTTGAGGACAAGCAAAGTTTAGTTTGGAGATGTGGGAGTTTGGTTTTCTTGTCATATATCTTGCTTAGGGTGGATTGCATTATGTGCTTAAAAATGGTGAAAATTGTTCAATTTTTGATGTAGGTAGAGTCATTTATTTCTTTGTTGATCAATGTGTTGGCTATTGTGATTGACTCTATTAATTTACAAAGATGAGATGCATTGTGGGTAAATGAATAGAGTGATTTGAAAACTAAGTCTTAGAAGGGATGCTCTTCAAAGTTGTGGGGAGTGAGGATATTTAAAAATGACTCATGTAGCTACCCCATAGCTTGGTAGGAAAGATTGTTGAAAAAGGGTTGTTGATATAAGTGCCCTTTCTTTGATTGGTTCTTTTCAATATGCCTAAGCCTTTCTTTTTCTTTATTTTTGTGAATACAATACAAAGCATGAAAAATCCAAAAAAAAAATTGAAAAAGGCAACAAGGTGCAAAAATATAAAAAAAAAAGTGAGAAAGAGAAAAAAAGCCAAAGGCACCAAAAAGTTAGTGAATAAGTGCATAAGTGACACAATGTCAACTTAGCACAAGTTAATTGTAGATACATGAATAATGCTTTTTATAAGCCATTGTGTTTGTATATTCACTCTTCTTGTCTTTGAGGCTTGGTGCATGTTGGGGAGGCCATGTTAGTTGAAGGAGCATGAAATATTAACATCCCGATTGCGTGAGTTAGAATCCTAGGCTTGCGGTGGATTGGCTATTTGGGAAATTCCCACGAGGAACAAGACCCCTTATGAGTAGAGGGAGGATCCAAAGAGATTTAGGGATCTCTCCGTAATAGGAATGCCCCTTTCATGCTTTTTAGACTAGCTTTGATGGCAAGTCAATCCTCTAGGCAAACCATTGCATCGGCTTTAGAAATAAACTTAAGATTAGACTTGCTTGGGGACAACCAAGGAGAAGGTATGGAGGTTTTGATGTGTTGTGCTTTTATGTGTGTTTGAATTATTATTTGTCTATATTTTAGAGGTTTATTAAGCTTAGTAGTTGCATTAATGTAGTATTTGTGCTAGGTATAGGCTTAAGGGTATACAACTATTCATAGTTGAGTTTAATGGATAAATGCTATATTAATGGCTTGTTTTGGATGTTATAGGTGAGATTGAGGATTGTTTGAAGATCAAAGAAGATGGAGATGGTTTGAGCAAGGATTGGAAGCATAATTGAAGATGAAAAGTGGAAGAAAATCAAGTTTGGAGGCTTCTAAACAAAGGTCAAGACAATTGGAAGCAAAACGGAGCTAAAACAAAGCCAAAGAGAGCAAAGAGACACTACCGGAACACAAGCTTCAAGTACCAGTATACCGGCTTACTGTTCTGCCAAAAACGGAAAACAAGTTTCTACTACCAGAGTAGAGGGCCTTTGGTACCAATGCACCGGCTCGCTATTCTGCCAAAAATAGAGAGCAAGCTTCTACTACTAGAATAGAGGCCCTTGGTATTGGTGCTCTGCTAGAGCGTCTAGTAGTCACAGAAATTAGTTATATAAGCCCGCTTTTGGTCATTTTGTAATGAATTAAGTCATATTCTTTTACACCCATCTCCCAAACCCTAATTTCTCTTTCACCAACCTCCAACACTTACACACTCATACACTTTTCACCTAGTTTTGAGCTTATTTGAAGGATTCAAATGATTGGAACAATGGCTACTCAAGGATTTTGTACAAGAACTGCTTGGATAGAAGGGGAGTTTTCTATTCTCTTTTTCATCCTTTATTGTATTATGTTTGAGTAGATTTGTTTTGGGTGATGACATTTGTGTAATGGATTGATTCTTTGCTTTTATATTATGGGATTCAATGGCGTTATGTATATACATATGCTAAGTTCTTCTTGTTTCAATGGCTATTGCTTAATACATGTCTAGGTGTTTGATAGTATGCCTATAAGAGTTGCATATGTATAAATTGAAGTCTATTTACTACTAAACACCTCTAGTCCATTCTATCATCATGTTTATGTGTTTATTTGTGGATCTTACGAATTTGGTAATGCTTATATTCATGTCCATTTGTATGTTATGACATCAATATTGCATACATGTTGGTTCAAAAGTGCTTTTAATGGTGTAATCCAAGCATGATGATGTTTGGTAGTCGAGTAGGTCCCTTTATTCGTGAACACCTTGGCTTAGAACATGTATGAACGCGTTAATAGGTCAAATTCCGCTATTGTGACCCTAGAATGACGAAGCACAATTAAAGGCTAGTCTAAATTGAGTCTCTTTTGGCTTTAAATCCAACCAATAGATTTTTGAGTAGATTTAGACGACCCTAGCAACACTATGTCTTGGTTTTAAATCTGGCCAATGATTTAGGTACTAGGGTAGGTTTCTTCTAGGTCACCTAGGAATCTAGTTAGTCACTCTTAAGGCCCTAAGTCATAAGGACCACGCCGTAGCTCTAGTTAACACCGCCTAGAGATAGACCCACACCGAGTCCTAGGGAGAAATTAGGACATTAACTTAGCAACCTAGTAAAAAAGCAGTTGATAAGTAAGCCGTTCCATGTAATCCCATAGTATTGGAATCTAGGATCACCGATTAACAAGTAGATGTCACCCTAATCATTTCCATTTGTTAGTTCTCACTAGATAGCTTATCTCCACTTTCCATTTCCATAGTTTAGTTTAATTCATTTTAGTTAGAGCTCCCGACCATTCAAAATTCAAAATTTAAAACCCCAAAAAATAGGTAGTTTAGGTTTCTTTTTTTAGGCATACTCTATAACACACACGTATAATCCATCTCACAACATAGCCTCTCTGTGGTTCGATACCCGTTCTCGCACACACTACACTTTATTGATCCGTGCGCTTGTAGGTCTTTAGAGCTTGCACTCGAGAGACGCATCAAGCTCTTATAAGCCATTACATTTGTATATTCTCTCATCTTATCTTTAAGGTTTGTGCATGTTGGGGAAGGCATATTAATTGAGGGAGCATGAAATATCAACATCCTGAGTGCGTGAATTAAACTTCTAGGATTGTCGTGGATTGGCTACTGAGAAAATTCCCACGAGGAACGAGGCCCTTTATGAGTAGAGGAGAATCTAAAGAGATTTGAGGATCTCTCCACAATAGGAATTTCCCTTCATGATTCGTAGACTAGCCTTGATAGCGAGTCAATCCCTTAGGTAACCCTTTGCATTAGCTTTAGAAATAAACTTAAGATTGGGTTTGCTTGGGGACAAGTAAGGAGAAAGTTTGGGGGTGTTGATATATTATGTTTTGTGTGTGTTTGCATTGTTATTTGTTAATATTTTAAAGGTGCATTGAGCTTAAAGAGTTGCATTGGTGTAGTACTTGTGCTAGATATAGGCTTAAGCATACACAACTCTACATAGCTGAGTTTAAAAGGTAAATGCTATATTAATGGCTTGTTTTGGATATTAAAGGTGAGATTAAGGATTGTATGGAGATCAACGAAGATGGAGATGGTCTGAACAAAGATTGAAAGCATAATTGAGGATGAAATGTGGAAGAAAATCATGGGGAAAGCTTCTAGATAAAGGCCAAAGCAACCAAAAGCAAAACAGAGCGAAAACGAAGCCAAAAGAGAGCAAATAGGCACTACCGGAATACTGGCTTCAGAGTACCGCTGCACTGGCTCACTATTCGACCAAAAATAGAGAACAAGGTTCAATTACCAGAATAGGGGGCCCTTGGTACCAGCGCTCCAGTTAAGTGTTCCGGTAGTCGCAGAAATTGGCTATATAAGCCCGTTTTTGGCCATTTTATGTAACAATAAGTCATCTTCTTTTACACCCATCTCCCAAACCCTAATTGCTCTTCCACCAACCTCTAACATATACACACCCACATACTTTTCACCTAGTTTCTCATTTGAAGGGTTTTAAACACTTGGATTGAAGTCTACTCAAAGATCTTGTTCAAGAGTTGCTAGAATGGAAGGGGAGTTTCCTATGATCTCTTTCATCCTCTATTATATTACATTTGAGTAGATTTGCTTAGGGTGATGACACTGGTATAATAGGTTGATTCTATGCTTCTATATTAGGGGATTTAATGGATTAACATATAAACATATGCTATGTTTTTCTTGTTTCAAAGGCTACTGTTCAATACATGTCTAGGTGTTTGATAATATGCCTATAAGAGTTGCATACGTATAAATTGAAGTCTTTTTGCTACTAAACACCTTTAATCCATTCTAAAATCATGTCTATGTGTTTATGTGTGGATTTTATAATATGGGCAATGCTTATATTCATGTCCATGTGCATGTTTGCATGCCTAGTAGTAAATATGACCTCAATATTGCATACATGTTGGTTCAAAAGTGCTTTTAAAGGTGTAATCCAAGCATGACGATGTTTGGTACTTGAATAGGCCCTTTTATTCGTGAACACCTTAGCGTAGAACATTTATGAATGTGTTATAGGTCAAATCCTAATATTACGATGCTAGAATAACGAAGCATAATTAAGGGCTAGTCTATATCGAGTCTTCTTTGGCTTAAATCCAGCCAATAGGCTTCTTGGTAGATTTAGTCAACTTTAGCGACACTAGGTCTTGGCTTTAAATCCAGGCAATGATTTAGTACTAGGGTAGGTTTGTTCTAGGTCACCTAGAAAGCTAGTTAGTCATTCTTAAGGACCTTTGTTCTAGGTCACCTAGGAAGCTAGTTAGTCATTCTTAAGGCCTTAGGTCATAAGGATCACACCGTAGCTCTAAGAGGTGCCGTTTAGGGACGGACCCGCACTTAGTCCTAGGGAGAAATGAGGACATTAACTAATCAACCTAGTAAGAAGAGCAATTGATGATTAAACCATTTCATGTAATCCTATAATATTGGAGTCCATTATCACCCATTAGCAAGTAGATGTCATCCTAATCCCATCCATTTGTTAGTTCTCTCTAGATAGCTTGTCTCTATATTTCCCATTTCCATAGTATAGCTTATTTTCTTTAGTTAGACCTCCTGAACATATGAAAACACCAAAAATAGTTAGTTAAAATTTTTTTTTGGCATCCTTTAGGACACGCACACATAAGATCCATTTTACAACATAGCTTCCCTATAGTTAGACACCTGTTCTCGCACATACTACATTGCATCAATCCGTACACTTATAGGTCTTTAGAGCTTTCACTCGAGAGACTAACATCACAGGACATCAATTTTGGACATTTTAGATGATAAGTATCTTGGAGTTAAGAATCATGGTGTTAACGAGAATAGCAACTTTAAGAAGACACATAAGAAAGAAATTGGTGCGCTTGGAAGAATGATCTATGGGTCTTTTGGGTTGGTTGATGATTCATTGATTGAAATAGAGCCCATAAGGATTGAATCCACCCCTCATGAGGAGTTAGAGTGGCATAGGCTTGAACATGTTATATCTTGTGGAGAAGAAGAGTTTTGTACTTTATCATCCCTTACCCTTGCCCTTCCTTCTTCAAGAGCCATTCCAACCCTGCTTTCCCATTCCAATGAATCTCCCTCTTTGGAGCTCATATTTATGCCTTCTAGTTTAGAAGATTTTCATCTAGGTTTAGAAAGCACGTTTGTTATGTTGCAAACGTTAGACCTATCTTTGACCCATGGGGAAGGTGTGTTCCTAGCCCTTGATTATGAGAAGAAAGCAATGGGGTGCTTAGTTAGAGAGCAAGCGGGGCATGATCTTCCATGTTTATGCATGACACCTTCCATACTTATGCACATATTTTCATTTGATGTTTTGGGGCGAAATCTTAAAAAGGGGTGAATTGTGTATTAATTAACCCATCATATAGTGCATGACCCTTTTGCTTTTACTATCTGTGCGTGGCTAAATATCTGGCAATTTGTGCCCTGCAATTTTAAACATGTATGGCTCTAACACTAGTGCCCGGCTGAAGGCGTTAAATCCAGCAGTGCTAGGAGGCACCCTAGACATGTTTATATTCTATTTTCTTTCCTTGATTTTCCTTTTCTTTTATTTGCATTTAGTATTATCTTTCTTTCATTTTCAATTTCTTTTTCTTTTTCTTTTTCACCCTCCCAAGTGTTAATCCTCACTTCTATCATTTCCTATTCTTTATACGCCTTGTTTATCATTTGATAATGCCAATACAAGCTCGCATGGCAATGCTACTAATCATGTGCTTTAAGTGTTTATGATTTGTTAACAGACAGGGATTAGTAGTTGAATCATTATCCATTGGCATTGAAGAGCTTCAAAGAACACAATGTTGTATCTATCCTTTCTCCACTTGTTCCCTATTTATCTACCCCATTCCCACCACCCTTACTTGCTTTGTGTTGCCATTTGGCTTGTTGAATCCCATTCCCTTAATGAATCCCATTTCACATCATGATCACCATGGGCATCAAGCCCAAGATCATTTTAGACAAGAGCCCTATAGGTCGGATCCATTTATAGATGAGGAACCCACACTTAGGCAATTCTTTCTCCTTGAAACCTTTGAGCTTAATTTGGCTATTGAAAATTTGGGTTTGGGAGAGACGAACTTTGACACTAAGCCTAATATGTTGGCCATGCTTCTTTCCTTCTATGGGAGAAGTAATGAGAGTCCTTTAGAGCATTTTACTAATTTTGTCAAGATAAGTTCCATTCTCCATGTCCTCAATGTCTCCCAAGAGGTCATATGTCTAAGATTGTTTCCTTTCTATCTTAAAGATAAGGCTAAGGCTTGGTTGCATTCCTTACCTAGTGGTTGCATTACTACATGGGCTAAGCTTCAATCTAAGTTCTTTTAAAAATTTTATCCTATGGCCAAGACGGCCGACCTTAAGACCGCTATTATGTCTTTCTCCCAACATGATCTAGAATATATTCATGAGGTTTGGAGACGTTCAAGGACCTTTTTAGACAATGTCCATATCACAGGTCTAGCAATCATGACCTATTGTAATATTTTTTTTGAGGTTGAAATGAACAAAATAGGATGATGGTTAATGTCGCCTCTAGTGATTGGTTCTATCTTTTGAAACCGACTGAGGCATAGGAGAAAATAGAGTTGATGGCCAAAAATCCTTTTCAAAATTTTGCTATGGAAAGGTCTAGTCAGGTGGTTAATAGAAAAGTTTTAATGAGGTTAGAGTTTCTTTAGATTTAACCACTAAGGTAGAAGCTATGACGAATAAGTTAGATCAATTCATTTCATTATCTCTTATATCTCATGGTCATAGGAATAGTCCAATAGGTTCTTCTTCTGCTCCTTTAGTTGTTGAGGTTTGTGCATTATGTTTTGAGTCATCTTATAAGACCATAGTTTGCCCTTTAGCATCTCGATTTCTCGAATTCATGAAAGAGAAAATGTGTGCTGGTTATTCTCATGAGTATAATCCATACTCGAACACATACAATTTGGGTTAGAGGGACAACCCAAAATTTTCTTGGAGATAAGGTCAACATACGTCTAGTTTACATCCCAGTTTCAATATCCCCTCGATTTCTGTCATCTTAATCAGCCCTGTCTCACGAGTGCTCCTCAACCTCAGGCTTTACCAGCTCTCTCTAGTAACCAGACTCCTAGTAATGATGTGATGAAGTTGATGCATTTTATTTAGAATCAACAGTAGGCATTAGCTAGTCAGTAGCAGAAGTTAGCTAATAATAGGCAAGAGATGGCTAGCTATAACCAGCAGATGGCTAGGTTTGTGACATAGTTAGGATAGATTGCCATGCAGTTGAGTGTTAAAGACCTCGGGAAATTGCTTTCTCAACCAGAGGTAAACCCTAGAGTCCAGTCTTGTTCCTTCCCCGATACTACTTATCCCCCTTAGGCCCAGGCTAAGGTCGTCACCACTCTTAGAAGTGGTAGGGTAACGGATAATAGGGTAGGAGTTGACTTTACAGTGCCTGCACCTAGTGGTCCTTCCGTGTCTAGAGAGCCATATAGTGGCCCTATTAACAGGGATTTTAGTAAGGATCCTGTTGAGAGAGTTGAGCTTATTAAAGACCATGGAGAGAGTAGTACTTTCGGTCCCTATTAGGAGGAAAAGAAGCCTATTGATTATTCCCATGTGTCTAGAGATATTGTATCTAGAGTTCCCTTCCCATCTGCCTTGTAAAGGCATATACTTAGTAAGGATTCTAGGTTTTTTAAGGTTTAAAGCTTCTTATGGACCTTAAGGTCATCTTCCTTTGATAGATGTGGTCTTTTCCATTCCCTTCTATTCTAAGTTCTTTAAGGATCTTTGCACAAGGAAGCGTAGGTCATCAAACATTCTTAAGAAGGTAAGGCTTATAAAGAAACTATATAGTATTTGCACTTCATGCCTTCTGGCCAAAATGAGTGACCCTAGAGCTTTCACCATTCCTTGTATGATCTGTGAGACCCAGATTGATCACGACTTGTTAAATTTATGGTCTAGTGTGAATCTCATTCCTTACTTCGTTTATCGGCAACTAGGTATATGTGAGTTGTCCTCTACATTTGTTAATCTTCAGCTAGCTGATAGATCCGATCGTAAACCTAGGGGTATGATAGAGGATGTTATGGTACAGGTAGTTGAGTTTGTGTATCTTGTTGACTTCATAGTGTTAGATATGGATTCTAGACATGAATTTAGACATTCCACTCCAGTTCTATTAGGTTACCCCTTCTTTGCCATCACAAATGCCATTATTCATTATAGGTCGGGGTTTTTAGAGATAAAATTTGGGAATTTGAGGTCCACTATGAAGGTCGCCGAGCTGGTAAATAAGGCTAATATAGGAGCAGAAGATGAAGAAGAGTGCTTTAGGGTTGATGTAATTGATTCTTGTGCCGAGGACTTTGTAGAAAGAACTATGACCAATAGAAAAGATTTGAGAAAATTAGAGAAATTGATGTCTAGCTTTGATTTAGACATCTTATAGGAGAAATGTGTAGCTTCTACTTCCTTGATTGAGAGCCCTTTGCTTGATAATTCACTTCAAGTTAATCTTTCTAGTCTTGATTCTAGTGACGTCCCCGTTGATGATGTTGAGTTTGAGTCCCCCTTGGTTGAGCCTAGCCCTTATTTAGATCTCAAACCCTCTCCTGATCATTTGAAATATGCATTCCTAAGCTTTAATAGGACCCTTCCGATCATCATAGCTTCTGATCTTTCTAGTGAGCATGAGGAGCATCTCTTAAAGGTTTTTAGGAAACATAGGAAGGCTATAAGGTGGAAAATTGATGATTTGAGAGGTATAGACCCTTCGGTTTGCATGCATTATATTCACCATGAGGATGGAACCATTCCTTCTAGGGAGATGCAAAGTAGGCTAAACCCACACATAAGTGAAGAAGTTAAGAAAGAGATCATTAAGCTTTTAAATGCGGGCATCATTTATCTGATCTCTGATAGTGAGTGGGTTAGCCTAGTTTAAGTTGTCTCTAAGAAGTCTGGAATCACGATTGTTGAGCATGAGAGAAGAGAGCTTTTTCCTGTACGTACTCCCATGGGGTGGAGAGATTGTATTCATTATAGAAAGCTCAACTCCAAAACTAGGAAGGATTATTTCATATTGCCTTTTTTAGACCAGATCTTAGATGAAGTAGCTGGGCATAGCTACTATTATCTTCTAGATGGCTATTCGGGTTACAATCAGATCCTTTGTTTCCCAAAGACTAGGAGAAGACCACATTTGTCCCTATGGCACTTTTGCTTTAGGAGAATGTCATTCGGTCTATGTAATGCATCAGTGACATTTCAGAGATATATGATGGCATTTTAATGACATGATAGAGAAGTATTTAGAGATTTTCATGGATGACTTCTCAGTCCATGGAGATAGTTTTGATGAGTGCCTGAGTCACCTCTTTTTCGTCTTAGACCGATATGTGGAGAAGAACTAGTGTTAATTTGGGAGAAATCCCACTTCATGGTGCAACAAGGGATAGTGTTGGGTCATGTTGTCTCATCTAGTGGAATTCAAGTTGACCCAACTAAGGTAGAATTAATTGAAAGATTGCCTATCCCTAAGTATGTCAAGGATGTTAAATCTTTTCTAGGGCATGCAGGATTCTACCGTAGGTTCATTAAGGATTTTAGCCATATAGCACGCCCCTTGTCTAGGCTCTTGGCACAGGAAGTCTCTTTCGAGTTTGATGATGTTAGGATTAATATGCCCTAAAGCTCACTTGTATATAACATTTTGGATGTTAAGCGATGTATAATCATTTTTTAAATGGCATTATGGGTTCCTTATATATTATCTCTGGTATGTTTTATAGATGTATGTATAAAGGTCCCTTGACTCGAACTAATGACTTGGGTGCGCAGGGAGACTAGACGCACAATAGGTCCAAGTCTAGATTTAGTCACGTCATAAATTGAGTCCGTAACCAAATGGTAGTATTGGGTATTCTACTGAGATAAGGTCATATTGAGCAAGTCTCCTCGTTAAGAGCGATCTACCTAGGTCATTAGAGGACTTTTTGGATTTGTCTCAATAGTACGTGTGTCACGTATTTGATAGGACCATTGTGAGCATGCTTTCTAGAGACGTGCTATCAAAGAAAGAAGACAAGATACTCAATGCTACTAAATGATCATTGCTTTTAATCTTGAGCATATATGGTTGAACTAATAAGGTTAGGGTTTGGTACTTTGATTTACTGTGGGTGAGATCTTACTTTATTAGGATCAACAGCCTTGTGCATTGAGTGCTAAGTTCTAATTAATTGGAACATGCATATGCAATATAAAATCTATGTGCCCCCTTTGGGATTGTCCATATTTATCATCTAAATCTAGATATAGTGATACTACCTTTATCGGTGTATTAGTCATATGGCTTGAGGGTCGCTCCCAAGATCAAGAGATTCCATAACCAAAGATAGTTTGCAGTAGGGCAAAAGAACTAAAGGAAAAGATACAGCTAAGGTGGTGATAGTACATAGGCCAAAGAACCGGCCTTAGTTGTGGATATACATAGAGGGGCATTATGATCGGTTATTTAGTTGGTTAAAGACAAAGTTCACATTATTTTGTGAGAAGCTTTTGGGTAATAGTAATTATTCTTAGAGTGCAACTTTGATCTTATAGTGGAATAGATTGCAGATAAAAAATAATTATTATGTTGCCTAGATCGGACAAGGACATTTTTTATTTTTTTAGAAGCCAAGGTTAATTGTGTCTTCTTGGTCCCTTTCCTAGTTGAAATGACATTGAGAGAGTAATCTTGAAAGAGCAAATTTCATATTGTGGTAATAGCCTTATTAAGCCAAAACTTGAAATTGGGTTTGAACTTTCTTTAGAGTCCAAGATAATCTAATTGGGCTTGGATGGTTTCTTATTAGGCTTAGGCCTCCATATGGATTATGGACTATGTGTTGGGCTTAGATTGTGGGCTTGGCCCAATCTTCCAAGCATATGCTAGAAAGTTACTACAAGAAGAATTCAAATTGTATAAGTAACTTCCATGACATGTGGCAAATATTTACTACTAGGAAAAAGTTTCCCACATGGAAAGTTTACAAGGTTTAGGTGTCGAACTTTTTTTATAAATAGGCAAGACCTTAAACCATTTCTAGCATTGAAAAATTTTGTAGTTGATCTCTTCCATTTTGGCAAGAGAATACTACAACACATAGTACATACTTATTGTGTGGTTTTTTTGCTCTAAATTTTCAAGAGCATATTACTTTGCTTCTTCTCACAAAAGAGGCTATTCTCTGAAGAAAAGCCTCTTGAACTATAGGGAAGAAGACTAGGTAGTTGCATATTGTGACACCCTTACAGTAAATTTTTTTTTTGGTGGCCTTGTTCGTGAGAGGGAACAAAGCTCGTGATGGTTTTAGCTTCATCAAATGCCCCACGCTTCAAGAGGTTAGTTTTACATATTTTGCAAATACTAGTTATGATCTATATGTTCTTAAGCATGTTCTTATGTGTGTTATGTGGTTATTTTATTTTCCTAGCATGTTTTCTTGGTAGTATTTTTGAAAATATGAACTAGGATAGACCAAATGTAATATTATTGATCCTACAAATGATGTGTTAGAGCTTTTATTAGGCTTAAATCCTTATTGTCTACGACCCCGATTATCTAGCCACCTAATTATAATCTCCCATTTGAGGTTATGTGTAATGCATCTGATTATGCAATAGGAGTTGTTTTAGGTTAAAGGAAGGATAAGTTGTCCCATGTTGTGTACTATGCTAGTAAGACTCTTTATGAAACCCCAAACCTAGTACCATAGAAAAGAGCTTTTAGCAATAGTCTTCTCCCTTGACAAGTTTAGGTTGTACATCGTACAATCGAAAGTGATTGTCTACATCGATCAGGCAGCATTGAAGTATTTGTCATCTAAGAAAGAGTCTAAGCCTCGCTTGATTAGGTGGTTGCTCCTCCTTCAAGAGTTTGACATCGAAATTTGAGATAAGAAAGGTTGAGAAAATTTAGTTGCAGATCATCTTTCTCGCTTGTTAGTAAGTCTTCTAGTGATCCATTCCCTTTTCGTTATTTATTTCCTAATGAACAATTGTTTGCTGTTTCTCATCACACACATTGGTTTGCTCACATAGTTAATTATTTTGCCACAGGGCGATTTCCCTCCCATTGGCAGAAGAGAGAAAGAGATAGGTTCCTAACACAAGTTAGGCATTTCTTTTAGGAGGATGTCGAGGATGAGATTGAGAGTGCGTTGAGTATGTGTCATGATGAGAGGCGTGAGGGTTATTAAGAAGACCGTTGCGAAGGTCTTGCTATGTGGATTATTTTGGCCCATTCTCTTTAGGGATGCCTAAGAATATTGCAAAAAGTGTTTTAGATGTCAATAATCCAGGTCTATCTCTAAAAGAAACATGATGCCTTTATCCTCAATTCTTCTATGTGAGTTATTTGATGTTTAATGTATAGATTTCATAGGTCTATTTCCACCTTCCTTTGGGTACCAATACATTTTAGTGGCCATTGATTATGTGTCCAAATGGGTTAAGGCTATTCCTACACGCACTAATGACCATAGGGTTGTAGTTAAGTTCATTAAGGAGAACATCTTCTCTAGATTTGGTGTCCCTAGGGTTTTGATTTGTGATGGGGGTTTGCATTTTTGCCATAGGACTTTAGAGGCTTTGTTGAGAAGATATTCAGTCACCCACAAGGTACCTACTCCTTATCACCCCCAAACTAGTGGACAAGTAGAGGTGTCCAATAGGGAGATTAAGCACATCTTAGAGAAAATGATTAGGCCCGATAGGAGAGATTGGTCTATTAGGCTAAATAATGCTTTGTGGGCTTACTGTACTGCCTTTAAAACTCCCACTGGTATGTCACTATATAGATTGGTTTATAGGAAAGCTTGCCACCTGCTAGCAGAACTTGAGCATAGAGCTTATTGGGTGATCAAGGCCTTAAATTTTGGTTTTGCAAGAGCGGGTAAGAAAAGAAAGCTAGACCTCGCGGAGTTGAAAGAGCTTAGATTTGAAGCGTATGATAATGCCAAGCTTTATAAGGATAGGATGAAGAGAATTCATGATAAACACATTATTAAGAAATCATTCTCTCCATTTGATAAAGTTTGGTTGCTTAACTTATGATTGGAACTCTTTCTAGGTAAGCTCAAGACAAGATGGGATGTTCCGTATGAGGTGTTGGTTGCCTACCCTTCTGGAGTGGTCAAGATCAAGGACTTGAAGGATGGCTAAGAGTTGAATGTGACTGGGCAACGCCTGAAGCATACGTATGATCCAAGCATGACTCGTGTGGAGGTTTTAATGCTTCAGGATCCCATCTATGAAAGATGAAGATGAGTTGGTGATTGCCTAGCTGACGACGTGGTGGTTAGCGCTACTAGAAGGCAACCTAGGTTCAATTTTGCTATTTTACACTTATTTTATTTTCCTTTCTTTTATCTTTCTTGCACTCACACCAAAGTGTTGAATCCCGATCCTTTGTTCATTAAGGTGCACCATTGCTCATTATTGCACACGCCAATGCAAGCATGGTAACCTTGTCTTTTTCGCGTGTTTTTGGATTATGAGTTACAGGATAGTAGTATGGTGATTTATCATCGACATGAAGACCTTTGATGAAAATGCAAGGTTGTACCTATCCTTATTCTACTTGTCTCCCATGTTTTTACCTCATTCCCACCACCCTTACTTGCTTTGTAATGCCAATTTTCTTGTTTTTGTGCTTTGCTCTATTTGTTTGAGGACAAGCAAAGTTTAGGTTTGGGGGTGTGAGGGTTTGGTAATTTTGTTTTATACTTTGTATAGGGTAGATTGCATTATGTGCTTAAAAATGGTGAAAAAGTTTTCAAATTTTAATGCAAGTAGAATTGTTTATTTCTTAGTTGACTTATTGTGTTGGCTATTTTGGTTGACTCAATTGATTAGTGAATATGAGTAGCATTTTGGGGAGGCAAATGAATTGGAGAGAGAACCAAGATTTGGAGGAGATGCCTTTGAAAGTTGTGAGGAGTGAGGACTTAGCCAACCCATAGCTTGCTAGGAAATAATGTTGGAAAAGGGTTGTTGATATAAGTGCTCCTTCTTTGATTGGTTCTTTTTGATATGCCAAAGCCTTTCTTTTTCTTTTCTTTACGTGAATACAATCCAAAGTATGAACAATTCAAAAAAAAAAAAATTGAAAAAGGCAAAAAGGTGCAAAAAGATTGAAAAAGATTAAAAAAAAAAAGCCAAAGACACTAAAAAGTTTTGTGAATAAGTACATAAGTGACACAATGCCAACTTAGCATATGTTGTCATCTTTGTAGATATGTAAATAAGGCTTCTTGAAAGCCACTACATTTGTATATTCTTTCTTCTTGTCTTTAAGGCTTTGTAAATGTTAGGGAGGCCATGTTAGTTGAGGGGGCATGAAACATCAATATCTCGAGTGTGTGAGTTTGAATCCTATTAAAAGCCACTGTGTTTGTATATTCTTTCTTCTTGTCTTTAAGGCTTTGTAAATGTTAGGGAGGCCATGTTAGTTGAGGGGCAAGAAACAACAATATCCTTAGTGCGTGAGTTTGAATCCTAGGTTGGTGGCAGATTGGCTACTTGGGAAATTTCCACAAAGAACGAGGCCCCTTATCAGTAGAAGGAAGATCCAAAAAGGCTTAGGGATCGCTTCATAATAGAAATGCCCCCTTCATGCTTCCTAGACTAACCCATTACATTGGCTTTAGAAATAAACCTAAGATTAGGCTTGCTTGGGGACAAGCAAGGAGAAGGTTTGGGGTGTTGATGTTTTGTATATTTGTATGTGTTTGCATTGTTAGTTACCTATATTTAAGAGATATTCAGTGCTCTAAAAGATGCATTAGTGTAGTACTTTTGATAAGAATAGGCTTAAGCGTAAATAAATGTACATATTGAGTTTAAGAGACAAATTACTACACTAATTGCTCGTTTTCAATGATTTAGGTGAACTTTAGGTTGAGATCGAGATTGAACGATGATAGGTGATAAAGATGGGTGGGGTATGGGTCAAAATGAGAAGATCAAAGGCCGAAAAGACAAAGAATGGAGGAAGGAAGTCAGTTGGACGACTTAAGAGAAGGAGTCGGTCGACCAGCTCCAGGAGGTGCTGAGAATAGTCGAACGACCACCCCTCTAGAGCCGGTCGACCGGCTAGGTCGACCGACCAGTCCAGAGAGCACTACAAAAAAGCCAGTCGAGCCAAAAGGAGAAGCCGGTCGACTGGCAGTTCGTGACAAAGCCGATATAAAAGCCCGATTTTCAGACAAAAAGGGACCTTTTTGATAATTTTAGGGAGGATCTTTTCATACCCATCTCTCAAACCTTAAATCCCCTCTCACCAACCTCTAACACACATATATTCACATACTTTTCACCTAGATTCAAGCTTGTAATTAGGGTTTAACACTTGTAATTGCAAGATCAAGACAAGGATTTCAAAAGCAAAGCTAAGCACGAAAGGGAGGTTTATCTTTCTTCTTTTATACTTAGTTTTCTCTATTCTAGAATAGATATTTTATGGGTGATTAATGCTTGTATTATGGGTTGATTGAGTACTACTTTGCTGTGAGATTTTGATGGTTTAATATATATGTTTGCCTTTAATGCTTTAATGGCCACTTACATACATGTCTATGTGTTTGTTGATATGCCTAGATGAAAGAACATATATACGTAGAGGCTTGATTTCTTTTTAACTCTTCTAAATCATTGTATGAGCATGTCTAAGTGTTTATGTAGTGATACCATGAAGTGGGTCTTGTAGTTGTACATGTCTATGTGTTTTTACATACCTTAATATCAAATTTAGCTTCTATGACATATATGTTGGATTCTAATGCGTAAATTGGTATAACCTAAATATGTCTAAGTATTTATAACTAGAATATGCTTTTTATTCATTTGTACCATGCTTGAGAACATGTATGATATGCTTTATTGTTAAATCCTGCTTGTGTGAAGCTATGATTGGTGGTGTTTCACTAGTAATTAGGCCTAGTTTAGTCTCTTATGGCTTTAAACCCAGCCAACAGGTGTCAAGCTAGCTTAATTGACCTTAGAAAGCCTAGTTCTTGGCTTTAAACCCAGCCAATGAGTTAGAACCTAGGGTAAGACTAATTATCATCACCTAGGAATATAATTAGCTAATTCGTGCCCTAGTTCATTAGGACCACACTAAACTTCTAGGTAGTTAGCACCTAGGGATAGACCCGACCGAGTCTAGGGATTGTAGGAGAGGTATTAGGATTACTATGCCCTAAAGCTCACTTGTACATGATATTTTGGATATCGAACAATGTATAAACATATTTTTGTTAAATGGCATTATGAGTTTCTTACATATTATCTCTGTTATGTTTTATCGATGCATGTATGAAGGTCCTTTGACTTGAACAAATGACTTGGGTGTGCAGTGAGGCTGGACGCACAGTAGTTCCAAGTCTAGATTTAGTCACGTCTTGAATCCATAACCAAATAGTAATGTTGGGCACTCTACTGGGATAACGTTATATTGAGCAAGTCTCCTCTTTGAGGGTGATCTACCTAGGTCATTGGAGGACTTTCTGGATTTGTCTCAATAGTACCTGTGTCACGTACTGGATAGGACCATTGTGAGTATATTTTCTAGAGACGTACTATCCAAGAAAGAAAACAAGACACTCACTGTTATTAAATGATCATTGCTCTTAATCTTGAGTATATATGGATGAACTAATGAAGTTAGGGTTTGGTACTTTGATTCACTATGGTGAGATCTTACTTTATTAGGATCAACAGCCTTGTGCATTGAGTGCTAAGTTCTAATTAATTGGAACATGCATATGCAATATGAAATCTATGTGCCCCCTTTGGGATTGTCCAAATTTAACATCTGAATCTAGATCTAGTGATACTACCTTTATGAGTGCATCGGTCATATGGCTTGAGGGTCGCTTCCCAGATCAAGAGATTCCATGACCAAAGATGGTTGGCAATAGGACAAGAAACCCAACGAAAAAATAGATACAGCTAAGGAGGTGATCGTATACAGGCCAAAGGACCGGTCTTAGCTGTGGGTATGCATACAGGGGCATTATGGTCGGTTATTTAGTAGGTCAAAGACAAAGTTCACATTCTTTTGTGATAAGATTTTGGATAATGGCAATTATTCTTGAAGTGAAACTTTGATCTTATGGTGGAATAGATCGAAATTAAAAATAATTATTATGTCGCCTAGATCGGGCAAGGACGTTTTAATTATTTTGGGAAGCCAAGGTTAATTGTGTCTTCTTGGTCCCTTCCCTACTTGAAATAACTTTGAGAGAGTAATCTTGAAAGAGCAAATTCCATATTGTGGTAGTAGCCTTATTGGGCCAAAGCTTGGGATTGGGTTTGGGCTTTCTTTAGAGTCCAAGATAACCTAATTGAGCTATGATGGTTTCTTATTGGGCTTGGGCCTCCACATAGATTATGGACCATGTGTTGGACTTGGATAATGGGCTTGGCCTAAGTCTTCTAAGACAAGTGGACAACTTGCAAAATACTACATGGAAATTTTCTCTCACATTGAAAGTTTAGCAACTTTAGGTGCCAAGGTTCTCTCTATAAATAGACAAGACCCTGCACTTTTTATGTATTCCACTTTGTAATTGATTTCTTCCTTTTTGGAAAGAAAATAGTACAACACATAGTGCACACTTATTGTGTGATTTTTGCTTTAGTTTTTCAAGAGCATATTACTTTGCTTCTTTCCACACAAGAGGCTATTCTCGCAAGATAAGTCTCTTTAATCATAGGGAAGAAGACTAGGGAGTTGCTTATTGCGACACCCTTATAGTAAATTTTTGGTGGCCTTGTTCGTGAACGGGAACAAAGCTCATGACCGGTTTTAGCTTCATCAAAGGCCCCACGCTTCAAGAGGTTAGCTTTATATATTTTTTCAAGTACTAGTTATATTCTATATATTCTTAAGCATGTTCTTGTGTATGTAATGTGGTTATTTTATTTTCCTAGCATGTTTTCTTAGTTATAGTTTAGAAAATATGGACTAGAATATATCACACTTAATAATATCGATCCTACAAGAGGTTGATTAGATTCCTAGCTTAGAGCATCCTTCTTAGAGAAAACCATCAAAAGTAGTTCCTTAGCAAAGTTAATACCCAAATCACCTATAGTTAAGCGAATTTCACCCATTGCCCTATTTCTTGTGTTAATTCCCTTTTTACTTGCTTGTTTTCTTTTACCTTTATTTTATTTAGTTTGCTTAGAATAGTTTAATTTACTTTGAGCTCCCTTCACATCTAAAACAACCAAAAAGAATTCTTAGTTTAGCTTGTTTTCTTTCTAGCTTTCTAGGACATACACTTAACTTTCATTCCCCATTTCTTGCCTCCCTGAGGGATCGACCTTGCTTTTGCACATTAGACTACACGACCTGTGCACTTGCAGGCTTTTAATTAAGGCATAGTACTTAATTAGCAAGAAGCATCAAGTTTTTGGTGCTGTTTCCGGGTAGGCATGGTGGTTTGTTTGCTTTGCTTGTGTGTTTTAGCTAGTTAGTTGCTTTATTTTTTCTTCTTTTGCTTAGTTTGTTTTGTAGTTTTTATAATGTATTTACCTTTGTTTCCTAGTTTACTTGCTAATTGTTTTTGCTTGTTTTGAGTAGTTTACTTTCTTGTTTTTGTAATTTTAGGATTGTTTTTTGTTTGCTGTAGTTTTAGAATATGTGAAGTTTCGGGGGTTGCAAGAAGTGGAAGAAGATTAGGTTTAGCTTTGTATGCTTGGTAGGCATTCTCTTAGGAATCCTCTAGTTCCTTGAGCCCGAAAGAATTGTTTGTCACTTTAGGAATTTAGAAGATCTTTTTGGAGAAATGGCTGATCCTATTAATCCTCTTCTTAATCCTCCTTCCTTTCCCCTTACGCATCCCGTTCTTCCACACGAGCATCTATGTGCACAAGAGCCCCTTAGGCCAAACCCACCCATAAATGATAAGCCCATTCATAGGCAATTCTTCCTTCCCAATGCCTTCGAGCCCAACTTGGCTATCCATATTCCAGGGTTGACGGATGCTAATTTCGAAATTAAGCATAGCATGTTAGCGATCCTTTCTTCCGTTTATAGGCGGAGCAATGAGAGCCCTTTGGACCACATCAGAGATTTTGTAGAGATAAGTTCCACTCTTCACTTTCCCAACGTGTCTCAAGAAGTCATTCGCCTTATGTTGTTCCCATTTTCCCTTAAGGATAAGGCTAGGTCATGGTATCATTCTTTACCTAGTGGCTGCATCACATCTTGGGATAAGCTTCAATCTAGGTTTTATCAAAAGTTCTTTGCTTAGACTATGCAAGAATATTGTATTTGCATAAATATATTAGTCATCTTGTGAGTGGCAAGATTAGGAAATCTTGTGTTGCATATACTTGTGGTTTTATGCTTGTATATACAAGTGATATAAAAATCCCTTTGATGGTTCGTATGTATATCCTTGTAATGTTTCTTTATGAAGCTTGTATTAGCAATAGCAAAGTGTATTATTGTAATCTTTGAAGACCAAGGAGAAAAACAAGAAAACAGCATAAAGGAATACTCTGCCGAGTAAGCAAGCCGGACGACCTGCTGGACTTAACTGGTCAACCGGCTCCTATTGACGGTCGATCGACTGAGGCAGAAAAAGCTATTATGTGTGCTGTTTTTGTTGAAGATTATAGGGAGCCATCAAAGAGAGATTCTAACATATTTTGGTGGATGTTTATAATGCATTGATATATGGTTTAACATATTTGCATTAGCATGATTACCGCCTAGAAATATGTCCACTCATTAGGGTTTATAAAAATCAGTCATACCTATGAGTTGATTCTCAAAGATAGTTAAGTTTATGAGAATGGCTTATAAAGCGGCTATGTCTAAAGATGCCATGAGATCTTACGACAACATTAAAAGAACTTAACTTGAAATTTGCATATATATATCAACCTAAGGGCCTATGCACCTAGATTTAGGTAAGAGATTTATTGTGATATTGCAATGTTTTAGTAACACAAAGGGGATATACAAAAATCCAAAATGTGTTTAGATCTAAAACAAAGCAAAAATATCAAAGGAACCCTTTAAGTTAGAATATTGAGTGGGAGAGGGGACTAGAAATACCCCACAGCTTTCTATATCCGATTCACACTAATGATAAATGTCATTAACTTTCCCAACGAAAGGTGACATTTTGTATAGATTTAGGAAGGTGAAACATAAAATGTTTATTCAAAAGGGTGTTAGTGAGTTCGGCCATCCCATCGGTGGAGTTCTTTACTAAAGATCGCCTTACGCAACATTGATTAAAGTCACTACCCTATCGGAGGGCTTAAATCAAGAATGTTACGGGAAATAAACATTAGGAATGGGTGTACACTCAACTTAAATGGTAGGTTTGGCTATCCTATCAATAGAGTTTGCTACCGGATTTAAGAAGACAAACAAAATAGTGATCGAATTATTCAATTGGGTTATATCCAGACAATTGTTAATTCAAATAAGTGGTGGCACTTAACTTAACATTCATAAGTTTGGCCATCCCATCGGTGGAGTTCTTATGAGGAGGTTGAGACACTGTTACATCGAGTAGTTTAATGGGTTCATCTACTCAAAGGCAAATATTGTAAAAAGTACTCGTATGTTTTATTTCCAAAGATAGCATACATATTATACATGCATCAATTTTGTACTCATAAATTAATTATGATTATATTGTTGTATCCAGAAAGATGTCTTCGTTCAGTTCACTAGCTACAATTCTCAAAGAGCACAAGCTCACTGGATTGAATTTTGTGGACTGGGAATGAAACTTAGACATAGTACTCACTACAGAAGAGTACAAGTATGTCCTAACAACTCCTTGTCCTGTTGTGAGGGCTAACTCTTTTAAAGCCTAGAAAGATGCTGAGGCAAAATGGTAGAAAGTCAATAGTATGGCCAAGTGCTATACGATGGCTTCTATGTCAGATATTTTGCAGAGCAAGCATCATCATATGGAAACTGCAAAAGAAATCATGACCTCACTGTCCCGTATGTTTGCTGATAAGAGCAAGCCCGTAAGGCAAGGTGCTCTTAGAGAAATTATGAATCAAAGGATGGTAGAATGATCATCTGTCAGGGAGCATATGCTCAAAATGATGGATTGCTTCAATACTGCTGAGATCCTAGGAGCAAACATAGATGAACAATCAAAGGTAGATATGATTTTGGAGACTCTACCGTCATCTTATACTCAATTCAAACTTAATTATAATATGAGCAAGATGAACATAGATATGATAGAATTAATGAAAGAGCTCCTAGCTGTAGAAGCCATAATGAAAAATAAAGGCCACATAAATATGGTTCAAGCATCCACTTCTGGACTTAACCCGAAAGGGAGAAAGTTCAAAGGAAAGGGGAAGCAAAAACGTGGTCAAGGGAAAAAGAAGAGAAATGGTGACCAGCCCAGGCAGTTAACAGGTGAAAAGCCCAAGGGCAAATGCTTTAAATGTGGCCTAAAAGGATACTGAAAAAAGATTGCCCGAAGTACTTGGCTCGAGGCCAGATAGGTACACCTCTTTTGTTCTACATTGAAACCTGCTTAGTGGTTGATTCTACTGATTCTTGGATTGTAGATTCAGGAGCCACTAACCATATTTGCAATTCTTTACATTGGTTTCAGGAAATGAAGGAACTAGCTAAAGGGGAGTTTGCTCTGAGGATGGGTAATGGAGCAAAAGTATGGGCTGTTGCAGTGGGAGGAATGTGCTTAAATTTTCCATGTAATAGGAAGTTATTTTTGAACAACGTTTATTATGTTCTAGATGTACGTAAAAACCTCATCTCTATTTCACAATTAATGTTAGATGGTTTTTGCATTAATTTCCATTCTGGTGTTGATATCAGTAGAAATGGAAATATTATTTGTTCCGGTAGCATGCATGATAACTTGTTCTATATAAAACCTATTACAAACTCATTGCATAATATAGAACAAACTAATTCTCGAAAAAGAAAGGTTTCTTTGACCAATGATACATATCTTTGGCACCTACACTTAGGACATATTAGTCTAAAGCGAATTCGGAGATTAGTCGAGGATGGGCATCTTAGCTCATTAGATCTTGAAGATCTATCTCTGTGTGAATCTTGTCTCATAGGGAAGATGACTAAACGGTCATTTTCTTCTACAGGAGAAAGGGCCAAAGAAGTATTGGAATTGGTTCACACTGATGTGTGTGGTCCTATGAGCAAACCAGCACGAGGAGGTTATGAGTATTTCATTACTTTTACTGATGATTACTCTAGGTATGGATATGTATATCTAATGCGACGCAAGTTTGAATCCTTTGAGAAATTCAAAGAGTTCAAAGCTGAGGTAGAGCAGAAATTAGATAAACATATCAAAGCCCTTCGGTTTGATCGAGGTGGCAAATATGTCTCGGGTGAGTTCAGAGACTATCTTACACAAGAAGGGATAGTGTCTCAGTTGATTGCACTAGGGACTCCTCAGCAAAATAGTGTAGCAGAAAGAAGAAATCGTACCCTATTGGATATGGTTAGGTTAATGATGAGTCATGCATCATTACCTTTATCTTTTTGTTGGTAGGCCATTGAAACAGCGGCATACATCTTGAACTTGTCACCATCTAAATCAGTACCTAGGACACATCAAGAAATGTGGACTAGGCGTAAGGCTAGTCTAAATTTTCTCCACATTTGGGGCTGTCCAGCTTATGTACTTAATAGTAATGCTTCAAAATTGGAACCAAGATACGAGTTATGCTATTTCATTGGATATCCTAAGGGACCAGAGGTGGGATCTTATATAATCCTAAGGAGCAAAAGGTGTTTATAAGCACCCTTGCTAGATACTTAGAAAATGATGAAATGGTCCAGAAAACACCAGATTCTGAAGTTGTTCTAGATGAGATTTCACTAGAATCTCCAGTAACACCTGTGGAAACTGTGAATGAAAAAGAACAGCATATTACACCTAATATATCAGAGCATCGTCGTAGTGGGAGGATATCCAGGCCTCCTAATAGATACTATGGAGAGTCTTTTCAGACTTCTTCAGAGAATCAGGTGGTGGATCCCACAAGTTATGATGAAGCAGTCTCTGATATAGATGCGACCAATGGAATAAGGCAATGGATTCAGAGTTAGAATCTATGTATTCTAACAAAGTCTAGGATCTTGTAGTTGCACCTAAAGAGGTAAAACCTATAGGATGCAAATGGGTCTACAAGAGGAAAAGAGGAGTTGATGGAAAAGTTGAAACCTTTAAAGCAAGATTGGTGGCAAAAGGACATACTCAGAAAGAAAGGATCGATTACGAGGAAACTTTCTCACCAGTAGCCATGCTTAAATCCATCAGGATACTCCTAGCCATCGCTTGTCATTATGACTACGAGATATGGCAAATAGACTTCAAGACAACCTTTCTTAATGGGGTGCTTGATGAGACCATTTAAGTGACACAACCAGATGGATACATTGCTAAAGGCCAGGAACATATGGTTTGTAAATTAAAGAAGTCCATTTATGGGTTAAAACAGGCATCTAGAGCATGGAACTCAAATTTGATCAGGAAATTAAATCTTATGATTTTGATCAAAATATTGATGAACCTTACATGTATAAAAGGTATCATGGAAATACTGTAGCTTTTTTGGTTCTGTATGTGAATGATATCCTGCTAATTGGAAATGATGTAGGGATATTATCATCCATTAAGGTTTGGCTTTCTACTCAATTTCAAATGAAGGATTTAGGAGAAGCTAGTCATGTTCTAGGCATCAAGCTTATGCGAGATCGTAAGAACAAAAGGCTAGCCCTATCTCAAGCTTCATTTATTGAGAAGATATTAGTCAGGTTTAACATGCAAAACTCTAAGAAGGCCTTGTTATCTTCTAGACATGGAGTTTATCTATCTCGGGACGAATGTCCTAAAACACCTGAGGAGATAGAGAGCATGAAGCGAGTTCCTTATGCTTCAGCAATTGGAAGCCTCATGTATGCCATGTTATATACTAGACCAGATATCTGCTTTGCTGTTGGCATGGTTAGTAGATATCAGTCAAACCCTGGACCGGCACATTGGGTTGCAGTTAAGCATATATTCAAATTCCTACAAGGAACGAAGGATTATGTGCTAGAATACCGTGCAGATGATCTAACACCATTAGCCTATACAGACTCAGATTTCTAGTCTGACAGAGATTCCAGGAAGTCTACTTCTGGATATGTTTTCACTCTGTCAGGAGGAGCTATTTCAAGGAGAACTGTGAAGCAAAATTGTATTGCTAACTCTACTATGGAGGCCGAGTATGTAGCAGCATCTGAGGCTGGGAAAGAGGCAGTATGGCTAAGAAAGTTCCTGTTAGACCTAGAAGTTGTGCCGGCAATTCACAGACCAATAACGTTGTATTGCGACAACAACAGTGCTGTTTCACAGTGTAAAGAGGCCAGAATCACAAAAAGGATAAACACATTGAACGGAAATATCATTTGATCTGTGAGTTTATCCAGAGAGGAGATGTAATAGTTGAAAAGATAGCTTCAGCAGAAAACCTGGTAGACCCATTTACTAAGACTCTTTTAGAGAAAGTGTTTGCCATACATTTAGAGTCTTTGGGTATTAGGCTTTGCAGAATGATCTTTAGTGCAAGTGGGAGATTGTTAGGATTAGTATACCCTAAAGCTCACTTGTACATGACATTTTGGATATGAAACAATGTATAATCATATTTTTGTTAAATGGCATAATGAGTTTCTTACATATTATCTCTGTTACGTTTTTATCGATACATGTATGAAGGTCTTTTGATTTGAACTAATGACTTGGGTGCGCAGTGAGGTTGGACGCACAGTAGGTTCAAGTCTAGATTTAGTCACGTCATAAATTGAATCCATAACCAAATAATAGTGTTGGGCACTCTACTAGGATAAGGTTATATTGAGCAAGTCTCCTCTTTGAGGGTGATCTACCTAGGTCATTGGAGGACTTTCTAGAGTTGTTTCAATAGTACGTGTGTCACGTATTGGCTAGGACCATTGTGAGTATGTTTTCTAGAGACGTATTATCCAAGAAAGAAAACAAGACACTCACTGCTATTAAATGATCATTGATCTTAATCTTGAGTGTATGTGGATGAACTAATGAAGTTAGGGTTTGGTACTTTGATTCACTATAGGTGAGATCTTACTTTATTAGGATCAACAGCCTTGTGTATTGAGTGTTAATTTCTAATTAATTGGAACATGCATATGCAAAATGGAATCTATGTGCCCCCTTTGGGATTGTCCAAATTTATCATCCAAATCTAGATCTAGTGATACTACCTTTGTAGGTGTGTCGGTCGTATGGCTTGAGGGTCGCTCCTGAGATCAAGAGATTCTATGACCATGGATGGTTGGCAATGGGACGAAGAAACCAAACAGAAAAATATACAGCTAAGGAGGTGATAGTACACAGGCCAAAGGACCGATCTTAGCTGTGGGTATGCATAGAGGGGCATTATGGTCAGTTAATTAGTAGGTCAAAGATAAAGTTCACATTCTTTTGTGATAAGCTTCTGGATAATAGCAATTATTCTTAGAGTGCAACTTTGATCTTATGGTGGAATAGATCGGAGTTAAAAATAATTATTATGTCACCTAAATCGGGTAAGGACATTTTTAATTATTTTTGGAAGCCAAGGTTAATTGTGTCTTCTTGGTCTTTTCCCTCGTTGAAATGACATTAAGAGAGCAATCTTGAAAGAGAAAATTCCATATTGTGGTAGTAGCCTTATTGGGCCAAAGCTTGGAATTGGGTTTGGGCTTTCTTTAGAGTCCAAGATAACTTAATTGGGCTAGGATGGTTTCCTATTAGGCTTGGGCCTCCACATGGGTTATGGACTATGTGTTGGGCTTGGATTGTGGGCTTGGCCCAATCTTCCATGACATGTGGCAAACTTTTACTACTAGGAAAAAGTTTCCCACATGAAAAGTTTACAAGGTTTAGGTGCCAAACTTTTTCTATAAATAGGCAAGACCTTAAACCATTTTATGCATTCAAAATTTTGTAGTTGATTTCTTCCTATTTGGAAAGAAAATACCACAACACATAGTTCACACTTATTGTGTGATTTTTGCTCTAGTTTTTCAAGAGCATATTACTTTGCTTCTTCCCACAGAAGAGGCTATTCTCTCAAGATAAGTCTCTTTAATCATAGGGAAAAAGACTAGGGAGTTGCTTATTGTGACACCCTTATAGTAGATTTTGGTGGCCTTGTTCATAAACAGGAACAAAGCTTGTGACCGGTTTTAGCTTCATCAAAGACCCCACGCTTCAAGAGGTTAGCTTTATATATTTTACAAGTACTAGTTATATTTTATATGTTCTTAAGCATGTTCTTGTGTGTGTAATGTGGTTATTTTATTTTCCTACCATGTTTTCTTAGTTATAATTTAGAAAATATGGAGTATGATACATCACACTTAATAATATCGATCCTACATTTAAGCCTCTCTTCACAAGGTCATAGGGCTAGTCCTACAGGTTCGTCCTCCATCCCATCAGTGGCTGAAGTATGTGCATTATGTTCTGAGTCTAATCACAAGACCGTAGCTTACCTTTTAGCATCGCAGTTTCCCGAGTTCATTCAGGAGCAAGTGTATGCCACACAGGGGTAATCACAAGAGTATAATCCTTACTCGAACACATATATTCTGATTTAGAGAGACAACCCAAAATTTTCTTAGCGTCAGGGTCAGTTTGAGTCTTGCCATCCCTAGTCTTAGGCCATATTCCAGAGAGACCTCGTCTTGCTAATTCTCCAGGGTTTCATAATTAGAACCAGGCTAGACTTCTTAATATTCCTCAGCTTCAGGCACTCCCTATACCACCCATCCCAGCCCTTCCTGCACAGTCTACACCTGTTTCACAGTCTTTTCACGATGAGAGAGTAGACCTTTTTACAGACTATTCAACAAAATCAATAAAAAATGGCTAGGATAAAGGCACAATTAGGGCAGCTTGCCAGCAAATAAGCATTAGAGACCCTAGAAAATTGGCTTCCCAAGCTTAGGTTAATCCTAAAGTATAGTCTTGTTCCTCATTTGGACCCCACTTATCCCCATCTAGCCCAGACTAAGGCTGTCACCACTCTTAGGAGTAGTAGGCTAGTGGATAATAGGATAGGAGTTGAATATGCAGTGCCAACACCTAGTGGTCCCTTTGAGTCTAGAGAGCCTAGTTATAGCCCTGTTGAGAGAGATCATAGAGATAGTTCTGCTGTGGGAGTTGAGACCAATAGAGACGATGGAGAGAGTACTTCTAGACCACATTGGGAGGGAAAAGAGCCTATTATTGATTCCCATGAGTTCAGGGGTATTGAACCTAGAGTTTTTTATCCTTCTGCCTTAGAGAAGTCTTCACCTAATGAGGATACTAGGTTTCTCAGAGTCTTAGAGCATCTCAAAGACCTAAAGGTTAATCTTCTTTGATAGATGTAGTTCTATTCCCTCACACTCTTAGTTTTTTTCAAAGATCTCTGTGCAGAGAAGTGTAGGACATTAACCTTGCCGAAGAAGGTAAAGCTCACAGAGAAGGTGAGTAGCATTTGTACTTTAGGCCTTTCGGCCAAGATGAGTGAGGCCGGAGCTTTAACTATTCCTTGTAGGATTTGAGAGACCTAGATTAATTATGCCTTGCTAGACTTAAGGTCCAGTGTGAACCTCATTCCCTACTCAGTCTACCAGTAGCTAGGTATAGAAAACTTGTCCCCTATGCATGTTACGCTTTAGCTAGCTGATCGATCTGAGAAGAGACCTAGGGGAGTAGTAAAAGATGTGCTAGTTCAAGTAGGAGAGTTTGTGTACCCTATAGATTTCATAGTGCTTGATATGAATATGGGTCATGACTTTAGGCATTCCACTCCCGTTCTTTTAGGTCGCCCCTTCTTTGCTACTACGAATGCTGTCATTCATTGTAGGTTGGGACTGTTAGAAATGAAATTTGGGAATTTGAGGTCTTCCATGAAAATGGCAGATGTCGTGAACAAGGTTATTATAGGTGGAGAAGATGATAAAGAATATTGCTTTATGGTCAAGGTGATAGACCCATTTGTTGAGGGCAATGTTGAGTAGTCCATGATCAAGAATGATGAATTAAGAAAGCTTAAGGGCCTCTTACCTAACCTTGATTGAGAGACCTTTGTGCAAGAAAGTGTAGCCCCTATTTCAAGGGATGATGATTCTAGACTTAATGAGTCTATTGAGGTTAATTTTTTTGATCTTGATATGAGAGGCATAGACCATTATGATTGCACACATAGGATTGATCTTAAAGGAGGAAATGAAAATAGAGGTTTTAAGATGCATGTGATGGAATCTTGTATTAATGAATGTAGTTGTGAGAAGATATCCGCTATTGATGAATTTATTGAAGCATTTGATGAGATATTAGCTAGAGTGGATTTAGAGACACCCATTAAGGGGAGCATCATGTCTATCTTTGATTCTAGGCCTGATAAGTCCATTGGAGTTGTAGGTTTCGATGTTGGAGTAAATGATAAATACATAAAGACCTTTAAAGAGGAGATTGAGGAACTAGAGATCATGATATATGGGTCCTTAGGTGTTTTTGATGAATCCCTATTGGAACCTTTTTCTACACTCTCTACTAGGGAATTACTTGATGAGGTAAATTATTTCTTGGATAAACATGAGTTAGCCCTTAGTTAGAGTGAACCTATGACCTCTACTTTTAATTCTTCCTCTTTCGGGCCCATCCCTTTTTGCTCTCCCTTTGATTTCATCTCATCCAATCCCATTTCATTTGATGATTCTTTCCTTCTTCCTCCCATTAAGTCTTTCTTTAGTGAGCACATTTTTATGCCATCCCATTTGAAGTACGTTCATGCATGGCTTGTTCATACTCTTCCCGTTCTTTATGCTTTACATACTTCATCAACCCATGGGCACGGGGTGTTGATAGCCCTTGATCATCAAAAGAAAGCAATAGGATGGTTAGTGGTGGAAGCCGAGCTTACTAGGATAGGATTGAAGAAGAACAAGGGACTTAGTTCTTTAGATTTTTCCATGCCCTATGACACCTTAAAGCATTCTTCTTCTACATTTGATGTGTCGAGTT
Source organism: Cordia subcordata (assembly GCA_028554755.1). Classification (NCBI taxonomy): domain Eukaryota; kingdom Viridiplantae; phylum Streptophyta; class Magnoliopsida; order Boraginales; family Cordiaceae; genus Cordia; species Cordia subcordata. The sequence goes on along the minus strand of JAPTOF010000021.1, from coordinate 10,169,001 downwards.
TCTTTTTTATCCCTTTTTCATGTGTGCTTAAAAAGGATTATGATGTGCATGATTTGATTGATCTTATACCACATGATCCTTTTTCTTCTGAGTTGTGTCTTGACAGATTTGTATGCCAATCTGTGCTCAAGGACCATAAGCATTATTGGCCCTAACATTACTGCCCGACTAGAGGCATTAAATCCAGCGCTACTAGGAGACACCCTAGACATTTAGTGATGAGTTGATGATTGTCTGGCTGACGACATTGTGGTTAGCTCTACTAGGAGGCAACCTAGGTTAAATTTTTGCAATTTTGAACTTGTTCATTTTCCTTTCTTCTATTTTCTTTCTCTTTCTTACACCCACACCAAAGTGTTAAATCCTGATCCTTTGTCTATAAGGTGCACTATTGCTCATTATTGCACATGCCAATGCAAGCATGCATAGGCAATGCTACTAATCTTATTTTCTTTGTGAGTGTTTATGAATTGTGAGTCACAGGGTTAATAGTATGATGATTTATCATTGGCATGGAAAGCTTTGAAGAAAATGCAAGGTTGTATTTATCCTTTCTCTACTTGTTCCCCATGTTTTTACCCCATCCCTGCACCCTTACTTGCTTTGTAATGCCAATTTGCTTGTTTAAGTGTTTTGATCTATTTGCTTGAGGACAAGTAAAGTTTAGGTTTGGGGGTGCGGGAGTTTGGTTTTCTTGTTTTATATCTTGCTTAGGGTAGAATGCATTTTGCGCTTAAAAATGGTGAAAATTTTTCAATTTCGATGCATACAGAGTCATTTATTTCTTTGATTGACCATTGTGATTAACTCTGTTGATTCGTGAATATGAGATGTATTGTGGGGAAATGAATAGAGTGGTTTGAAAATTAAGTCTTGGAAGGGATACCCTTAAAAATTGTAAGAAGTGACGACCTTTAAGATTGACCCTTATAGCCACCCCATGGCTTGGTAGGAAAGAGTGTTGAAAAAGGGTTGTTAATAAAAGTGCCCTTCCTTGATTGGTTCTTTTTGATGTGCTAAAGCCTTTCTTTTTCTTTCTTTTTTTTAATACAATACAAAGCATAAAAAATCCAAAAAAAATTGAAAAAGGCATAAAGGTGCGTAAATATATATAAAAAATGAAAAAAATGAGAAAGAGAAAAAGCCAAAGGCACAAAAAAAGTTTTGTGAATAAGCGCATAAGTGACACAATGTCAACTTAGCACAAGTTATCCTCTATGTAAATATGTAAATAAGGCTTGTTTTAAGCCATTATGTTTGTTTATTCTTTCATCTTGTGTTTGAGGCTTGGTGCATGCTGGGGAGGCCATGTTAGTTGAGGGAGCACGAAATGTCAACATCTCGTGTGTGTGAGTTAGGATCCTAAGCTTGTGGTGGCTTGGCTACTTGGGAAATTCTCACAAGGAACGAGACCCCTTATAAGCAGAGGGAAGATCTAAAGAGGCTTAGGGATCTTTTCACGATAGGAATGCCCCATTCATACTTCTTAGACTAACTTTGATAAAGAGTCAATCCTTTAGGTGGCTCTAGAAATAAACTTAAGATTGGACTTGCTTTGGGACAAGCAAGAAGAAGGTTTGGAGGTGTTGATGTTTTGTGTTTTTGTATGTGTTTGCATTGTTAGTTGCCTATATTTGAGAGGTATTCAATGCTCTAAAAGATGCATTGATGTAGTGCTTTTGATAAGAATGGGCTTAAGCATAAACAAATGCACATATTGAGTTTAAGAGACAAATTGCTACACTAATTGTTCATTTTCAATTATTTAGGTGAACTTTGGGTTGAGGTCGAGATTGAACAATCATAAGAGATAAAGATGGGTGATGTATGGGTCAAAACGAGAAAATCAGAGGCTGAAAAGACAAAGAATGAAAGAAGGAAGTCAGCTGGACGACCTAAGAGAAGGAGCTGGTCTACCATTTAGGTCGACCAGCCACTCTAGAGAGGTGCTAAAAATGGCCGAACGACCACCACTCTAGAGCCGGCAGTCAACCGGCCAGTCCAAAGAGCACCATCAAAAAGACAGTCGAGCCAAGAGGAGATGCCGGTCGACCGGCAGTTCATGGAAAAGCAGATATAAAAACCC